>VDFB02271358.1:1280959919-1281086785 GCA_007258455.2 Sequoia sempervirens | reverse complement strand
TAGCGATGCCTTTGTTGTTTCGGTTGTAAAAACTTCAAATGGGATCCAGTCTTTTTATGAAACTTGATGTTGTGGCCTTATTGGTGCAGGAGGACAAAGAGCTTGAGCATTCACGCAAGCATCGATCCTCGGTGCTTGGTAGATTGACCGGACTACATGAGTTGCTATAGGAGCACCTTGTAGCGATTGGTCTATGGTACGTTGCATATGCGCCTGCCATTAGGACTCACTTAGCTATGATGACCATGTTAGCTGAGCAATGGCATAGTGAGACTTCATCATTTCATCTTCCCACCGGCGAGGCGACCATCACATCGGAGGATGTCTGGCAGATTTTGTGATTGCCCATTCATGGCGAGAGGGTGATATATGACATGGATGCTGACACCGATGCGTGCTATGAGATCATGGGGATGGATGAGATCGTCTTCACTGAGGGTCAGATTGACCTTGAGTACTACAGAGGTTGGGTGTTGACTTTTCGACTGATTGTTGCAACTATTATATTAGGACTTGTGGCTCCAGATCAACGAGACATATATTTTAGTCTGAGATGGGGTCTCGCTTGGGAGCGAATGCTCTTTAGGAGGTATTGTTTTGCTTGGGGACCAGTGATGCTGGCCTCACTATACCATGATTTGCACGAGTTCATGTATTGCAACAACAAAGCCATTAGTGTCGGGGTCACACTTTTACACATCTGGGCCTGGGAGCACATGGTCGTGCTTCAACCGAGAGTCACAGTGGTCGACGTGGAGCCCGACGACCCAACAGTTTGGCGGTACAGGGGTGAGCTCACATTCACTCACATAGGACAACTTAGCCTTCCTCACTGGCAGAGGGTTATTGATGAGATGACTGCATTTGCCTGGAGACCTTGGCTAGGGATGCCAACTTGGTATGACAATGTACAACAATTGTTTTACGCCAAGCGGGATCAACTCATGCAAGGATGTGAGCATACTATGATTGAGCACTATTTGCTTGATCAAGTAGTGAGATAGTTTGGAGACGTCCAGGATAGGCCAGATGATTAGTACGTGGCCATCTTTTCCCAGACTACCAGAGAGATGACATGGGGTTAGACGATCCCAACAATAGATGCAGTGGACTCCTTTATACAGCTGGTAGCAAGGCCTTGGCCTATGATTAGGGATAGGTAGACCCAAGCACCACACAGGCCTACGATGATTGGTTTCGGCCTTCAGTCCAACTGACAGTTCTCCCACGATGGAGGCCCCGAGGCAGGACGACCAGGAGGGTATAGGTTCCCACAGGAGGAGGAGGAGGACCACCTCCACACCAGCCAGAGTAGAGAGATTAGGGAGATGGGAATCAATAGAGAGATGCTCCTAGGGATCAACAACCGCTTGCGAGGGACCAATAGTCCCCATAGAGAGACCAGCCACCGTCACCACCTCTACCACCTCAGCTTGATCATAGAGATGTCTTGATTCAGTAGCTTCAGGCTTAGGTGCAAGCATTGACAGCAGAGAGGGACCAAGCCAGGCAATAGGTCCAGGCCCTTACAACAGAGTGGGATCAGGAGAGGCAACAACAACAGGCGACAAAGCTACAACTGGCACAGGAGGTGGGCAGGCGACAATTGTTAGAGAGAATGACTGTAGCAGCACAAGGCAGGACAGTCCCCACGTGGATGTACAACAAGGTTGTGCGAAAGGCTGAGTATTATTAGTTTCACTATCGACAGGTAGTGCCTCCGGCGGCTCGGGTGGCAGAGTTTTCTTAGCAGACAGGGTACAGACAGACAGATGACAGAGCTGAGAGCCAGGCGGGTGAGGGGAGTAGCCACCAGGGCTAGCTCACACATTTTTGATCAGCAACACTTGATTCTTTTTGAGATCCACAGGCTCCATTTTGTATAGCCCCGTGGGCATTTGTACTTTGATACACATACACATTTGATCCTAATTTTGTACCATGACAGTTACATTATTTTGATATATATATATATATATGATATGATCGATTCGTTATATGATGTGTCCTATTTTAGTTATGCATGATGGATGGATGCATTTAATTTCCTATATGTGATGTGACTTTATATTATGTGATGCAATGTATGTATGTTTTTATATTATGCGATGTATGTTCATGCAAATGCTTATGGATGTATTTCTTTTTTTTCAGTATCTTTTCTATGCATTTTTTATGATGACGATTTATGGATGATATGGATGCACATGTTATGATATGCAAATGATTTTAAAATGCTTAGACTAACAAATCTATATTATGCCCCTAATGGATGATGATGTATATTATGATTGTGGGATATTATGACATGCTCTTTTTTCTTTTTTCAATATCTTTTCTATGTATGATATAATGATGCGTATATATGGATGACATGATGATGCCTAAAATGATATGATATAATGATACCTTCATGGATGATATGATGTTTTTATGCAATGGATGCAAATGTATGGTTTATGAGATGCTTAGAATAACCAATCTATATTATGATGATGAAATGCAATGTACATGAGATGATTATTGTTTCCTATATGATATGACATGGATGATATGCAACATGTTGATGGTTTGTGGGTGCAGGATGGATGCATTAATGGTGTTTTTGATTAACTGTCATGGTACCATGTTAGCGTGGAGAGAAGACAGAAGAAATAAGATAATGACAAGAGGATCCAACAAGTCCATGATCTACAAGACTTTATTAGAGATGATAATGATGATGATGATGATGATGATGCAAATCTTATCAGGAATTGGGATTTTAAAAGGGCTACTTACCTTATGTTTGATAACACACATAGACACGATGCATCAAGGTATAAAGAACCAGGATGGCACTGCACCTAGTGTGATGGACTTTGACTCGACAATTAGATAAGAGTACTCTTGTTCACACCTGACATATGGAACCTCATTCAAAATGTAGTTTAGATATTCCAAATATCTTAGATCAAAACATAGAAAGGCAAGCCTTCCTATGTGGTCAACAAGACACCTAAAACATCCTCCCTACAAACCAAACAAAGCACGCATGACCAAGGTTATATTACAAGAACATCCAACAAGCACAACAAATAAAAGATAATGATTGTTTCCCCACTCCTTTCTCTCTAAATCCCTTTGTTTGGACATCATCAAGAGGTCATTGGAATAAGCACAATAAGATAATTCAAAAGACAAAGACCAAGTAAACAAACAAGCTAATGTTCTTCATACCTCTAGCCAAGACTTAAACTATGGTGATGCCTGATGTTGATGTCTATTGTAGGAAGGATGCATCCTAGGACATGATGTTATTAGATGATTTTGGGATTGACTTGATGATAGACTATTAATACCAAGAGTTGACTAACTTGTTTACTTACTGACCTAGACTTGAGACCTTGACGCTTGAGTTTTCACTTATAACCCACTAGACTTGTTTCCGACTATCCTACCAAATGTTGAGGGTGACGATTGATTTATCATGAGTGAAAGTTTATTTTGGGTGAAAGAGAGATGAGACAGATGAATTTTTTCAAATATTCGGATGTTTTTGATGTTTTTGAAATTTTTTGAGGTTGTTTTTGGTATTTTCAAGATTTTTTTGCAAATTTTTTAATTTTCAAAATTTCCAATGTTTTGGTGTTTCCAAAATTTCGACCAAGAGACTAACCTAAAGACCTATCCTAGGGGCCTTAAGGGCTGATCAAAGATTAGCCTTGCCTACGTTATACACATAGAGACCACGTAGTTCGACTGACATAGACTCGATTATTGATGAGATATGAACAAATGAATTGCCAGTTTATTATGACTCCTAAAGGACTGACCTAAGTGTCTTAGGGGATAATCAAAGATCAACCTTCCCTACGTTTAGAGCTCAAAGACCTGTAGTTCGACATGATGACTCTATTTTTGACTTTTTTGATTGAATTTTTTACCTGTTTTGGGATTTTGATATGATTTGAATGTTTTTGGATTTTCGCATGATTTTGATGATATGGATACGTGTGATGATATCAGTGCTCTGTTTGAGATTTTGTTGAAAACCAAGCTAAGGTTGATTGATCGGATCGATGGATTGATGATAACATTATTGAGGATACACAACAATGCAAGGATAGTGTTAAGCAACATGAGGATTAGGATGGATATCCCAAGATGATGAGGGATTGATTGGATTTGATTGATCAAGATGTGGAAGCTTGGTTTGGAACAAAAGTTGTTTGAATGATTTGATTTTATGTTGATGTGAAAATTGGAAGTGACTGATATTGATTGTTTGGATTGATGTTCAATGAAAGATAAAGCTTGATAAGGAACATCTTCTCATCAAAATATGCCATGGGCTAGTGATTTGTATTTTTGACTCATAAATGCTTTGACCAATTTGATTTTATGTTTTCCAATGTTCGGATCACCACATAAGTTGGAATATATAGATAAAGATTTATTCCCATAGCAAGATGTGAATATCTGCCCCTAGTGTCTAACAACGTTTGAAATGCCCTGGGTGGATGCTTGGATAGGTGTATGGATGGATGGATCTGATAAGCACACAAAGGATGCCAAGGATTATCTTGTTAAAAGATAAGGTGTTTAAACAAAGGGTGCTCATTTGGATAATGCTTCATGGCTTAGATAATGTTAGGATAGGATAGGATCAATGAAAATGACTCATGTCAAGATGTTTACCATAAGCAAGTGTAAAGTGTGCACCAAACTTTATCAAGATCAAGATAATGTAGATAGATGGAAATGGGTTGGATAAATGGTTCATGGATGAATGAATTTATTATGGATGAGATGGATGGAATTTTGGATTTATTATGGATGAGATAAGATGCTTTCAACTGAATTAGCGCATGTAGATGCTTGATTCTACACATGGAACTTGTTTATCAAGTTTCCATCATGGTACCTATCCAAAGCGCCATCAAAGTGGTTTTCACTAGAGGACGATTTTAATCTTTACTATTTTCATTTTTTTCATTTTTTGGTTTTTCTGAAAGATTTTAAGCTCATGTTGAACCACCTGGTGGTGTTGAAATAGATGCTTCTATCATAATGTGCCACCGATATCCTTCCTGAAGAAGTTGTTTTGTGAAGATACATGCACTTGAATACAACTTTTGAGATTCCTGATCTACTTTGTTGATACTAGAGTTGACTTTGTCTTTGTGTGCACATCGTGATAAAGTGCCTTCTAAATCCTTATGATGAAGGGTGATTGCCAATACATGGTTAATGTGAGAATTGGATATCATGTGTGGAGGCATGGATGGTGTTGTGTGTTTAGGAATAGGAGATGGATAGGTTGATAGTTTGGAACCTTTGACTCTCTAAACTTGGGAATATGAGCAATAATGGGTGGATACGAAAGTGTGCATGGAATTAGGACCAACTGCTTGATATACTTTGTACGTCACTTGGGAAGCCTGCTTTTTCCTTTGTGGACATCTTTGATGAATACTTTTCCCATTTTTATTTTTCCCCATAGTTTCTTTTATTGATGGAGTTTGATAGGGATAATATTTCTTTGTATTCTTTGGTATCCATGTGTATTTGATTTTTCCATTATGCTTCTCAACTTCTTTTGCTTTGATGGCGTTCTTCATGCTTTGATTCAAATCTTTCTTCTGATGTTGGTCCCGATTCATGGATGGGGTGATGGGTGGATGAAGATTCGTGACATGGCTGGTTGTAGTATTGGAATTGGTTTCATCATAAGGATTCTTCCTGCTCCCTATGTTGATGCTTGCACTAGATAAAGTTGCCCCGAGTATGGTGGTAGTAGCACCTTTGTTCTTTGATTATGCCTGTTTTGAGATGTCTTGTTCAGTAAGCATTCTCTGATAAGTGACCACTGTAGATGAAATTATTTCAATTTGCTCCTCTATTGACTCTAGAATATCATGTTCTATCTGACCTACTTCCTTGAGTGGATAATGTTGGATATCTTCATACATAATGTCATCAGTCTGAATTTGGGATATATCAGATCCTGATATTGACAATTCAATTTGACTATAGGAATCAATAACCTGCTCTTTTTGTGTAATAATGTTAAGAGTAGAGGAATCTTGTTTTGAATGAAGATCATCTACGTGTCCATCCAAAGAAATCATCTCATGGATAGATGGAGGAGTATGTGCTATGTGGATGTGATCATCATTTGCGACATCTTGTATAGATAGCAGAGTGTCCATTAGATCATTGTACTAACTTGGAGATACAAATTCTTGATCTTGAATGATTTCAGAATTGCTTTCGACATGCTTTGGATCAAGTTCTTGACATGGGTCAATTTCAAAGGATGGATTGCTTATAAAGGGTTCTTGGATATCTTCATTAGGCATGGGAAGTGGCTCAATATCCTCTTGATCTTTGAGTGGATTTGGATCAAGTATGGAGTTGAAGATTCCTTCAATATCTGTAACCATGAGGTCAAAGGATGTCAATATATCTTGGGAAGGACCATTGCTAGACTTCGGTGAAAGATGTTGATCATGCTTTTGAATAAATTCTTGAGATATGTCCTCTAACTCATTAGGTGATTTGGAGACATTTTCAATATGATCATTGGTCGATGGATCGTGGATTATGTCAATAGGATCAAATAATTCTAACACCCCTTGAAATAGATCATTGTCGAATATTGTTGAGGGGTATTGATCATGACCAAAGAGTGACTCTTGATGTATTTTGAGTTGATCTTCGGATGAGGTAGAAACATCTTCTAGGTGCTCATTGATGGATAGATATTGATCATTATTTTCAACAATTGTGGAGGAGAGATTGTCACTGTTATCGCTAGTAGTTGAACCCTGATCATTGTCCCCAATAGTTATTATTTTTTTATCAATAAGGTCTTGGATGAGATTTTTGAGTCAAATACAATTTGATGTTGTGTGTCCCTTTATTTTGTGAAAGTCGCAAAGGTGCTTCTTGTTATACCCTAGTGGTTTAACTTGGGGCTCTTGATAATTCTCATAAACAAGGATTTTAATGAGATTCTCTTGTACCAGTTGTTGCATGACCGATTTGATTGGTTCCCCAAGTGGTGTGTATTTTCGTTTGTTACCTTGTGAGATTTGTACTTTAAATTGACCTTGTGGTGATTGATTTTGGAGATGTGGTGATTGATCTTTGAGATGTGGAGGTTGGGTTTGTTGTTGATGTTGTTAATCTTGATATCCAACCTCTTGACATTGGAGATATTGTTCTTGATGTGGTTTTGGACACAACTCAATGCTTTGATGACATGGTTTAACCAATGGAAGAGTGTATTGATTTTGGGGTGGAGATGTCTCTTGGCGCAATGAATCAACTATTTTGGTAAGTGTAGCAATTTGATCTTGACACCCTTGATATAGTTGATTTGGTTTTTGTTCAAGCATATTTGGAATGTATACTTGTGGTGTTTGTATGGGATTATGGACAAATTGATTTTGGACAATGTTTTGATTTGGGATGATGTTTAGATTTGGCATGATAGGTTGAAATTGAACATTGTTGTGGTTGGGAATCACATTGCCTTGATTTAGGTAACTTTGATTTTGCATGGTGTTACCCTGACTTGGATCAATACATGGAGTCGTTAACATATTGTTTGGACTGTGAACAACATTTGTATGATTCACAAACATATCTATCCCAAAGTTTACCAAGTGTGGATTCAAAATGTTCATGTTTGGTAAAGTTTTACTTGGTATATTCACATTTGGCATGTATGGATTTGGTGGGATAATGTTGTTTTGTTGAAGACTCATGCATTGATTGTTTGGTTGATAGATTTGCAGGTTTGGATTTTGATTTAAATCTACCATAGGGAAAGGTGTTCCAAAATTTAGATTGGGCATACTCACATTTGTTGTACCATTGAGGTTTGTAGGAGATAATGATCCCATGTATGGATTGTATAAATGTGATTTTTTGATAATCAATTGGCATTGTAAGGCTTTGATAGTTTGGTTGATATAGATTACTCATGATGTATGAATCAAGTTTATATTCCATGTTCTTGTGTTTTGACCTTGTTGCAAAAGTGACCCCTAAGGTGTTTAGGGCCAATGATGAGATGAAGGATGAAAGGGTGAGTGATATGGGTGTTGAACCTTTAGGAACCTTGGATCAATGCTAGACTCTAGAATTTTTGATTGGATTTTGGATTTTGGATTTGATTTGGATTTGATTTTGACTTGATTTGGATTTGATAATGAACTCATAAACTCCAAGAGGTTAGATGTTGTCTTGGAATAAACTTGTCCACAAGATGATAATTCAACTAAGTGTGAAGAAGGATGCATCCACACACACTCAATCAAACAATATGATTTTGGTTTGATTTAAAGGATTTTCCAAAAGTCTAGTATGAAATATTTTTTTCGAGATTCTAAGAGTTGTTTGTGAGATGGGTTATGATTGATGTTTTGGGATGGATGAAATGATTGGTTACTTTGATCCTAAATGAACCTAAGAGGGACTTGTTTACAAGACCAAGGTTTTGAAGAACATGCTTTTTCCTAAGAGTACCTCAAACCAAAAGATAAATGTTTGCTCAAAAGACCATAAGACAAAAGATAAATAAGCACATGTGTGGGGTTCAATTGATTTCATCTTGATTAATAAATTTCTTTTACCATAGACACTTTCTTGCTTAGCTTTTCAAACTAAATGTCTAATTTCCCAATTTCTTTTCATCTCACAAGGTCCATTATGTGGAAATCAAGGAAATCAAGGCAATAGTTCCCTAATGTTGACTTTAGTGAGAGAAAATTGAGATATAAACCCAAATACTTAGAAGCCTCTAAGGATAGAATCACTAGGGCAAGCAATAGCACTTGGATTTTTTCAAAGGTATTTGCTTCCACTAAAGGGTTTGAAGTTTGATGATCAATGGTTGAATGCTTTTTTTCTAATGTTTTAGATCCAAGAAAAGTGTTTTGATTCCAAAATGATGCACAACCCTAGGATAGAAAGAGATGATATTTGTTCAATTCCCACTTGGATAAATCTAGCTGTACTTATTCAAAGCAAATGACTAGAAGCTTGACCACACTAGCTCCCTTCCATGACACTCACTTCTACGGGTCAGCCAAGCTTCAGTTCAAAATGAATCTCCCATGACGAAATTTTCATCTCAACAAAGAATTGCAAGTATGTGGGACGGCTTCAAAACGACCGTTCTTGCACCAACAAATAGTAAGGATTTTGGCCTCTAAACAAATTGGTTCTTAATAAGGATGATCAGAGATATGGCACATTGCAAGCATCCAACAAGCCACTAAAGGCTTTAATCAATCCTACTAGGGGCACTTATACTTATCCATTTGTATATCGGCCCGAGTGAAAAACCGGTTGGAGTTTCCTTTGAGTTCTTCTTTCGGATGTATCTCTTAGACAGGACCCTCTAAAGGTAAACAATAGCAAGCAAGCAAATCCATAGTTCGATCAATCTTTGTTGACATGAACAAAGAGAGAACAAACGCGATATACTCAACTCACACTAGCAAGCTTTGTTCAATTTTAAGAATCGAAATTGAAGCGTGAAGGAAATCTTTTATACAACTTAATATCACCAAAAGACTTTTGATTCTCAAGATCGCCGTGAAGTGCAAGAGAAGTGCATATGCCTTTTAAATGATATTACTTTGTAAAAAAGATTACAAAACATGAAAAACACATGTTCATTTTAACTTCGAAACCAATAATGGATTCTTTTTATAGCACCAATATGAAGTGTGAAGTTTGCTTGTTCAATTTTTTAAATCCAAAACCAACTCTAGTAAGTGTCTAATGTTCTGTTTAACCCTTTGATTGTTCTTTTTAAAACCCAAATGAAATGTATTTAAGTTCTAAAGCTGAAAGATAACAATGTTCCAAAGATTGGGTTATAGGTGTCCCCAAAGTGTTAAAAAAAAACACTTGTTACAATTGTGAAATAGTGCCATAAAAAACCTTCCCTTTGTTTCCTCTTTCCCTTCTTGATTTCCTAACCTACAAAAGTGCTCAAAATGTTAGATGAGATCAAGAAACAAGAAGATAAAAGGGTTAGATGAATGATTAAGCATAAAAACCCTAAAATTTAGACCACGTTACAATGTGTTTTGACTTTAGATGTAAAATTGAAAAATTTAACTATACAAAAATTGAGAAACACTTACACCATTGCATAGCTTATGAAATTCTACCCCATTTAAAAAAAAAAACTTCGAAAAAGACCTTCGTATGACCAAGATATGGCCATTTCAAGATTGACTATAAAAGCGCTAAAACAAAGACCAAATGCACTAAAACAGTGACCAGATGCGCTAAAACAATGACCAGATGCGCTAAAACTCAAACACCATCTACAACATGAATCCTATAGCACTGAGTATCATATTGTTGAATTAAATTATTATGAAAATTTATCCAAGTTGGTTTCTTACCAACAAAAATTTGTATCTCTGGACCAAAAATTTAGCAACCTATTTAAATGATCTAAAGATAAATCCTCATTCCACCCTTTACAAATTTTTAGCCTCCACCACCACTTTAATTATTGGATATCTAATTCTACACGGATCGATCTCTAAATTTGTTAATTTTTTCAGGAACCAGCCACAAGAATCCAAAATTTCCTTTATTTGAGTATTAATTATATCTACCTCCTTTTCTACCTAGCACACAATTTCTCTTATGAAATTCATCGCATGTTTCTAGCAGTGAGGTTTCTTGATCTTGTCTCTACTCAAATTTTTTTCTTTTAATAAAAATCCACTCGATAAACATTTCATGGCCTCCGATTTTGGGAATACCATATTATGAAACTCCTCATTGCCCTTGCAATCTTCAAATAGTTTGTACACTTATTTCTTAAGGACAAGGAATTTTTTTTGGATCTCAGCAACAACGTCAATGGCCTTACTTCCCATTTCAAAAATGTTTTCTATACAAGCCTGAGTGGTTTAGGCCCACAACCTCGTTCTCTCCATTTCATTGACATCATCTTTCGATAGCACCATAGGGGAAACGATTGCACCTTGCTCACTTTGAATGGGAGTAACCAAATGCTTAATGAAAGCATATCTCCATGACTTGTGTCCTTAATTGAGATTTGGTGGTCTCATCCTTATTCATTCTTTGTACTATGTTGCTCACTAACCCATGGAGCTCCTCAATTTCTTGCACTCTATTAGTGGGACCTAAATTAATAGTAGAGATATTGAAATCTTCAAGTAATATATTTCTACTATCCTTGTCCACAATATGAGTTGTGTAATGTCTCCTTCTTACCCTAGTCTAGTCTAAGCTTCTATTAGCTTATTCTGGTTCCCATAGGCTAAGAGGATTTGGTTAGGAGACTCGACATCTTGTGATGAACTTTTGTGGGTTTTTTTGGGTCATTTCTAGTAGAATGACTATTTTTAGAAGTGGTTAGTTTTCGTAACTTGCTACTTTTAGTAAGTTCTAGTTGGGCTCTGATTGGGTTAGTTTGGTGATTTGACTGACTTACTCTTTTTAGTAAGTGTTATTTTAGTACTTGGTCTTGGCTCAATTTCCTCTAGTAGCTCAGTGTAGTGCTTTCTATTTACAACAATGGTGAGTCCTAATGGTGGTGAGATTAATATTTGATTTATTATCACTTAAGTTTTATATGTTTCTTTATAACTTAAGTGAGGAGGGCATGGGTTCATAAAGTGTGCCCCTTGGAATAGTAAGGTGGCGTTGTTTTTAAAAGAGGGCCAATGTTCTTCCTTGTGTGGCGCCTAGAAGGGAGGTAATTTATCATTTTTTAAGGATATTGTTATGGCTCATAAGGTGGGACACCTAGTTAGGGCTTAATGTCATTAAAAAAAATGAAAAGTGAAAATTTGGAGGAAAAAATATGGATGCCCCTCTTGGGGTAATTTCATGTTAATTTCAGAAAGGTTAAATGGAAGGAAATTAAATGAGAGCTGCCCTAATATGTCCCTCACTCTATAAATTCTCATTTGAGGAGCTCTCATTTGGATATCTTGGCTTGACGACATAAGGCTATGCTGCTAGATTGTTTCCAAATTTTTACATTTGTTGGTTGAGGATGACAAACCTCTTCTTGGTTGTTGGTTTTGGTGGTGAAATAACCACCCTAGCTAGTTGGAGTGTTGTTCATTGCATTTTAGGGTTTTTTTGTTAGTTTTGGTGAATTTTGGAGGTAAAAAAATGAAGATATAATTGGTGTTTTGAGTTGGGTTTTTGAGTTTTGGCTTGGTGTGTGGTTCATGCTGTTTTGGAGTGAGTTTACAGTTGACTACATGCATTTTATGAGTTCTAATATACTTTTTTGGGTTTGAAAGTTGTCATTTTTGAGTAGTTGGGAAGTGCCAAACATCTATCTCTGTGTGATGAAAGTATATTGATCTGGGCATTGTTTCATCAATTTCCTCATAGATGGGCACATATTTTTAGGCATTCATTTATGGGTTTTGGTGAATTTCTGATTTTCTAAGTAAATCACCCTCCTAGGGAGCTACACCATGTTTGATCTTCACACCATGTTTTGATCAACACGTTTTGATGTTTGCAAATTTTTATTTAAGGCATCGTAATAGGTTTGATATAAGTTCTTTAACTTTTGATTTTTGATATTGAGATGAGTGTTATTAATCTTTGATGTAATACCTGTATATTTTCTTGCAAAGTTACAAAAAAATCCAATGTATGTACTTATCATGATGAATGGAAAATAAAACAAACATTTTGCATATTTGTCTTATTCTACAAACCAAAAACAAAAAAATTAGGGGTACTTATTACACTGGTATCAAAGCTCAAATTAATCTTGTTAGCTAGTGGGTAATGAATTTTTATGAGCATTAGTGACAAAGAAAGAAGGTATCTTGAAAGATTAAGGAAATGATAGGAGGATTTGTGGGAGCATTGGCCTTTAGAGAGGGAAGAACAATGCTCCAAAACTTAGCAAAATCAACAAACTCAAAAAATATGGGTGATAGGGATGAAAGGGCGGATAGGGACCATGTTGAACCAGATTGAATGATGCTTCTTTTAGATGTTGTGGTTAGGGGACACCAAGAAACCAATCAGTGGCTTGCTCAGTTGGTTAGGGGTTGGCTTGCTTGGGAGTCAACAACAGAGTCAACATAGGCAATAATAGATAAGGAAATGATTTTGGTCAACATGGAGCAACAAATCAACACCATAGTGTAGCCATGGCTAGACCTCTCATGTTGATTTTTCCACCTAGAGTTGAACCACAATGAGAGCATGAGCACACACTAATTGAAATACAAGATCAACCTAGACAAGATTAGATTGATGTAGGCTCGGTATTTCAGCATGACATATCTCTTTGAGATTATATGGATATTAGGATGAGGCACATGCCCTATAGGGGTCACAAAGAGCATCATAATGACTTGCCCAGGAAATTTGGGAAACTTAACCTTCCTTATTTTGACAGGTCTAGTAAGACTTCAATGAAAGCATGGATTCAAGATGTGGATACATACTTCGATCTTAACCCCACCCTTGAAGAAGAATCCATAAAATATGCTACTATACACCTTTCAATGGAGTTGCACATGAGTGGTGGCATTATGAGATGATCATAATGGGGCATGCTCATATTACATCTTATGTAGAGTTTATCGAGAAACTCATAGATAGGTTTGATAAGAAAGATCTAGAATTTCATTCTAAAGAGTTGGCACAATTGAAATAATGGGGTTCAATGGATGCTTATATGTTGTTGATTTTCAAAGGTTGTCAGTCTTGGTGATAAATATATCTGAGAGGAGGCTCATTGTTCTCTTTATAGATGAGTTATTTGATCCCTTGAGGGATGGATTAAGGCATTCAACCCACCTTCTCTACAAGAGGCCATCAAGAAAGCTAGAGACGTGGAGTCTTCCACTTCTAAGAGCAGATTTTAGTCAAAGGGATTTTCACATAAGAAAGATAGATAAAAAAAACAATTCTCAAAATACTCCAATCAACCAAAAAAATTAGTCACAAAAATTGATAGTGAGACACTTAATGACTTAAGGAAGAAGAATTTGTGTTTCACACGCAAAGAACCTTGGGCCCTAGAACATAGGTGTGCAACCAAAGGGAAGGCACATCAAATAGAATACTATTCAACATAAGAAACTACATTAGAAAAATTAGACCAAAAATTTGATTCAGAGGAAAATGAAGAGGAAAAGTCTTTTGAAGAGGTTGAAAAGGAAGAGGAGAAAGATGGGAAGCTTTCCCAATAACATAATTTCCAAAAAAATGGGTCCCTACGCATTAAAGAGGAGTACTAAATGGAGAGTGGTTAGTTGGCTTGATTAACATAGGAGCTACAGATAATTTCATTCATCAAGGTTTAGTAGCATGTAGAGGACTTTGAACTCAAGAGTTAGATGGATTTCGCGATGGTTGTTGATGGGTTCACAATCAATTTCACTAGGATGGTCCCATAACTGAGTTTTCATTTAGGGAATTATGAATTCAAGGATGACTTCTATGTGGTGAGTATTGAAGATACAAATACAGTGGGAATACAATGGCTTTGATCACACTTAATTTTCAAACCATGGAGTTGAAATTTAAATCAAAGGGTAGGAATGTGGTCTTGAGAGGTATGTCGAATGGAAGACTTTGAGTAGTCTCTTCCAAACGTATGGAGATGCTATTTAGACATGATCATGTTAATTGGGCAATAGAGTGTGTGGTTATGGCTACAGTTATAGAGGAGGTGAAGAGGTCCTATCCACCAGACATTTAAAAATTGCTTTCCAAACAAAGCATTTAGTAGTATTTCTCAAGGGAGGCCTCTTGATAGAGGCATTGAGCATGTGATTGAGTTAGAGGGGGCTAAACCAGTGATCACCACACCCTACAGACATCCTAAGTGACATAAGTGTTACCAGATTTTCACCTACAGGCTTAATTAGGATCAGCTACCTATGTTTCAAAATGAATGGTACATTTTAAACCTTCTGTGTTACATTCAATCATACAAATGAAACAACTTTATAAGATTACAAGAAAAAGTATTACATTTATACCACTGAATGAGACATAAAAGATTTTACAATCTTTTTTGAAAATGTAATCTTTATTGAATGTAATTAGGCACATGTGTCTCACACAATGAAGCCGTGAGACTGACTTACTCATTTGATACAAATAGAAACCAAAATATGCATAAATGAGTAAATGTTGGAAGAAACTAAACATGCTAAAAAGGTAACACGTCATTGCCTGAATGACTGGTACTGCAACTGGATCTGCTCCCTTTTGTCTTGCCTTGCTCCTTGTAGTTCCTTGGTCTCTAAGTGCCTGGTGTCTGGTTGCCTGCATTGAGTAAAGAGATGGGTTAGAACAATAAGTTCTAAGCAATGAAGGGTTACGTTTTGAACATGCACATTTACCCATTCATACATATATTAATTTCCCATGTGCATCAAATGTAAATCCCTGTCATAGATTTCCATGAAGGCCAAAATAGAGGAACATTACACACACTTAAGAAGAATATTTTATTTCTAACTTGTTTGTTCCATGTGCAGCTACAAGTGCAATTGTTTTTAGTTCAAATGAGTGGAGATAAATGTGGCTCCCACAAGGGTTGAGCTCAACTCATATGCACAGTCTTTAGGTACTTGGTGCATTCAAACAGATTGCCATGCCAAGGATCTTATTAACAACAGTTTTTGAGATGTGAACTATAAGTACAAGATATAGTGACAGTCATCCAAAGGGGCTATGGTGTTGGACAATGCATAGTGTATACAAAGTGTGATAGAGAAAATTTATTTTATGAGAAAAACACATTGATGCAATAGGAAATGTCATTATGACCTTGCATACAAATACGACTCTGCATTTTGATCATAGAATGTTGTAGCTGAGATTGTTAAAATTTGTACAAGGATTGATGATTATGCAATTAAGAATAGTTTCAATCTAGGTCTCAGTGCCTAAGTAGTAGACATCATGTGAATTCCTTTTGATTGTATTTAGAAGCATCAATGAGACATTAATGATGAGTAAACATCTGCAAGAAAAGTGACTAGGAAGCTATATCATGAATGCAAAAGGATAGTGGGTATGAGACAGTCACTTCCTAAAGTATAAAAGAAGGGATTTGCACACTGAGAAGCACTACAATGAATTACTGCTAATCATTATGTGGAAGGTGCAGTTTGGGGGATACTTTCTGCTCAACACATTTCATCTGGGTAATGATAGGTAATTCCAACATAGAATTTTATATAAAATGCAAGTTTCTACTACAGATTCATTAGCAAAGTTTGTAAAGAATCGTGACAGATGATGGTTTGGAGAATCATTGTGATAGTATGAGATCTACCAAAGAAAGTGCTTATCAGCTACAAATTCAGAGAATAAAGGAGAAACTCTTAATATTTATACAGCACAAAGGCTGAGCATATTGAAAATTAACTCCAAAACTCAAAATAACACCATGGCGGCCTAGGTAACTTTTTATTTCCAGTCAAGACACAAGATAGCAATGATTTAATACAATGAGGTTTATGAAAATGTGAAAGTAAAACATCAAAAAGTGGAAAATACTTTTTTGCTCAAGGATAGTGAAAAGCTATGGTTTCCACAATCTATAATCACTATTGAGTGCACAAAACATAAGTGTCAAGACTTGGCCTCTACAGAAGCAACAATATGTATTGCGATGAGCAATAGACTTTTCAAGGATAGGTACTAAGTTAATGGCAGCCATAGGCTAATAAAAAATACATAAAGTCCAAAGACATGACAGTTATATTCACAAGAATGCAGAAGACCATAACAATGTGAAATAAAAACAACTATTGTAGTGTGATATATAGTTTTTAGCTCAGGGTTTTTCTTCTATAGCCATAAATGAAAGATATTCAAAAATGCAGAGATTTTGATTTTCATATAGCTTTCACAAGACCTAGAATATTCTTTATGGAGGAACTACACTGAGAGAAGGAGCTCGTCCTGCAAGCAAAAGAGATTTTCAATTCTCTATGAGCAGATTTTAGATGAAAATACAACCATTTGAATGTAGGAAGAGCATAATGCAAAAGCATTTACAACATACAGGGGAAAACCAAGAAGTGGCTGTAAGATCACACAAGGAGCTCATTTTGTTTGCTAAGCCATCTTTCCTGTAGTAGATGCAATCATATACAAAAAATACAAAATATTGAAATCACAGTTGCAATATAAGAGTAAACCTGCAAAATTTTCTTGCACATATACAACCATTGCGTAGAAATACAAGAAAATTTCATTGAATCTACAAAAAATATAAGAAACCCTCAATCTCATAGTGCTTGAGTCATGGGGCCAAACTACAGGATATTTGAATGCTGAGTAGTTATCTAAAATGTTTCCTGTGTTGCACAAAAATCCGCAACCATCAAAGCAGAAAGATGATATAACCCAGATGGGGTTTTTCTCCCAGAATATAAATTCCATGACGAGTCTTCAAAGGTCAATACAGAAGCAATTAAAACACAGATTCAAGCCTTTCTAGTCATGGCTTGTGAACAAATAGAGCATTTTTCTCAACAAAGAGTCATAAATACTAAGTAATTCATGATGAAATCATTGAGTAACAGAATTCTTTGCATAAACAATGGAACTGTATCAGAAAATATTCATAAGCCGTGACTATATATGGCTAGTTTGATAAAAAATGGAGGTATTTTGTTAGGGATTTCTTTAAAAATTACTTACTAGTTTATCACTTACAAGAAACCCATAGCTTTAGAGGTCTTCCCATGTTACACTGAGGTGTTGAACATCAGGTTCAACATGGTGCACTTTCAATAGCTAACAATTTTGGCACGCCCGGTGGGACAAGTTCCACATCATATTGTTGGTTTGGTATGCAACCAACAAGTTTATCACTTTGCAGAAGTTATTTTAGCATACTTGGCGACTCCGCTGGGGAAAGAGCAACAAAATCAGTGTTGTCATAGGTTATGAGAAGAGTACAAACACGAAGTTCCAGAGAATTTAAACTTTTTCAGCTATCACCACCTAGAAGACAAGGCAGAACAACAAAAACAGTACACCCTTCTAAGAGGGTATAGTCTACACCACTTGGTGTTAGACCAGAATCAGTGTTTTCATCACCAAGGAGGAGAGGAAGACCTTCTAAGAGACAAAGTGGGAATCATTCAGCCTCACCAAGCCTTAGAATAGCAACGTCTCCTTCAAGTAGTCCAACTACGTTTACTAGTCATATAAGTTTTGCAGTTTTTCCTTCTTCAAGTTCTGCTACTGTAGCAAGTTCATCAGCTGCTGTTTTTACAAATTTAAATCTACTCAGCCACCTCTAATGGTTGCTCCTAGAAATCAACATTTTGTGCCATTTAATGGAGGCAGTGCATTACACTTGGCACAACATAATGATATACCAGTGGCAGCTTTGAAGAGCTTGCTAGTCTTTACTTTTGAAGACCAAACAACTCCAATTGAGCACATAAGGGATGTTGCTTCCTTATGTGGTGTTCACCATATCACACAAGAAGACATAGTTGTAAGGCTTCTTGCAGCATCATTCAAAGGAAGAGCATTACAGTGGTTCAGGAGTCTTGGAGTAGGTTCAATTGCCACATGGGATGAGTTGGGTGACAAATTACACAGGCAGTTTCAGGACAGGTTTGATAACTTGTCTCTATTGGAGCAATTGACTACAATTAGGAGGGCTCCTCAAGAGCAAATGAATGATTTTAATTTCAGGTTTCAGAGGACTTGGGATAGAATCCCTGCAACAGTGAGACCACCTCCAGAATACGCATTTTTGTACTTTTTGAAGGCTCTTAACAACAATATAGCTGTTATGATACAGTCAATGGGAGGTGTTTCTCTACCAGATGCATTTGAAATAGCAATTAGAGCAGAAAATTGCTTGATACAGGTAGGAAAGATTGCTCCTAGGCCACCAATGCCTATTTTTCTAGAGATACAGCCAAATATACCACTTCAGATTCCACCATTTGCACAATTACCTGTTGTATCAGCATTACCAGTTGCTGGTAAACAAGAATCTGTTGTTCCAGTACAGTCTCAGGAGTTGCAAGAAATAAAAGAGAGCCAGCAAAAGATTGAAAACATTTTGCAGACCTTTGGTAATAAGTTGGTGAATTTAGAAAAGCAGCAATCTTACACTAGGCCTTATCAGCAACATAATTAGACTTCAAATCAACCATTTCAAGGTAATAGGAAGCATTATCAAGGAAACTTCTAAGGTCCAAGACAAAATGTGAATCAAAGGCCTTTTCAGGCATATAATCTAGCACCTATTAGTGCAGCTAGGGACCTTGTCCCTGATCAGAATAACTTGGATGCTGATTATGAGTGGTGCTACCCGTGCAACCAACCACATAATCAAGCTACATGCTCCAATGGAGTTATTAATCAAGCACTTATGGTACAAAATGCTTCAAGTTCATAGCAGAATGCACTCAATGATGCACCTCCACAACACCAAGATCAACTTACAAATGAAACTACCCTACTTAACTGGCAAGGTGAAGAATTATGTGGATTGAATGTAGATAATTCTCCAGTTGCAGCTAACACAAGGGCAAAGAAAAGAGCTTTTGAGCTTGATCAAGCAGCTGATAAAGGAAAAGAAATAGTTGTAGAACCATCTACATCTCAAGCAACTTGTGTTTTGCAAAGGAATCAACAACTCCCAGTCAAGGAGCAGCCACACTTGTAAGCTGATCATGCTGGCATAAAGGTACATCATAAAGTAATCCCAGCTGTACCTTATAATATTATTGATAATATGAAAAAGTTAAACGTAACAATGTCTATGTGGGATTCATTAGAAATCCCAGGTCAAAAAGACATGTTACAGTCAGCCTTGTCAAATTTGAAAATGTCTGATGAGTCTAAGTCCCCAATAGGTCAAGTTAGAGTTGTATTGACAAATGATCCTTGAGAAAAATGATAAACAGCCCAACAAAGGGGCAGGAAAAGACAACAAACCACCTCCATTTTACATGTCTGTAATCATAGGTGATAAGTTAGTTCACAATTGTATGGTAGACAATGGAGCTAGTAGCTCTGTAATGCCAAAACAAATTGCTAATAAACTTGGACTAAAATATCAGCCTTTAGAGAAAGGAGTGATTCAATTGGATGGTACCTCTATTAGTACATTGGGTGTTATTAAAGGTTTGAGTCTTACTCTTCATGCTTGTCCGAACTTTTCAGTTCCTCAAAACATATGCATTATAGATCTTTCACCTTTCTTTGCTTTGTGTCTCTCAAGAGACTTTACAGCTAAAATAAGAGGTTATGTGTCAGCTAATTGGTCACATATGTTGTTTAGAACAAAATATGGAACCAAAGTTACTATTAAATATGAAAAGTTGGCCAAAGATCACATTGAGCCATATAACCCAAGTCTTATCAATGTTGTTCCTACTGCTGCAGACACAAATTGTGTCATTTTTACTGATAGTGAGTTGGCTGTCGCTCAAGAACTTCAAGCAAAAGTTGTTCCTGATGTACTGTTGCATGAATGGGTAGTTGAAAATGTGTTAGACAATCCTGAAGATCTTATTCAAGATGCCAGTATGGGTAATTATGTGATGCTTGAACCTGATGCAAAAGTTCCAAATCTTGAAAAGGGAACAAATCAGTTGTTACAACAACAAAATGAACTTTGAAAAATGTTTTTTGATGGTTCCAGAAGCAAGAATTGTAATGCCCCGCCACACAACCCTAGAGGAAGTTGTAATTTACTACTCAAATGTATTATTTTTTTAAAGTACTAATAACATGCAAGATCACTATCCATTGCCAACAACCTCTAAGGTTACAAGACTGAGATTACTTAAAACCCAAACAAGAAACATGAATTAAAAAACATAACATTTAATTACTTAACAAATTAAGAATCACATACATTCCAAACATGATGAAATTACAACAAAGGCATAAGAAATACCATATGTTTCCAATAATAATCTTTACAATATGATTACAACACTCATTCCCTGAATGAGGTAATTCCAATATACAAGGTTACAAATTACATCTTCCACCTCGATACAGAGAGGGGTAATAAATTACACTAATAACAGAAAAGAACAAAGCATGAAGTACTAGTTCCCACGAGCTCTCCAACTGGAAATCTCTTCCACACGAACAAGAAGATGACCCAATGGATTAAGGTGCACGTTCCACCCAACCATGTGATACCCGAAGGCTCACCCCCCATGCTAGGAGATAGTAACAAGGAATTCCTAGACAAGACCATCCACTCCTAGACACATGCTAACTCACACTGACACAACCAAACACATGAACCAAACATCCATAAGGATAACACAAGTACAACTCCAACATCACTGACATAGGTCACATTGCTTCCAAAAATAAAACAGATCGAGTATGATAAGAAGACCATACATATAAAACCAAATACCAACTGTTGTTGTAGAAAGAGTGTTATCACATAGCTCGTCATGGGATATCCTCTGGGAATCTTCCTAGGCTCCGACCCCCACTATGGGTTATTCTGGTGGCCTCTACCGAATCCCGACACCCATACTCACTCATGCAAAATCAAATACCTTTCGTAAGGACAAGATAGATGACCTTGCCATTCCAGGCCTTCCCGTCTCATCCCAAGTCTATACAAGCCCTTGCGTCCATGAGCGAGGCTCAATTATCTTAATTAATGTGAAAAACTACCTAACTTCTAAGTATATTGTTTTAGTTATCACTTGATTAAACCACCTCTGAAGGTTTCCCAGTTTACCTCTTTGGGCTCTGGCCCCTAACAAAAGCCACTCTTCTACTTGACAACAAACCAACACGAAACCAATCACCAAGGATTCCAAAGGGCATACAAACAAGATAAACAATCACTCCAACTCTAGGAGGAACATACAATAAAAACCCACTCCAAACACTGGAGGCAACAAAAGTCAAAACCCTCTCCAAACACTAGAGGCTACAAAGGTTGTAATTCAATCCTTCCACTGGAGGTACAAATCACAAACACCACCCCTAATCCACGGGAGGCACAAAACATCCCCGCTCGTGAATACCAGATAATACAACAAGATACACTACACGCCCTACCCAAGCACTACAATGGTTGACTAACATACTACGACACCCTCAAAAGTTAAACCCCTTCTGGAAGATTTAACAACCCTTCAAATCAATTTCCCCAAAGTGAAAATAGAAGAAGAGTACATTCAAGAAGGGTGATCAAACAAGAATTAAATCTATATTTGGATTTCCTAAATCCACTTCCTTCATTAACATTCAGTAATTTATTGCCTTAATAAAACTGATTTAATAAAGTCTCTTTCAGATAAAAAGAGAAAATTTAAACCCAAATCTTTAATTCCCTAATTGCGTTTAAATAATAATAAAATAAGCATTTACTTCTTCGATTTAAAACATATCCTTTTAAGATAACTATTTCTTCTTGCAAAATAAATCATTTTGAAATCACTTAATCTCGCTAATAAACACCTTATATTTAAATCCATTATTTATCCTTTTAAATATACTATTTTAAAATAAAATCAATAATTTAACTAAGAACACAATATTTAAATTTCTCAATTCATTTTGAAATCACTTAATCTCGCTAATAAACACCTTATATTTAAATCCATTATTTATCCTTTTAAATATACTATTTTAAAATAAAATCAATAATTTAACTAAGAACACAATATTTAAATTTCTCAATTCATCCCATGAACATACTTAATCATGTCATAAATTTGTTCGCAACGAATAATATTTAACTATCATAAAATCGTTCTTTTTAAAATTTTCATTGCATTTAAAATTAAATAGCCATAACCCTTCAAATTATTCCCTTATCAAATAACTACTTGGGAATTTGACAAGCAATCATAAATTTGCATCTAAATATTTACTTCAATTTCCCAATAATGTTTAAATATAAAAATCCCATTTCCCCATTGAAATCATTTAATAAAAAACTAAATACTTGCACATAGAAATGCATCTCTATTAACTAATATTCCTTTGAATAACAATGTGTATCTATACAAATTTAGAATTCATTGCTCACGTTTAAATGTTATTTAACCATATGCATATTTTCCAACTTCCTTTTGAAACCTATATTTTCGTGTAATAAAATGATCCCAAAAAAAATTATATATATTTAAAAATAACTATATGCTGAAACATATACATATTATTTAAATATATAATTATATTTCAATTTACATTCCAACTAATCATTATAACCCAACTATTTTCCAATTCAATAAGCAATTAAAAATATATATATTTATATATTTAATATATATATTATATAGTAAAATAATATATAATATATGTAAAATATACATACATATGTTTATAACTGATTAAACATATATATAAATATATATTTATATAATATATATTATATATATTAAAATTATATATATATATATATATATATATTGTTTTATATAAAAAAAATACAAATTAAAAACAATAATATAAAAAAATTTAAAACAAAACCCCATGTGGGTCCTGCCTGTGAGGGAGAAGAAGTGTGTTCTTTGCCCCTAGCTTGACCTCCATGGGGTATGGTAGAAGCCTCAAACAAATACAAAACTTTTTATTAATATATTTTTAAAAAAAACATTTCAATCTTTTTTTTTTCTTAAAAAAAAAACACAGAGAAACTTCTGGTAATACCTAGAAATAAAATAAAAAATCTTTTCTTTACAGAAAATAAATTCCTAGGTAATTAATTTTCAAAAGGAAAAATTACCAGCGAAATTCTATATAAATATATATGCACATATATAATAGAACATATAAAAAGAAATTTTCATTGTTTAACAGTGAAGTAGAGCAATTTTTCTCTCCAAACAAAATACACAGCCAAATCATTTGCAAGCACAAATTCTAATTTGCTAGTTCATAACAGAAAATTCTTTTGTGCAACTTCTAATTTTCTGAGGTTTGAATTCTTTTCTTTGTTTTCTCTTCTTCCATGATTTCAAAAAAGTTTTCAGATTTGTTTTCTAAACTAACATTTAAATTGAAACCAAAATCTCAAAACTTCAAAACAATAAAGTCGGAATAAAACCTGTGATCAAGAACTAGAAGAACAAATTGATGTTGAGTTCCTCTACAGATTCCACTCCTTCACCATTCCATCCCAAGATCTCCACCTTCAAACCAAGATTGAATCCAAAAACCCAAAACCCTCTTTTCTTTTTTGCAACCAGAACTCTCCATCCAAAAACAACCAAAAACTGAAAATAAAACCCAAATGAAATATATTATCTCCCCCAAACTCAAATTCAAATTCAAAAATGAAATTTCATGGCTTCTCCAAATCCCCTCCAAATTGAAATTCCAATTGAATGCAATAACTCACAAATATCCTACCCAAATTGAGTCAACTCTTCTAAAATATCTTTTCCACCCAAAGTTATTGCATTTTAGAAGATATTTGAATTTTAAATAACTTAAAACAAAATTCCAATTTCCAAATAGAATTTACTACATTTAAAATTTTCTTTTCAAACAAAAGAATTTAAACTTTTAAAACTTTCTTTCCAAAAATAAACTAACACTTTTAATTCAAAAGAATAACTTAATCAATTCAACACAATTAATTTAATTAATCAATAAAATAAATCTAATCCGAGATTAAATTATTTTATTACTTACATTAAATTATTTAATAAATTAAATAACATTTTTAACAATATAGCCAGATTTATTTAAACAACTTAACTATAAAATCCATTTATTTACTTTTATATCTTGAATTTAAATAAAACCAGGGTGAAAGGGACAACATATAACAACTACACTCGACTACGACCCAACGACACACCATGACCAGGTGGATGACTTGGCACGGAAAACCTAGCTACTATTTCCCAATCAATTACCGTTGGTCAATGGAAACGCTCAGACCTGTGAAACCAGGTGGAGTCGATGTCATGTACCTGCAGTCCTGCAACCAAAATGAGTGTCGAACATGCATATAACATAGTAGACACACCGTGAAGGGGAAATCGCGGAAATCACGGAATCACAGGTGCTCACATGCGCGTGATGTAATCCCGTCCCCTTCACCAATACAGTATTACTAACTGACGAATCTAACATCAATAATATAATCAAAAGCATAAAGCATCATTAATTTCAAATATTTGCTAAGCTAATCCAAAGCATGCCTTAATGATAACGTCGGAGTAAAATGCCATCACATCAAAATAGAACATTCACATCGCTTAACAGTCAGCGATCAATTAGCAACCAAGCACCTTAATTCAAGTGTTAACAGAAACAAGGCATAACATAGAAAAACATTATCTGATCAACAGAGCACAAAATGGAGGGGTGTTAGAAGAATGGAGCAGGTGGAGGTGCAATGTTGGTTTCTCCACAGGGTGATAAGTACTTTTCAGCCTTTCGTTTTGCTTTCGCATGTTCTATTAATATTGCTGAGTATGAAGGACTCATTCAAGGCTTTGAGTGGGCAAGGAAAAGAGGAATTAACTGTTTGAAAGTCTATGGAGATAGTGAATTGATAGTTAATCAGGTTAGAGGCCTGAGCGTTGCCAAGAATGATGCCCTGAAATCTTACAGTAACAGAGTATGGAACATAATTGAGGAGTTTGATGCTCTCAATTTGATTTATATTCCAAGAAATCAGAATAAACATGCCGACATACTTGCAGTGATTGGATCACAGTTTGATATCCCAGGCGATATCAAAAAAGATAAAATACAGCAGTATGTTAAGGTTGTAATTAGGCCATCAATTCCTGATAACAACATCAACTGGCAGGTATTTGAAAGTGATGAGCAAATTTTAACCTTTCTGCTTCAAGAAGATCAATTTTCTGTAGTGAACCAGGAAAAGATTAAACAACAGTATGATGATCAAGTGATACAGCTGAAGACAAATAAACTTCCCAAAGGACTGGTTACCTTTGAATCCATATTCAGTTTTGATGATCAACTTAAGAAAAACAAAGTCAACATTCAAGTCAAAGAAGATCATTATGAAGAAGTGGAAATCTTTAAAGGTAAGCTTCTCAAATTAGGCAAAATCTATTCAGCTAAAGATAGAAAAGCTTTCATTGCTCTATGCCAAGAGTATCATGATGTTTTTGCTTGGAAATATTCTGATTTAAAAGGGTTTGATCCTCATATTGCACAACATAGAATTGAGTTAGAACTTGGTGCCAAGCCTGTTAGACAAAAACAGAGACCTTTGAACCCCAAGCTCAAACCTTTAATGATCAAAGAGCTGACCAAGTTAGTGGAAGGGGGTATTGTATTTCCAACTAAACACACATCCTGGGTTTCTAATCTTGTTTCGGTTAGAAAGAAGAACGGTGAGATAAGATTATGTGTATATTTTAGAGACCTTAACAGAGCGTCTCTAAAAGACCATTATCCCTTACCGTCTATGGAACAGATTCTCCAAGCTATTGCTGGTTCAGAGAGATTTTCTCTTCTGGATGGATATTCTGGTTCTAACCAAATTCTAGTCAAAGAGGAGGATATGAAGAACATGAACCAATGTCTGTGAGATATGCAGAGCTCATAGAGCTCGAAGAATCAAGAGACAAAGCAATGAAAACTCTGGAGTATCATCAGCTCCAAACAAAGAGAACATTTGATAAGAAAGCTACAGCCAATATTTTCAAAGAAGGTTCTCAAGTGGGATGTGCTAAAGAGTGGACCAGGCAAGCATACAAAGTTTGATCATGTCTGGGCAGGCCCATTTATCATTACTGAATGCAAGGAGCATAATGCATTCCAACTATCAAACATGGATGGAGAAATGTTACCATTCCCAGTTAATGGGATTCACCTCAAACACTGTTTTGAGGTATGACTTATCATTGTTCATATTAGCTTAAGTTTTATGCTTTCAATAAGTGTTGTTGCACTTTAGTTTAGTTGTTGTTTCATTTCCCTAAGTGTTGTTCCAGCACAATTTTGCAGTTTCCCTTGTGCATTGTTTTTCATTTTCAATAAGTTTCCAGTTAACCTGATCTGTTCTATGAGTCACAAGTGAGTTTTAGCCATGTACAAAACTGCTCTAGGTCTGTTTCTGAGTTTTCCGAATGACTCCATGCCCAGTGGAAGAGTCTAGGCCACTGGTTTTGATGTTTAGCAGGAAAACATCCAATAGATGTCGCCAAAAATGTTACCAAATTTTCACCTACAGGCTTAATCAGGATAAGCTACCTATGTTTCAAAATGAATGGTACATTTTAAACCTTATGTGTTACATTCAATCATACAAATGAAAAAACTTTATAAGATTACAAGAAAAAGTATTACATTTATACCACTAAATGAGACATAAAAGATTTTATAATCTTTTTTGAAAATGTAACCTTTATTGAATGTAATTAGGAACATGTGTCTCACACAATGAAGCCGTGAGACTGACTTATTCATTTGATACAAATAGAAACCAAAATATGCATAAATGAGTAAATGCTGGAAGAAACTAAACATGCTAAAAAGATAACCAGTCATTGCCTGAATGACTAGTACTTGATCTATATACGGATCTAGACTAGATTGCAGTACTAAATGCTTGATTTCAACAACTTTGCGGAATTACAAATTCATGCATACATTATCATAATTATGCATTAAAAACTGAAACTTAAAGTGACAAATCAGAATATAAGAGAGAGGAGAGAAATGCAAACAAATTGGTAACGGAGTTCGTCACAAATGTGACTACGTCTCCGGGTCCACTCCAATAGAGAGACCGATCCGATTAACTCCAAAATCAATTACAAATGATGCACCAAGACCATCAGTTCGGCAGCATAACTAGGCTCCAACGTACAAAAATGGCTTGAAAAAATCTCCAGCACCTCTCTTTCGTGTCCTCAGCTTCAAGACTTCATCACCTGAAAAAAACTTAACCCCACTCTCATCTCACACCCCCTTAAATACATAATTTGGCTAAAATGGCCAAAAACCACCATAATTAATGCCTAACAAAATAACCCCTCTAAAAATCAATTTTTTTGTTTAAGCCTTTTGTCTTTAACTTCATTCTCGGGCTTGTGGTTTTAGGTTGGCTTTGTTTGCATAAAAAAAAACCTCACCTAAATAACCATTTATAGGTTATTTGTTATATACTCGGGCCATATTCTACAACAAAATAAAACAACCGCTATACATAGTTAAAGCCTGTTCAATGGCCTAGCGGTGGTAACATATTTTGGAAAGCGACGGGTCGGGGGTTCCAACCGCGCCCGCCACATTTTGTTTTTAAACTACACCGAAAACCGAAAGAAAACCAAACTCTTGTCATTATATATTGAATGCACGCGGGCGGCGCAACGGTGGAAGGCAGTGGCTGGTATGGAGGTGGTTACGGGTTCGAAACCCTCCAATCTTTTTGTTCAACGGACCAACGGACTAACCGAAGCCGACAGAGAATGTGGCACACGCATCGCACAAGAAGATCGCCACGTGGCAGGATCTAACTCGCTACCAAACCCACGTCATCCGCCTAGCTGTCTGCCACGTCACCAACGACTCGGATGCCACGTATACTACCACATCGATGCTGACTAGGATGCCACTAAACTGATCTTTCTGCCAACTCATCATGCCACGTGTCCTAGCCTGATTCGCAAACCTGCTGACTGGATGTACGGATGACACGTGTCATCACATGATTCGCTGAGCTTGCTGACGTCACCTGCCACATCATCGTGCCACGTCGACATGTACGGACCGTACAAACTGCCACGTGTCAACTTCTGATTGGTCCATTTTGGATTTCGTACCAAGTGCTGACGTCATCTGTATGGATGATGACGTCATCACTGTACCTTCAGTCCACCAAGTCAACCTGAAACTTTGACTAGCTGTATCTTGAGCCTCTGATGTCGGATTTCGACGAAACGAACGCCGTCAGAATCGTCTTGACGAGCTCTTCACGATGATGCCAACTTTGAAAAATTTTGACTATGCTATTTTTTTCACTTCTTGGATGCCCCTGATCCCAGTTTGACCCAAG
Organism: Sequoia sempervirens; assembly: GCA_007258455.2. Lineage (NCBI taxonomy): Eukaryota > Viridiplantae > Streptophyta > Pinopsida > Cupressales > Cupressaceae > Sequoia > Sequoia sempervirens. The sequence continues at coordinate 1,281,057,759 of VDFB02271358.1, read as the reverse complement.
GTTTGACTGGCCATAACTTGCACAAACAGACTCCTTTTCGCTCCATTCGAGTTGCATTGGAATCAGGACGCCGAGATCTTTCTGATGGTGCAGATTCTGGAGAGAAATGAAACACTTCAATTTTCACTGAAAATATCCACCGGATCAGGCCTCCCCACTGAAGACCTTTTGGACCTCCAAAATTGACATCTACTCTAACAATAAGTGAGGACTTGGCCTCCCCACTTGTCTTGTATCCTCTGTACATCTGAATACCTGGCTCACAAGCACAATGAAGACTACAACAACATTGTTGAACATAAACATTATTCTATCACTTCCATAAGCATCTACATCAATTGTTGTAGCCACTAACCAACAAAAATTGGCTAGCATCAAGCTGAACAATAATGCAGAAATGAAAGAGAATAAGTCAACAACACATCGATCCTTTACAACATGAACATTTTTACCCAAGGAACTATCAATGCTTTCAATCATCATTTTCTCATGTTGTACTGCAAGTGCATCCTGCAACATCTGACCCTGGTTAGCTACTCCAAGTTCAAGTGTAGAACCACCTGTACTAACAGACATAAGAGTTAACTCTTTACTTGCATTAATTACCCTCTTTAACTGCCCTGTGTTTGCAAAAGAACGATCAGTTTTAATCCTGTGAGAATGTACATTATACTGAATGCCATCTTTAAACAAGTGATAATGATTCTTTTCCCTGTAGAAAATAGCTTTCCTGTCATATAAGTAAGGGCTACCAAGCACTATTCCACAGATATCCAATGGAACTACATCAAACTGTACTTCATCCACAAATTTACTAGTGATTGCGAATCTTAAGGTGCATTGTCTTGTTACTTGCAACTTATCATTTCCACAAATCCAGCCTAGTGGATAAGGTTTCTTATGTAATGCAGTTTTTAATCCCAAGTTCTTTACAACACTTTCAGAAATCAGATTAACTTGAGAACCACTATCTATGAGTGCATCAATTTTAGTGTTCTTAGCAACAACCCTTAAATGAAATAGCTCACTCCTTTTCACATCTTCAGAGACATCATTATCTTTAGATGAAGAAGCACAACTATGAACATAATCACTAGAAGTAGGAGTTTTACCTTTCAGACCCATAGCTGTTATCTTAGTCTCGTCATCTGAATCTGAACCAAGATCCATAACAACATTTGCAACTTTCTCCTTACCCTTTTGTTTCTGATTACGTCTTTGAGCCCACTTAGGCTTCAAGTCCGGATGCAACTGCCAACAATGTTCTTCATCATGACCTTTCTTGTCACAATGAGAGCAAGAAAGCTTATCATTCTTCTTGACCGTAGCTGTCTTCTTTCCTTTCCATGTCTCTGCAACCTTAGAAGATTTCTTTACATCATTATCAAACTTATCAATAAAAGATCCTTTACCCCTTGACTCTAAGTGTGTAGCTTGAACAGACACTTCATCCAAATTACAAGGGTTCAATACCAAAATAGAATGCCTAAGGTAGGAATTTAGACCTCCTATGTACTTCAACAAGGTGTCCTGGGTGTACAAAGGAACATTTAAAGCAATAGCCCTTTTCCTAAATTCATGAGTGTACTCTTGAACAGATTGACCTTTCCCTTGCCTAAACATTTTCCAGTCCATCATTAACTGTTGCATATGTCCTAGGGGATAAAACTGCTTCTTAAGAGCATTAACAAACTCTGCCCAAGTTAAACTGACTCTACCATGCTGTGAAACTTCTGCCTTAGAATTACTCTCCCACTAGGTTAAAGCTGTACCTCCTAAACGAAGAGTAGCCAATTGGATCCTATCAACATCATCTAATAGGTTCTGGACTCTACAGTAAACTTCTACTTGCTGAATCCAATCATCCAATTTTTCAGCATTAAGTTCACCACAATACTTAGGCAAGTCAAATTTTACATCCAGTTTGATCTTAGGCTTATACCCACTCTTGAAAAGATTAGAAGAAATAGAATGAGGAGAAGATGGAGAAGAAGGAGAAGGAGAAGAGGGAGGAGAAGAAGAAAAGGGATGATTTGGTTGCTTGCCACCATCTCCATGTTGTTTCCCTTTCTTGTCTTCACGAGCATCTTGCTTCGACGAACCTTCTTCACGTTCCTTTTGTTCTTGTCTCTCCTGAAAAAGAATGTCCACCTTAGCCTTCATCTCAAGGAATGCTCTTCGAAATTCCTACTCACTGATTTCTTCAGGAACCTCCATTCCAGAAACTGACATCTTTGGAAATGTTCTACGCTTCCCGATCTCAGGATCAAAGTCTTCGAGCTTGCCTTCACCCTTTTGAATCTTGGATCTCGTTAGCATTCAAAAAAACAAATAACTGCAATAATAGTCACCAAGAGCTCTGATACCACTTGATCTATATACGGATCTAGACTAGATTGCAGTAATAAATGCTTGATTTCAACAACTTTGCGGAATTACAAATTCATGCATACATTATCATAATTATGCATTAAAAACTGAAACTTAAAGTGACAAATCAGAATATAAGAGAGAGGAGAGAAATGCAAACAAATTGGTAACGGAGTTCGTCACAAATGTGACTACGTCTCCGGGTCCACTCCAATAGAGAGACCGATCCGATTAACTCCAAAATCAATTACAAATGATGCACCAAGACCATCAGTTCGGCATCATAACTAGGCTCCAACGTACAAAAATGGCTTGAAAAAATCTCCAGCACCTCTCTTTCGTGTCCTCAGCTTCAAGACTTCATCACCTGAAAAAAACTTAACCCCACTCTCATCTCACACCCCCTTAAATACATAATTTGGCTAAAATGGCCAAAAACCACCATAATTAATGCCTAACAAAATAACCCCTCTAAAAATCAATTTTTTTGTTTAAGCCTTTTGTCTTTAACTTCATTCTCGAGCTTGTGGTTTTAGGTTGGCTTTGTTTGCATAAAAAAAAACCTCACCTAAATAACCATTTATAGGTTATTTGTTATATACTCGGGCCATATTCTACAACAAAACAAAACAACCGCTATACATAGTTAAAGCCTGTTCAATGGCCTAGCGGTGGTAACATATTTTGGAAAGCGACGGGTCGGGGGTTCCAACCGCACCCGCCACATTTTGTTTTTAAACTACACCGAAAACCGAAAGAAAACCAAACTCTTGTCATTATATATTGAATGCACGCGGGCGGCGCAACGGTGGAAGGCAGTGGCTGGTATGGAGGTGGTTACGGGTTCGAAACCCTCCAATCTTTTTGTTCAACGGACCAACGGACTAACCGAAGCCGACGAAGAATGTGGCACACACATCGCACAAGAAGATAGCCACGTGGCAGGATCTAACTCGCTACCAAACCCACGTCATCCGCCTAGCTGTCTGCCACGTCACCAAGGACTCGGATGCCACGTATACTGCCACATCGAAGCTGACTAGGATGCCACTGAACTGATCTTTCTGCCAACTCATCATGCCACGTGTCCTAGCCTAATTCGCAAACCTGCTGACTGGATGTACGGACGACACGTGTCATCACATGATTCGCTGAGCTTGCTGACGTCACCTGCCACATCATCGTGCCACGTCAACATGTACGGACCGTACAAACTGCCATGTGTCAACTTCTGATTGGTCCATTTTGGATTTCGTACCAAGTGCTGACATCATCTGTATGGATGATGACGTCATCACTGTACCTTCAGTCCACCAAGTCAACCTGAAACTTTGACCAGCTGTATCTTGAGCCTCTGATGTCGGATTTCGACGAAACGAACGTCGTCAGAATCGTCTTGACGAGCTCTTCACGATGATGCCAACTTTGACAACTTTTGACGATGCTATTTTTTTCGCTTCTTGGACGCCCCTGATCCCAGTTTGACCCAAGGTTTGACTGGCCATAACTTGCACAAACGGACTCCTTTTCGATCCGTTCGAGTTGCATTGGAATCAGGACGCCGAGATCTTTCTGATGGTGCAGATTCTGGAGAGAAATGAAACACTTCAATTTTCACTGAAAATATCCACCGGATCAGTACTACAACTGGATCTTCTCCCTTTTTTCTTGCCTTGCTCCTTGTAGTTCCTTGGTCTCTAGGTGCCTGGTGTCTGGTTGCCTACATTGAGTAAAGAGATGGGTTAAAACAATAAGTTCTAAGAAATAAAGGGTTACGTTTTGAACATGCACATTTACCCATTCATACATATATTCATTTCCCACGTGCATCAAATGTAAATCCCTATCATAGATTTCCATGAAGGCCAAAATAGAGGAACATTACACCCACTTAAGAAGAATATTTTATTTCTAACTTTTTTGTTCCATGTGCAGCTACAGGTGCAATTATTTTTAGTTCAAATGAGTGGAGATAAATGTGGCTCCCACAAGGGTTGAACTTAGCTCATATGCACAGTCTTTAGATACTTGGTGCATTCAAACAAATTGCCATGTTAGGGATCTTATTAACAATAGTTTTTGAGATGTGAACTGCAAGTACAAGATATAGTGACAGTCATCCAAAGGGGCTATGGTGTTGGACAATGCATAGTGTATACAAAGTGTGATAGATCAAATTTATTTTATGAGAAAAGCACACTAATGCAACAGGAGATGTCATTATGACCTTGCATACAAATACGACTCTGCATTTTGATCATATAATGTTGTAGCTGAGATTGTTAATATTTGTACAAGGATTGATGATTATGCAATTAAGAATAGTTTCAATCTAGGTCTCAGTGCCTAAGTAGTAGACATCATGTGAATTCCTTTTGATTGTATTTAGAAGCATCAATGAGACATTAATGATGAGTAAACAGCTGCAAGAAAAGTGACTAGGAAGCTATATCATGAATGCAAAAGGACATTGGGTATGAGACAGTCACTTCCTAAAGTGCGAAAGAAGGGGTTTGCACAGTGAGAAGCACTACAATGAATTACTGCTAATCATTATGTGGAAGGTGCAGTTTGGGGGATACTTTCTGCTCAACACGTTTCATCTGGGTAATGATAGGTAATTTCAACACATAATTTTATATAAAATGCAAGTTTCTACTGCAGATTCATTAGCAAAGTTTGTAAAGAATCATGACAGATGATGGTTTGGAGAATCCTTGTGATAGTATGAGATCTACCAAAGAAAGTGCTTATCAGTTACAAATTCAGAGAATAAAAGAGAAACTCTTAATATTTATACAACACAAAGGCCGAGCATATTGAAAAATAACTCCAAAACTTAGAATAACACCATGGCAGCCTAGGTAACTTTTCATTGCCAGTCAAGACACAAGATATCAATGATTTAATACAATGAGGTTTATGAAAATGTGAAAGTAAAACATCAGAAAGTGGAAAATACTTTTCTGCTCAAGGATAGTGAAAAGCATGGTTTCCACAATCTCTAATCACTATTGAGTGCACAAAACATAAGTGTCAAGACTTGGCCTCTACAAAAGCAGCAATATGTATTGCAATGAGCAATAGACTTTTCAAGGACAGGTACTAAGTCAATGGCACCCATAGGATCATAAAAAATACATAAAGTCCAAAGACATGGCACTTATATTCACAAGAATGCAGAAGACCATAACAATGTGAAATAAAAACAACTATTGCAGTGTGATATACAGTTTTTAGCTCAGGGTTTTTCTTCTACAGCCATAAATGAAAGACATTAAAAAATGCAGAGATTTCAATTTTCATATAGCTTTCACAAGACCCAGAATATTCTTTATGGAGGAACTACACTGAGAGAAGGAACTCGTCCTACAAGCAAAAGAGATTTTCAGTTCTCTATGAGCAGATTTTAGAGGAAAATAAAACCATTCGAATGTAGGAAGAGCAGAATGCAAAAGCATTTACAACATACAGGGGAAAACCCAGAAGTGGCTGTAAGATCACACAGGGAGCTCATTTTGTTTGCTAAGCCCTCTTTCCTGTAGCGGATGCAATCATATACAAAAAATATAGAATATTGAAATCATGGCTGCAATATAAGAGTAAACCCACAAATTTTTCTTGCACATATACAACCATTGCGTAGAAATACAAGAGAATTTCATTGAATCTACAAAAAATATAAGAAACCCTCAATCTCATAGTGCTTGAGTCATGGGGCCGAACTACAGGATGTTTGAATGCTGAGTAGTTATCTTAAATGTTTCCTGTGTTGCACAAAAATCCGCAACCATCAAAGCAGAAAGATGATATAACCCAGATGGGGTTTTTCTCCCAGAATATAAATTCCACGGCGAGTCTTCAAAGGTCAATACAGAAGCAATTAAAACACAGATTCAAGCCTTTCCAGCCAGCTTGTGAACAAATAGAGTATTTTTCTCAACAAAGAGTCATAAATACTAAGGCATTCATGATGAAATCATTGAGTAACATAATTCTTTGCTTAAACAATGGAATTGTATTAGAAAATATTCATAAGCTGCGACTATATATGGCTAATTTGATAAAAAAATGGAGGTATTTTGTTAGGGATTTCTTTAAAAATGACTTACCAGTTTATTTCTGTAGAGGAAAATGATGGTTTCTATGCCAAATCATCCTGTCAGCTACAAGAAATTCACCATAAAAGAGCTCTGAAACCCTAACAATTGAGCGACAGCATAGCTTCTCCAAGAAGCTTATAGCAAAGCGATGAAAAGTGGGGTTCTTTTCTCTTTTATTCTTTTAGGTTTGAAACCCTAAAGATGTTGATTGAAAAACAAATATTTATTTTAAAAGGCTATATTCACTAATATAAGTCGTGGCTTATATTCTTACCTTCATATTTTTATAGGATATGCTTTTTGCAATACAATGTATTGACAACATTGATGTTTCTTTTTGACTAAGTCTAAATGCTTTGTATTTTTATTTTTGCAGTTGGCTTATTTGTAAAACAAGTAAATTTGATGATATTATTATAAATCATTAAATTATCTTGTTGCCTTTTAAATGCAAAAATAAATTCCTATATCATATCACATATCATGCTCAGTCAAATCAAGGAGTTGAAGAACACATGCCAAGCATCTAGGGAAGTTATAAGGTTGTTGAAAAAATTGGGAGAGTATCTAGGAGGTTTTTATTACTCTTGAGAGTCTTTTGAGGGTAGTTTTATGAGTTACCTTGATGGGTTAAGTCATTTTTGACTTTTTCTCACATTTGGAACTCTTTTTGGGTGGATTTGGGGCCTAGATTTTAGGCATGATGAAGGCATCCAACCCAATTTGTTAGAGTGGATTACTTAGTCTCTTAGGCTACTCATTTTGTAGGCAGTTCTGATTTTTGGCAGTTTGGAGAGTTAGTAATTTTTTACAATCCTTTCTCAAATTGGCAGACTTGGTAACTCAGTTTTCTTTTGGATATGGAATACAGTGGAGACCTTTGAACATTAATGATTTCTTGGGAATTTGGCTTCTCTTTCTTTGCTTCATTGTGTGCATCAATAATATTTCATCAAAGTTATTTGTGAGGTATTATCATTTCCTTATAGCTTTATCTCTTATTCAGCACCTTTGTGCAAAATATTGTTAGTGCAGGTCATAGTTTGTGTCAAATTTTGTAAATGGCTTATGGTTGTGAATTCATTTTCCTTCTAGAAGTCTGAACATTACGACCTTATTATGAAATATTTATGCAGTGACATACAAGAGTAAGCTGTGAAATTTTCTTTAAAAAGTTTTCAGTCATTATAAGCAAAGTGTTGAAGTTCTAAATTTCAAAGTCTCGTTTTTCGATTAGGTGCATCACCATAGAAATAGATTATCTTCATTTTATGCATATCTTTCTTCCTTTTTTCTCATCAGTCAATAGTTTAGGTGACACCATAGGAAGTCGGCCTTCTCCGGAGGTTGACCTCAATCTACAAGAAACCCATAGCTTTAGAGGTTTTCCCATGTTACACTAAGGTGTTGAACATCAGGTTCAACAGAGTGCACTTTCAGTAGCTAACAATAAGGATGAGATAGATAAAACAATTAAGAAGCTTTTGGATATGGGGCACATTAGATTGAGTAAGAGTCCATTTTCTTCTTCAATAGTGTTGGTAAAGAAGAATGGGACCATGCACATGTGTGTAGACTACATGGTGTTGAATAAGAAAACAATAAAAAATAGGTACCCTATTCCACACATATATGAGCTCATTATGAGTTGCATGGAATAGTCTATTTTTTCTAAAATAGACTTGAGATCTAGTTACCATCAAATTAGGTTCAGAGAGGAATACATAAAGAAATATGCATTTAGATGTCACTTTGGCCATTATGAGTTTCTTGTCATACCTTTTGCTTTGACAAATGCACCTGCTACTTTCCAATCTTGCATGAACATGGTGTTTAGTAAGCAGTTACACAAGTTTGTGTTGATTTTCTTTGATGACATCTGCATTTTCAGCAAGTCATGGGAAGAGCACTTGAGACACTTGGATGAGGTATTGGGCATTCTTTAGAGTGGGTCTCTATTTGCTAAGGAGTTTGATTGTGATTTTGGGATGACTAAATTATTATACATTGGGAACATAATCAACGCTAATGGAGTTCTGTAGATCTTAAGAAAATTAAAGCTATACTTGATCGGCCTCCACCTGCTAATCTTACTCAATTGAAGGGTTTTTTTAGGATATGTTGGTTCTACAAGAGATTTTTCAAAGGATTTTCATAGGTGGCTGCCCCACTAATAGATTTGACTAAAAAGGGAGCCTTCACTTGGTCTTAATCAACACAATTTTTTTTTATCACTTCAAGCAATTGATGAGTTCATGTCCTATATTAGCTATTCTATATTTTTCTAAACCATTGAGCTTGAATGTGATGCTTCAGGGGATGGTATTGGGGTTGTCCTCGTGCAAACCAAACATTCGATTGCATATGAGAGTAGAGAGTTGAGAGGGAATGAGAGAAGTTACTCCGTCTATGAGAAGGAGATGTTAGCCATAATGCATGCTTTGGCTAAATTCAATAAATATCTTGTTGGAGGGAAGTTTTGTTAAAATTTATCACAATAGTTTAAAACACTTCCTAAACTAGAAGGATTTAAATGATAGGCATACAAAATGGGTTAGTAAACTCCAAGCCTATGACTTTGACATTGAATATGTCAAGGGAAAGAGGAACATAGTGGCTGATGCATTATCAAGAAGGCTACATTTGTGCTCATTTTTAGAGATAACAATAGATTGGAAGGAAAAAATACAAGTTGGTTATGCAAAGAATTCCCTTGCCAATAACATCTTAGATGGCTCTTTACAAGATGACAGGTAAAAGGTAAGAGATTGTCATGCCCAAAAATTGTAGCCAAATGTCATAACCTAACTTTGACAGAAGGGAAAATACACGACCATTTTTTTTTAACATCATCCTAACTTCCGCGGTTACAATAGACACAAACAATCTATTGATCAGTTATTACAACGACCTCCACTCCTAAACAACAACTCAATTGTTTGACCAACCAAACTATGATAATAATCTTATTTTTATAAACATCATCAAGTATTAAGTATAATGATAGTATTACTATCTAGCCAGCAGTTATTCTTTAAAATAATATCTCTAATAGTATTTAACCTCGGTAGAATTATCATCAACTGATCCACAAAGAAATCTTTCATAAAAAAAAATGTTACTATTTTGTTTTATCAACTAACCATACTAACATTTTTATTTAATCCTCATTTGCACCATATTTTCGCTGACTAAGCGACATACCATTAATAATATTATTATCTTTACTTAACCATGGTGTAGCCATTAAAAACATTATTAACATTTAAACACAAATCAAGTTGATAGGATTACTCTTGTTCTATCCATTTATTAGTATTATTATTGAATCAATCTAACAATTATTACTAATAATCATATTAATATTTTTAGTGATATCACTTTTTAACAAGGGAAATAATATATGTTGATATTACCTCCTTTAATAAACACTACGTATAATTTTTAATATTTAATAATAATTTTACTTAATAATGGACACTAGTACTTTTCGTTGTTACTTTTCACTTTAATACTCACGTAAATTATTCAAGCTCATAATAATATTTTATTAATTGTTACTTCTTTTTATTTAATCCTTTATTTTACCGCTTTATATTTATTTTATTACCATCTACATAAATTTTTCTTTCAAACCCCAAATACCAATATCAAAATTCCTCTTGACTAACCCACAGGTGAATATCATTAATAAATCTTTAACTAACATTAATTTTATGACTCACGATAAATCAATTAATCACTTCATTTTTTACCAATGATAATATCTTCAATATTTCAGCAACTCTCCTTAATAATAATTCTATGGGTAAAATAATATTAACCTTAGCAAAAAAAAAGGTCCTATTGTAAATACTGAATGCAAATTTTCTTTTCTTCTCTAGCAAATAAGTTTCCAATAGCGAGAATGGATGACACCTAAGAAACAACAATTTTATTTATTTTTTTCAAATCCACTCATGAGGAATACATTAAAATATAACTCAATTTTTTTAAAAATTTAATAAAATTAAGATGCCCTAAAATATGCACTTAGTTTTCTTTTTTTTTTCTAACCCTGATTCCTTGCTCTCTTGTATTGCAGAAACAGGGGACTGAAAGCAGTGACTGGGGAAAGGCGTGGGGCAAAGATTTGCTAATAAGGGGCGTCTGAAAACACTGAGCCATCACTGCAAGTGAGGAGGAGGCGGCTCTGGTATGGGCTGCCCTCCTTTACTATATTTACATTGCTATTTTTTTTTTATTAAATAATTTTCTATTTTTTTTTTAAGGGAATGACGACTGTTGCTTTGAAAATTATGTACATTATTATGTCATTTACTATCTGTGTGTTATCAATTTATTTTATTTTATATTTTTCTTAACCAAAATTTAAAAAAATTACGAGATTAACAGCTACTAGTTTTACTCAATATATTCTCTTGCTTATATGCAAGCTATTGCAGCACAAGAAGGGAGGTCAGAGTTCAAGGGAAAGCAGCTAAAAGAGTTTCACAAATCTGTAATAACAGAGGGGTAATAAAATCATTACTTGTAGATTTATAACTTTGTAAAATGTATTTCTCACCCAAAGGGGTGAGCTCATTCGCCTGGGGTTTATTACTGTATAATGCTTTACAACTTACATCTCTGTGTTTTCTTACCCCCATTTTGTTCTCCGTAGAGACATAAAATTGAGATTCTTTTTATTTATCCCTCCATGAAAATAGTAGTTATATCTAATGCTTAAAATTTATAGTTTAAGAAAATATATATGTTGTTCTTAAATAAAAATTTGATCTTTATTTTGCTGCTCTGTTTTATGAAATCTTTTCTATGCACAGAGATATACTTAAACCTATATATATATATATAGTATGAGAAACATAGTATCAAATTGATGCTATGTTTTTCTAGCAAATTGAAAAGACAATGGAGTTCGATTATATATGATTATATTCGATAATAATCTTTGATAAAAAAAAAATGAATATGTGCCCACATTCCGCCATGATTTATGATCTATTGTTTAGTGTCACAGAGATCTTGGGGAATAAGACTTTGGGTCGCAATCGAAAGAATTTTCATTCTTATAATTCTAAATCCTTTTTTTTTCTTTTTTCTTTTCATTCATATTTCCTCTTTACTCATTTGAATAAATTCTCTTCTGTGTAAGTCGTCGGTTCTGCATTTAACAAAAAAAATGCGATGCTTTTTAATCACAATTTAGCATCGGATCATAGAGACAATATGAGAGAGAAGGAATAGAAGAGTTTCCTAATTGTATAGGGCTATACGGGCTCGAACCGTAGACCTTCTCGGTAGAACAGATCAAATTAATAAGTTCTTTATTATTATTAAAAATAATAATAGATCATGTAAAACCTCATAGAGCAATTTATTCATGAAAGAATCCTCGTATTTGATATGGCATGAAGGAGAGAGAACGCCTTGAAAGAAAAGGAAAAAGACTCGAAGAACTCAGGAAAAAAGGCACTAAGCAAGTAGATACACCAGAGAACGAAACAGAGAAATTTCCATATCCAGAAATGGCGAAAATTTTTCGAGTTTGGAAAAGAAAATATAAAGTCCAAAAACTGCCACTAGCTCCTTGGTTTTCTAAGAGCAGAAATGCGACTCATTTCTTCGATAAAAAGAAATTACGCAGCCAGGCCGCTGTGAAGCAGATGATATCTCCATTTTTTCACTTCGAGGTGAGTGCCCTTTAGAGCTATAAGAGATCTTTCTCCATATCTCACATAATGGATGAAAGAATCCTTCAACAACCAGATCTTTTTTGTTGAAATTTGACGTGGAAATATAACAATATGTTTGATCTTTTTATCAAAATGAGTTCGATCGGGAAAAGATCCATATAACAACGATTGTGAATTAAAAAATCATTTCACAAGAGGAACTAAAAACAATTCGCATTCATACACATAAGAATTCCACAGGAACAGGGAGAACCTCGTATTTTCTCCCTGTGTAATTATAGCTTTCTGTAAATTTTCTCGACTAAAACTATTTTTCCATTGGTTAGAGTACCGCCCTGTCAAGAAACAAATTGATAGAAAGAAAAATATCATACTCCCAAACATTTAATAAATATTTCCATGTATCAAAGGATATTGACATATCCTTTCCCTGACCTACTGCTTCATTTATGTATTTCACTAAAGTGGGAATATCCCAATGCCAACGGTACACTAACACAAAATACAATTTTGAGAGAATTTTCTCTCTAAATTCCCACTTTAGAAGTGTCCAAAATTGATGAGAAAGTGCCGACAAAATAGTCAAATTTTGATTCCAATTTTGCCTAATATTGCGCGAGAGTGATACCAAAAAGGCATCAATCTCATTCAGTTAAAGAGAGTAGACTTGGTAATGTTCCTAGTGAAGTGTTCTTGGAAATCCCCAACGAAAAAGGCATACAATTCCTTCTTTTTCATCAAACTTATTATAGCCACTACCCACATTGCACAAAATAGTGCACCACAAATAAGAGCTAATGAACAGACCTGCGATCCCATAAAAACACATCACAATTCCTTGTGGAACAAAAAGTATTTGCTGAGATGGCAATAAGGGTATCAGGTTCCTACCGAGGTAACTTGAAATTCCGACCACAAAAAATCCTAGTGAACCCAAAAAGAGGAGACAAGCAAAAAACAAATTGCTTATTTTTCGAGACCCTGTTATGGGTTCTATCCAGAGCCATTTGGATCGACGATTCATAACAAATTACGTCCTATTTAATTCGAGGGATTGAACAAATTTTCACTCCCACCCCGAAGTCATTCTCATAAATTGGCTATATTAATAAACTAGCCATATACATATAAGCATTTAAAAAATAGTATTATATCTATAACGATTTTATTATTCTTCTTTTCCCATGTTCTTTTTTTGTCTGTGCTTTTTTTTAGCATGGAAATTTTGTCCTTAACTTATTGATTATCAAAATGATACTTCATTGTATCAGTCAAATAAAAATATCAATCTCTATATTGAAATGTCTATATACACATATTTTGAAGTATAAGTAAAAAAGATTTATTCTTTCACACACGGGTCTGTATACTATGTATTATACATATTATACCATATACATTTACATTCTATCCATAGATTGTTATTTATCATATATATGAATAGATCTAAATAAAGAGAAATATCTATTTAGATCTATTTATCAAGGTTTTATCTTATATTAGAAAAAATCAATATATATAGGTATATATATATTGATCAGATTCATAGAATTTCGTCATTTTGAATATAGAAATAAAGAAAAACCATTGTAATTGCTGGAAAAAACAAGCCCACCAAAGGCACGAAAAGAGAGGGTAAGTTGTTCATTATTATATCAAAAGTATATTAAATAGTCTTTTTTTTTTTTTTTATTACAAAGATAGATTATAAGATCAAATGAGTGATAGGACCAAATAAGCGGGCGTGCCTTTCTTCGTAAAATACCTAATTCATTAAGTCTTTTGTAAAGTAATTTATTACTTTACTTTGTTTGATACTTGTTTGATACAAAACAAATGGGACCAATTTCCACATTGTATATTGGTACATATAAATGATAAAATATATCCGCTTCTCAATTCTATTTTTTGAAACTGTTCTATTCTATTAATAGATGTTCATCTTTGAGACAAAGGTCTAACTCCATAGCATAATCTTCTCTAATGCGAGAAAGTTACATAGTGTCTAGTTTTTCTGATAAAGGGGTATTTTCATGGGTTTGCCTTGGTATCGTGTCCATACCATCGTGTTGAATGATCCTGGCCGGTTAATCGATGTGCATATAATGCATATAGCTCTAGTTTCTGGATGGGCTGGTTCAATGGCTCTTTACGAATTAGCAGTTTTTGATCCATCCGATCCTATTCTTGATCCAATGTGGAGACAAGGTATGTTCGTTATACCTTTTATGACTCGTTTAGGAATAAAGGATTCATGGGGTGGATGGAGTATAATCGGAGAAAGTGTATCTAATCCAGGTATTTGGAGTTATGAAGGTGTGGTCGGGGCACATATTGTGTTTTCTGGCTTGTGCTTTTTAGCAGCTATCTGGCATTGGGTATATTGGGATCTAGACGTATTATGTGATTCCCTGTATATATATATATATATATATACTATAGTGTATGTATATCATTCATATAATTGTCAAAATAAAACTGTGATAAATTTTATATTTTGTTAAAAAAGGAAATATTCAATTAAAAATATATTTGCAACAGATTATATATTTATATATGTAGAATATATATAGAATCTCAAAATATAAATTTGTTAATATATTTAACTATGTGTATTTTGAACAACAAACAATTTATTTGGAAATATAAATATTTCTACATGAAATGAATATGTGAATACATTTAAAATATGTATATTTTGAACAGCAAGCAATAATTTGAAAAAACATATATATTTTACATGCAATGTATACTTTGGATTCATTCCTTTATTTATTTGTTTTACTGATTTTATATTTTGCAACATCCTCTGGCATTATATATTCACATGATTTAGTTACTGTTTTTTTTTTTTGGAAGTATAACAACAAGAAAGGAATATAATTAATATTTATTGTGACATTTATAAAATAAATTATTATTATTATTATTCTTCAACACCAAGTATTAATAACCATGCTAGATTTTCTTATATTTTAAATAATATTGCTTTACACTAATTAAGTTAACCAATGACAACAATGATACCAAGTTACATTTAAAACTCTAAGGAGAAACTTTACTCTCACATTTTCCTTTAAAGAAAAATGCAAAAGAGTTTAAGTAATAAGTATTGCCAACAAACGAAAACTTCCAAAAATGTACATATAAGACTTTAAGTAACATACTAATAGATACAACTTGCTCTAATTTTCACCTTCTTTTCTAATGAGCAATGTATGATAAATCCCTCACTTAAACTTGTAATGATTCAAATAACATTTGAGGAAATGATGATTTACATGCTAATGTGGCAAACTTGCTCTTTACATTCTTTCATTTTACAACAATACACTATTATTTAATATTGCATCAATATTTAAGAATACCAAGAATAAAACGAAAAGTATGAGGCTTGCTCAATTTAAAATTCAATGAAGACTTTCAATCATACAAGTGAAACATCTCTAGGAAAATCTTTTCTATACAATCTTGTGGTCTTTCTTTGAGGCATTCCGATGGAAAAGAAATAAACCAATCTTGCTCTATTATGGTGCTATGAGATATCCAAATAACTATTACTTCAAAAACAAATTTAAGAACCTCACTAAGTGTTTTAACAATAATAAAGTTACAATAGGAGGTCTTGCTCTCCACCCTACCATTTTGGCATCATGAAGCCTCAAGGGCTCTAGCCAACCCCCGAGCAAGAAATACATTAAACACCATTGTAATCAATGGTGAGAGCTTAGTGCTATAAGAAGCTTGCTCATTATACAACACATAACTCTAATATATCCCTTAAACAATCCTACTTGTGATTCAATGCATAGATCAAGCTATCTCTACCAATACTAAGAATAAGAAATGGATAGTCAATGACTTATCTCTCTACAAGCTGCTTTCCTTGATCTCCTATTCTTTCATCCAACTCCCTCCTTCTTTTCTTTATTTCACAAGTTCTCCAAAAGGAGAAGTGGGCAATGCCCAAATCTTCCATCTTCTTGAGATATATAGGGATCCTCCAAACCTACACTCTTTCCCACAAGTGCTCACACATGTGTGAGTCTTGTGCCAATTCCAAGAACTTTTTGGGGAGGGGGAGGTTGAGAGTGACAAGTCACTCTTCCCAAGCCCCAACACTTTTTGAATTCGTCACATTCATGAATGTGGACTTTTGAGGGGTCTTTTCACACTCCAAGGACAAGTTCACATGTCAAAAAGGTTCCAAACCCATAGGTATAGGTCCTAGGGGTCTATTCTTGTTCAAAAACCAAGGAAATTGACTCAATAATCCCTTTTCAAAACTTACACAAGAATCCATGCGAATTTTGATCCTAACCAAGGGTTCCAACCCAAACCAAACTCACATCACATGTCCTACAATTAGATTCTACTCAATCACCCAACCAATAATAAAACCTCAAACCCTTCTAAGTCAAATAGGACTACACTTAGAACTTCCCAAAGATGCATTTGATTTGATTCCAACATTTATCTATCCTCCTATTTGCATATTTGATTCCTGCACATTACCAAAGTCAGCATGATTAAATCATATATGTCTTCATATTATTAGCTAATCCAATTCACATAATTTTCACTCATAAACTATTTACTCATTAATACATCAAATGAACCTAATGGTTCAATTTTCATTACAATCAAAGGAAATACACACTTACTCCAATACAAGAATATAGTCAATGAAATAGTCACTCCATCATTTTGTTTACCACCTTAGTAATTCATTTTAAACTCCTATAACATTAACAATGAACCATTTACCAAAATTTAATATGCCAAATAACCCAACACTTTAAAGTTATATCCAACAATTCACATGTGCATCTATCATAATTAAATTAAGGTTAATGCCCATGAATCCTAAAAATATTCTTATCATTCATTTCATCATAATTATCATCTAACTACTTGTTTGATTGAAATAAAATGGGAAATACGAAATGGGGTCTTACATTCACGGTAGCATAAGCAAGAATATTATCAAATAATCACACCATTTGTCATCCATAATATATCTTACCATCTATTTAGGATCACATAAAACATATTAGGACTTTACTAATCACATTCAAGGTGGGGCCTTACAGAGATAGTCTCATTTTTATAACGAAATAATACTGTTGGTTGCTGAATCCAAGATAAGAGTGCATATTTTTAAGACTTTTCATGAACTCCTATCACTGGTCATCCTGGCTTTTACAAAACATATAGGATCTCATGGAAGGGAATGAAGGAGGACATTACTAAGTATTTTTGTGAGTGCTAAGTGTGCCAACAAAATAAAAATGAACATACTTACCTTGCTGGTCTATTGCAACCCTTACCTATTGCTACTTAGATGTGGGAAAGTATCTCAATGGATTTCATCATCGGGCTTCCCAAGGTGCAAGGGAAGGATTGTATCTATGTAGTATTGGACTATTTGACCAAGTTTGCTCACATTTTTTCTATTTCAACAAGGTATACATCAATACAAGTGACAAATTTGTTCTTTAGAGAGGTTTCTAGACTTCATGGGGCATTGAAGAACATCATCAATGATAGAGACAACAAATTTATGAGCTTGTTTTGGCAGGAGTTGTTCAAACTATGTGGTACCCAATTGACTCCCAACACTAGTTACCACCCCTAGATTAATGGGAAAACTAAGATAGTTAACAAATGGGTGGAAGGATACCTTCATAATTATGTTTCGGGGCAACAAAAAGTGTGGGTTAAGTGGTTGCACTTGGGGGAGTTTTACTAAAACTCCACTTTTCACATGTCTCTCAATATGTCACCTGTCATGGAATTGTATTGCTATGAAGCTCCCAACTTCATTTATCTTCTTTTTGGAGATTGTAGAGTACCTAGAGCTAGAGATTTTTTGTACGAAAGTCAGGATATCGTGAGATCGCTAAGGGATAATATACATCATGTGTAGAATCAACAAAAGTTGTACATTGATAAACACCATATTGAGTGTGAATTTGAGATAGGAGATATGGTTTATGTGAGACTGCAGCCCTACAAACAGTCCACTCTAAAAAAGAGTGGATCAGAGAAGTTGAATCCTCACTTCTACAGACTGTTTAGAGTCACCAAGAGAGAAGGAGATGTGGCTTATGAGCTTGAGCTACTTGAAAGTAGCAAGGTGCATAGTATTTTACATGTGTCATGTCTCAAGAAGGCACTTGGACATAATGTGACTCCTTTAGTAGAGTTGCCTCCATTGGACGAGGAAGGAAAATTGATATTGATACCAAAGGCAATGATTGATTTCAAAGAGCATACTGTTAGGAGGAGGGTTATCACAAAGTATTTGGTGAAGTGGAAAAACTTGCGAGTGGACAATGCCACATGGGAGAGTGAGTAGATTTTACAGCATCCTTAGTTACGATTGCTTGAGGATAAGCAATCTTGGAGAGGATTGTAATGTCCCCTTCTTTCCCATAGTTCAATATGAGCTTCCATTAGCTTATTTCAGTTCTCGTAGGCTAAGTGGATTTGGTTAGGGGACTCGATGTCTTGTGATGAGTTTTTGTGGGATTTTCTGGGTCATTTCCAATAGAATTACTATTTTTAGTAAGTTCAAGTTGGGCTCTGATTGGGCCATTTTAGTGATTTGACTCATTTATTATTTTAGTACCTGGTCCTTGCTCAATTCCTCCAATAGCTCAGTGCAGTGCTTGCTATTTACAGGGGTGGCGAATCGTAATGGTGGTGAGATTAATATTTGATTTATTATCACTTAAGTTTTATAATGTTGCTTTATAACTTAAGTGATGGGGACATGGGTTCATAAAGTGTACCCCTTGGCCTAGTAAGGTGATGTCATTTTTAAAAGAGGTCCAATGTTCTTCCTTGTGTGGCACCTATAAGGGAGGTAATTTATCATTTTTTAAGGCTAATGTTATGCCCCATAAGGTGGGATGCCTAGTTGGGGCTTAATATTATTTTAAAAAAGTGAAAAGTGAAATTTTGGAGGCAAAAAGATGGATGCCCCTCTTGGGGTAATTTCGTGTTAATTTCAAAAAGGTGAAATGAAGGGAAATGAAATGAGAGTTTCCCTAATCTAGCCCTCACTATATAAATTCTCATTTGAGGCTCTCATTTGGATATCTTGGCTTGACGACATAAGGTTATGCTGTTGGATTGTTTCCAGATTTCTACATTTGATGGTTGAGGATGAAAAACCTCTTCTTGGTTGTTGGTTTCAGTGGTGAAATACTCACCCTAGCTAGTTGGAGTGTTGTTCATCACATTTTAGGTTTTTTTTGGTAGTTTTGGTGAATTTTAGAGGTGAACAAATGAAGATATATTTGATGTTTTGAGTTGGGTTTTTGATTTTTGGCTTGGTGTGTGGTTCATGCCATTTTGGAGTGAGTTTGTAGTTGATTACATGCATTTTATGAGTTCTGATAAACTCTTATGAGGTTTGAAACTTGCCATTTTTGAGTAGCGGGGAGGTGCCAAACATCTCCTTTCTCCATGTGATGAAAGTATATTGATCTTGCTATTGTATCATCAGTTTCCTCATAGCTGGGTGCTTCATTTTGGGCATTCATTTGTGGGTTTTTGTGAAGTTCTAATTTTTCTAAGCAAATCACCCTCCTAGGGAATTGCACCATGTTTTCTCTTCACACCATGTTTTGATCAACACTTTCTAATGTCTACAAACTTCTATTTAAGGCATCTTAGCATGTTTTATATAAGTTCTTTAACTTTTTATTTTTGATATTGAGATGAGTGTTATTAATCTTTGGTGTAATACCTCCATATTTTCCTGTAAAGTTACGAAATTATCCATTGTATGTACTCATCATGATGAATGGAAATAAAACAAACATCTACATATCTATCTTATTCTACAAACCAAAAACAAAAAAAAAATCGTGGGTACTCATTACAAGTTGTCACATGCAATATTATGGATCCAGAGACATCTTTGGTCATATGAGACCTTATTTTTTCCCTCTTCTTCTTCTTTGGCTTCTCTATTTTGCTGAGAAGACTTTCTAAATTCAATTCAGGGGTCTCTATCACTGGTTGCTTATATTTTATCTGTCCCTACAACCATTCAAGGGCAACATATTGTTCTACATTATGATCATGTGGAGATGTGAGATGGGAAATATTAGTTTGGGTGTTTTCTACATTTACATTTTTTTCCTCTATTGATACTTGTTCTAATTATGGTTCTTTGTCGCGTTCCTCTTCTAATGACATATCTTGAGTGATGGTTACCTCATCATCCAAATTCAAGTTGATTATATCATCCTTCTCTTGGACCTACAACTTCTCAAAAAAAATTATCTATATTATCCATAGTTGGGGGCTTAAGAACATCTTGGGAAGTATGGGTAGGAGTATCTCCATCTATTTGGCTTAGCAGTGTTATGTTGACCTCAAATAACACTATAGCAACAATCTCTTTGGGCATGTGAGATAAGTGAGTGATGAGGGTATATGGATGGTTAAGGGAGGTGGAGGGGAGAGAAGCATATGGGATGGTGGATGCAATGGTGGACATGGTAAATTAGGAAAGTGACATGGTAGGAGAATAAATTTGGGAATTAGGTGATAGATTAGGAGAAGAATCAATGGTTATAGGGGAAAATGTTTATAAAAGGAGGAGAAATAGAAATGGTAGGTGAGATAATGGATGCGGGGAAGATGCATAAATGGTAAGGGAAGGTGAAGGGATAAAAGTTGAAGGGGTAGGAGATGGAGGGAGATTGCTTTGAGTTGGAGGAGGTTACTTGATCGTGTTGGGTTTAACCTTTTTGGTCCTTTTAGCTTGAGGCCTTGTATCATCAACATACTCACTTTTCCTCTAGTACACCCTAGGATTGGCCATAAGATGCCTCTCTTTTTTATTCTTTCCTTTACCCTTAGCCTTAGAGGAAGGACTTGCCTCACTCTCTACTTATTGTTTGTCTTTCTCAACTTCATCTTGTCCTTGCTCCTCTTCTTCATTAAAGGAGTCCTATTCTTCTTCCATTTTATCACATGTGAGCTCAACTCCTTGGTCCATAAGGGCAAAGGATTGTGTTTCTACCAAACTTTTATTAAATCTCATAAATATCCTTGTTACTAGTTTTAGGTCAATGACCTTCTCTTCAATCCAATTTGGCAACATGGTATGGGATTGTTAGCTACTTCATTGTATTCCTTCTACCATAATTAACCATCATCTTCAATTTTATCAAGGACAAAAAAGAGGCGAAGCCCTCTTATGTATTCAACAAATAATCTCAAGTAAGCCCTTTTCCTGACTTCCAACTCATCTTCACAATTAGCCCAAAAGTATTCAATGTCTAATTTGTGCCTATATTTTTGGCCTACATTCCTCTTCATTTTACCATAAGGGTCAAAGTGATTCTTGGTATTGTGGAAATTCAAATGGAAAAATTATAACTCTACATCTGACCCTTTTGTTGATTGATGAGCAAGACAAGCATATAGCCCTCTTCCAAACACCTTGAGATAAGGAACTTTGACCCTATGCATATTTTTTATTAATTTTTTGGAAGAACAAAGTTGCCTAGTAAATTCTAAAAGCACCATATTGTCATTAAAGTAATTGGGAAACCTATATGGAGCACCAAAGAATCCATCCATTCTAAAATAAGTAAACCTGGGGAACTAAATAAACCATAACCAAATTTTTGAATAAGGTCCATGGAAGAGGAAGACAACCTTCTTTTGAGATCCCCTTTTATTGTTATTACAATATACATAATGAAGGCATCATTCACCCTCTTATAATGGTTCATGGCATTGTTTAATTACAACTAAGGGTAGTAGTCATAAACTTTGTATTGGAGAGGACCATTACCAATAGGACCAGGACATGGCGGTCCTCTATATTTGAAATTCTTAGCCAATTTATAGACTATGTAAGATGCCATGTGGATAATCTTGGCCTCTCTCACCGTGGAAATTTGGTGATGAATATTGTCACTTATGATTTGAGCCTAATGGATCTTCTTTGCTCCCTTAAGGATTTCTTCTACATAGTAAAACATCTAATTTTCAAAGGTTGAAGCTGATTTTAGGCCCATAACTCTGCTCAAAACAGTTACTAAATCATTGAATTTAGGGATGAAGTCACTCCTATATAAGTACTTAAGCAGTTTCATAATAGAGGATTTAGGAGTCTTCACCCAAAGGTCCTTTAAAAAATTTCATACATTGCTCAAGTCCCTCTTCAAATACCTTCTAGGCTTGATCCCTAGTAGCCAAAGTCATAGTTGGATGGACTGGGATACCAAATGTCTCTGTGATGGAGGCACTTGATAGGTTAGATAACACCCCTCCATCTACATCTATTATCTTCTTAGAGCTCTGATAGTAGTGCTCCCTACATTACATGATCAAATTTGGACATTAGACTGTTGTTGGAAAGCCAACAACATGAGCAACTCCATTTTGTACTATCTTCTTGGCATTAGGAATATGACCATTTCCAAACATTCTCTCCTTAAAGTCCTCCATGTCAATATGTCCAAGATCAGTGTCCCCAACATACTTCCAATTTAAGGTGATCTTAGTTTCTAGATAAAGAACCTTAACTAGCATACATATATTAAATATTAATATATATAAAATACGCCGAGAGATATCCTTCTCAAGGCACCTATTTTCATCATGCTTACATATATTGGGATTAGGGTTGGGTTAGTGTTAGTAGTAAGATTAGGGTTCCAATTATGATTAGAGTTAGAATTAGAAATTGGGTTGGGGTTATCATCACAATTAGGGTTAGAATTAATATTGTGGTTTAGGTTAGGATTATATTTGAACCCCAATCCTATGCTAACCTTGATCTTTATTGTACAACCCTAACCGTTACACCAACCAAAGTTAAACCTTAAGGTTATATATGTAGAGTTGGAATTAGTGTTAGGGTTAGAATTTGAATTAGATTTAGGGGTAGAGTTAGAATCAAATCCAAGTATAGCATAATTAAAATGGACTATATATTATAGTGTTATGGATTCAAACCTTGAAGTGAGTATGAGAAATTCATCTTCTGAAGTAAATATTTTTCTTACAAAATCAACAACCTTACTATCTATCATGATTCATAAGTAATCATTATTTAATTTTATTTATTCTTCATAAGTGTAACTTTATAAAATATAAGTGTTAATATAAAATGTTTTCATAATAAAAGTTTGTGGTAATTAATAAAAGAAAATAATGGCAATATTTTTTATTGTATAATTTTTTTGAGTGAAGCGACATCTTATCATTTAATTTAATATAGCATTAATCACGTAATATATAAATATATATATTTTTAAAAAGTTATATATTAATTTGTATTTTATTGTATGAATTAAAATAAAATCCTTTTTATATTTATTTTTACATTTTTCCTTTTCATATGCCAATTTTATTTTATTATATTACATTATAGTTTAATTTAATTTAATTTAATTTCAACTAATTAAGTTTAACTTTTTTATGATTAAATAGTTCTAAGGAAGTAACATGGATTATACATATAAGTTGAGAAAATATGACATATTATTTCTATGCTTCAAATATCTAATAGAATTATTTAATGTGTCTCAAAGAATCCTTACTATTCAATTATACCTTCAAGTCTTACTCTCCAATATATATTAATTAGTCGAATATGTTAAATAATTTTTATTTTTTCAAAACTTCCCTTTAAAATTTTATTTTTAATTTGAACTCGTCTTATTAATGCAATTATTTAACGTTATTAATATTTTCATCTTCAAACATTATATTCTTGATTTCATTCAAACTATTAATGTTTTATGTTCACCTTTGTCCTTTTCATAATTTTATCCCTTAAATATCTTCATATATCTTTTATTTTTTTCATAATTTTATCCCTTAAAATATCTTCATTTACCTTTATTAATCTTATTTAATTGATATTTTTCTTTAATAATGTAAATATTAGAATACTACTTTTTTTAAACTATGAATCAAAATAATTTTTTTAATCTCCTACTATCGATTCAAAATTATTGATCTTTTAAATCATATCTCTTAATACCCAATGACAATTTTAAGCATTTATTAATACTTCACTCTCCTGATATTATTCTTTATCATTGAAAAGGTGATTCTCTAGTCAATTCTAAAAGCCTATTTTAATTCCTTATCTAAGATAACCCCTAAATATGATGACTCACTTGATTGCTCTTCCTTTTTTTTATCATACAAACCATTACTATTTTTTGTATCACGTCGTAAAATGTAAGGAAGTGATAAAACATGAAAAAAAACTAGGGAGTTGAGATAATGATGTTCATCATCAAACCACCAAAACAAGGCTATTTGTATAATTGAATAGTTCCACAGATAATAACAACAATCACTGTCCATTTTACAAATAGCAATTAGGCATGAATATTTGAAGAATATATTGATGACGAAATTGATGCTCATAGCAATTTTACAGATCTCGACCTAATTATTTTGCTTGGTTTTAGTCTTCAATACACTTGAAGGGATCTGCATAGAGAATCACCTTTTGTTAAGGTTGCTTTTCAAGATCATTATACTAACATTAATCTTTGAGATGAGACTTGCATATGGCCAGGCAAATAGACTATAAAATATTAAAAAATAAAGTTTGGCTTCTATGTTACAAAACATAATAGGCAACTAAATCTAATAGTGTATGGACATGCATGAATAAAAGAATAGGGCGATAATTCCAATCTACCTTTGCATCTGGTTTGAGCTTGAAGAGCTACCAACCAATCAAGCAATTAGCTTGAAGAGCCACCTACTACAATAGGTGCTCAAAGAGCTACCTCCCTCCCAACTTCTCTCCTTATCTTCGAAAGCCGAATCTTATTCATCTGGTCAGAATCAAACTCTCATGCTCCTTCTCCACCGAGATCGAACCCATGTAATAGTAAACCCCAGTGGCGAGGTCCCAGCCAACACTTCTTATAATATGTTCCCCGACGTATTGCCTACCATGCTCGGACCTAAGGTGGTAAAGTGCTTCACAGATGCCTTGCTCAAATTCAAACAAGGAAAACCATTGATAAATATTGTGGAGGAAGTTGTGTCTGCCAAGAAGATATCCTACAATGCATCTAGATCTGTAGTTAACTTAGGGACTAAAAACAATAGAACAAGAGTAGTGGAAGAGACTAGTGCACTGAGAATCCATTAGAGTTGTAAAGATCCTTACAATGATTTTATTACTGATTTGGGTACTCTATATAAATAGAACCTGTCGTTGGTGCCATTGACTCCTGGAAATACCATGATTGCAGAATATGAAAAAAATAGATTGCAATGATCGTTACTAACCAAAATATGCCAGAATATTATCGATGCAACTTATGGTCATCTTGAGCTTGTGTTGCAGAATAATCTACTGCCCAGCCTTCATACCAATCCATTGTTGCAAACCTTCCAACAATGATCTAGAAAGCAAAAGGAATCATGTATATAAAGAACATTGCAACATACCTAACACTTCCACTTTTGTTTGTTACTAATGCCAACCGCAACTTGAGTTGTTATGCGTTACATTCTCTTGTTACGCCAATCTCTTGTTACAACGGGAGCCGAAGAATTTGTGCTACAGAAATGCTGAGTGCAAGAGTGACCATTTCAATCCAAACTGTTGCCATGCATTACTCTCCACTTCCATCTTGATCGCCAACAATGCGTCCACTTCCATCTTGACCACCAACAATGCCTGTCAAAATAAATGCATAGAATAAAAATGTACTCAGGTCTTTCAATACATTATGTGACTATAGGAAGCCTCTCAACTTAATAAATACCTTGCAACTATTTCATATTTAAAACCATTTATATCATTTATAACAATTTCATTATACAAATTTTAATAGTTTCGAAATCTATAACATTTTGCATAAAATGCTTAACTTATTGCATTGAATAACCCAAAAACTCAAACAGGGTTTTCTCCTTAAAATTTAACATCTTTCATACTTACCACTCCATTGAATAAAACCTATGAAAAAATCACACAAACACAACCTTGCAAAAAAACTAGCATAACAACTCATTTAAATCCATCCTTTTACATTTAAATGCCTATTTAATCCAACTATAGAGAAACAAGGGAGACTCGACCTTGCAAGAAAATGAAGTATATAATACCAAATCCAAGTCAAGTTGGAAACCCCATAACAACAAATACTGTTGTGGAAAACAAAGGATGAAGCTCCAATTGTTGGAAAATGCACTATGGTTGGATGACTATCCGATCTCCGCAATAAGTGAAAATCGAACCTAACAAAATTTGCGGAAAACCTACTAGAATAGGACATTGTAGAAAAACCAGGGGTCACAAATAAATTTACCATACCCCAAAATATGTGCAATAATAAAATTCAACACTATGCAAACATCTTTAGTACTTTACTAAACAAAGTACTACAGAAAAACTAGTTCATGACAACCTTTGGCGAATGACATAGGAATTTGTGTACATGAGAATCTCCACAACTAAATTTTTAGAGGCTAGCCACATAGCCGAAAATGTTAAACAATGAGATTTACTCGCGTCTAGGACTAAAGGTGAATGATACAAAAATTCGTGCAAGGAAAACATACCACAAATTTTTGCAACCAAAATTTCAATGAACAACTATAAATCCTCCTAAAAATTAGTGTACGAAATTATGCCCTAACTATAATTTTGCCCAACATTCTCAAGATTGAACGTACTCTCCAAAGGTGAAATAGAGCTCTCATGAAACTCAAAGACTAACTTAAAACCATGATCGCAATGGCTAGGGCAGCAATGGCGGCCATGTTGCATAGTGCGCCACCCAACCAACTAGGGTAACTTAATTTCTCACCCCAAAACCCTTAATTTATACTAATTTCAAACTGTGAATCATTAGGGATAACATCTAATGTTGGGATTTTGAAATTATTATCTTTCAAACTTGCCTAAATTCTTAAAACATGCCCTAGTTGACTATACAACTATCAAACTTGAAAGAATATCAAACTTGAAAGAAAATGAGAGAGAACCTTAGGAAAATACCTGGATGCGAGAAGAAAACCTAAAATGGGTGCTTAGAAAGGTATCAAATTCACAACAGTAAGCACCCACAAATCACCAAGAGCACCTAGCAACAAGCAATTAACTCAAAATGGTCTTAATTGAGAAAAAATTGCATTCAAATCCATATATACTCCCCTCACCAAATGACATAAATGCATTGTCATTGATAGGGTGGTGAACACTAAACAACTTCTACAAAAATACAAGTACTATCTGACCTTGTGAAAAATGGCTACCACCCAAAAATATCCAACGAAGGTCATATCCATGCAAGGAACAAACAAGGCTGAGTAATTCACTGGCTGTGGAGATTACATTCTACGAAAAATCAGTGTCCTTTTAGATGACCCTCAAATCTTTGCAATCCTAGAAAAATGGATTGAATATTCTCCAAATGTCCCCAAATTTAATGATCAAACCTCACAATTATTTGAAAGGGAAACCACCTAAAGAAAACTAAAGCACCTAAGAAACAAAAGGAGGGGGTCCTTGTTTTCAATGAGGCATTTATACAAGGCACAAAAAAATGGTCATTAGAATATGCGAAGAACTAAGAGCCATTATCTTCATCACAAGAGGATAAATAACTATCATTGTTCTCATAATTAAATATAACATCAATAGAACATAAGTCAAAAGATAAAGATAGATTAGGAACCTTATGTGAAGGTAGAACATGTGTATTGATATCATTAGGATTCTTAAGACAAGATGAAGCAAGAGAGCCACAAGTAGGATATTCCATAAGTGAATGAGTAAGTTGATAATGGGATGTATAAAGGATGTGTTTGGTAGGGATGTAGGCTAGACAAGGGTTGAAAGATAAATCATGAGAAGGTATAACTAGATCAATACTATCCTCATGTGCATCGGGGATAGAAAATGAGCAATGAAGGCATGTGCCAAGTTCATAAAATAAGTCCAAGAAAATCAAGATGAATCAAACTATTATAATGATCTACCACTCAAATGAAGTCTAAATTCACTAATCAATAAGATAACATCCTCTAAATACTTATTATTACCAAGCAAGAAAGATTTGATATATAAAGGAATATTAATGGAACCACCATAATCATCATGTAGCAAGTCCCTAGTAAGAACAATAATGCCATCATTAATGTAGAAGGAATTAACAAAGCACAAGTAACATCCTCATGAGGAGAAAAATAATTATCATCACTGTGAATATAAAATTCCTCAAGCTCCCTTCGGGTTATTTT
This sequence comes from Sequoia sempervirens, assembly GCA_007258455.2. NCBI lineage: Eukaryota > Viridiplantae > Streptophyta > Pinopsida > Cupressales > Cupressaceae > Sequoia > Sequoia sempervirens. Next base: position 1,281,029,321 of record VDFB02271358.1, on the reverse strand, counting down.
TATTTTGCTAAGTACTGGCCCGTCCCCCATCTATTTAAATATCTTCGGGCCCCTTTTTGATGAGCTTCACCCACTATCGCCATGTGTCTGCTAGGCGCTCTCTGCAAGGATTTCCTCCTTCTCTCTCCTATTGGCCCCCACCATGCTTCCACGTGTCAACACCACAGGCACTTCAAGGTTGCTTCCCTTCGCTTTTCAACGGGGCCTTGTCCGCTTGCCACATAGCATCTATCCACATTCACTTTCTGGCAGACCCCATGCTCAATGCTAACAATGAAGGCTTCTCCACATGTCTTCCCTATGCGGGTTTTGACCGCAAGGAGGGAGGAATGAACCACAAGCTCCAACTTGCTGCCACGTGTCTCCTCTATGGGGATTCTATCAGGAGGAAGGAATGAGCAACAAGCCCTGCCAGATTGCCACATGTTCTAACTTCCTCCATAGGTAGGTGACACATGTCGACACGATGTTCTATATGGACCACCGCCATCATCGTAGGGGATGCATCTAGTTTGAAAGCGACCACGTTCCATGGCTCGAATCTTTTTTGCTGCAATGGCTTAAGGAAATCATTGCTCTGGGCATCATTGTTCCTAATAGGGGAATCTTTTCTGTTATTGGCCCGCTAGGCGGTGGGATTGTTTTCTTATATATACTACTTATCCCTTTCGAAAATGAGTTCGAAAGACACATAAAAATTTGTGAAAGACACTAGGCCTTTTTGTAATGTTTTAGATTATTGTATGAGACTCACAAACTGTGCCATTGTTCAGCCTTTCTATTTTCTTAAACTATTTTACGAAACATTATACTATGCCATTATTGTACTAAGTTGTTTATTTGTAGAACTTTTATGATTTCAATACAAGTTTGTTGATTTAGACCATGTCCTTGACTCTTCTTTTCAGTAAAGGAGTATAGGAGTTATTTTATGTCATTGAATAAATTATTCAAATTTTCATCTTTAATTTCTGTTATTCTAGGACTTAGTAGATTGTTGAACGAGCCCTTAAATCGTATCCAAAAGATAGATTTATCGTGCTTACATCTAAATCTTGGCGCATCGCCTTAGTTAGATCTTTATTTTTTACATCTGCTTATGTTTCCCTTTCCAAAACCCCAAATGCAAAATAAGTCGGCTTCTTTAAAAACCTGGAGGTCACTCAGTTTAGCGCAATTGGTCCCCCCATTAACTGAGTTTCCCATAAGGTTGTTACTTTGTCAATTTTTGGCATCAACAGTTTCTTTTTCTAGAATGCCCGGTGGGATTGCTTAAATGTACCTAAATCCAAAGTGGGTGTATGAGTGATTAGCCTGTTACTAGATCACAAACAACGAATAACCCTGGTTTGTTAGTACCGCCACTAGGAACAATACAAACTGGAACCCATATAGTGAACATTTCGCCCCTCCTCTAGTCATGTTGCCAATTGCAAACATGAATTATGTGGCATGGGATGTCGAAAGTCCCCTAGTAGCACTAGTAGCACCCGCCATTTGGGCCCCTATCCCGGGCTCTACTTTAAAAGCTATACTTAAATTTTCTGGGGATGGCTCAAGAACACCATCCAAACATCTGCAAGATGTGGTAGACTTGTGTTTGGTGCACAGAGTTACCGACCAAAATATAACGCTAAGGTTGCTCGCAACCTCTTTCAGGGGTAAAGCGTTGGATTGGTATTACACGAGCTGCAAGCTAATACTATCGCTACCTGGGATCAACTTAGAGACCCTTTCTATGAAAGATTCTTAAATGATGGAGACAAGTCTTCGCAATATCATCAGCTGGCAATCATAAAGTGGGCCCCATATGAAGCCATGACTAACTTCAACGCTCAATTCCATATAACTTGGTAGAGAATTCAGGCTGCTATCTGCTTGTCGGCCGATTTGGCATTCATGTTCTACTTGAAATCCATCAACGCTGACATCTCGATGATGATTCAGTGTCTTGGTGGAACCACTCTACCGAATGCATACAACATCGCAGTCAAGGTGGAGAACAATATGATAAACACTGAGAAGTTGTTTCCTTGGCCCATCATGCCTATATTTCTTGAAATATTTGTTCCTGCCCAAGAGATGCCATCTAGTAGTGCATCTTCCCCTCCCCAATCTATGTACGCATATTCGGGCACTCCACAAAATGTTGCTTCTACATCAGACTCTTAAAAGGATGAGATGAGCGATGTCAAGGAGATGTTGCAAACCATTGCCAATGAAATAACCACCATCAAATGAAACCAATCCACGCCACCAAATCCAACCTACCAAAATGATCAAGGTGGACAATCTCCTTACCAACAAATCTGCACACAAATCTGCAGGCGCAAACAGCTAATCAAATAGTGCCAGTGCTTATTCTGCTGCGAGGTGCTCATCTAAGCTCGAGCAAAGAGTTGACGGTGGGGCAAAACAATCTTGCCAAAGATATTAACCCCTGGTGTTTCCCTTGCAACGATGCACATATGCCCCAAAACTACCCGTGCAACAATCTACAACAAAAGGTGGTAGAACAACGCAGCCAAGGCACGATATCATACCATAGAGGTTATGTATATACCTCTCCACAAATGAAAAACACGGTACTCACTGCACAAATGCAAGGGATGTCCCTAGAGAAAGAAACATATATTGCTCCTGGTCACGTGCTCTTCTCATGGATGGAAGGAGAAGAGGCAGTGTTTGTAAATGATGGTTCTAAATCCAATGCCCCACAAGTGCAGTTTGATTACAATACTTGCTCAAAGAGGAGATTCACAGGCAAACTAGTCATCCCGCAACTTAAAAGTGCCTCTGACCAAGCTCCTAGTAGCTCCACAGTTTCATAGCAACTTCAGTTGTGAAGGGAAATTGTTATAACTAGGGCTAAGGATCAGAAGCCTTCAAATTCGCCACCATTCAATGTGGTGGAACAATTGAAAAAAATTGTCTGCTAATGTGTCCCTGTGGGATATCTTAGTTATTCTAGAGCAGAAGACATTGCTATAGAAGGCCCTCTGAGAAGATTCAATCATTGAACCAACAAAGCAATCACTCAAGGAAAAAGCTATTGATCCATCACCTCTTGCTAAATTTCTTACAAATAGCACAAAGGAAGCCTCTACCGAAGTATGAGATAAGCCAAAACCTAAGCCCTTTTTCCTAACTCTTATTGTAGGTAAAAAATTATTGCATAGTTCCATGATTGACTCTGGCGCTAGCACCACAATCATGCCCCAGCAGATAGCTGAAGCCTTAGGACTTAGCTATGAACCTTTAAAAAGGGGGGTTGTGCAACTTGATGGGAACAAAGTCAAAATCGTAGGTGTCATCAAAGACCTCCCTTTGACTCTATTCTCCTACCCTAGCATCATAGTTCTACAAGATACTGTGATCATAGACGTTCCCCCATGTTCGAACTGTACTTATCCTAGGAATTCACTTTAAAAATAGATAGGTATCTTTCTTTGGATTGGTCACACTTGATCCTTAGGACCAAGCATGGGGCTAAAATGAAAATAATATCCGAACCTTTGCACTTTGAACATGTGGACGACGAAGCCATGATCAAATTTGAGGTTGCTCATACCTCTTTCACCAAAGAGGAAATGTATTGCACCGAGCTTCTAGAGGATGAAAAAGTGACTGGAGATTGGACCAATCAAGAAGAGGTCCTCTTGAGTGAATACATAGACACTGATCCTTTTGGCAACTATCATGCTACGAGGTTAGGTACCTATGTCATCTATGATGAAGATCAAGTGCTTTTGAAGGTCATGAAGGAACTCGAGAGCGGCCAAGCCTTAGAGCTATGGACACTGCACTTTGATGGAGAAAGATGCAAAGTTGGCGCATGAGCCAGGATATGTTTGACATCCCCATACAATGAAAAGACACTCTGGTCCTTCTGCTTCCAATTCGCTTGTTCAAACAATGAAGCTAAATATGAAGGCCTAGTGTAAGGTCTAAGCCTTGCAAAGCGGATGGGAATCAAGCAAATGATAGTGTTCAGAGACTCTGAACTAGTAGTCAACCAAGTTCGAGGGATCTTCGCAACTAAGAATGTCTGCATGAGATCCTATAGACATAGAGTCTGGGACCTGATCGAGGGTTTTGAAGCCTTCAATATTGAGACAGTGCCCAGAGAGCAAAATATAAAGGCAGATTGTCTGGAAGCAATCAGATCTCAATTTGATCCTGCTTCTGACTTAATTCATAACAAACACTCTATATGAGTGATCGTCTGACTGAAAATTCCATATAATGATCAGAGTTGGCAAGTGTTCGAGAGCGATGAACACATCACCTCATTCATCCAACAGTCAGGAGAGTTTGTCGAGCCACTCCAACCGAAGATTGCTAAGGCTTACGACAAACAAATCATTCAGCTGAGGTCCAACAAGCTTCCCAAAGGAATGGTCACTCTCGAAAACTTGTTTGATTGTGACGATGCAAGAAATGACAAAAGGAAGTTTGTAGTGGACAAAAGCGACTATGCAAACCTTCAGGTCAAAGATGGCAGAAAACTCAAGGTCGAAAAAGACATCCAACATCATGACAAAGAAAGGCTCATCCATTTCTGTGAAAAGTATGGAGTAGTGGCCTGGTCATATGATGACCTCAAGGGATACAATCCCAACATCATCCAACATACGATAGAGCTAACGAAAGGTGTAAAACCAGTTTGCCAAAAGCAGAGGCCAGTAAATCTGAAGATTGAAGCCTTGATGGCTCAAGAGCTGACCAAGCTAATTCAATCCTAGATCATCTTCTCGATCAAACACAACACATGGGTATCCAACCTGGTTCCAGTTGGAAAGAAGAATGGAGATATCCACCTATGTGTTGACTTTCGGGACCTGAATAGAGCATCCCCAAAGGATCACTACCCATTGCCTTCTATTGAGTCAATCTTGCAAATAGTGGCAGGATCAGAAATGTTCTCTCTGTTGGACAACTTCTCTGGTTAAAATCAGATCCGGGTCAAAGAAGAGGATTGACACAAAACAACGTTCACTACCAAGTGGGGAACATTTGCGTATGCAAAAATGCCTTTTGGCCTCTCAAATGTGGGGGCCACTTTCCAGCGGGCAATGGATATCGCTTTCAGCGAGTTGATCAACAAGATTATCCTAATCTATTTGGATGATCTGACTATATTCTCTAAATATAAGGATGATCATTTTGATCACCTAGAAATGGTTTTCAAAAAATTCCAGGAGTTCGGGGTATCTCTGAACCCAAAAAAATATGTTTTCAAAGTGTCGCAAGGAAAATTATTAGGACATGTAGTGTCCAAAGAAGGAATTGCAATTGATCCTGAACATGTAAAGGTATTCAGGGAACTTCCCCTACTAGTCAACAAGAAAGGAGTCCAATCTTTTTTGGGGAATGTGAATTTTGTAAGCAAATCCATTTATGATTTTGTAGGAATAATTAGACCAATCACCCTGATGCTCAAAAAGGATCAATTATTCAAATGGACAAAGAAAGCTAGAGAAGCCTTCAAGAAGGTTAAGGATGCTATTTCTTCAACTCTTGTGTTGGTAAATCCAGACCTGTCAAAGGACTTCATAATGTATGTATTCAGTAGCAAAACAAGCATCGCTACTTTTTTGACTCAAAAGGACAATGAAGGAAAGGGAGAACATTCAATAGCATTTCGCTCTCAGACCTTAAAGGAATATGAGACAAACTACAACTTCGTCGAAAGGAAAGTATTCACCATTATAAAGGGACTCAAGAAGTTCCAACGTCTTATATCTTGCAACAAGGTGGTTGTTTATGTCGCACATTCTAGTTTGTGCGAGTATATCATGGAAAGAGAGATCACCGAAAAGATGGCCAATTGGATCACTAAGATCCTTGAATATAACATTGAGGTCAAGCCTACAAAGACTGTTTGAGGAAGGGGACTATGCAAATATTTGGTGCATGACGAGGAAATGACAACTGAAGAAGAGCAACTAGAGCTGGTTCTGACAAATGAGTCTGACTCTGAAGGCTACTGGTTAACAGACAAAGTGAGATTCATGCACACCAGAAGATATCTGACAGGCCTTCCTTCTTAGAAGAAAAGATTCTACTGACTACAGAATAGCAGATACACACTTATCAAAGGGGTCCTCTTCAAAAGGAAATTCAATGGCATTCTACTGCGATGTGTCACCTTAGGGCAAGCAAAGAGAATTCTTGACACTTTCCACAGCAGTCCCATGAGTGGACACTTCTCTGCGAAAACCACCGCCATCAAAATCGTGTGCGTCAAATACTTCTGGCCTATGCTATTCCATGACTCATACTCCTTGGTGAAAGCCTGCAAAGAATGCCAATTCTTCGCAAAAAGAAGAAAGAATTCCGCAATGCCTCTCAATCCGATAGTTTTTGATAAGCCATTCGCACAATGGGGCCTTGATTTCATTGGGATGATCAATCCCATCTCTAGTGCCAGACACAAATAGATCCTCACGGCCACATATTACTTCACCAGATGGACTGAGACCATTCCCCTGGAGAACGCAACAGAGGCAGAGATTGTGGACTTCCTTGAGGAACTGGTGACGAGATTCGGCCCACCAAAGACCATTATCTTCGACAATGCCAAGGCTTTCCTAGGCTCTAAGGTATGTCAATTCGCACTCGTGCATGGCATATTCTTGAAAATGTCATCAAATTACTACTCGTAGGGGAACGACTTGGTCGAGTCAACTAACAAAAATTTAGTCTGACTCATTAAAATAATTGAGTTGGAACATCAGAGAGAATGGCATAAGAACCTTCAGGTAGTGCTCTGGGCAGACTGCATAACTCCCAAGCAAGTCCTCAAGACTTCGACGTACGAGCTAGTGTATGAGAAAGAAGCGTTGTTGCCCATCTCCATGGAGATTCCTGCGCTACAACTGCTCAAATCCATGGAAATAAAGGAGAACAGAGCCATGGAGGTTTGGTTGACTGAGTTGCTGGAAGTACAGGAAAAAAGGGAGAAGGCCCTAATAGCCATGTCTAACCGCCAACAGGTGGTTAAAATATGGTTCGACAAAAAAGCCTCAAACCAGGGTCTAAAATGTGGGGACCTAGTATTAAAGTTCAATGAGAAGGCTCCGAAACCTGGCCAACATGGAAAATTTAACAGTCTATAGGAAGACCCTTTCAAAATAATTCAATGCAAGCAACACAACATGTTTGAATTAGAAAACATGGAGAAGGAAGCATTGGGGATTCCGGTTAACATAATCCACCTTAAATTGTTTAATTAAGCTTCATTATTATTTTTCCAATGTAAATATGTAAGTATTGTAATTATTTTTCTTTTGTGTTTTGTCGGCTAGTCTTTCCAATTCATTAGCAAACCCATGAAGCAAAAAAACAAACTCATATGCAGAAAATTGAAATGAACCCATATGTGCAAAATTGAAAAGGTACTGAAAGAAATGAGGAAAAGAGAACCCATATTACAAGAAGCAAAAGAGACAGGAAGTTGATATAAGTTGTATATTCATTATATATATACATTGATAAATACATTTTCAAAATGGCTCTGAGGCCATTCTTTTAAATTATATCTATAATAAAGTATGCATTTTCTTCATATATATATATATATACGGTAAAGGCCTTTTTTAGACATATATACAAAATACAGATTAAGACCGATTTTCTTTGAAACAGAGAAATAGGAGTGCATCTCAGGCAAGAGCATCATTATCAACAACAACATCTGGGACAACTTCATCTACAACATCATTATCAGCAACAAGACCATGCACATCATCAACAACATTAACAAGAGCAATGGCAAGTGGCAGAGGGAACACCAAGTTCCTGAAGTCAGTATACCAGTCAACACCGTAGAAGAGCACCACATTATAGCAACAAAGCAGGAAGTGGCAAGCATGATTCACCCTTTCACGACGCTCTTCATGTGACTGGATGCAAAACCCACTCAAGAACGATACCCATGGCACTACTACATCTTCTTCTATATGCTTACGAAGGTCACTCGTCGTTGGAATACCCATACCATACACAACATGCGCCACCACCTCTCCAAGGATGCCTAAGTAGCACTTCAGAAATATTTCAAGCGTAAGGCATAAGATCATTGGCTTAGGAACTTGGAAATCAAGCAGAGACATGACAAAATGAGAAGACGTTGGTATTGACTTTGTACTTAACTTCATATTCCACGCAATCTCGGCCTAACACCCACTTCATGGCTATGATAGGCAGTGAATTCTTATTTTTGGTCATTCTTTTCAAGTGCCTATTGGATACTTCACCTAGAAAGGTCATCTAGGACTTGTTGCAAACTAGCCTAATGGGAGTATTCATGATGCTAAACTCTATGCAACTGCCTAATGCAAGCTCTACACAACTGCTAATACAAATTCTAGCCAACTGCCTAACAACAATTCTTGCTAATTGCTAAGTGTGATTTTTCTATTGTCTTAGAGCCTATTTATAGAAATATTGAGGTATCTATGTGCCATAAGCATGATGCTAATAGAGTACCAACTCAAAAATCCCACCAGAGGCCAGCTCGAATTTCCCACCCAGTTGCGTCTATCGTGTACGAATTGTTGTGTGCGAAATTAATAAGAGGTAATTAAGTAGCCCTAATTGGTGGCATTCCCAAGTGATCATCCATACGCTCAAGTGTTGATATGTCATACTGCAAGTGCTTCTCAAACTCCAAGGAGGAACTGATATCTTTTCAAGTAATCATTGCATCTTTGGCTTAATTATTCTCTTTAATATATTAATTACTAAAGCATGCGAAAGCTTAAACCACCTTCAATCGCTAGCTCGATTTCTAAGGAAATCACACCATAGGACATGATTATTAAATTGTCATTATGAATTTTTGTCTTTTCAAAATATCAAGAAATTCATTTCGCATGAGCAAAGGAGTTGGCGGTACATGCTAAATTATATGCTAAAAGGAAATCATTGTCTACCACTCCAAGAAAGAAATCGCTAAGTATTGCATGCAAAGGTCTAGCATTGTAAAAGCTTCCTGAGTATGCTATCCAGAGCAAAGAGTTTTGAGCACAGATAGAGCTGAAGTGAATTGCAAAAAAAATGAATGTTGTAGAAATTTACAGTACCCTGAAATGGTTGAAAGTTCTCAGATGGAAGCACAGGTCGAGGCAACCCAAAGCTTGTTCAACGCTATGATAGCAACACCTGTCACCAATATTTTTGATGGCATCTTTTACGCGTCGCCTAGGATGCCAAAAAAGCCAAAATGGATTCACATGCAGGTTGTGGAAAAGCAAAAAACTCACAGGGACTGGAGCCAAATAAAGGAGGAATGGGATAACATTCATGATCATGTTCTCACAAAGAACCCTAAGATTCTTAGGGAAGGGGCTTGCAAAAGAATGAAAGTGGCTAATAACCAACGGAAAATGGCGTACAAGCTATGGTTCAGCGGTCTTCTACAACATATGGTCCCCTTTGTGCATTATTGCCCAGAGCTTGTTCACAAAGGCATTCAACATTTCAACCTAGATACCAACACCATCGAGGGTCGGGAGCTAAGAGTTAACATCAGGGTAGACGCTATTTGGAGTATGATATGCATCCTTATAAGTCACTCTAAAGTGGACAGAATGGAGTCATTCACTCCAAAAGATGGGTGCACCTTTTGGAGAGGTAGAGACAAAGCTTTGGACTTTTATAATCAAGAAATGCAGAGGCCCTAGGAAGATTGTGACAAGCCGCCACAAATTCCAGTTGCGCACAAAGGCTTTAAACAAGATATGTAGGATGCACTCTCTATGATGGCGTTTGTTTGTGGCATGGACGAAGACAAATGGGTGTAGGAATTTCAACTGGGTTTGGGTTTTCAGTTGTGTAGGAATCAATCCTTGTTTTGGTATGACTTCGTAGGAGTCATCTACTGTGAAATGATGAACCAAATCAAGGAGTACCGCATGCAGCGTAGATTCAGGTGTCCTTTAATTGCTTATATGTTTTTATTCCAAAACCTTAACTTTTTCAATAAAAGGATGTTGTTATCTATTTTTACTGAGAAGGGAGCCAGAAAGCCAATTTCTGTATGGACTCCCCTCCTTTCCACAACACATGATTATTATGCATTTTTGGAAATTTTCTTAACTCCGATTCTGCGAGACTTGAGTAAGGATGGCAAGCTCTATCGACTTTTTGTTGAACAAAGAGAGTGGATGTGGAGCTTCACTCCTAAATGTGACTGGTTCCTTGGGAGGGATTTTACATTCATCCGCATATGTGGCTTTACTGAGGAGCCATCCGGCTCCCAAAGTGCATCACAAACAAGGTATTGGCCCTTGAGATGTTTTGGTAGATGGTAATGATTGACAATAATTTTTGTAGAGGAAAGGGAAAGAGAGGATTTTTCAAATGTCCACTAACCTTCAAGTGGGTGGTAATGGCAAAAATGTAGGCACATAAGCTGCTTGAAGCAAAGCTGGCTCATTTGGGGTTAGTGATGATCTGCGACAATTGGCAATATAATCCCTTCAATGACTTAGGAAACACATTCATCAAGGTAACCCACAACCCTCGACCTTATTGGGAAAAGTGGCAGATTCCCATGGAGGAATAAGATGATTTGTTTGTGGACCTAGCTCATATTCCTATCGAGGATAGTAGACTACCATGGCTTAAGTTCTACTTTCGGTTAGCAAAGTATAATGAGAAGTGCTAAATAGAGGCCACCCTTTGCAATGATTTGATAAGGAATTTCAATTGAAGCTAGGAAAGGATTAGGGATTTCTAGATTTACCGACAAGAGATCCAATGCCCTGATGCCCCTTATCAGAGCACAGAGACAATTGAAAGATTTGATAAATTGTGGAACTATGCGCATACTAATTCCAATGCAAGCAATGATGAAGATATCGACCTGGAGGAGGCTGAAAAATATACAAGGAAGGGAAAGGAGAAGGAAAAAGAAGTATAGATATCCCCAACGCAGCAGAAAGAAAAGTCAACAAAGCAACCTAGCAAAGCTTCTTCAAATGTGCGGGTGAATATATCGCAGTTGGGAGCCTCACATACACGCACTTGGACTGCAAGAAGGTCTAGAACAACCCATCAACAATAATCAGAGGCCATAGATGTGGATGAATTTCCACCCAACAAAAGGCAGTGCACGAATACAACTCCTAGAGAGGGTTCGCAGGAGCCCGCAATAAGCCAAGAGCTTGTGATGAGCATGGAGCTAGCGACGAGCCAATGATCGCAATCATCTACACCACAAGTATTTTTCGCTCCCTCTTCTCTTGCCTCACAATCTTTGGTGCCTCCTACTGTCTTCACGTTGCCCATCACTTCAAGTGTTGGTCCTTCTTTTTCCTCTTCTGCCACAATGGTCATGGGAGGTTTCTCCCAGTTCTCCTAAGCGAGACCATTTTCCTTTACTCTTCCATAGATATTTTCACCTTTCATTGGAGTCCAGTACACATTGGCTATCGCTGCACCTTTTGCCTCCACAACCATCATTGATCCCCTTCTTGTTACTACTGTGTCGGCTCCGACCTAATCTGTCGAGCAGATGGAATTGGCCATGACTCTGCTACCACCACCGCACCTAATGAGTCCTCCTGTTGGTTCACAGACTAGACTTTGGCATATTCCTTTATTCTCCCAACAAAAAATCTCTCTTCCGAGGAATAAATCACCTAGAACCACTACCCCCTCATTCCCTTTTGCTCTTCCTCCCGATGCACCTTTCGCAGGCGAGCTCATTAGGTCGCCAACAAAGTTTTTGTCAGAGGGAGATAAAATAAAATAAGCACGAGCTCTCATGATCCAAAAGTAAAAGGCTAAGGATGCTAAAAGGCCGGCTAAGCCAAAGGTACAAACAATTTTCAATGAGGCACAACAATCACTACATTTTGCAACCATGTATCCAACTGTCATCAAACCATAGAGAGAGATGCAACCCGATGATTACAACCTCTATGCTATGGGACTTGATCTAAGCATAGCCCGACTGTAGGATAAGGTTGAGCTCATGGAGGAGACATAATGAGTGGTTACCACTGACTTCCTCAAGTCTGGTTGCCAACTAAAGAAGGAAGATCTCAAAAATGTTAAGGAGAGGATAGAGGTCCTATTGGCGAAGTACAAGGCAAAGGATGTAGAAATTGTGTGCTTGTCACAACAGACGCAAATAGAGTAGGCTAAACTCTGGGAGGAACTTGCAAATTTCCAATCCTATTATCCCAACCTAGTCGCCGAGCTTTGGCAGAAAAACCAAGAATATCAGGACCAATTGGCTCAGGTGGAGCAAGAGATGCAACAAAAAAATGAGGAGTTTGAGCACCAATGCACTCAATTAGAGGAAAAAATGTAGCAGAAGTGTGTGAACTTTGAGGATTAATAGGCTCAATTGGAGAATGAAGTCCAAGAGATGAAGCTTTCCCTTGAAAGGGAATCAACAAACAAAAATCGGGCTGAAGAAAATTGGCCTGCAAAATTGAGAACCCTATAGGGACAAATTTTTGCCACAAACAAAAAGATTGCAAAATTGACATAGGATGTTGGTTCAAGGGATGTGAAGATCAACTCTTTGAAGAATCTTCCCCAACCCCCTGCTACCCAGTCAAACCTCCTTCAAGGAGCCCCACAACTACATGTCTCATATTGGGAAAAGGTTAAGGCCTTCTGCTCGACTCTTTAGCCAACGCTCCAATTCATGGCGGAAGCAACAAGTTTAGGCAGGGAAGTTTGTGGAACGATCGAGCAGTTTCCGCAATTCATCGTGGAAAAGGTTCTTGAGGCAGAAAATTTGTTGAATAAGCTATACATAGTGCCGAATGAGGACTTAGCAAACGTGGGGATTGGGGACCGGAAAGCCGTAGCCAATACGACAAAGGAGTTCATCAATTGCCACACAACCATTCTCCATGCTAGTGAGTGCACTACGACACTGAGCCAAACTATGAACAACATGCGGGCAAGGTTCTCCCAGCTAACTTAGATGGGCTTACCCTCCCCGTTTCTTTTGGATGAATCGGTTGCCACGACGGAGCAGATTGCGGTGATGATTGAAGAGAATTAGCAGTACACATCTGCTTTCTAGAGCTTCAGTTAGCCCCCTACTGCAAAGGATATTGAGGGTGCCACTCATCAGACATCATGGCTTCTTTTCCAACTTGAGTCTAGGGCTGGTATGCCCACAATGCTGCCATACAAAGAAGTGATCGATTTGCATGGAGTGTAAGAGAATCTGCACGACATATCGACACCATCTAAGGTCGATTGGCTGCCTCTATAGACCACTCTCTCCAAGCTCTAATTGCATCGCCCAATGGATAAGGCTCGGGTCTATGAACCAAATTTTTTTGGGTTCCTCATTCCTCATGCGAAACACCCCTGGTAGTCGCCATAAGCTGTGAATATAAAATTCCTCGAGTTCCCTTCGAGTTATTTTTATTTTGCTAAGTACCAGCCTACGCCCCATCTATTTAAATATCTTCAGGCCCCTTTTTGATGAGCTTTGCCCACTATCACCACATGTCCACTAGATGCTCTCCGTAGGCATTTCTTCCTTCGCTCTTCTACCGGTCCCCGCCATGCTTCCATGTGTCAACACCGTGAGCACTTCAAGGCTGCTTCCTTTCGCTTTTCAATCGGGCCCCGTCCATGTGCCACATGGCATCTATCCACGTTCACTTTTTGGCGGACCCCACACTCAACGCTAACAATGAAGGCTTCTCCACGTGTCTTCCTCGCATGGGTTTTGATTGCAAGGAGGGAGGAATGAACCACAAGCTTCGACCTGCCGCCACGTGTCTCCTCTGTGGGGATTCTATCAGGGGGAAGGAAGGAACGAGCAATAAGCCCCACTAGATTGCCACGTGTTCTAACTGCCTCCATAGGTAGGCAACACATGTCGGCATGATGTTCTACTGGAACCATCACCATCTTCGTAGGGGATGCATCTGGTTCAAAAGCGACCACGTTCCATGGCTCAAATCTTTTCTGTTGCAACGACTTAAGGAAATAATTGCTCTAGGCATCATTGTTCATGATAGGGGAATCTTTTCTGTTATTGGCCTGCTAAGCGGTGGGATTATTTTCTTATATATACTACTTCCTTCCGAAAATGAGTTCGGAAGACACAAAAAAATTTGTGAAAGACACCAGGCCTTTTTGTATTGTTTTAGATTATTGTATGAGACTCACAAACTGTGCCATTGTTCAACCTTTTTGTTTTCTTAAACTATTTTACGTACCATTATATTGTGCCATTACTGTACTAAGTTGTTTATTTGTAGAACTTTTATTATTTCAATACAAGTTTGTTGATTTAGACCATGTCCTTGACTCTTCTTTTTAATAAAGGCATATAGGAGTTATTTTATGTCATTGAATAAATTATACAAGTTTTCATCTTTAATTTCTGTTATTTTAGGACTTAGCAGATTGTTGAACGAGCCCTTAAATCGTATTCAAAAGATAGATTTATTGTGAATACATCTAAATCTTGGTGCATCACCTTAGTTAGATCTTTAGTTCTTATATCTGCTTCTGTTTCCCTTTCCAAAACCCCACATACAGAAGAAGTCGACTTCTTTAAAAACCCGGAGGTCACTCAGTTTAGCGCAATTGGTTCCCCCATTAACTGAGTTTCCCATAAGGTTGTTACCTTGTCAATTTTTGGCATTAACAATCACCATGTATGATATCATTGTGTAAGGTATCAATCATAAAAATAATAATGAATATCCATGGGGTTTAAATGAGATATTAAAGAAGTGCCATCAAATAGAATGTAACATAATGCAATTAAGTCATTATCACAAGGGGTATCATTAAGAGAGAATAAATATCTAGCAATAGATGTTAAGACATGAAAAGAGAGATATCACCATGAGGCATGATTAAGAGAAGGAAGTGTGACTTCAAAAATGGTCATCATCCTAGGTGTATCATTAACATGATCATAACTATTACAATTCATAGGTGAAATAGAATCAATATGAGACTCATGGACAGGTGAAATAAGGTATTCAAGGGAAAAGAATGAGCACTAACCACATCTATGAAGGAGAGATAAGCATGTGTCCAATATAATAGTGCCTCTATGAAAATACATCCTTACACATAGCATAAAAGGACACAAGTTCATTAAGGATGATAAGATTAGAAGGCATAAAGATAGGAAAAAAACAAAAATTTATGCATGGAAATTGACAAGAGCGCATGAATTATGGGGATCCATGATAAATAATAATGTACTCCAAGGATGCGTGGTTGGGACAAACTAGGTATGAGATAATAAAAAGTTAAGTCCTAAGATCAAAATGATGTAAAATATATATCAAATTTCATAATAAATAATAAATTAGGGAATATTAGATTTGAAAAAACTAAAAAAATGCAATCCCTAGGGAAATAGGGGTTGGGTAAAAATAATGATTCACAATGTATCACACAACCCCGAGAAAATGATAAAGCTAATGAAGCACAATTAAAAGGGATCAAACCCTATTAGATATAATGTGATGTAATGAAATTGTATTTGAAACCTTAATTGGATAGAAGGACAAAACCCCAAGGTCAAACCTTAGGGAGGTGTAGATATTTTTGGTCCACCAATAATTTAGAGGAATAAACAAATCTAAGCTAGTTAAATAAATAGATAATATTCATACAATTAACCTAGATTAATGAGAGTTGGGTCAATACATTAAACTATTAGTTTAGAAATTAAATGAATAGGATATGTGTACTTTGCTTGGGAGTGACAATGGAGCATTGATGTAATTGTATTCTAGAGATTGGTTGCAAAGGTATATAAAATGAATGTTCAATATTTGATGAATGTAGTGGATTTCATATAGTCTTAGAATTAGTTGAGGGTTGAATTTGAGTCCTTGTGGGAATGAGCCAACATGTGGAAATGAATTGTAACCTATGGGAATAATCTAATAGAAAATGATAGTGGAGAATGATTTATCTTCACTTTACCTAGGTTTGATTTTTCCATTTACAAACACATTAGGGGAGTTTGTTAGATCACTAGGGTTAATTGGTCATAGGTCACCCCCTATTTGGATTGACTTTATGATTTTGAGTGAATGAATGAAGACAACATTCTCAAGCATGTAGATAGCCTATATGATTCTAAGGAGATGATTAATTTTAATCTCTAAATTGAAATATTCTTAGAATGAATCTTCCTTGTTAGATTGTAAAAAATAATTGCATGTTGAATGTCTTTAAATACTAAGACATCACAACAATTCACAAAAAAATTGTGCCAAGTTGCCTCATAACAATTAGTAGGAAAGGGCAAGAGTTTGTAAAATTACATTTATTTTTAAACTATTTTAAGGCCAATCTAAAGCCACTCAAGATTGATCTAGGACATAAAAGTGCTAGTTTCGAGGCATAGTGTGAATATATGAAAATGGGTTTGAATGTGGGCTAATAAATTAAATGTAAATGGTGAATATATGAAAATATTTTAAAATAAGGATATGGTAAAGCCAAATACATAGAAATATGTATAAATGAATGGAAAAAAACATCAAGTCATGAGTCAAACTTCATACAAAAATGTACCGCTTGTAAAAATATAATTATATTAAGTCATTCCATCAAAATAAACCCAAAACCAAATGAGATTTCACATGAGTATGCAAATACCAACATAACAATAATGATAATTGAAACATTTCCAATAAAATTGAGTGTCACAATAAAATCAAATATTCATTTCAAACAAACATGTTGCACATTAGATTTAAATTTGATTTTCATTTGATCGTATTTAATCATTTTAATTATAAAATACGATTAAAAGTTTAACAAAATTCTCACTTCAAAAAATGATTTCATATAAACTGTCAATTTTTTTCTATATAATTATATATATACTTCCTAAAATAGAGTGAACTTTCAAATAGATGATCGCCATGAAAAATTTGGTTGACAGGCATGGTGGACCGTCAAATTTAGGCTTCATTCGTCCTGATAGTAACAATTTCCTTACGCCAAGATTCTTTTTATTCAGATTAGAGTAAAAGTTTTCAAAATTGAAAAGGAACTCGTATAGAGCAGTTTATCCATCTAAGCAGCTTCGCTTACTCTCGGTTGTGTGGATATCAGGGTTTGGATTCGCAGTGTAAATGATGTCGTCGATTTCTATAGCCAGTTATCATGTGGGTTACAGCCCTGGAATGCCATTAGTTTGGAGCGATTTCTCACACGGTTTAACTCGAATTAGGAACATGTGCAAACCAGAGCGCCCCACCGAGTCTATTGGAGGTGAGAAAAACTAATTATCCCCCCCTCAGTAAACAGAAATGCTTTACTAGTTGTTAGACAGGATTGCGAGAAGATTCTATAACGGTTATGCAAGTCTAGATACTTCTAGTTATATTTTTCTCTTTTCTTCTTGTTAATGTTCTCAAGACCAATTTCCTCCTGGTAGCTTTTTACTTGCAAGTCATTCAATGGCGGGGAGAGTGCGACCGTTACTAGAGTGATTCCTTGCAAGTCAACACAGATCAAAGGAGATAAGTAGATATTAATATCGAACAAATTCTCGAGAAGCTCCTGAGCAATGTCGGTACCCTAAGGAAATGCTAACACATCTGCCCTTAACACTTGTTAGTAACAGCCTGATGATCTTTAAATAACTTATAGAATTTAGGAATCCAAATTTATGTTAACATACTGTGCTACTTGTAAATCCTTTTCACTCAGTTAAGATATGCGGTGCCCCATGAGTACATTCTATACTTCTTGGTGGGTAAGGGGTGGTTGCTAGAGAAGTATATACTGGTTAGGATTGATTTCGTTCATTTGTCTTTGGTATTTATATGAGTTTTGGACCATTTCCTACATTTTAAGGGCATTTATTAAATTTTAGGAGGTCGGTTTCAGGCATAGTTGGAAAACTCGGACTCGGCGTGGACTCGGCAGCCCAAAAATGTGACTCAGACTCGGGAAAAAACTCAGCTAGGAGTCGGCAAAAAAAAACAAAAAAACCGTAGTTTTACAAAAAAAACAACAAAATTACAAATTAATGCATTTAGAGAACATAAGAGCCTTATTTGATTATCAAACACTCATAATTCAAATATTACACGTGTCATATGATCATCAAACACTCAATAATTGAAATTTAATCATTCATAGTCATCAAATACTCATAGTTTCAACTTTCAATGTATAACAACATCATAAGATTATAAATGTTTACATATAATCCTGGCTTCTTTCAACCCCAATTCAATTTGCAAACCTGTATTTCACAAACTTGAGTGTTAAAATGAAACAAAAAGTTAAAAAAAACATGGGTTTTTAACCCTTTTTCACTCCCAGCCACGCAAAAGAGTCCTGGGTTGGGACTCCCGAGTCCAACCTCAGGACTTGGTCGAGTCCTGAGGTCGGACTCCCGAGTCCCGACCTAGGACTCTCCTGGACTCGACTCCCGAGTCCGTGGCAAGTCAACTTGGCTCACCAATGGACTCTTGAGACCGTTGAGTCCGTGGCGAGTCCTGGAGAGTCCGCGAACTATGGTTGGAGGTACTCACCATTAATCTCCTCATGGGGGATTTTCCCTAAGGGAACCTCTTTGTTGATGACATCATTCATGTTTGTGGAGATTTTTAAGTATATGTGTTTGTTATAAGCATTGTTCCATGGGGATGTGTCTACCCCCAAAATCCTACATTTCTGGGACAAGGACGTCTCTGGGATGCAGAGACTTGGAGGGGACATCCCCCCATTGTCTTGCTATCATTGCTCAAGGAGGGAATGTTTCCAGGATGCCCCTTGGTTTGGAGATGGCTTGGGGACTATGGGACGTCCTTGAGACGTCTAGGGGACTCCATGGAGTCTCCCATTTGTCCTAGGGACTTCTAAGTATCCCCCATGCCAGTAAAATAAAAAATCATTATTATTATTTTTAAATGTTTTTGATTTGTGCGCACAAACCCTAACCCTGATGGTTTGTGGGCTCCACACAAACCCTAATCACTAACAAAAAACTTATAAATAGGCATCTAACTTCTAAGTCTCATTTCAAATCACTCCTAAGTTTCAAAATAGTGAGGACTTGGTATTGCAAAAAATAAGTGAGAATTGTGAAAATGACATTCACCATGAAGGTTTGTGTGGTTTTGAAGGCCTTAATTTGTGCTTGGTGGTGGGGGCTCTGCCCCTCAACCCCGTCTTGTATCGTGACAAGGAACACACTAGGGGCTATCCCCTGACCTTGCAAGGGGCGCTACCCCTCGATCCTGTTGGGGGCTTTGCCCCTAGACCCTCACAAGGTTCACCGCCCTTGACTTAGATGGGGGCTATACCCCCAAACTCCCTTGAGGCCCTTCAATTCTTTTAGGGGATTTGCTCCCAAACCTCCACCCCTCATTGTTAATGTTCAATGCAATCATTGGTATGTTTTTAATTTTTAGTTGTTTAAACTCTACTTAGTATACCAAAGTTTCATTTGTAATTCTTATACTTATTCCTTAAACATCTTTTTATAACTAATTTTAAAGTACTATATGTATTTGCACCACTAGCTTGCCGCTTTGCTGCAGCCCCTATGTCAGCCCCATGCCATCCCCAAACTTAAGCCCTTGGGCCCCCTGTCCTCGAAACTTGTCCCCTTGTCCTCCTGTCTGGGAACTTTGTGGAGCTATAGTTATAAGTGTCAAAGGATTTTTTTTCCTATTTTTTAGGGGCTTTTGGATGGCTACCACGGATAGGACCATGTCATGCAGCTTGTCCTTGGATTAGGGTTTGAATCAACAGTTCATAATGCTTTCTCTCAGATCTTTTTGGCAAGTGATTCTCAAGCCATGATCGATTTATTGATGAGTGGTCAAGGTTTATTGATTGGACGATTTAATGTAATTATAGTAATGCCAAGTTATGTGGTACTTGTTTACTGATCTCAGCATCATATAAAAATAATAATCTTTATTTATTTTTATTGACACTTGAGCCAATTGCCTAGGATTGGGAAAATGTCAATGAATAAAAAAGGCCACCCCCTTGAGAGGATATGTTTTGTGCTCATTTCACATATTTCAGACCTAGAGAGGGCAACTACACTAGACAACACTCATCTACCCATTCAAGGATGAAATCCCTTGGATCCAAAGATTAGAGGGTTGGACACTTTTGGTTTCTTGGAGGGAATCTCATCCAAGGGTTGGATTGGGCTGAAAGCATATTCTTTTCTATTAGTAAACTGATTTGGGGAGCAGCTAGAGCAACATTATACAACAGCATCAATTTTGATTTGGGAAAGATCTTCCATCACGTGTTTGAGTTCTAATTAGTTCCACAATATTATCATCTTGATGTAATCTAGTAGATTTTTATTATTATTACCCTATTGATATATTCCAACAAATTTTATAAATAAAATACAACTCTAAATGTATTGTTAGAGTTTAGTTTGTTAGTATATTTTTGTGGTACATTGTTCTTTCTTTCCTAGCATCGCTCTTGTTTAATAAATTAAAAAATAAAAATAGATAGAGGGCATCATAGTGATATTAGAGCGAATTTCCTATTTTAGCTTGTGAACCATGGATAGAGATGGGAAAACTTTGACAGATGGGGAAATGTTAGATTTATTTCAAAATACCATGATAGGGATTCAGAGGGCCAAGAAGTAATGGTAGAGCTAATGACACAAATATTACAACTTTAGAGTAACATGTGCAAGATTCAGACCCTACTAATACATTTCAAAGAGGGAGAAGCTCAACTTGGCATAGCCGACCAACGATTAGTCAATTCGGTCCCATTTTAAAACCTGTTAAGCCCATGTTTATAAAAAGGAATGAAAAATCAGATTCTAAGAAAACTATGTTAGAGGAATTAGACATTCTCTTTCTTGACTATCAAAGGAAGTTAGAAGACTTAGGGCTATATTAACTTTTGTCAATTTCTTGGAGATACTTAGGAAGTAGCATCTAGATGGCAAAGCCCATGGAAGCAATCAAAATAATGATAGGAGAGATTTGCAATATAAAGTGAATAAACTCAATGCTCTTACCTTTGATGGTAGAGGGAAAATATCTACTTGGGCATGGTTACAAAAGTTACAAATATTCTTTACACTAAGCTTTATGGTTGAAGAGGATGCCATCTAGTTCGCTAAATTGTATTTGGAGGGTGTTGCCTATTATTGGTGGCACCATGGTTTGATTATTTAGGGGCATTGCCTTGTGTAGACATTTCACGATTTACCTAGATATCGTTGGACTGCTTTGAATAGAAGGATAAGTACTTCAAGGAGCTTGCCAGAATTAGAGTTTTGGGGATTGAAATGCCTGTTCCCTAGGGTTAGGGGATGGCTTGAATTTGCTCGAAACTTTTGGGTCCCCAATAGATGTGAAAAGTGGGGATGGATGTTAAATTACAGAGGAAGGGTATATGTCCTAAAAGAAAAGTAAAAGGGAAAACCTTGGTATGGAGATCACATTGATCTCTTTGTCTTACAATGGATAATCAGCTATCTTTCTATTTCCATTTGACGTTAACCAAATCTATCCTGTGGTCTTCAAGCTGTTCGCCTCTGAGCCAATCAGGTTGATGGGAGATATCAAAATTACACATTGCTTAAGTGCCACACAATTTTGAAGGATGATAGCTTTGTCATATTCTATCTCCATGTGGTTTAGAAGTAATTGTTCTAAACAATAGTACAGGATTAAATTGGAAGGAAATTTTATTTTGTTCTCTTGTCTGGAACTTTTTTATTTTACAAAAAAATAGCAGTTAAAGCTTGGATGACATCTATTTTGAAAAACTGCTGTTTATGAACTCATGCTTTTTGGTGTTCATTCATCATGTATTGCTTTAAGTTTATCTTCATTTTTCCTATTGATAAGATAAATTTGTTTTGTACTGTAATAGGCATGTTGTAGCTAGCCTTGGGAAATTAATTAGCAACTGAGGCATTGCTTTTGATGCAGCTTGTTGAACTTGGCAGAGCTTGCAGATGGGAACCCGGTGTTTGCTTCCAGAGAATCTCAATCATTAGGAAATACAAGAGCATTCCATCCATCAAAAAATGCTACGAAAGCAAATAAATTTTCCTCATCACATGTGGAACAGATAACATCAGGGAAGAACACTTTTCAAAGGAGAACATCCTCAAATTTCAAAACGCAGTCATTGATTCCAATTTCGGCAGAAAAGACAGGAAATTCTATTATAAATCAAAGAGAGCAGGATAGCGGTTCTGATGTGGTTCTGGATAATTTTGGTTCTGAAAAGGCTAATGGAAAAACTCACAATGTGAATTGTAGCAAAAGAGTTTATCGGTCTATTCAGAGATCATCTCCAGTATATGGAAAGGGATCTTCGATTCAGAGATCATCTCCAGCATATGGAAAGGGATCTTCTATTCAGAGATCATCTCCAGCATATGGAAAGGGATCTTATGTTTCAGTTCCAAAGAATGGAGATAGTCCTGCACAAAATGAATTATCTGTTGATTATGAGATTGTTGATCTCTTTAAGCAGTTTCTGCCTTCTATTTTAAATCAAAATCCAGAAAATAAGGTGAAAAGTTATAATCAATACAATGAGAAAACTAAAGAGGGGTTTAAGGAAGATGCAAACAGAAGACAATCTATAACGGAAGAAGAAAAAGTGCCTTCAAGAAAATCTTATTCAAAAATAGGGCCACAAAAGACAAAATATGAAAAGAAAACAAAAATCTTGGACAAGTCTCTTTCTGAAGCATTTCTTTTGTCAAGGCCTCCATCAAATTTTGTTCGCAGATCTCCAATTCCTTTATCGGCAATCAAGCAAGATGTCCGTCCAGTTCCTGGAATGAAGGAGTCAAAATTTTCATTTTCTAAAAAAAAATCAACTGGGCAGGATGAAGGCATATTACAAGATTCAGAGGAAATGCCCACATCTGTGGATAATGATTCTTTTCTTAGGGACTCACCATGTTTATCAGAAGAGAAGCTAAATGATTTAAGTGAACTCAAACTGGTAGACTTGAAAATAGATGGTGGCAAATTAACAGATTTGGATGGAACACCTACATCTTCGGAGAATGGTTCTGCTTGTACGGTTTTGCCAAGTTCATCAGAAGACAAGCCCTGTGATTTAAGTGAACTCAAACACATGGAGCTGAAAAAGATTGCTAAATCCTATGGTTTAAAAGGTTACTCAAAGCTCAAGAAAGCAGAGATACTAGAACTACTCAGAAATGCAGTAAGGCAATCTTAGTACACAAATGGTGTGGTGACATAATGCAATCCATCACAATTTCTGAGGTGCTTGACTCCAAGTTTCCAGAAACATAAATTATACTTTCATTTTTGAGTTTGTTGACATGCAGGCGTTTTTTCTTCCATATCTGTAAAAATTGGCATTTCAAGACAGAAGCATCCTGTAAAAAGTAGGATATACTTCATTTGCTGCATATAATGTCCAAATTATGTTTTGATTTTACCTTTCCTGTGAGAAGGCTGGAACCTCCTTTTGTAACTTGTTTCCTTTTCTCACATCATTTTGATTTTGATATAATATCCAAAGTCTTGCAGTAAGTATTATTTTGTCTTTTAGTTGAGGAGAATGGGTTAAATATGTAAGATGTTAATGACCCTAAAACAAGTCCATGGCAGTAGAAGGTTCACTACAATTAACGATTTCTGCACAACATTTAATAGCAGATTGTGATTCTATGTATGCACAACTTGATTGATAAAATTCTTAATACATAGTAGCAAAATCACAAGTTGAATGTTGGTCGGAGCATGGTCTCCTGAGCAGTAAATTTATCCGGAAATGAGATGAGCACTCCAATTATTATAATAGAAAGAGCTAGTGACTAACCGAGGCTGGATATGTGGATTTCTTAGTTGTAAGTAAATATTTGTATTCAGGAATACTCTTTAAACCTAGACTACTCAATTAATCTGGTTTGCTATTGCATATCCCTTGACCTTAAAGTGCAACAGTTCTCTCTTCCTCTCTTCTCTGTCCCTACCCCCCTCTCTCCCTCTTTCTCTTTGTCTTCCCCTTTCGCCCTTTCTCATCCCATCGAATCCCTCAAACTCCTATGTTGGTTGAGGGCTTTTGATTTTGACAAATAGTTTGCTATTGTGAACTCTTCTATCCTTTTTTCATGGAGTCCTCCTTAAACCTAGATTCCTTGACTATTGTTGATAGTCATTATGGGAACCCCATGGTGGGGCCTCTACAGTCACTAAATTATTTCAAATTTAAAGAGGGTTGGATTCAAAATGTGATGTTAGATATTGAGTCCCACCACTAACCAAGCATGCTATAATTGATTGACGATGATATATAAACACACACACACACACACTACATTTTTGATAATAAATGGTTCTTCAAGTAAAAACATCTCTCTTAACCATAATCTTCTCTATTTATTATTACTTCTATTTTAAATTTTTTAATAATTATAATATAGATTGTCATAAAGCTTTTATTTTATAGTTAAATGTTTAATATTTCAGTAATCATCATAGAACTTGTACCTTTATTCCGTATTTTTTCATAATTTTTTTTTAGCCAATAAGTCACCCTTGTATGAGTTTTCTTGGTAACTCCTAAATTTTTATTTGTCGAAAATTATAGTCATCAGAAATAATATTTTAAATATTCTTCATTATTTCATATTTTTCCCTCCACATGCAACCAACTTGAAAGCCAAAACCTATGGTAGAAAAGAAACACGCCATTAGTTTTATAATAACCTTCTCACTATCAAAGAAAACTATCCTAAAAGCAGAGGAAGAATATCATGCCAAATGGCTGGCAACATCAGTCCTTTGCTTTGAGTACAAGACAAACAACTTTATTCAAAGTGGCAAACATAAGGGTACACCATGGCTTCACACAATAGTTTACATATACGTACAAAGATTCTTTCCACTATGTGGCTGCACTATCATTCATGGATTCTCTATCTTCCAATATTTGGTACAAGATTGATGTTTGGTATGTCTGGAGGATTGTCGAAAGGGAAGACACATTTGTATCCATAACAATGTTTGATTCTTTTCAGAGCATAATCATTCTTTTCAGAGCATAATCACTTGAATCAAAGGAGTACCGATCTCCTAGTAATTTAGTGTCTTTATGTAAGATACGCCATTCAATGAAATTGTTTGGAAAATGAACAGAGAGGTGGAGAATGTAGAGCAAAGTGTTTTTCTCAGTATCTGCCTTGAATGGTATCATTTGAAAGAAGAGTATCTTGCAGGATGAATTTAGAATATTTACAAGATAATCTAATCTATGCAAACCAAAAGGAAAACTCCTAATAATCTCTGCAACTGATTAGGATATGAGCTTCCTTAAAATTCCTGACTAATCTTTTTATCAAAGCAATATGGCCAGGAGTGATTGCAGGAGTTAGCAACTTGATTTGCTTGGTTGGAGAATATAGAGAAAAGAGTTTTTCTCAGTATCTGCCTTGAATGGTGTCATTTGAGAGAAGAGTATCTTGCAGGACTGATTTAGAATATTTACAAGATAATCTAATCTATGCAAACCAAAAGGAAAACTTCTAATAATATTTCTGCAACTGATTAGGATATGAGCTTCCTTAAAATTCCTGACTAATCTTTATATCAAAGCAATATGGCCAGGGGTGATTGCAGGAGTTAGCAACTTGATTTGCTTGGTTCTTGGAACTATCTGTACATTGTTCCAAGCATCTTGCAGAGATGAAAAATTGTATCTATATAGAGATCTTTCTATGATCTTCCGTTGACATTCTTCAGGAAGTTCTTTGATTTTTCTTAAGGCTGTAGTGGCGAGATCTTTAGGAATAAGATTGCCTTGTTCATAAAAATTTCCAACTGCATAGACAACATTCCTTGGGGAAGACTTCAAGAGTTTTATTTCTCTATGATTGCCTATAGTAATACCAAACCTAGAAATAGAAAACAAATCATACTGTTGAAGAAAATCCCATCTTAAAAGTATATCAGTCTCTATGTCGTCATCTTGCCAGCATGAATAGAGAGAACTGAAATCACCCAGACTTATGAGGATATTACTAACCTCCTGTTTTGTAGTTTTCATAATTCCAAGGCCTTTAATTGTCACCTTTTGGTAACTCCAATATAAATATGGAAAGATATATTTTTAGCTAGACTAATACTAGAACCAGTATCTATAAGGGTAGTAGTAAATCTTTGGCTTAGTCCTAGTTTAATGGAAATAACGGGTTTATAGGGAAAAGATAGAATTTAGAACACTTATCTAATATAGAGAGGACACACAAGAAAGAATAAAACTAACAATATAGATAGAACATATAATAGTACAAAGAAAGGTCAAACACAGATTGGGTAAACATTGTGGCACTCATTGAACTTTCTTTCTCTCTTTTAGGAGTCTTCAAGCTGCACTCCAAATCTTCTATTGTATATTCTTGATGATGTTCTTGTATTCTTGGGTCTCTCTTGTAGTGACAGGTTTCATTTGCTCTTTCCTTGCAAGCTTTACAATAACAAGTATCTGTTGAACTTGTACTAGCTTCAGATATTTGATCTTCTTTATACATTTCAAGATATTCATCATAGCTAGCGTCCTTTTCAAGATATCTTAGAAAATGTTCAGACGTAGCTTCATAACTATTTTCATAAGTGCAAAATTACCTACATTGATAGTAATTGGTTTCAATAGATGATTTGTCTTCACTGTTATCTTCATAATAGCTGCTATAATGCTTAAATTCATCAAAACATGTATCACAGTATGTTGCTATTTTAGATTATAGATTTGTGGATTGAGACTTAGAAAGAAATGTCTTAAGGGATTAAGGGATCCAACTAGGAATAATTCAACTAGAAACAAAATAACCCAAAACAATTGTAAGAAGATAATAAGATACAATCAACCAATCTCTCGGAAGAGATTCCCACAGAGTTGGAACTCTCGGCAACCTTATAGTCAAGATAGGGATCTAATTTTCTTAGTCTAGCAACCATTCTAAAGAACAATGTTTGAATTCATCACAAGGATATAATTGCTTAGGCTTTGATACCATATAGTAAGTATCTAGAGGTCATGCAGCTAGCAGAATGGGACAAACGGTGGCAGAGGCTAATGGCTGATACGATTAAGGCTTTTGATATTATAGAATTTACCAAGCTTATAGGGCTTCTATTACAACTTGATAAGCAACCTTCTGAGTCTTTAGATCGCTTGAAGCGCAAGAGAAGAGCATACAATGGCTTATGGACTTTTAAACCCACACAATATATAGTAACATTTGAACAAGGTGTTTGCTAGTGTTTTTATATAAAGTTTTGTAAAATTTGATTTTGAAAGCTACGTGGCATGGAAGGTATGGAAAGATGATCTTGGGCTCTGCATTGATTATAAAACAAAAGTTCCATCCAAAAACTATGGCTAATGCTCCCTAAAGGTATCATTTTGTGGATGTCAACAAGACATAATGAAACAACAACAATGCTATTTATTATTTTTGGTGGAGTGAAAGATTTTATTTCTTTGTGCTTTTATTGATGAGAAAGAGCTCTAGAAATTTGTTGACATTTCAAAGGTAAATCAATTGAAACGATTAATAAAAGAAGTAAACAAGGGCTTTATTTCAAGAACTAGTTATGTTAGTAGGCTAAGATTCCAACATGCCAGGTTAAATTTGGGTAAAGAATGGGCTGATTTGAGTAGATGAAAAAATAGGGGTCTAGGGTTTGGATATAATGATTTTGATGAGGCCGAGGGTTTAGGGTTTAGATTTTTGAAGATGGTGATGATTTGTTGAGGAGTAATGAGGAACTTGTGGTGAGGAGCAAAGAGAAGCTTTTGCCAAGGGTGATTGAGTTTTCTAGGCTCAAGGACGCTAATGCAGAGGATACATCCAATGCTGCTGTGGAGTTTGCAGAGTTTCATAGGAACGGTCAGCTATTGCTTTTTGTTGGGCTTGAGAAGAAGTTGAAGTTTTTCTCAAGTTGATGGAAAGAGGAATGCTAAGATTGAGAGCATTTTTATTTAGGATTTACCAATTTACAAGGTTGCATTCTTGTTAGATGAATTGCAATTGATGTGACATGGAGGAAGTATTTTAATAGTTTTGATGTGGTGAATGGGAAGCTGGATATAGTGTGTAGTTTGATTGGGAGGGAGGAGAGAAATTTGGAAAATTTCAAGGTGTTGTCTGGTTCAAGCATGATTGTGTTAATTGGGAATGAGGGGTATATTATGCTGGTTTCTAGCAAGACATATCAGTTGATTGAGACTTTGATGATGAATGGGTCTAATTCATGTAGCTACAGTTGCAGAAGGTGGAAATCAGTTGTTGAGTTTTGGCGGTGGTGGGCAAACTTATCATTGGGATCTTCAAATGAGGAGATGCATTCACAAAGGCAATGATGAGGGTTGTTTTAACAATTCAATATTTAGTGTTTCTCTAGACAGTAAGTTGTTTGGTACTGGTTCTGATAATGGGATTGTTAATGTTTACGATAGGAATGAATTTCATGGGGGTGTGAAAAGGTCTACCAAGTCCCTCACAAATCTTGTCACTTTTGGATAATTTGAAGTGCAATGTTGATTCTCAGATCTTGGCCATTTGTGTGAGGTTGAAGAGGAATACTTTGAAATTTGTTCATCTTCCTTCTTGCACTGTGTTCTCTAACTGGCCATCACCCAAAACTCTATTGCAGTTTGAGCACTCACTAGATTTTAGTCCGGGTGGTGGTCTTTTGGTTGTTGGAAATGTCGCAAGAAAAGTGCTTCTCTTTAAGCTCCATCATTACCAACATGTTTGATGGGCAAATGAGATGGATGAATGAGGGGATGCTGTCATATTTTTCATTCATTTCTTCTTAGGAATTATTTAAGTTGATATCTTCAGTTAATCACATTGTAAGAACCAATATTATTTGTTTATTTCTCTGTCACTTTAGCTTTCATACTTTTGATAATATTTATAACAGTGTTACCTGGAGACACATCCCTAGGGATTTTCTTCTGTTTCCTTAAAGGGGGATGAGAACAGAACCTTCCCCCCTCTCCTCTCCTCCCCCACCTCTTCATGGTGGACATCCCTTGGGAATGTTCTTAATAGGGAAATCCCAGGGGGACACTAGGCTGACCTCAATATTCTGATCCCCATCCTCAAGAGCTTTCCCAAACTTCAGAACTTTCTGTGATCTTATTGAACTTCATTTCTCTGGCTTGGTTTTTTTCTACTTCTTCAATCCTGTGTTCCTAGTATATTATCATATGTTCTTTGACTGGAAACTGTAAATCTGTTGCTTTGAAAATATGGGTCATAACAATTACATGTTTGCTTGCTGCTTTATCATGACTAGAAGCTTCATTCTCTTGAATATGCATATATTTACTTTTGCCTCCTTGAAAGTGATTATTGTTTGTTGATTTTGTAGTCTTATCCGTTTTTGGATCAGTATCTTTTTCTGTCTTGAAAGTTAGGACTTCAGAATGTTGAATAGCAAGTCTTATGCTGTTAGTTTCATGGAAGATTGAATCCTTTGTCACAGTGGTTGTATTTGGCATATTTGACACTATCAGACATACTGATTTTCCCAATTCCTGTGCTTGTGGTGTAGATGTGAGCTGACATGTTGCAGCATATTGCAACTTCTTGACACAAAATTTTACTTGCTATTCTCGGAACTCCATATGTTATACAGTTGGAAACCTTGAAGCTTGCTGCAATTCTCGTTCTGTTTGTCTTTGTTTTTGAGTCTGCTAAATAATAAATTCCATATCCTGTATTGACAATTTTTGCCCTCGTTGATTCTGAGGCTTCAAATTCTTCTTGATCGGTTCTGATTGCGACTTATGTCTGTGCCTCTAATATAGAGTTGTCTTTGGAAATTTCAATACCTACATGGTATACCTTCAAAGATTATGGCTTTTTAGACCTTCATTGATGGTTGGGATCCTTGTCTTTTAACTGCATCTGGTACAGCTAAATCATGACTGACATTGTCTTTCTTGTATGTAGATTTTTCATCTATCAACTCTAAGTTGGAAATCACCACAGTAGAATGAGTATTCATTTTTTCTAATCAACTGATGTATCTTCAGTGTAGAATCTTCTATTTGTGAGCAAAGATAAATTGAATCATATTATATGTACACTCTATGACCCTCTTCATCCCCAAAATTTTGGAAAATTTTTGTTGTCTCTGCATCCCCCCACTTTCTGTCCTGGAAACTCAGGAAAATACCGGTTTATAATTTTTTTTGAACAATTTGGAAAGTCCAATAAAAAACCTTGATTCCTTGCAATTCTAGTACGTGTAAACCAGTGATGATACATTAGACGACTTCTTTTTAATAGCAGATATAATTATATGACTTTGTTTCCTTCCAAGGAATTTTTACTCATATTTTTGCATTATATCAAAGAAAATGCATGTGTCTGCTCATCAAAATGAATAATTGACTGTAACTTGCACGTTGATTGCATAACACTGTAGTTCGCCTGCTGTTGTTTTTAACAAACTTGGATATGACATCAGTTTTGACCCTTGTCTGTAATGTCATGGCATTAGCTATCTTTAATAATGTTTTTGTGGATGAGTTATTGTTGACATGGCATTTCTGTTAATTAGTTTATGACCAAAGGTTTGCAATGTTTAGAACCTAGGTAGTGTCTGATTCCACAATCATCATGCTCTTAGCAAACTCACTGTGAGGGAATCCTACATGTTTCCTAGAATCAATCTACTTTTGAACTAGCTTCAAGATGTTAAACACTTGAATAAGCTCTGCCTGAATTTTAGATATCAGCATGTTCAGATGAAGTTTCATGATACTTCTAAGACAAACATCAAGTCTAATTTGGGCTCTACAAGTGCTGGTCATTTCTTTGGCCTCTTTAATGTATTACTACATTTGCTTATTATAAATGATGTTCTGAGGCCCCCATCTGGGTAAATTTCCTGCCATCTATCTAGATGACACACTCGTTTATGGTAAGAAATAGGGCCACCATCAGGTTCATATTTAGTCTAAAAGATATATTAAAAGTTTAGTAGATACAATAAATGAAGGTGCAAGTGTTGTAGCTTTGCATGGTCCTTGCTGAATAATTTTGAATGGAGATTTGGGTACACATCAAGGTTTGGATTGGTTTATGTAGATTTCAAAAATCTTAAAATGTATCCAAAGATGTCCACTTCTCGGTTCTCCAAAATTCTGTAATGTTACTAGTTACTTCATGCCCCTCAGTTTATATCCTAACGGCAAGTAATCAAATGAAGGTAAAACATGCTCGTAATCTGTATGCCGTAATGCGTACCACATCTTTTGTGGGAAAAGCTATAACAAGTGTAACAAAAATAGTTGATCGTGTAAGATGCATTATTATGAAATTCAAATTAAAAGTGACATGATTCTAACAAGTGTCTCCAATTATTTCAGCAGTAAAAAGAAAATGAATAATATTGTGAAATAAATATGAAAATATAAGTTAAGTGATTAAGGAGTGCTTTAAATATGAAATTACAATGATTAGAGAATGTGCTTTAAAAGTAATCTTATAGTTGTTTCAGCTTTAAATGTTGTTAAGGTTGCACAAGTTGACAAGAAACGCTTCATGTAGCATTGAACACACATAGAAATTATGTAACTACCATAAGTGATATTGCTACCTTGATCAAGAATGATAGTATATAGATAATTTAATTCAAAGGTACTCAACACTGTGACTCTTTTGCTTTAAGTAGCAACGGAAATCACAGAGAAATTTTGTTGTGCTCGGGACCGACTCATAATTTGGTGATTGGAGTTGTGCGGTGGCTTTGCTTGAATGTAGAAATGAAAAATCTATTCTATGAGCTAAATAGTTGATAGTCAGGCAAGAAATGATTTAATTTGATCAGCTAGAGGGGCACGTGAAAGTGAATTTGCACATTTGTATAACAGATTAGAAATAATGTAGACTTGAATAATAGATAGAATGTGCTGACATGTTTCACTAGTAATTTGCTATAATTCATAGGCTTTCACATAGCCTGCAATATGTAGGCAAATCATATTTTAAAATTAAAAAAAGCTACCTCACGTGCAATACGGTCATGGAATGACCATGTTTAATGTTGAATGTAGCAGACAGAGATGATTTTTTTTTGAGTACTGCCAAAGTGCTTGGATATGAGGACTATTATAAGGAAAGGAAACTAGTCTTACCACCATTGAAGTATCAAATAGAATGAAATCCATTGTCTAATGGAAACCCTAGGACCACATAACTCTCTTCTAAAATTAATTTGACACTTTTACTCATGCATTCATGCCAAATCTCTTGCGTATATAATTTGAGAGTTTCAATGAGTTTATAAGAAAAAAGGATCTTGCACTATGTGCATATAAGAGGTTCTTGACTGAGATAGTTGCTGAGTATGACATAAGTAGACAAAAAACATGTCACATATTGTTAAAACCAACTTTATTGAGTGTACTAGGTCATTTTTTTTTGAATGTTGGATGGAAAGTGTTCTGTCATGTACATTTGAAACATAATGATGATCCATTTGAAACAAACTTCATCCATGCATATATGGAGCATCCTATGCAATTAGATCATGTATATGGTGGAAGCTGCAAGATCTTGGTTATGTTCTCCATGTAGATGTGAGCAATGGAAACAAGAAAATACACTAGCAATTGTTACGGTTTGGACCAAATTTATTTCAATTCCAAATGGTGTCACTTGAATATGAGGATTTTTACTAGAGTGAGTTGTTATATAAATCATTCTGACATTAAAGTTAAATATTGGAGTTGAAGAAGAAGTCCTTATTCAAAACTAAGAGAGGATTAGAAATGCATATCATGCATGGCATGTAGACTGTACACCTCTTTGTTCAAAGACTATTGATGCTGATGATGTTGACCTTGACGATCATGTTGTTGATGCAACACAAAAATGAAGGAACAAATAGTTTTGTCTAGGTTGGCTCCATGACAAGATGCTTAGTTATTTGATATTGAGCTTCTTGGTTGATGAGACTTTGACATGTAGTATGATTGGAATCAATATGAATTGCCATATGTTTTGTAGAAAATATCCACACAATTCATAGAGAAGCTGATTAAGAAATCTAGTTCAAAGAGCATTCCATCATCAATTGAATCCTTTAAGCCATTTGAGAGAAAACAATGCATTGCATTTGATGCAATAATGAGACCTTTTGAATTGTCCGATAATGATGAACATCTTAAGACGATCAGCCAAGGAACTGCTAGAAGAAAGGAAATTTACTAATTAATTCTAACCTGCATGCAATGAATAGTGAGTTAGTTGATGGAAAAAGTGCCATGTTGCTACTTCAACATTAGTTGTTGCTGTCAACGTACGTGTCACTACAATTCATGCATCCTTAAAATTCTTATTAAAAAATGTAGCCTTTGAGTGGTCAATTGCTAGCTGCACTATAGGAAGATTTCAAACATATTCAATATATTCTCATTGATGAAATGACTTTTATAGGCACTAAATTGTTTGTTAATATCAACAGGGGCTTGAAATAATTGTTTCCATCATATGGCAAAAAAAGATTTTGGTTTAAGATTGACTATCCTTCTTGTTGATCTTGCCTAGTTACCTCCTTTGCAAGACATACAACTATATGTAGGTGCCTCCCGATTTTGTTGCTATGGTTAATAATATTTGTTGGTGTATGAGTGACATTTTTTAATCGTATTTAGATTTAGAGAAATTTTAACAAAAATTAGGAATGCAATTGCAACACTTGAGGATTAAAAAATTGTTACATGAATACTAATTGAAAATAACGTACAAACTTAACAATCACAAAACATATGTGTGCTATGTGGTGAATTCATTGCGCATACATCAATTATGATGCAAAATAAGAAAATAATATAAAATAAAATATGGCATATAGTTGGTGAAATATAATGGTTAAGATGTATACAACACTCATTTGTTTTGCATGTGATTGGTTTTGATAAATCAATAAAATAGGTTGATCTCTATTGGCCAATGCCAACTCAAGCTCCATTAGGTTCAAGGAATGCATATAGGCAGAGAAATGTAAATATAAACGAAAACCACCATATAGTCATTATGTGTATAGAACATCGCTCCAAATTTTGTTTCATGAAATCATCTTCAGTCATTTTCAAGCAAAAGAAACCTACGGGAAAGGTATTCCATTAAATCTTGTATAATTATTAATAAGATCTCAATGTTCTTATACATTATATAGCATGTACTTTTAATAATATTGTATTGTGTTCTTGTAGAAAGGAGTGGCAATGTAAATCTTTAGCACATGAGCATTTGGTTGTATGGATAGAGAGTACACCAAATGTAGACACATTGAGTGAGCTTGAAAAGAGAATTTCTATGACATTTCTAAGTGCATGAAATAAATATTTTGTGCCACAATCCGCTAAAGAAGATTTTTGTTTGATGGGCATGACTAGAAATTTGGTTGGTAACCTACTTGAAAATTGTACATATTTATTAAATTATATTGAATGTCATTACCAATGTAGCTTGGATACATGCTAGAAGAAAAAGGGGAAAGATCAATGTTTATTGTTAGAATGCTCCTTTACAATTGTAGAGTGAATGCAAATTGTTCATTGATGAAGATGGACATAAGAAATATTTACCAACAAGAAATGATGAGAGAGAAAATGTTCATAACCCAAACACTTTCCATATAGAGGGGAAACATTGATTGTCAATTAATATCATCTTGTCATATAGTTCTAAAATATATTACAAAATATGTATATGAAGTGGAAAATAGTTCAAAGATGTTCAATTATCTTGTATTGAGTTTCTTGATCGTCAAGACTTTGACATGGATTATGATTGGAACCAAGATGAATCATTATATATTTTATAGGAAACAACCATACAATTCAGAGTCAAGCCAATAAACAAATCAAACATTGATTGAATACTTCAATTGAATTGAAAAAAACCAACACATTGCATTTGATGCAATCATGTGACATTTTGAATTGCATGCTAATGATGAACCTCTTAAGATGATTATCCATGGAACCACTAGAATAAGGAAATTTTACACAGTTAATTGTATGAGACATGTAATGGATCGTATGTCAATCAATGGGAAAAGCTCCTTGTTGCTACTTGCACCAATGAGTTGTTGAGCTTTCAATATATGGGTCACTACAATCAGACACCCTTAAAATTCCTATTAAGAATATGTGCAACCTTTGAGTAGTTAATCATAGCTACATAGTAGGAAGACATGAAGCATATCTGATATATTGTAATTCATGAAATGAGTTTTATAGGCCCCACATTATTTGTTAATATCATTAGGTGCTTGAAACAACTATTTCCATTACATGACCCAAAAGTTTTTAGTGGAAGATCAATTATCCCTATTGGTGATCTTGCCCAGTTACCTCCTATGTAGGACATAACACTTTATGTAGGGATCTCCCATTGTATTTTTACAATTAGTAACAATTTGTTGGTATACATGTATGACATTTTGTAATCATATATCTATTAAAAACATTGGTACTATGTGTGTTTGTAGGAAACACTTGTGGTAAAGCATTGTGGACTATATTCAAGACAATTGTGACATTGGACACAATTTCTATCAACAAAGACATGATCTAAAACAAGTTAGACTCAAATATGTTAACAAACATTTCCAACTACAATATATGAGAGTGACAAATCCTCAAGGGTGAAACAAATATCTTGAAGTGAGTGTTGAGGAGCTTGTAATATTTTATGTGTCTATGGAATTATATGTCATAATAATATGGTCATGCTTTAGAATAAGAGAATGTTGAAGTCATTGACCACACCAATTACATGTAACATAAAGCTTAAAAAGGAAAGCAAAAAAAAAAAGTGGTAAGGAGATGAGTACATAGGAATGTCTAAGTGGGATAAGTGTGGATAGTTTACACTACTATTCTAGTTAGGCTCCTCTAACTTCTACTCAATATCATAAAGCCAAGGTATCGACCTTATAGATATTAGGGGTAGAACCTAAAGCTAGGTAGGTCTCCCCCCACCCCTTTATAATAGTTATAGTAGGGATTTCTCTCAATCTTAACCAATATTATATTGATCATTAAGACTACTTTCTATTGATTAATAGGACTACTACCTATCAACTAGTAGGACTACTATGTATTGACCAATTCCTTCGACTAGTAGGACTACTTCCTATTGACCATTAGGAATACTTCAAGGATTAGCTAGAAGTTCTCTTGACCTTGGCTAGATAGTAGGGCTTTCTCTCGACCACTTTGAGGACTAGCTAGAAGAGCTATCTGGTTATCACCACACAATCATCAATCTCATGACGAGATTACCTCAATATAACTGAGGTTGATGGATCATGGATTTTCCATCACATGCAAAAATTAGAAAGGATTGCTCATTGGGTTGGTTTTAATGCCATATTATCCCCAATGCCTTACTCTATAATAGGTGTCAACTAAGGCTTCCAAGAAGACTATTATAGCCATGGTTGATAGGTCATGAATTTTCCATCACGTGTGAAGATTAGAAAGGATTGACCATTATGTTGGTTTCCACACCATACTATTCCTAAGACCTTACTCTATAATGGGTGTCAACTAAGGCTTTCAATAAATATTGCTTGTGGATAGTTAATTAAAATTAAAGAGAGTGACACATCAAATTACCTTATTCTTTATGGTCTTATCACACATTCATTCCTACTCCCACATGCTTGACCTCCTATGCATTGGTTTATGGAGTTGAACACATCTTGTTCAGTTGAAATCCCTTCACTCGGGGTTGCCATGCAACACATCCTAAGTGTTGATGGTTATTCTCAAGCTTGGTTGGCTAGGTTAGAGAGTCTTGATGAGCCCTATAGGGCCCTACTCTCAATTATAGGGCATTCCCTACCTTTATCTTGGTGGTGGAGGGAGTTGCACTTCTATCTATAGGGCATGCACTAGCATATGAGGAAAGAGTAATAAAGCTTACAATTATAGAGTCTCACATAGGTGGTTTGAAGTGGAAGACATATTATTGGTGGCTTCTCTTTTATGTCATTTGTAACCTTAATGTAGAGTGTGCTATGGTAAACAAGACTAACTTCTTTGTGTACATGATTTGTTTTCTCATGATTCATCATACCAAATGAGGGATTTTTATGCTCATGAGTATGTTTAATTCTTATCTTCCCTTTGTCTATAAGTTTTTGAGCTATATGTGTGAGTGCAATGCCTCTATCCTTATAATATCCATGTGTAGAGTGAGGAGGTGCATTAGGTTGTTGTAAGGAACATCTTAGCCTTTCACTAGATTAGGAGAGGAAATTACAGTATAGAAGGTAAGTTTAGTAGATGTAAAGTGAGGATAGTAGAAGAAAAAGGATATAAGAACATTGTTAATTCCATACTATCCTCTTGTGTGAACCTAGGGCCAAAGAACTAGTCAATGAAAGCATGAACTAAATTCATGAAGTGTAAAGAAAACACGATGCATCAAACTATTGCAAAGTTGTTTCACTTAAAGTATAATATAAACTCACTAATAAGTAAAAGATCAACATCTAAATGCTTATAATTAGAAATCAAAATACATAACTAAGCATTTATAATACCATCATAATCATCACGTAATAGCTTCTCACTAAGATAATATCATGTGATGTAGGAAAATACAATGATGCATCAATAACAAACCTATATGAGAGTCTAATGCAATATTATCATCATGGGAGATATCTCTATGTGAAAAGCTATCATGAATATCCATGGGGCTCACATGAGATGTGGAATAACGATCATAATTAAACACACAATCATGTATAAAATAAGGCAACATATCAAAAGAACACGGCTCAATAGAATTGTCATGACATATAGAAGGATCATCCTCATAATGTGCAACAATTTCATTAATTGTACTTGCATCATATAATGTATTCTTTATCAAAACATAAGATGTAAGTAGATAAATGTCCTCCATGATATGTATATCATGTAACCATCATGTGAAGGAAAGGTGCTTAAAGGTAGTATACAATTAGGAGCAAGTACACTACCACTCTCCATATAAGAAGAATGAAATATATGACTTATGGATCAGTGTAGTAAGGGTGTCCAATAGAGATTAAAAATAATAACTAGATCTCTAGAGGAAGATAAGGTACAAATGTAATGATACAATGCTTCCATTTGTGTGATAGAATGTCATAAGTAAATCAAGGATAAATGGAACATATGCCACAAATGGTAGAACCATATTTTATAGTACTTTAAGTCTCTGAGTTCTTGTAAGATAATGATAATAAAATTGTTTAAACATGTTTAATGTTTATTGTTGTCTCTTGAATTCTTTGAGAATATAAGCACCATTCTCATTTAAATAGTCCTTTGGATAAAAGTATAAAAAATGAAGAGCGTCTATTTTGGTCCTTGTCTCTATGTTGACCCTTAAGGGAAACACCAAATAGATGTTTATTATCAAAGTAATGTCACTACTTGCAAAAAAAATTCTCTTTCAATTATATGTGTGCTATTGTTTGTAATTAATTATTTATATGATGCCATATTTATAAAACTAATTAAATATGTTTTCATATAAGGTAGAATCATGATTTTAATATATTTTCATGTTGTTATAATACATATGACTTGTTACACGAATAACTTGGTCCACATTTCCATATCAAGTGTTTGTATTCATTGCAACACATAGGAATTATATAATAGAAGATCATAATAATAAAAAACTATAAAAAATTCAAATGCATTCAAAAAGTATACATGTTTGTATTAGTCTTGAGTGTCTTTTGAAGCTATCATCGATTTAATAAATATAATACTTTTGAAGCCACTTCTTTCTCAAAGATTCATAAATCTCTTAACTTATTATGCTCATCAATTTCTTAAAAACTAGTAACAACTAAAAATATTAACAAATAAACAATAGACACAAATATTTATAATCCTATCAACCAATTATGTTGGATATATTATCTTATCCATTTTTTAGTGTGATAGCATATATATCATTGTTCATAGTGCTTGGGGGCTATCTATCTTGTTTTTTCTTGCATGCCATTGCTAGCAATAACTTTTTTTTAAGATCAACGTGCCCTAAGAAAATATCCTTCCTAGAAAAATTAAACATGTACATAGGAGGTTAACCTTCCATGTGACTCATAATCAATTATGAAGTATTTTGGTTTATGTGATTATAACAATCAAGTATTTGAAGACTTGTTCAACACACATGAATCAAATTTAGGCAAATAAAAATGTAAATTTATACAAGGGAAGGAGAAGTAGAAATGGTTCAAGGTTGATATATACATCTTTGGGGTCCACAACATTTGTAGATCATAATCTATGTATGTTTAAAATTTTCAAGTACTCTATTAATTTTCAACACTCAAGCAATCACACTTCTAAAAAATAATTCTATTTTTTTCAAATATTTTAAGCGACAACAATATAAATTAATTATATAAGCCAAAGGGTCGTAGCCCAATTGGTTGATCACAATTGGTGAGGATGATGGTATGTGATATAAAATCCATCCACCAAGGTTCAAACCCTTAGAGGCACGTTCGGGCTAGGTTCGCCCTTGGGTGACTTTGACAGACCGAATCCCCCTATACATGGTTGCTTAGTTAAAGTCAAATTCTAGTCTATATGTATGCTTACTCAAATGATTTTAATCGATTATATAAAGGCATAGGTGTTGGCATCTATGTAACTCAACTTGTTTCCATTAAAAAAAAATTATATGATTAGTTCAAAATTTGGATTAGCAAATTAGGAATGTAATATATATTTTAATTGTATTATATTGGTGTTAGAGTAATTATGTTCTTTTATTTGTGTTTTTCTAGTGATATTACTTTTTAGATATAAATTATTGATCAAACCAATTAAAATAAGAGATAAAGGAGATTTGATTCCTTTGCAACAAAAGATTACCACAAAGTGTTGAAATATAACATTGAGAATCAACATAATCTAATAAGAGAAAGTATAAGATTGTGTTATTTTCACTTTGACTTTTCATAGTATGTAGCCAGCTCCAAAGCCACTACTAATAATATGTATTATAGTTTGGGTCAAGTTAGCTCTGTCATGTATTGGATGTATAGTTTTAAAGACTAATTTATAAATTTTCAAACACATATGCAATAAATCATTACATGGTTAAATGTAAATAAACATGGAAATATTAGTACAATGACAATTCCAAGATACTCATAAAATAATTGAGATTTAAAAATATATAAATAATATTAAGTACATATCTATTATTTTGTTAGATTGGGTAATTTTTTCTCTTGGTGATTAGGTGCAAGGTTTCTCAAGCTATGGGTAAACTCTAAGAGGAAAACTATATCAATGGTTCACAATTTCCCTAGTCAAGACCTTCTAAGGTATATATTGCATCCTTGGTTGGACATCTTGCATACCCCTTCTTTGATTCCCACCACCTACCTTGATCTATCCATGCAAGAGAAGATCTACAATACCAAATATAATCTAAAAGTTTACACATATATAGTAGTCTTGATAGTTGAATAACCAACTGTAATGTTGCAGAATTGCACCTAGGGGCAATTCCACATTTTAGCACTTTTCCTAGCATTTATGATGCCTAAACGCATTAATGGAAAAAATCCCATGAGTAATAATTTCAAAATTCTAGCTCCATATGGACCAGTGGAAAAACAACAACAACCTAATGACACGTTTCTCAAAAATTGATGCCTTGGAAGCCTGCGTAGCATGCTAGCATCCTGTCATTTTTCTGAGTTTGAAATGAAGAATCTCAAATCTTGATTCTTGAAACATGTCCTAGCAGTCAGGTTTTCAGGCATAACAACTCTTTTCTGCCCTTGCATGCAACAAAACCCCTCATTTGCTCTCATTTTTGGGGGTTCATTCATTCGATCAAGCTCTCTCTTCAACTTTACTCTTGAATCTCTTTCATTCTTGACAAGCAAAACTTCTACAAGCGAAGCTCTGCTGGACTAAGGTCCCTCCAACAACCAAAGCTCTCTAGCAAGCATTCAATGGTGCATCCATGTGTCCCAGAGGGGGCTAAGGTCTGTTGCAAAGCGGAGCTTGGAGTGAAGACTCGAGTGTCCAGTTGAGGGTAAGTTTCCTCCAAGTCCTCCTTGTGCTTTTCTCACATTTCCTATTCTCTATTTATTGTTCTATTTAGTAGACCTCAAAT
The DNA here is from genome assembly GCA_007258455.2 of Sequoia sempervirens. Classification (NCBI taxonomy): domain Eukaryota; kingdom Viridiplantae; phylum Streptophyta; class Pinopsida; order Cupressales; family Cupressaceae; genus Sequoia; species Sequoia sempervirens. Next base: position 1,280,988,130 of record VDFB02271358.1, on the reverse strand, counting down.
CTGAGTTAGGAAGTGAAACTCGATTCTTCCCACCTGAGTTCCTGAGCTTTCGGTTGCTCAGGATGTCAACACGCCACTTGGACGACAACATGTTGTGCTGACATCTTGAATCTACACTATTGTCCTTTGGTCGAGAGCTCCTCTGTCGGAGGCAAAAATCTGGAAGTTTCGCTCTCTCGAAATCTGAATTAGTCTTCTCTGATAACCAACTTGTATACATTTTCTTTGCAACTTCTTCATTCAACTTATGTTGAGGTGGATAAGGGCAATTTGTTCCCTGGGAATCTCTTGAGAATGAAGAGAATCGTGTGCAGTGAATCCCTCTTATCTCACATTTTGGTGAACTTGACGTGAAGATGTCATATCTATTTTTGCAATGTTTTCATGTTTATGATAATGCTTTTTCCAAAGAAGATTTAAACATGTTGGATGATGCTCTATATAATTTCTTAACAGCGTCTTCCCCCATTTGTAAGTCTTCTAATCAAACCTCTTCTTCACATGCTAGAGAGTCGGTAAATGTTGTGGTGGTCTCTGTGGCTCCTCCAAGCCCTAAGAAACCTGTCATTTACTTGACCCCAACTATCCCTTCCCCAAGGAAGGATCATTCCATCTATGGGATTTCTTATTGAGATGATTCATCGGATTTGTATTTGAGGTTCGTAAAAGCTATGGACTCTGCCTCTTACAACACTGTTGGGCACACATATAATACAAGAAGAAACAAACAAAATTTGGATCAACAACCTTCTGTTCGTACATCTCAACCTACTCAAATTCCTACTTCTTTACCACCTTCTCAACCAATTCTTCCTTCAACACCTAAACTTGCGACTAAAGCACCGGGTGATTATGATCTTGTCAAGCAACTTCGTATTACTCTGGCTAAGATCTCTCTTTGGGATTTGCTTTAGACCGCTCTAGTTTATCACGAAATGCTTCAGGAAGCCTTGCAAAATATTCTCTTACCTACCTCCACTAGGCCTATGGATGTTAGCACACTGTTGGATCATATTCGTGCAGATTAGTCGAATATTACGTTCCATCCACAAGAACTCCCACCTCTGAATGTGTAGAAACAAGCAAACCCTCTAATGATTATAATTAATGTTAATACTATTGGTATTAGGTGTACCCTCGTTGACACTAGTTCGGCTCTCAACATTTGTGGTATCGATCTATTGCCTAAGATTAAAGTTGATTCATCTTCTCTAGTTGCTTCTTCTTTGTACATTTGTGGGTTCAATAATGCCAGTCACCAAGCTCTAGGCACGATAATACTTCCTTTGCAGTTGGGCCCCATTACCTTACCTACTTTGGTTTATGTGATGCTCGACCCTTTACCTTACAATATTCTGTTGGGGAGACCTTGGATTCATGCTATGGGTGTCGTAACTTCTACTTTACATCGCTCTCTAAAGTTTGTTGCAAATAATCAAGTGATCACAGTTAAAGCTGACCTAGAAGCTGTTCACCTTTGTGAGTTAGCGGCTGCTGGTTGGGCTTCAGTTGTCTCCACTCTTAAGAATTGTATTCCATCTTTAATTGCTGACACTATGACGTGTTCCTTGGCGATACCCTCTGTGGAGGTTGTCCCCAAAGCAAATACCATTAAAAATGAACCACCTAAAGCAGAAAGTACTAAGTCTTCCTCGTCTACTTCTTTTGAATCGAATGCTTTCCTTGGTAATGATTGGGGGTCCTTGGAGTTCTCAAAATTATTTATTGGAGAATACAAAGTGAATCCCACTCATCTGAAGCTTCCAATAACCTTGAATTCCTCTGATGAAAAAGCGGATGATACTCCCACCAAGGAGTAAAACTGTAATCATGTTCAGGAGACCAATCCTTCCCTTGTTGAGAAGGAGAATTTTTCTCATACAAAGAAGGTTAATGCTTACGAATTGAGTAAAGGAGACAGTTGTACTCTCGTAGATGTGTTTGATGTTCACTGGTGGAACAAAGCTCTCTACGTGGAACCACTACCTTCCGAAGTTTTACAAACTCGCTATTGTTTTGGATACAAAATCACTTCTTAGTATGGCTATGGACGAAAAGGCCTTAGGTGTATTGAGAAAGGAATCCAAGTCCCTATCCAGTTCAAGCCTTGTAAGCGATATTTGGGTTTAGGATGCTCTATTGAACAATCTAAGTAGAAACCTTGGTGGAGTGTTAACATGATCTTGATTGAACCACTTAGTGTGGTCCATCCCGAACGAATAAAGGAAGGGGTGCAGGATGAGAAAGTCCCTTTAGATTTCTTCTCCTCAGATGAAGCATTTGAGGAATTCTTAGGTGCCTACTCCCCTTTTCCTCCTTTCCATCATAAAAGATGATTCTCGTATCGCCTTAATGAATGGGCATATTTTGGAGAATCTATTTTGAATGTTGATGAGGAGGACCCTATAGCTAATGTCCAGGACATCGTCCTAATAACTCATCCTGGAGATTGCACCTAACGAAGAGGGGCTAATGTTTAGGACAACGTCTCGATAACTCATCTTGGACCCTATAGCCCAACGAAGAGGAGTTAAGTAGTACAAAAAGAATCTCTACCAAGTTTAGCAAAACTACCTCCAAATGTACCTAATGAAGAGGGGCTAATGTTCAGGACAACGTCTCGATAACTCATCTTGGACCCTATAGCCCAACGAAGAGGAGTTAAGTAGTACAAAAAGAATCTCTGCCAATTTTAGAGTCTGAGAAAAAAAACTCCCTCAAGTAGATAGCAAGATTTATTTTGCAAAAAAATAATAATTGCAAAACTGGCAATTTTTATTTAAAGTGGAAAAAAATATGCCTTAAAGAAACATACTTTTTGAGAGAAAAATATTAAAAACATATTTTTTTGAGAAAGAAATATTAAAAAAATTGGCACCCTATGTGGGGCCCAAGGGACCGTTGTTACCATGGAAAGGTTGTACCCTATGGTACCCCACGCAGGGGCAAGCGGGGCTCAAGGACCTACCACCCCTGCCACAGTAAGGGGATAGGTACCTGTACCCTTTTTTTTAAATAAAAGTTTAATAAAAAAACTTGCGTGTTGGGGAGGCTGTACGACCTCTCTGGCAATTTTTTTTTTGCCTCAGATGCTCTCGACACCGATTTTGAAAATTTGACAAACAATTTGAAGGTTTTTGGGCCTTCTGAGCACGATGGCAATGTCCTTTTGGGCTCAAAATGCACCAAAAATTTAGCTACCCTTTGGATATGGAGAAAAAGGTAATCACTTCAAACCCTTGTAGATTTAGCATCTGGAGTCCAAATCAGGCCAAACAAAATGCAAAATTGACTTTCAAGCATCTCTGAATCTAACGGAAAACACTGATTTGCTCTAGGATGCACCAAATGATAACCCAAGGCACGAAGTATCTCAGAAAGAGGAGAGGGGATTACAGGTTTGGATCTTTGATACCATGTTAGAGTTGGGAAAAATCAACTGCATAGCTCCCAAGGATCACCTACAATCAAACACCTGTCACAAAAAGAGAGAATAAAAAAGCTATGAAGGCCAAGAGCTATTGATCCAAAAAAGAATGAATCATATTAATGTGCATCTTCTAATGATAATACAATAGAGAACCCTTATAAAAGGATAATTAACCTAGAAACCCTAGGTGAGGATAAAACAAGATCATGAAATGTGTCCTCATCCTATGACATGAGACATAAAGAAAACATGACCTAAGTAAGCTTAAGTAATTAGAGGAAAAGGAACCTAATAATTAAATAAATAATTAATTAGGAAAATACCTTTTACTCTAACAAAATTTACCACCACAACAAACCAACAAAAGAAAATGGATAAGGTATTGAAATGATATCAAAACATATTTAGTTCACCAATAGGGGTACCACTGAACTATCAAGTCAAGTGTTCCATTGATCTAGTTCCAAGGACACCATTACCAAATGGGCCAATACTTAGAAGGCCAACTTTGGAGAATGATGAAATCAAGAGACAAATTTAAGAATTAATTTACAAAGGACATATTCACCCAAGTGCTTCACCATGTGGAAGCCCAATTGTTCTTGCTAAGAAGAAAGATGGAATGTGGTGACTCTACATTGATTATCAAGCAGTAAAAAAAATCACTATAAACAATAGGGTATCCAATTCCTCAAATTGATGAACTCGTGGACCAACTTAGAGGGGCTAAGTTCTTCACCAAAACTAAATTGAAGTTTGGGCACCACCAAGTACCAATCAATCTATTAGATGTGTGGAAGATCACTTTCAAATCCAAGGAAGGTTTGTTTGAGTGGTTAGTCACACCTTTTGGTCTAACTAATGCCCCTAGTACTTTCATGAGGATGATGAATGATGTACTCAAGCCCTTCGATGATTATTTTATGGTTATCTATTTGAATGACATTTCCATTTCTAGTAAAACCTGAAATGAACATTTGCAGTATGTTGAACAAGTGCTCTCAACCCTACAACAACAAAAAATCTATGCTAACAAAGAAAAGTGTTATTTTGGTATGGAAAGTATTCAATACATAGGATACATTATGGATAGTGAGGGTGTATGAGGAATTGAGAAGAGTTATAGAATTCTACAAGATTAATTTTACACAAATAACATTGCTTATGTTATTTTTTTTCATTCAGTACAGTTGCATATATATAGGATTTGTATATATCCTATATTATAGGAGGGTTGTTCTACTTCATATAACCACTCCTCTACTTAGACAAGTTGTTCTAACAACTTGTAATACAATCCCGTATAACCAAATACAATAATATTCTAATAAACCATACTAATAATAATATTAAGTTGTTTTTCAACAACTTAATATTTGTTACACATAATTATAATGATAATTTAAACATGTGAACACTAATCTCTAACACCCTCCCTTAGTGTGAACATGGGAGAAAGAACATCACACAAGTTGGAAATAGAATCGTATGCCTATGCATACTTTAGGTCTACATACTGCTATCTGGATCTTGTTGTACATGATCACCTACATACAAGAACTTATCCTACTTTCACTTCTAGTGAACTCATCACCGATCAACCACACTTCCAAGAACTCTGACAGTCAGAGGATCTTTGTAGCCAACTGCTCTCCTATACAACTATTTACAACATCGATGATGTCCATATTCTCCTCCTTTCAAACTTTAACACTTTCAACTGCAGTAAGCCCAAATATTGTGGCTTGTGATCTTGATTCAAATAAAAGGAACCTATCATCAATCTTTCATGGTTTTCACACAGGTTTACCACAAACCTGGACATTAACAAGAACACACTCATTTGTTCATCATATGTTTTTTTGGATCACCACTGACCTTTTCAAGATCCATGAACTGCATTACACAAGTTCTTTTGTTTATTACAATATTTTACACTAGGAGGATACATAAGAAAATAACACACATGAATAGAAATAGCCATTGTTGTTGATCATGCCACTCGATCTCCAACAACATAGAAAATTATCACTACCACACAATAGAAAATAAATTGGACCTACAAGTTATGTTTTAGTTGGTGAAGTCCTTTAGAGGCTGCTACGATACACCAAATAGGAATGCACAAATCTCCACATGTTCCAATGCAAATGCCCCAATGGTAATCTTGAATTGCCCAATCTCCACTATTCGCTTTTAAAGTACCTATGTGATACTAAAGCATAGTAATAAGGGATTTGGTAGAATTTTGTAGTGTTACATACCTCCCATTTTGGCTATACTCATGATTCATCACTGATCTCTTTCATCAAGGTCGCCTTCAACAGTTGAAGATCTCAAATTGAATTCAGTGCAAAAATTGCATGTAACAAAATTATGAAGTGGGCAACAATGAAAAACCCCAAATTGATAGGCTATGGTGAATTGTACTTGATTCTCTAGAGGATAGATTGGTTCTACATCTCTCATAATACACCCATAATCAGTCAATAATATCCTATGCTTTGTTGGGACATTTGGCTAGACTACCACAAATAAAGGATAAATGCTACCCACTTTGTGTAGGCCCTTCACAAGCCCAACCATGCCTTTGACATAATCTCCACTTCTTGCGAGAAACATCACACATGTTTGGAGTATCCATTCTGAAGGCTCATTTCCTTTTTTCCACGCAACACTTCTTGAACATATTTTTCCAGAAGATGCACAACTACAATCATCGACCAATATTCATGATCCCATGAAAAAGTATATTCAAATGGTAACTGTGGATGATCGTGATTTCAACCTATTTCTCTTTCTTGGTCAAAGCCTAATTCTAAACCAATAAATTACGTGAAAGATAATAATGATAATCCAAATGAATACACCTTATCACTAAATAATAGGTGTAGGAAATGAACCTGACTTTGATACCATATGAGGAATTGGGCAGAGTTATAGAAGCCTACAAGATTAATTTTACACAAATAACACTGCTTCTATTATTTTATTTTATTCAATACATTTGTGTATATATAGGATTTTCATATCCTATATTATAGGAAGGTTGTTCTACTTCCTATAACCACTCCTCTACTTAGACAAGTTGTTCTAACAACTTGTACTACAATCTCGTATAACCAAATATAATAATATTCTAATAAACCATACTAACAATAATCTTAAGTTGTTTTTCAACAACTTAATGTTTGTTACACATAAATGTGATTGAGGATATTAGTATGGGAAGATTATGCTTGATCCATGAAGAATCAAAGCATATTCATGCCACTAATACTCAATCTAAATGAGAACATTCAAATGAAAGTTAAACTAAGCATTTATTGAAACAAAGCATTTTAAATATGAAAAACATTAAAATGTATACTCTAACCCATTTGAAACTTATCTTGTTTTGGGATTGGCGTCGTGTTGATGTGAAACGAGGACCATTTCCCAATCACATGATCAGTGAGCTTGTTTCAATCGATTCTATTGAAGAGAATCGATGAAACGGTTGTGAGATGTGAATGAAAACATGATTTATGCTAAATGATTTAGATATGCAATTGCTAATCTAATCTAAATGATATTTAAGCTAAAAATATATAAACCCTAATTATCTAATTAGCTAAATAGATGCATTATGGAAGCTAAGCTATTATGCAACTAATTTAAACTAAAATATGCTAAATGTGAGCTAAATAAGAGTGTGAGTGTGAGTGATTTCAACAACATAAGTTTGATGTTAAAAGATGGATCCATTTGTCTCCAAATAGTGCTTTATTTATAGGAAAGCAAATGAGAAATGAAGGGTTGAGATTGAAAAAGTTAATCAACGGTCAAGGATGGAGAAAATTGGAGGCATGGATCATCGATTCTTATCAATGGGTGAGAATGCAAGATGAGATTTAATCAAGGGTTCTCATTCCTTCCAAACAAGCACACTTTTGACCTATATAAGAGGTCAAAAGTTAACTTGTAGAAGAAGTCACAAGTTAGCTTGCATAGGATGCTAAGTGAGAATATTCTTTAGAATATTCTCATGGGTGAGAGAAAAAGATATTTAGTTAATTAAAACTAAATTAAATTGTTAAAATGAGGAATATTCCCTTGGAATATTCCTTTGCAAGTGGGAGGAATTGGATTAATTAGATAATTGCTAATTAAACAAGGGTTTAATCATGCAATTAGGGGAATTAGAAGAATAAAGTGATATTCATTAAATTAAATGATTTAATGAAAGGGGGAAGGTGAAATGAAATTTAATTAAATAACTTAAGGTATTTAATTAAATAAGAAGACTTAGGGAATTAAATTAAACAGTTTGATTTATTTAATTTAATGAGATCAAATATTAGCATGGAAGGGGGTGAATTAACCTAATTAAATGAATTAGGTTAATAGATGCAAATGATGCAATTAATTAAATAGCTAGGATAATTTAATCAATTAAGTCAAAAGAGGATGGGTTTCAAGAGGAAATGATGTTAGTATGCCTGATTCGAGTGTATGATATCATTCAAGATATTTTTCAGTGTCTACAATAATTATAACGTTAATTTAAACATGTGAACACTAATCTCTAACAGGGTGTTCATGTTGATCCTAAAAGGATACACACCATCAAAGATTGGCCATCTCCCAAAAATCTCATAGAGCTTCACAAATTTTTGGGATTAGAATTTTTTTATCACAAGTCTGTACTTGGTTTTTCATATTTTGCATGGCCTTTAAATCGGTCATTAAGGGGAGGAGCAAAAGAAAATTTCAACTAGACAAATACACAACAATGAGCATTTTTGTAACTGAAAGAAGGTTATGCTCAACACTAGTGTTGGCCCTTCTAGATTTGCAACAACTCTTTGAAATAGAGACAAATGCATCTGAATATGCACATGGTGTAGTACTCATGCAACATGGGCATCTAGTTGCATATCGAAATGAGACATTTTTTAATATTGCACGTAGATACCCTACATATGACAAGGAATTATATGCCATTGTTCAAGCTTGTAAATAATGGAAGCACTCTATCCTATTGGAAGAATATTGTTATACACATAGACCACATGCTCCTTTAATTTATGTAGACACAATAAAAGGTATAGAATGATAGGCATCAAATATGGTCTACCTACTTATAATAATTTTATCTCAACATCCACCACAAGAAGGGAAGCAATAATAAATTGGAAGACTGCTTGAGTAGGCCTCCAATTGTAACCTTAATAGTGATCTTAGATTATTTTGGCCATCAAACAACAACTTGGGCCCAATTGTATGGTAATGATCCTAACTTTTCTGACAATTACAATTTATTAATTAAAGGTAAGAAACTTCCTAATTTCAACTTGAAAGATGGGATTCTTTGTCACATGGGTCACATATGTGTTCCCATTGAGGAATGATAGAAGGTGATATGGGAAGCACACAACAACCCTATTGCAAGCCATTTTGGAATAGGTAACCCATTGCTATACTTAAGAGGTATTTTTATTAGCTAAAAATTCAACATGATGTCACTTAATATATTTGAGCATGTGCAACTTGTGCCATTACAAAGACTAAAAATTAAAATATAAGCTTGTATACACCCCTTCCTATCCTTGATAAACCTTGAAACCTAATTTCAATAGATTTTATGTCTATCCTCCCTACTACCAAATAGGGACATGGTTGTGTGTATGTGGTGGAAGATATATTTTTAAAAATAGCTATATCATAGTAGCTTGTAAGAAGGGGATCTCTACAAAATAAAATTCCAAACCATTTTTTGAGCATGTTTAGGTCCATTTTGGTTTTCCATACAATATCATCTCTAATAGGCATAGTAGATTCATCAACAATTTTTTGTCATCATTATGGGCTAAGATGGATACCAAGTTAACAAAGTCTACTGCATTCCACCCACATATAGATGGGAAAATTGAGGTGTTGAATTGAATGATCATTCAAATTCTACGAATGTATCATTCAAAGAATCCTTGTACATTGGATGAGAGTCTATTGTATGTCCAACATAGCTATAATTGTGCTCTCCATATCTCCACGGGATACAATCCATTTGAGGTTTGTCTTAGGTATCGACCTCTAACTCCCATGGATATAGCATTACCAGTAATATAATTGTTACCTATTTTTAGCTACAACTCAAAACAGGTAGAGCTGAATTGCATCCATCAAAGAAGGTACAAAAAAATATTTCTGCTTAAGTATTCATTACGTTCCAAAACTTTGATTACTTATGAATTTCAAGTGTTATTATGCAAATCTTTGTAACAAAGGAACTCATAAATTTGCATAAAAGAATGTTGTTTTATTCATATTGGAAAAAATGAAGTCCCACACAAGCCGTGAGAGTAGCCAATTTGATATTTATAATCAAATTATGAATACAAAAAGGAAATGTATATCATACAACTGAAAATAATGTACACATAAGATATAAGGTGATTCGTCATTGTCTGGAATGACGAATCATCGTTACACTTGAAGTCTTCAGTTGTTGTGCTTTCAAATTGATCTAGCTCCAGGCTCCAAAGGCATCTGCAAATATGATGAAATGTGGTACTAGAGATGGTCTCTAAGCAATGACAAATCATACCCTATCCTATGCCTACACTACCAATAGAAATATAACATATATTCGATCAGGCATCCATCAGATGATTTCACTGTTCAAAAGAAAACATAATTCAATGGAAGCTTTCAACTTCATTTATTTTACTAACATGTTTGTTTAAATGTGTAGGAACAGGTTCGTTATATTTATGATCTATTTCATTAGATATATGGAGCAAAACGAGCTCCCACAAGGGTTGAGCCCAGCATATCAGGAAAACATCCTCTCATTCAACATTCATACATGAGAGTCATCAAGTATCAAGAACAGTCATCAAGTAGAACTGTTGTAATAAAGAAATTCATAAAGTGGTCTCTAATTCATTATGATGGAAACAAAACTGAGCAAAGCATCTTATTACTCATCATACTAAAATATTGATCAAAAACATGTCAAGAGATTATCAATTTCATTGTTATCTTGTTTCAGCTCTACCTTGCATTCACATTTACATTAAGTATGGAGCCCCTTTATACTGAAGGGAAATAGAGTACATCAAAGTGTCAAACTGTTCTTCATTACCTTAAAGTCATATACACAGTCTACAAAAGACTAAAATGGAATATTCATACATGAGAGCTTCATATCAAGAACAGTCATGAATAGGACTGTTGTCACAAAAGAAACAGATAGAACAAGTCCACATCCACTCTTCATTTAAAAGGAGTTATCAAGATCATGGAAGCGTGACTTATCAGTCAAAGATATGCTACAGGATTGTTATGTTGACAGTAGTAATCAAGGTGCATATTACAAATTACATGCATAATATGAGATGATGACTGCAAATCCTCAAGGAGACAACCATCACAATGACAAACACAGTCCATTTTCAAGATTAATGGACAATCCCATTGAAGGAAAGAGTAGGAAAGCTTGAGGTTTTTAGAAGGGTTACAAGAGTTGTTGTACACATATGGAAATAAACCCAAGATGCAGACACAACCATGATAACGAATGCCAGATCCAAAAAAGTAAAAAAATAGTTTTATGTGTAAGGAAAACTCCTATCAAAGTAATGGTGAGCTTTACTCAGATATGTAACTTTCTTCACTTTGATCTGATATATTTTATAGCTTAGTGAGATCAGGAAGCAAAACATGATAGCCATATCAAGGAGACATTATGTGCACCACAATATGCTTGCATATTTGAACTCTTATCGAGGCTAGAAAATCAGTGGAAAAGATTTTTGCACAAATTTACAGAAATACAGAACCAAAAAGGAGGCATGAGTCAATGGTGGAAACAAAAGTAAAATCCCACTTATAAAGATAGAAGCCTAAAAGAAAGAGCATGCATAGAGAGGGTAGGGTCTTTCCAAGTAGATATGATGAAACCCTCACATTTAAATTTTCATTTTTTTTGAATTGAAAAGAGATACCTAGAAGACGTCATGGAAGGGTTTCAAGAAAACAAACCCAGATTTCTCATGCAAATGGAGAATGGCCGCGGCCTACAATTTTAGTGAAGGTGATTATGATACTGTTGGCGGCTATTACATAAGCATAAACAAGAAATGAGCATACAACCGCGACCTGTAAATGTTTGAAGACCCAGAATATCAGAAAAAGGATGCAGCCGTGAGATCCATAAAACCCTTATGAGACAATATAAAGATTACATTTTTTGTGAAAATGATAAAACCCTCAAGATTCATCTAAAATTATATTCATGGTCAAGTCTCAGCCATGGAGGCCAAACACAAAGAAACATCATTTCTAGCTTTCTATGGTAAAGCCAACTCAATCTTCACTTTTCTTCACTATTATAAGAGAAAAGAAAAAACAATATCTTTTTACAGAATAGTGAGAGGATACCAGCAGAGGCCGAGCATACTAAATACAAGAGTGAGCTTACTAGCAGTTGGGAGACGCATATAAACTTCAGGAAACTCTCCATTATCGGCCTCAAAGCTAAAATCATCAAACATTGGAGGGAGTAACACAAAAAGATATCATAGATATGATACAAGAGATGGCTAGAAGGCCCTAAAATTCTTCAAAAATGGAATCAAAACACTTTTTAATGCTGGTAAATCATCTTACCATTGATTTCTTGGGAGATTCGACAGAAAAAATGAAAAAAAGTAGCTTGAGTGGGGCAAATTTCAAGCACCATATAGTGAGTTTTTTCTGCAAGAACAAAGCTTCAAAAGCTCAAACCAATACAACTCATGGCAGCCAAGAAAAACCTAACACAGGCCACGACTGGAGAAACCCCAATGGCAGAAGCTCGAGCTCATGGTGGCCAGTTTACTCTCGAAGCTTCACAAAATTCAAAGTGCAAATGATAATGAATTTTAGGTTTTGATAGCTTTTGGCTTACAACCCTAATTCAATGGTGGGGTTTTTGATTATTGTTTTAACATAATCATTATCAATTATCACTGTGGCCATGAATTTTAAGTTAATAAGCCTAATGAAGATGTGGTTGGCCTTTCCCATTATGCAAAGTGCTTAATATGGCAAAGTGTTTAATATGCTAAGTGGCGGCCAATATTAAATAATGCATGCTTTTTTGCATGATATTTGATGCCTGAGAAGGCGATATGATGTTTATCAAATGGTGCCAAGTATAAAGCGCATGGAGGAGAGATATGAGTTCAAGAATAATCTTTTTGTGAAAAACTTATTTTATTTTTCCACTTATTCTATATTGTAAAGTTGAGTTTGAAAGATATTAAATGCAATTTTATTAATTGCTTTTCAATAATTTTTCAAATCAACTATTGTAAAAAGGGAAAAATATATAGATTTTATTTTCTCATGTGCATGTGGAGTTGATTATTTTGCATGACTTTCAGAGTTCCAATTTTGATGCCTAATCATCATGCACAATTATCTTGAGAGGATTGATTAAAAAAAGGTGGATTTTGCATGTTTGGACCCACTTCTTACAAATTTCCAATTCAGTTCAAGTTACTTTTCAATTGTATTCATTGAGACTGCAAGTTTGAGCTCGAGTTCACTCATTTTTGCATGAGTTTGAGCTCTTCTTTTGGAGATATTTATTTTTGCTCGGGATTTTCCTTGGAGTTGTCATTGTTATACTGAAATTGACTTTCAGTTTCACCTTCATGCACTTTGGAGTTTCCTCTCATTGTATATATTGGAAAAAGTTAGTCTTTTTCCTCTAGTTCTTGTTTTTCAGCCTTTGCATTCTGCAAAGAGAAATATCATGTAACTCAATTTTCAGTTTTTAGATTAATACAGCAGCAGGTTTGCAGGTTCAATTTGTGTCATTTTGCAAAGATTCCTTCGATTTCGGTGAAATCAAAAATATGCCTTGTCATTATGATGTTTTTATGAATGATTTGATGAAGTTTTACTGTGTTTAATATCAAAACCTTTAAAATTATTGTCTCATTTATATTTGCATTCATTCAAAATAGTGAAAATCACAGGTCTAGGGTTGTGTAATAGAATAATTTATTCATTTTTTGCTAAGAAAACTCTGTTTTCCTTCAAAAGTAGTTTATTCAAACCTTAGAATTATTTTTGTAGTCAAACTGTTGAATTGACTTGTGTGGATAGTTTTTCTGAAGTTCATTGTGAATCATAGTTGCAGGACTTTATCAATTAGGTGTATCACTGTCAATTTACAGTTTTACGTGCATCTATTACATACTTATATCCCTTTTCCAACACAAGTTACCCAGTTATCAATTTGAGAATCATATAGGAACCAACCTAGAATTTGGAGGTCTATCTTCGCCATAGGAATACCCACAGCCTGAAGATAGTTCCCATGTTTCAACAAATTGCTGAATTTAGTCATTCAAGCATTTGGGTGCAATCTGTTTGACAACAATAACCTAATTTATCACCACATACTAATAAAGAGAAAGATAAAGCAACAAATTTTATTGACAAGATTCAACACATCCAACAACAAGTTCATGAAATCTTGCAACAAACTAATCAAAATTATAAATAAATACATGAGCAACATAGAACACCTCATCACTTTCAAGTTGGAGACAAGGTGTGGTTCCATCTACAAAAAGAGTGACTTCTATTAGGAAAATCATGTCTCAACTTATAATTACATGAGGTTACTATTTATAGTAAGCTTATATTTGAGCACAGATTTATACATAATTTTCCCCAAAGCTTCAAATTGGCTAAATAAGCATGCTCATAAAGTTTTGTCGTAAGATCATACTTGGATTTGAAGATATTAAAGTTTTCATTTTTCAAAGTTTCAAAGTCCATTTTGAATGCCTTAGAGGTATTGTTTGGGGTTGAAAGTGGTCATAACTAGTGTAGCGGGTAGAGCACTTCATGAGCTTTTCAATGGTTCAAACAATTTTTCAATCAGATCAAAATTTATGGCCTCTAAAATTTTGGTCTCCTGAAATGGGAGATGTAAAAATGTGTTGGACACATAGATGAGTTGTAAAGGGGGAGTTACATGTGGTGATGTGTGTTTAGACACATCATAGGCATCTATTGTTGGAGATAAGGATGACCACCACTTTTTAGGTGGTTTTAGCTCGTGGTTTTGTAATACCGTTTGATAGTTTCATGTATTGTATCTCCGATATATTAGGTGCATGAGATTGAGGTTGTGTAAGAGTCTTATATTTGTTGAGTTTCCTTTGAATCTTTGGTTGGTGATACTCCTGTGAGAAAGCTTTCTCTACAAGTATATTGTAATCTTGTTGATTTTTGAATAATTTATTGGACAAATTTTAGAGTGTGGGGTTTTTCTCCTAAAAGAGTTTTCCCCACATAAATCACCGTGTTGTGGTATGAATATAATTTATTTTTATTTATTTTTTAAGTTTTTGTAACTGTTTAGTTCTAATTTTTGTTTGCATAACCCTCCTCTCAAGATTAGTATAGGAAGTTGTTCCACTACCTTAGCTTCCTTACAAATTCAAGGACCAAAAAAGAAGCTTTATCCTCTTTGATATGGCCCATAGACCATAATAAAAATATTGGTGAAAATGATTTTCAGCTAAATTTTCCACCATTTCTAGGACTACGTCCAGTTTTCAGTGCTAAGTTATTGCATCTTTATTTCCCTCCCTTGCTAAACACTTCAAAGATAGACAAACACATTCATTGTAGATAATTGAATCTAAACACTATTGTTCCACTAAAATATAATCAAGTCACTAATTTTGTTTTCAAGACTCTCAATAAATAATAGTTTCCTCTATATTGTGTGGTCCAAGTTGGCCAGTTCTCTCACTAGGGCAAGTGGTTTACTAGGGAACAAATTGAAGCATAGTTTCCTCATCTATTGCAAAGCATTGGTGCAATGGGGCCCATTTCCATTAAGAGGGGATGAATGATCTTGTATTAATCCAAGAGCACTTGGGTGACTATACAAAGCTAATGATGGAAAATATCAAAAATCTATTTTTTTGGTATTTTTTATGTTTCAATAAATTTCACTTTTGGAGGCCTTCAGAGTAGAATTTGGCCTGAGGACTTCCATCAGTTTCTTGGAATGGTTGTCATGGGTTGTATTCCATGAAAATCAAACTAAATCTCTTAGATATATTTCCAACAATATAACTTAAAAGTCTAAAATTTTCCCATTAGGCTAGGAGTTATGAGCTCACCAAGTTGGGGTACCAAATTCAATATAATTTCTTGTATTTTTCAATTTTGTTAGTAATTTTTTCCCATCCAACTATTAATTTTAGATTTTGAGGGTTGTGGTGACTATTGATATTCTATGCAAATGTATAAACATTCAAATTTAAAGATAATGGAGTAATTTTTTAGAGGCATACATCTCTTTTACGAGTTTGTTGTTATGTATACTTTTTCGTAATCTTTCATATTTTACTGTAGGCTTTTTCACCAAGTATTATTCATCAAATTCTTAATTTGGATAAATTGTTTTCCTTACCCTATCAAAGTACACCCGATGATATAGATCACTTACAAAATCGATATACTCGTTCTGTAGCAGATTTATTACAAGAGCAATTGCAATTAGATCTCTCTGATTTCAGAGAATCAGCTGAAAAAATTCTATTATCTGCATCAACCAATCCTAAAAAAAGAATAACTAAGAAAAAAATGGAAATGTTAATTCCATTAACGGATACTTTTGAAGGTTTTTTTGGTTTACACCCTTTCTCACAATATTTGGATCAAACTAATCCATTGGCAGAAATAGTTCATAGTCGAAAAGTGAGCTCTTTGGGCCCTGGAGGATTGACAAGTCGAACGTCTACTTTTCATACACAGGATATTCATCCTAGTCATTATGGACGTATTTGTCCGATTACGACATCCGAAGGAATAAATGTTGGGCTTATTGGATCATTATGTATTTATGCAACACTTGGTCATTACGGCTCTTTACAAAGTCCATTCCATAGGCTATCTGAAAGATCAAACGAAGAACATATGGTTTATCTATTACCGGGAGAAGATGACTACTGTTGGATAGCTATAGGAAATTCTCTGGCATTAAATCAAGGGGTTCCAGAGGAACAATTTACTCCCGCTCGATTTCAACAAGAATTTTTATTTTTTGCATGGGACCAAATTCATTTCAGAAGTATTTTTCCTTCCCAATATTTTTCCGTTGGAGTTTGCCTTATTCCTTTTATTGAACATAATGATGCGAATCGTGCTTTAATGGGTTCTAATATGCAGCGTCAAGCAGTTCCACTTCTTCAACCTGAGAAGTGTATTGTTGGAACTGGATTGGAGGGTCAAGCAGCTCTAGATTTAGGAAGTATAGCTATAGCGAAGCAAGGGGGAAAAATAAAGTATATTGATGGTGGAAATATAACTATAACTTCATCTGTTGTTCGAGAGAATATAGAAACAGAATTGATTCTATATCAACGTTCTAATAGTGACACTTGTGTGCATCAAAAACCCCAAGTTCGCCAAGGGGAATATGTAAAGAGGGGGCAAATTATAGCAGACAGTGCAGCTATAGCAGGGGGAGAACTTTCTTTGGGAAAAAACATCTTAGTCGCCTATATGCCATGGGAAGGATACAATTTTGAAGATGCAATACTTATTAGTGAACGTCTGGTATATGAAGACATTTTTACTTCTTTCCAGATCGTAAGATACGAAATTGGAGTTTATATTACGAAGCAGGGCCCTAAAGTAATCACTAGAAAAATACCTTATTTAGATGCTTACTTACTCTGTCATCTGGACGAAAATGGCCTTGTAATGATAGGATCTTGGGTAGAAATAGGTGATGTATTAGTAGGTAAATTAATACTGGAAGCAGAAGAAGACTCACTATTAAATACTCCGGAAGGAAAATTCTTACAAGAATTATTTGATATTAAGGCACCTACTGGAAAATAAAATTGTTTTAGAGTCCCTAAAGGTGTAAAAGGCCGAGTTCTCGATGTGAGATGCTTCCAAACCCATGACTTACATCTCAAGCTAGTTATTTCTACCATTAAAGGAAATTCCTCATTTAATCATATTAAGTATTAACTCCTTTAGTTAAATAAAGAATAATTATTAAATTGGGATCATTTATAGCATGGCATTTATCTTAACATTTATAATATGCCATTGTATCTCTTTAAAGAATGATTTTCTCAAATTTATTGATGCAGTTTCTACTTTCTATAGTTGGTTAGGATGAATCTGAACCATTCAATTTCAAATATAAGGCAAAGTGCCGACTATTCAACAACTTATAAGAAACGCGAGACAGCCAATAGAAAATAGAACAAAATCTCCTGCTCTTCGAGGATGTCCTCAGCGTAAAGGAGTATGTGCTAGGGTGTATGTGCAACTCGTTTGGATCAGAAGTTGAAACGGACCAGGAAATTGCTCTAACAAGAAGAACTTTCCTTCTATTAAAAAGTACAGATCTATCATCTACTCTTACCGGGGATGAAATTTATGGTTTCCATTGGTGCAAATCCAATCACCTTGATGTGGGATGAAAAGCAATTCCTCATTGGTAGCGAATGGTCATCAATCCATTGAGCGAGGAAATAATGCAAATTGAAAAAACATAAATATGTTTTTATTGTTGCGAGAACGGACAAAAGGTCAGCTACCTTGCCAACTCTCACAATTACATGTCGTTACTGTATCTATAAATCTTATCGTGAGAGTATTTCTTACTTGATAATTCGGGGGGGGGGAGAGTAGAGCTGAAAATGGTAAACTATACAAGTTACCAAATACTCATCTTATATCTTAGGGCTCCGGCGTATAGAGAGGACCTTACCGTTAGAAAAAGAACCATAGAAACGAAGAAATCCATAATATATATATATATATATATATATATATATATTCTATTTTTTTTTTCTTACTTAAATGCAAGGTCCGATCCCTTGCCTACTTGGAAGGTACCTAACTGAAGAGAATTATGGTTGGGAAGGTTAGAGTAGTAAAAGCCATTGGAATCTCTATTTTATACATTAGAACAATCAGTTTTATTCTTAATAAACAAAACAAAAAAATGATTGATCAAAAAATAGATTAGTCATTTATGAAGAATCAACTTCAATGACCAGAGTTAAACGTGGATATATAGCTAAAAAACGTCGAAAAAAGATTCTCGCATTTGTATCAGGCTCTCGGGGAGCCCATTCAAAACTTTTTAGGACTGCTAACCAACAGAAGATGAGAGCCTTAGTTTCCACTCACCGAGATAGAATTAAGCGGAAGAGAGATTTTCGTCGTTTGTGGATTACTCGGATCAATGCAACATCCCGTGCTAATGGAGTCTCCTATAATCAATTTAGAGGTTAATTATAAAGATCTAACAAAATTGTAAGTCTTAGGTGTTTTTGGTGAAGCTGTAGAATTTTAATGGATGTTCAAATGTATCTTGTTATTCTAATATTTTGTTATATTGTCTAGTCCCACTTAAAAGTATTATAAATTTTGTTTCTCCCTTCCTTATTTTTTATTCCCTACATTCCACCCCATTTATGGGATCTCGATGTGGATCAAGGAATTTCTACCACCTCTAGTTCTCCCTCCCTTTCTGCATAGATTTCTCACAAATTTCTATTGTGCCCCTTCCCTTATGTGTTTCCTTAATTTTCCTCTTTGTTGAATCCCAATAGGGATCCAAATATTTGTTCATTCTCCTAATTTATTGTCCACTTTCCTCTTGCTACTAGACATTCAATTTTATCCATTTCCTTCATCCTCTTCAACAAGCTTTATCAACATCCTTCTATGTGAAATTCCTTCACACATTCATACATCTAAACCTCTATCTCAATGTCCACTTCCATCATTCACTTTCACGTCTATTTTTTGAAAAAAACTCCAATTGTCTTTTTCCTTTCATTTCTTATTATTCAAATTTCAACCCGACTTCCAAATATCCTTCCTTCCATTTGAACATCTTGTCCTAATATCCAATCCCACACCTTATTTCCTGCATCTTCTCCTATACATTTTATCCACTTCTTTCAATAGTTTTTTAGAGTTTTGAAGTGCTTCTAGACCTCCATTCCAATGTCTAACTTCAATGTTCTATACATAGGGAAATCCCACATCTCCCTTTCTTGCCTCTAGTTCATCATTAGACTTTTACAATTCTTCCAAGTTGCTTCCTATAATTCTCAATTCTTCTTAGAAGTGACATTAATGCTTGATTTAACTTTCACAACTATGAGATTGGTCTTTCCCACCCAGAAAGACTTATTTATCCCAAGGGTGTGAAATATTTTTCAAATTCAAAGGTGGATGATGAACACATGCCAATGTGGATGCAATGATTGAAATTTTAGATGCAAGTAATTGTAGGCTAATTTTAGGTTACCATTTCAATATATTTCATAAGATTTCAACTTTTTCCATGTACAGTATTAATGAGATCTAATTATTAGTCAAATTTCCACAAGGATTCAACGACCAAACAAAATACTAAAAAAATTAGTTCATTTTCCAAAACAATGGTCAGTCATTTCTCAGTTCTTTGTAACTGTAAGCACTAAAAAATCTCTAGGGTTTTAAATCTTGCAAGTATATTCACCTATCAAGAAAATCATTTATAGATTACAAAGAGGTAGCTAATGTGTAGTAAATATCTATAATTGAATGTCTCCTTGGGCATTTTTAGATCTTCAGGGAAACTTCCAAGAAATAATGTTTGATAAGTTCTTCTTAGCTTGGGGTTTCCTCTTGTCACATTTGTTGGTATGGATGTAAGAAGAATTTGGTAAGTGCTTTAGCATTTTTATTTATTTCAAATGTTATATGTAATGGCTCTTCCTTATTGGATATGGATTTATGGAGATTAAGTATGTTTAGTTTCTTGATATCATATCTCTGTTGTTATTTCAATGTGTTATTTTGATTTGTTGACTCTAATTCTGTAACCTACTATAAGGTGTTGGTCTTGGAAGTGTTTGACCCTACATACACTTAAAATTAACATCATATTTAACTAGTTGTTTAGGAATAAAAGAAATTTTGTATGCACTTCATGATTTAGTGATTTATATAGGGAAATATTTGTAGCGAGCTTGAAGGATTTTTTCTTAAGAGAATCATATCCTACATACCCAAATCTTACAATAATGAAATGATGTCTTCATCATATCAATACAGGATATATGTACAGTAGATAGTCCTTAGTCTAGTGACAAATTTTGGGGCTAGGCATACACTAGATAAGATACTACCGTTGTGTTTGCATTTTATCTATTTTTAGTTGTTCTCAATATTTTTAAGGATACCTCTAGGAATACCCTCCTGAGTTTAGTTGAGCCCAAAGTGAAGAATATTTTATCCACTCTCAACAATTGGATTGTTATGATCCACTCTTTGTTTATAAGCTATTCTATCCACCTTTAGGAACGAGATATCTGTAGCCTTGAAGTGCATTATTCCCTCTAGAAGAGTGAATAGTGATTTTGAAAACCAACATGTCCTACTTATATATAAGTATGTAATTATATAAAATGGTGTGTCTCTTGTACTTGGTACATCTTTTGGATGTGCTTGTAGTTTGTTGAGTATGATGCATTTCACTTGTGATAGGTTTATCTCATTTGTTTCTTCATAGTTGGCTTTATCTTGGAAACAAGTATATTAAGTTTTAGGAAAACATGCATGAAAAGGAATAAGAATTATATTATAAAAAATTGGAAAAAAAATCCTCCCACTTTGTTCTAGAAAGAGTTCTAATACTAGATATAATGAACCTTTTCCAACACTAGAACTATGAAAAATATAAAATACATATAGAAATAGAAGATCTATATTACATTAAAATAACAAAATCACATTTATGAATTGTTGGCCTCTTTAATGGATAAACCTCTTTTGAGGACTAATATTTTACAATATAATTCATTGATGCTTATACAATAGCCAAAACCTCTTATGCATATTATTTTTATTAAACCTAACTTTTGTTTTTCATGCACGTGGGATAAAAACTAATTAAATAGTGCCTTGACTTTTAACTACCACATTATTTAATACTAACTAATACACCCAAATACCTTATCCTTAAACAAGGTGTCTTTAACATAATCTGAAGTTTTTTTCCTCTTCTCCTTGTAAAGCAATGTACCTACACCCTCATCAAGCTTCAACTTTGATATTTGCTACTCATAACCATCATGAGATTTCCCCAACTACTAGATAAAGAAAACATAGGGTTATGCATTAATCCTCATCACATCCATGGATTCCAACTAACTCACAAAAGTATTTGAATGCATTTAGGTGATTTGTCGTTGAATCACCATTACCTATCTTTAAAGATTACAACTTCTTTTGTAGAAAAATCTTGTTAACAAGGGACCTGGTATGATACAAATTCCCAAACTTATAAAAATATTTTTGGTTTTGGCCTCTCCCAAACCATTCAAGGGCACTATACCTACAAGGAAATTCCAATGAACCCCTTTTCTTGCAATTAATGACTAATTAGTCTTCATATTTCATGTTGACATATTTAAGATATGCAACTGCTAACCACAAATATCTATCCATGAGTATTTCCTCAATATTGAGCTTCCAAGGCTCAAATTTAGCTCCATTAACCTCTCCACCTCCATTATAAAAGTGCTTGTGATGTTTATTTCTTGAAAACAAGGTCACTCCAAAAAATTCCCACTTGAACAAAAATTAATAAGAAATAATTCCAACCATCCTCACAAATTTAGTAAGTTGGTCAAGATATGATACCAAATGAGAGGAAATATGCAAAAAAAATCCTACTTAATCTACAAGGAAAAGTTACAAGGTATTTTATCTCCTCAAATTTTAGCAAAGTGATAATATGTAAAATAACACTTAGAAAAGAACAAGAACATGCAATAAAAGGAGAAGAAGAATGCGGCAACCATAAAATGAGAGACACTAATGTATCTTAGGAAAATAATTTTGTGAGAAAACATAGCTTCTAAAACACTAAAATGGTTTTATTATCAACAACTATAGGTTATAATACATTCACACTCATCAAGATTTATCAAAGTTCAACACTCATTCCCAAAAGAAATATAACATTATCATGTAAAAAATATTACATAGTATCTCCATCCTATGCCCTCAATATATAAGTCAGAGAAACCTAAAAAACCACAAATGGTTTCCCAAACTATTTACCAAAACCATTTGTGGTTTCCCAAATAGGGCCCAAGTTCTCATGGTTGAAATCTCACACCCCACTTCATGAGTAATTCCTCCCAAGATAGATTATAACTCTCATTTTGACTGATTTTCCCTCTATAACTATAGAGTCCAAGTATAATAGTTATAGTCCAAGTATAACTCACAAGTGATCTACCATGAGGCCATAATCACACTTACACACACCTATTATTAATAGATCAAACATGATACTCCAAGTCCACTAAGTAACCCCGAAATCAATAACTCTTTCAAACACCACAAGACTAATGACATGTAGAGGAGAGTGCCAACTATAGAATCTTCATGAGTCCACCCACATGGGACATCCTTTTCCATGTAAGCACAATATTTATTTTATTATAATTATTAAATAATTAGATTAGACCTAGGACTTGCAAAGGTGTACGACACACCTATTTCCATAGTCCCAACACTCAACTCTCCATAGAGATGACATAATATTTTGATTTTGAGGTAGAATATAAATAGAGAATATCCATTTTTAATCATAAGACATGTGAAGTCCAACATCTACAATAGATCCATGCATACTCTTTATACCTAAAACTAAGCAATTTTTTTTTTACATTTACTTTCCTAGAACAACATTTAATTTGTTAATTATTACACCTACAACTCTCTATTATTAATATAGGTTAATTTGTAGTGATGTGTATCCATTTTATTGGATTAGACTAGATTAAGATTAAGGAATCTTAATTTTCCTTTATAATTTTATTGATAGGTCATGAAAGGTGACAATTTAATTTATCTTATATCTTATTGATGGGTTATAAAAGGTGATTGAAACATCAAATTAAAATTATCCAACATAGAGTAAACATGAAATGTACATATCCATGTCATTTCCCATTTAATTTTAAGGAAGTGTCTTAATACATATGCATATTAACAAATGGTCCAATCTTGGGAAAAGTTGCACTCATTCCCATATCCTTTACCTATCCCTATACATAGATATTTTCACATATTTAGCCCTCATTTTATCCTTATATACGCATACTTTGATACATTCACATAAGCCTTGTATTTAGTACATCTATATTTGCACACCTACTCAAATATGACCATTATACACTTAGATATGACCATTTTGTAGCTCATTCTATTACTTGCAAGGTCAATTCTTGGCCCCTCCCTTTCTTAAATTCAATTCCATAATTTGGTTGACCGGTCCCTTTTTATTTTCCCACCTTGACCTAACTAAGTATATGATTTGTGAAATTTAAAGCTATGTACTAGTATTTAAATGCATTTATTTATCATTCTCAAGTATAATCTAGAATTAAGATGTCCTCTCTTATCCTAGACTAGAAAAGGAATAATCAAGTGACACAGTGACATATATATTTGGATTTGATACACTAAAAGGAGAGAAAAATTGCATATATCAAATTAAGGCCTTTGCTTGCTATCTTTGACTTTTTACTTAATATTTTTGTGGATTGACCTAGAAGAACATGTCCCCTTGTGATACTAATGACAATCCTTCACAGGTTTGCTTAAATATCATTGATCCCTAGATATTAGGAAAGGAGAAAAAAGCATAGGAAAATTAGGTGAAGTAGAATATAGAGTTATGCACATTACTATATCATTTCTACATGTGTAACATTTCCATGAGTGATCTAACCTAGATTCACAAACATGACCAAAAAGATATAGTAATTTTTGGTGTTGGAGTGAATTAGAGACTATTGATATTTTTTCCTAATTCCAAAACCCAAATTTTAACATCATGTCATATTACATTCTTTCTTTAATTACAAAACTAAATGCCTTTATTTTATCATATTTATTTTCTATAATTTAATATTTAATAGTTTATTTTTTAATAATTATTACCCACATCTCTTAATTAATTAATCTAAATTAATTTGTAATTATGTATATATCGAATAGCCTTAGGAAAAGTTTATTTCCCTTTAAACTATTTTTCAAATTATCGTTGTTAGGATTGATGTGGAGAGGTTTACATGAACTCTACTAGGGTTTTGAATTTTTTCCCAAGTAATTTGACCTTCCTTGTGTCATATTGTGCCATAAACGTAGGTTTTTTGTCCTTCCACATTTATTGTGGAATTTTTTTAACTCCTTTCCTTTATATGGCCTCAACCAAATCCAACCTAGTGGTTCTTGCTAATGTTGATGGTGTGATAGCTTTGCATAATGGCTCCACTAAACAAGCACCCCAAGAAGTTTGTACTGAAGGTTTTCCACAAGGTATGTCCTTTGAAACCCTTGCAAATGTGGTTTTTCCCATCCCTAAATTTTCTAGTGCACATAAATGGTTAGAGCATATATACTCTTATAGGTTACTTTGTGAGGAGGAACCCCTCTAAAAGCATGCTAATAGAGTGGGTTAAAAAACTTGGGTCCTACATGGGGTTCAACTTGAAACCATTCAAACCTCATAAAGGGGTTTCTCCTTTTTCACTTTTCTAAAATCAATCATGTTCAAGTTGTCCTTAAACATTTTCCTTGGTTTGTTTGTTCTTCCTTGTTGGTTTTTCAACTGTGGGCACCAAATTTTGTAGTCTTAGATGATAAGGAACTTTGTGTGTTTGTTTGGATTGAATTTCTAAGTCTCCCTTTTCCTTGATGGTGTTTTTTGCACCCTATTGTGTCTTCTTTAGGGAAAATTATTTGCATCGAAACTGAATCCTTCTACCAAGCACGACCTCAAAAATGGTCTATGTTGAAATTGATTTATCTAAAGACTTGAAAGTATCGATATGTAATGCCCCCACCAAGAAACCCTAGAGGACAACACAAAGCTAGGTCAACTATTTAAAAAAAAAACAAAACAAATAACTATAGAATGCATAACATAACACAACATAATGATCTAAACCTAGGTCCTCTAAGGTTCCTCGATTGCACTACTCACAAAACTAATAATCAAGATAACTAGAATCATTTCATCAACTACTAAGATAACATGATTTATCTAACATGCAAGGTTCATTTTAAAGCACCACATTAAATTTTTCTACATTACTTACTTCCATAACATGTTAGTTGATAATCAACATTAAAGATCATTTCTAGCTAGCTAACATATGCAAGATGCATTACTTTGCAGTATTCATTGCAAGAAGAATTCATCAATAACTATTACATCGTTACAATAATTACATCAATGCTTCCCATAGTACATGTGGGAAGATTACATCATATTACAATAAATGATACAACAAAATTACTATCCAATATACAAATACATGAAAGGTTTCCTTCTCAAATTGGAACAAGAACTGGAGTCCACAGTGCAAAGACCAACCACCATGCACACGAACATGCAATAAAAATACCCAATGGAGAAAAGCACCAACCTCTCGACCATGTGGAACCCTAAGGTCCACCTCCCATGCTAGGAGTAAACACAAGGTCCCACATCCAACAGACAGTCAGGAAAGCAACATGCTAACACAAACAAGGGTTATACATGACTCCAACACAACACTGCTAAACACACCAACATCACTTACAACACTTACTTGACTTCTAGAGGCACTCACACAACAGAAAGAGAAAATACAACTAGGGAATGCTAGACTGCAATAGGGAGGAGTGTCATTGCATAGCTTGCTATGGGTTATCCTGGTATATCTTCCTAGGCCCTGCCCCCCATCCTGGGTTATCCTGGCAGCCTCTCCTGATCCCTGACCCCCATACAAACTCATGTAGAATCAACGTACCTTTCATGAAGACAAGGCAATTGATCTTTCCATTCCAGGTCTTCCCATCTCATCTCAAGCCTAAATGAGCACTTGAACCATGAGTGAGGCATACATTATCTTGATTAATGTGAAATATACCCACCCCCCTAATTCATTATTAAGGTTATCACTAGATTAAGAAACCCTCCAATAGGTTATCCTGGACACCACTTTGGGTTTCGACCCCCATTGAGAGCCACTCCCCCTACTTGAAACTAGTAAACCCTACACATCAAGCAAGGAATTGACCATCTTTCACACATATCATAACCTCATGAATCCAAACATAAATAGGAGGCAACACCCTTAGGGTTTGCATTTCACACAAGGCACATAACCCAGAACATTTCCAAACCACTTCCAAATTAAAACAATCATAAGATCCATTGACACATTAAATGCCCCCTTCTAGGCCTCTGGAAACCAACCTTAAACAACTTACAAAAATGACACCCCCTTTCAATAATCACACAAACACTTAATCCATAACCAGTACACATTGTTAAAAATAGACAATTATTTATAGCATTGTGACCATACAAATATTCCCAATAATACAACATTATTTCAATTCACTC
Organism: Sequoia sempervirens; assembly: GCA_007258455.2. Classification (NCBI taxonomy): domain Eukaryota; kingdom Viridiplantae; phylum Streptophyta; class Pinopsida; order Cupressales; family Cupressaceae; genus Sequoia; species Sequoia sempervirens. Next base: position 1,280,961,191 of record VDFB02271358.1, on the reverse strand, counting down.
ATTTCACTTAACCACATAATTAAATTAAAAGATTATCTACCCCAAATAATTTATATTTGAAAATAACTATAGTAACAATATTCCAACTAATTAAATTACATAGCAATTCTATTAAATAATTATAAAAGTAACTAACATCCACTTACTGACTAGTTGACAAGAGAAATCCAAATCTTTTAACATTTAATCTAACACATTTAAATTGAATTACCTAACATTTTACCCTGAATCATATAAATTAAATAACCTATCCATTCCCATAATAAATCAATTCACTCTAAGTAAATACTCAATCCAGTTATCAGTAACAAATTAAATACTCGCATGCATGAATATCTTCACGTGGCAGGTGATTATGTGGAGGGATGGTAAGCTAGATATGAATCAAGATAATTGTACCCTGGTTGATATCTGTAGGGAATGGAACTCTAGGATCATTATTTTCTGCCTTAATTTTGTTTTCACACGAATTGTGGGAATTCTTTATATCACCTTCTCAAGGTTTCTCCTCATTGTGTTCAAAATTCTCAAGCTTCTTGAATCTACAAATTATGTAGACATGGGAGGTGGTAGGAACCACGTAGAGCCTTTCTCTTGTGAAGTTGTCAAGAAGAAGCCTAAGGTGTGGCAGGTTCTAGAGAAAGGTGGGCTGACTCCGTACCTAGAAAGACTGCGTGGTAACAACCCGCAAATGATGAAATTGTTTGCAAAAGCATGGAACAACAGGGTTTTGAAGTTGGGAAAAACAGAGTTTGATGTGAATGAATATTTTATAGCCAATATCACTGGGTTGTCTATGGATGGTATGAAAGTTTTCAGAGAGAAGAAGGAATCATAGACAACCATGCAATTTTTTTTGAAAGGGGATGAAAGTCAAGACCTAAAGACAACGAAGAGTGGTGGTTACTAAAGGAGATCTCTCAAGGCGTTGTGGGGGGATGTGGCTGAGGAACTCATGAGATATATCACCTTGGAAGGACACTTCTATGTGGTAAATGCTTGCCACTTTATTATGCTCAATCATTTTTGCCACAAAAAAAAAGAATTTCCTTTCCTTATTATCTCTTGGCGTCATTGGATTTTGGTCTCAAGGACCATAAAAGAAACCCCAAAAATCTAGTTCTGCATGTGGGGCTCATCCTTTTAATATTTGAGTATGCTAAATCCTTTGAGGTGTCTAAGCTGATTGCTACCCCTAAGGGTAAGCAGTTGAAGCCGGTGGAGGAGTATGATATAGTTTCTGAAGAGGACCCAGTGAGCAAAAAAGGGAAG
>VDFB02271358.1:1280853696-1280959819 GCA_007258455.2 Sequoia sempervirens | reverse complement strand
ATTGTAAGAACCAATATTATTTGTTTATTTCTCTGTCACTTTAGCTTTCATACTTTTGATAATATTTATAACAGTGTTACCTGGAGACACATCCCTAGGGATTTTCTTCTGTTTCCTTAAAGGGGGATGAGAACAGAACCTTCCCCCCTCTCCTCTCCTCCCCCACCTCTTCATGGTGGACATCCCTTGGGAATGTTCTTAATAGGGAAATCCCAGGGGGACACTAGGCTGACCTCAATATTCTGATCCCCATCCTCAAGAGCTTTCCCAAACTTCAGAACTTTCTGTGATCTTATTGAACTTCATTTCTCTGGCTTGGTTTTTTTCTACTTCTTCAATCCTGTGTTCCTAGTATATTATCATATGTTCTTTGACTGGAAACTGTAAATCTGTTGCTTTGAAAATTTGGGTCATAACAATTACATGTTTGCTTGCTGCTTTATCATGACTAGAAGCTTCATTCTCTTGAATATGCATATATTTTCTTTTGCCTCCTTGAAAGTGATTATTGTTTGTTGATTTTGTAGTCTTATCCGTTTTTGGATCAGTATCTTTTTCTGTCTTGAAAGTTAGGACTTCAGAATGTTGAATAGCAAGTCTTATGCTGTTAGTTTCATGGAAGATTGAATCCTTTGTCACAGTGGTTGTATTTGGCATATTTGACACTATCAGACATACTGATTTTCCCAATTCCTGTGCTTGTGGTGTAGATGTGAGCTGACATGTTGCAGCATATTGCAACTTCTTGACACAAAATTTTACTTGCTATTCTCGGAACTCCATATGTTATACAGTTGGAAACCTTGAAGCTTGCTGCAATTCTCGTTCTGTTTGTCTTTGTTTTTGAGTCTGCTAAATAATAAATTCCATATCCTGTATTGACAATTTTTGCCCTCGTTGATTCTGAGGCTTCAAATTCTTCTTGATCGGTTCTGATTGCGACTTATGTCTGTGCCTCTAATATAGAGTTGTCTTTGGAAATTTCAATACCTACATGGTATACCTTCAAAGATTATGGCTTTTTAGACCTTCATTGATGGTTGGGATCCTTGTCTTTTAACTGCATCTGGTACGGCTAAATCATGACTGACATTGTCTTTCTTGTACGTAGATTTTTCATCTATCAACTCTAAGTTGGAAATCACCACAGTAGAATGAGTATTCATTTTTTCTAATCAACTGATGTATCTTCAGTGTAGAATCTTCTATTTGTGAGCAAAGATAAATTGAATCATATTATATGTACACTCTATGACCCTCTTCATCCCCAAAATTTTGGAAAATTTTTGTTGTCTCTGCATCCCCCCACTTCTGTCCTGGAAACTCAGGAAAATACCGGTTTATAATTTTTTTTGAACAATTTGAAAGTCCAATAAAAAACCTTGATTCCTTGCAATTCTAGTACGTGTAAACCAGTGATGATACATTAGACGACTTCTTTTTAATAGCAGATATAATTATATGACTTTGTTTCCTTCCAAGGAATTTTTACTCATATTTTCGCATTATATCAAAGAAAATGCATGTGTCTGCTCATCAAAATGAATAATTGACTGTAACTTGCACGTTGATTGCATAACACTGTAGTTCGCCTGCTGTTGTTTTTAACAAACTTGGATATGACATCAGTTTTGACCCTTGTCTGTAATGTCATGGCATTAGCTATCTTTAATAATGTTTTTGTGGATGAGTTATTGTTGACATGGCATTTCTGTTAATTAGTTTATGACCAAAGGTTTGCAATGTTTAGAACCTAGGTAGTGTCTGATTCCACAATCATCATGCTCTTAGCAAACTCACTGTGAGGGAATCCTACATGTTTCCTAGAATCAATCTACTTTTGAACTAGCTTCAAGATGTTAAACACTTGAATAAGCTCTGCCTGAATTTTAGATATCAGCATGTTCAGATGAAGTTTCATGATACTTCTAAGACAAACATCAAGTCTAATTTGGGCTCTACAAGTGCTGGTCATTTCTTTGGCCTCTTTAATGTATTACTACATTTGCTTATTATAAATGATGTTCTGAGGCCCCCATCTGGGTAAATTTCCTGCCATCTATCTAGATGACACACTCGTTTATGGTAAGAAATAGGGCCACCATCAGGTTCATATTTAGTCTAAAAGATATATTAAAAGTTTAGTAGATACAATAAATGAAGGTGCAAGTGTTGTAGCTTTGCATGGTCCTTGCTGAATAATTTTGAATGGAGATTTGGGTACACATCAAGGTTTGGATGGTTTATGTAGATTTCAAAAATCTTAAAATGTATCCAAAGATGTCCACTTCTCGGTTCTCCAAAATTCTGTAATGTTACTAGTTACTTCATGCCCCTCAGTTTATATCCTAACGGCAAGTAATCAAATGAAGGTAAAACATGCTCGTAATCTGTATGCCGTAATGCGTACCACATCTTTTGTGGGAAAAGCTATAACAAGTGTAACAAAAATAGTTGATCGTGTAAGATGCATTATTATGAAATTCAAATTAAAAGTGACATGATTCTAACAAGTGTCTCCAATTATTTCAGCAGTAAAAAGAAAATGAATAATATTGTGAAATAAATATGAAAATATAAGTTAAGTGATTAAGGAGTGCTTTAAATATGAAATTACAATGATTAGAGAATGTGCTTTAAAAGTAATCTTATAGTTGTTTCAGCTTTAAATGTTGTTAAGGTTGCACAAGTTGACAAGAAACGCTTCATGTAGCATTGAACACACATAGAAATTATGTAACTACCATAAGTGATATTGCTACCTTGATCAAGAATGATAGTATATAGATAATTTAATTCAAAGGTACTCAACACTGTGACTCTTTTGCTTTAAGTAGCAACGGAAATCACAGAGAAATTTTGTTGTGCTCGGGACCGACTCATAATTTGGTGATTGGAGTTGTGCGGTGGCTTTGCTTGAATGTAGAAATGAAAAATCTATTCTATGAGCTAAATAGTTGATAGTCAGGCAAGAAATGATTTAATTTGATCAGCTAGAGGGGCACGTGAAAGTGAATTTGCACATTTGTATAACAGATTAGAAATAATGTAGACTTGAATAATAGATAGAATGTGCTGACATGTTTCACTAGTAATTTGCTATAATTCATAGGCTTTCACATAGCCTGCAATATGTAGGCAAATCATATTTTAAAATTAAAAAAAGCTACCTCACGTGCAATACGGTCATGGAATGACCATGTTTAATGTTGAATGTAGCAGACAGAGATGATTTTTTTTTGAGTACTGCCAAAGTGCTTGGATATGAGGACTATTATAAGGAAAGGAAACTAGTCTTACCACCATTGAAGTATCAAATAGAATGAAATCCATTGTCTAATGGAAACCCTAGGACCACATAACTCTCTTCTAAAATTAATTTGACACTTTTACTCATGCATTCATGCCAAATCTCTTGCGTATATAATTTGAGAGTTTCAATGAGTTTATAAGAAAAAAGGATCTTGCACTATGTGCATATAAGAGGTTCTTGACTGAGATAGTTGCTGAGTATGACATAAGTAGACAAAAAACATGTCACATATTGTTAAAACCAACTTTATTGAGTGTACTAGGTCATTTTTTTTTGAATGTTGGATGGAAAGTGTTCTGTCATTTACATTTGAAACATAATGATGATCCATTTGAAACAAACTTCATCCATGCATATATGGAGCATCCTATGCAATTAGATCATGTATATGGTGGAAGCTGCAAGATCTTGGTTATGTTCTCCATGTAGATGTGAGCAATGGAAACAAGAAAATACACTAGCAATTGTTACGGTTTGGACCAAATTTATTTCAATTCCAAATGGTGTCACTTGAATATGAGGATTTTTACTAGAGTGAGTTGTTATATAAATCATTCTGACATTAAAGTTAAATATTGGAGTTGAAGAAGAAGTCCTTATTCAAAACTAAGAGAGGATTAGAAATGCATATCATGCATGGCATGTAGACTGTACACCTCTTTGTTCAAAGACTATTGATGCTGATGATGTTGACCTTGACGATCATGTTGTTGATGCAACACAAAAATGAAGGAACAAATAGTTTTGTCTAGGTTGGCTCCATGACAAGATGCTTAGTTATTTGATATTGAGCTTCTTGGTTGATGAGACTTTGACATGTAGTATGATTGGAATCAATATGAATTGCCATATGTTTTGTAGAAAATATCCACACAATTCATAGAGAAGCTGATTAAGAAATCTAGTTCAAAGAGCATTCCATCATCAATTGAATCCTTTAAGCCATTTGAGAGAAAACAATGCATTGCATTTGATGCAATAATGAGACCTTTTGAATTGTCCGATAATGATGAACATCTTAAGACGATCAGCCAAGGAACTGCTAGAAGAAAGGAAATTTACTAATTAATTCTAACCTGCATGCAATGAATAGTGAGTTAGTTGATGGAAAAAGTGCCATGTTGCTACTTCAACATTAGTTGTTGCTGTCAACGTACGTGTCACTACAATTCATGCATCCTTAAAATTCTTATTAAAAAATGTAGCCTTTGAGTGGTCAATTGCTAGCTGCACTATAGGAAGATTTCAAACATATTCAATATATTCTCATTGATGAAATGACTTTTATAGGCACTAAATTGTTTGTTAATATCAACAGGGGCTTGAAATAATTGTTTCCATCATATGGCAAAAAAAGATTTTGGTTTAAGATTGACTATCCTTCTTGTTGATCTTGCCTAGTTACCTCCTTTGCAAGACATACAACTATATGTAGGTGCCTCCCGATTTTGTTGCTATGGTTAATAATATTTGTTGGTGTATGAGTGACATTTTTTAATCGTATTTAGATTTAGAGAAATTTTAACAAAAATTAGGAATGCAATTGCAACACTTGAGGATTAAAAAATTGTTACATGAATACTAATTGAAAATAACGTACAAACTTAACAATCACAAAACATATGTGTGCTATGTGGTGAATTCATTGCGCATACATCAATTATGATGCAAAATAAGAAAATAATATAAAATAAAATATGGCATATAGTTGGTGAAATATAATGGTTAAGATGTATACAACACTCATTTGTTTTGCATGTGATTGATTTTGATAAATCAATAAAATAGGTTGATCTCTATTGGCCAATGCCAACTCAAGCTCCATTAGGTTCAAGGAATGCATATAGGCAGAGAAATGTAAATATAAACGAAAACCACCATATAGTCATTATGTGTATAGAACATCGCTCCCAAATTTTGTTTCATGAAATCATCTTCAGTCATTTTCAAGCAAAAGAAACCTACGGGAAAGGTATTCCATTAAATCTTGTATAATTATTAATAGGATCTCAATGTTCTTATACATTATATAGCATGTACTTTTAATAATATTGTATTGTGTTCTTGTAGAAAGGAGTGGCAATGTAAATCTTTGGCACATGAGCATTTAGTTGTATGGATAGAGAGTACACCAAATGTAGACACATTGAGTGAGCTTGAAAAGAGAATTTCTATGACATTTCTAAGTGCATGAAATAAATATTTTGTGCCACAATCCGCTAAAGAAGATTTTTGTTTGATGGGCATGACTAGAAATTTGGTTGGTAACCTACTTGAAAATTGTACATATTTATTAAATTATATTGAATGTCATTACCAATGTAGCTTGGATACATGCTAGAAGAAAAAGGGGAAAGATCAATGTTTATTGTTAGAATGCTCCTTTACAATTGTAGAGTGAATGCAAATTGTTCATTGATGAAGATGGACATAAGAAATATTTACCAACAAGAAATGATGAGAGAGAAAATGTTCATAACCCAAACACTTTCCATATAGAGGAGAAAAATTGATTGTCAATTAATATCATCTTGTCATATAGTTCTAAAATATATTACAAAATATGTATATGAAGTGGAAAATAGTTCAAAGATGTTCAATTATCTTGTATTGAGTTTCTTGATCGTCAAGACTTTGACATGGATTATGATTGGAACCAAGATGAATCATTATATATTTTATAGGAAACAACCATACAATTCAGAGTCAAGCCAATAAACAAATCAAACATTGATTGAATACTTCAATTGAATTGAAAAAAACCAACACATTGCATTTGATGCAATCATGTGACATTTTGAATTGCATGCTAATGATGAACCTCTTAAGATGATTATCCATGGAACCACTAGAATAAGGAAATTTTACACAGTTAATTGTATGAGACATGTAATGGATCGTATGTCAATCAATGGGAAAAGCTCCTTGTTGCTACTTGCACCAATGAGTTGTTGAGCTTTCAATATATGGGTCACTACAATCAGACACCCTTAAAATTCCTATTAAGAATATGTGCAACCTTTGAGTAGTTAATCATAGCTACATAGTAGGAAGACATGAAGCATATCTGATATATTGTAATTCATGAAATGAGTTTTATAGGCCCCACATTATTTGTTAATATCATTAGGTGCTTGAAACAACTATTTCCATTACATGACCCAAAAGTTTTTAGTGGAAGATCAATTATCCCTATTGGTGATCTTGCCCAGTTACCTCCTATGTAGGACATAACACTTTATGTAGGGATCTCCCATTGTATTTTTACAATTAGTAACAATTTGTTGGTATACATGTATGACATTTTGTAATCATATATCTATTAAAAACATTGGTACTATGTGTGTTTGTAGGAAACACTTGTGGTAAAGCATTGTGGACTATATTCAAGACAATTGTGACATTGGACACAATTTCTATCAACAAAGACATGATCTAAAACAAGTTAGACTCAAATATGTTAACAAACATTTCCAACTACAATATATGAGAGTGACAAATCCTCAAGGGTGAAACAAACATCTTGAAGTGAGTGTTGAGGAGCTTGTAATATTTGATGTGTCTATGGAATTATATGTCATAATAATATGGTCATGCTTTAGAATAAGAGAATGTTGAAGTCATTGACCACACCAATTACATGTAACATAAAGCTTAAAAAGGAAAGCAAAAGAAAAAAGTGGTAAGGAGATGAGTACATAGGAATGTCTAAGTGGGATAAGTGTGGATAGTTTACACTACTATTCTAGTTAGGCTCCTCTAACTTCTACTCAATATCATAAAGCCAAGGTATCGACCTTATAAATATTAGGGGTAGAACCTAAAGCTAGGTAGGTCTCCCCCCACCCCTTTATAATAGTTATAGTAGGGATTTCTCTCAATCTTAACCAATATTATATTGATCATTAAGACTACTTTCTATTGATTAATAGGACTACTACCTATCAACTAGTAGGACTACTATGTATTGACCAATTCCTTCGACTAGTAGGACTACTTCCTATTGACCATTAGGAATACTTCAAGGATTAGCTAGAAGTTCTCTTGACCTTGGCTAGATAGTAGGGCTTTCTCTCGACCACTTTGAGGACTAGCTAGAAGAGCTATCTGGTTATCACCACACAATCATCAATCTCATGACGAGATTACCTCAATATAACTGAGGTTGATGGATCATGGATTTTCCATCACATGCAAAAATTAGAAAGGATTGCTCATTGGGTTGGTTTTAATGCCATATTATCCCCAATGCCTTACTCTATAATAGGTGTCAACTAAGGCTTCCAAGAAGACTATTATAGCCATGGTTGATAGGTCATGAATTTTCCATCACATGTGAAGATTAGAAAGGATTGACCATTATGTTGGTTTCCACACCATACTATTCCTAAGACCTTACTCTATAATGGGTGTCAACTAAGGCTTTCAATAAATATTTCTTGTGGATAGTTAATTAAAATTAAAGAGAGTGACACATCAAATTACCTTATTCTTTATGGTCTTATCACACATTCATTCCTACTCCCACATGCTTGACCTCCTATGCATTGGTTTATGGAGTTGAACACATCTTGTTCAGTTGAAATCCCTTCACTCGGGGTTGCCATGCAACACATCCTAAGTGTTGATGGTTATTCTCAAGCTTGGTTGGCTAGGTTAGAGAGTCTTGATGAGCCCTATAGGGCCCTACTCTCAATTATAGGGCATTCCCTACCTTTATCTTGGTGGTGGAGGGAGTTGCACTTCTATCTATAGGGCATGCACTAGCATATGCGGAAAGAGTAATAAAGCTTACAATTATAGAGTCTCACATAGGTGGTTTGAAGTGGAAGACATATTATTGGTGGCTTCTCTTTTATGTCATTTGTAACCTTAATGTAGAGTGTGCTATGGTAAACAAGACTAACTTCTTTGCGTACATGATTTGTTTTCTCATGATTCATCATACCAAATGAGGGATTTTTATGCTCATGAGTATGTTTAATTCTTATCTTCCCTTTGTCTATAAGTTTTTGAGCTATATGTGTGAGTGCAATGCCTCTATCCTTATAATATCCATGTGTAGAGTGAGGAGGTGCATTAGGTTGTTGTAAGGAACATCTTAGCCTTTCACTAGATTAGGAGAGGAAATTACAGTTTAGAAGGTAAGTTTAGTAGATGTAAAGTGAGGATAGTAGAAGAAAAAGGATATAAGAACATTGTTAATTCCATACTATCCTCTTGTGTGAACCTAGGGCCAAAGAACTAGTCAATGAAAGCATGAACTAAATTCATGAAGTGTAAAGAAAACACGATGCATCAAACTATTGCAAAGTTGTTTCACTTAAAGTATAATATAAACTCACTAATAAGTAAAAGATCAACATCTAAATGCTTATAATTAGAAATCAAAATACATAACTAAGAATTTATAATACCATCATAATCATCACGTAATAGCTTCTCACTAAGATAATATCATGTGATGTAGGAAAATACAATGATGCATCAATAACAAACCTATATGAGAGTCTAATGCAATATTATCATCATGGGAGATATCTCTATGTGAAAAGCTATCATGAATATCCATGGGGCTCACATGAGATGTGGAATAACGATCATAATTAAACACACAATCATGTATAAAATAAGGCAACATATCAAAAGAACACGGCTCAATAGAATTGTCATGACATATAGAAGGATCATCCTCATAATGTGCAACAATTTCATTAATTGTACTTGCATCATATAATGTATTCTTTATCAAAACATAAGATGTAAGTAGATAAATGTCCTCCATGATATGTATATCATGTAACCATCATGTGAAGGAAAGGTGCTTAAAGGTAGTATACAATTAGGAGCAAGTACACTACCACTCTCCATATAAGAAGAATGAAATATATGACTTATGGATCAGTGTAGTAAGGGTGTCCAATAGAGATTAAAAATAATAACTAGATCTCTAGAGGAAGATAAGGTACAAATGTAATGATACAATGCTTCCATTTGTGTGATAGAATGTCATAAGTAAATCAAGGATAAATGGAACATATGCCACAAATGGTAGAACCATATTTTATAGTACTTTAAGTCTCTGAGTTCTTGTAAGATAATGATAATAAAATTGTTTAAACATGTTTAATGTTTATTGTTGTCTCTTGAATTCTTTGAGAATATAAGCACCATTCTCATTTAAATAGTCCTTTGGATAAAAGTATAAAAAATGAAGAGCGTCTATTTTGGTCCTTGTCTCTATGTTGACCCTTAAGGGAAACACCAAATAGATGTTTATTATCAAAGTAATGTCACTACTTGCAAAAAAAATTCTCTTTCAATTATATGTGTGCTATTGTTTGTAATTAATTATTTATATGATGCCATATTTATAAAACTAATTAAATATGTTTTCATATAAGGTAGAATCATGATTTTAATATATTTTCATGTTATTATAATACATATGACTTGTTACACGAATAACTTGGTCCACATTTCCATATCAAGTGTTTGTATTCATTGCAACACATAGGAATTATATAATAGAAGATCATAATAATAAAAAACTATAAAAAATTCAAATGCATTCAAAAAGTATACATGTTTGTATTAGTCTTGAGTGTCTTTTGAAGCTATCATCGATTTAATAAATATAATACTTTTGAAGCCACTTCTTTCTCAAAGATTCATAAATCTATTAACTTATTATGCTCATCAATTTCTTAAAAACTAGTAACAACTAAAAATATTAACAAATAAACAATAGACACAAATATTTATAATCCTATCAACCAATTATGTTGGATATATTATCTTATCCATTTTTTAGTGTGATAGCATATATATCATTGTTCATAGTGCTTGGGGGCTATCTATCTTGTTTTTTCTTGCATGCCATTGCTAGCAATAACTTTTTTTTAAGATCAACGTGCCCTAAGAAAATATCCTTCCTAGAAAAATTAAACATGTACATAGGAGGTTAACCTTCCATGTGACTCATAATCAATTATGAAGTATTTTGGTTTATGTGATTATAACAATCAAGTATTTGAAGACTTGTTCAACACACATGAATCAAATTTAGGCAAATAAAAATGTAAATTTATACAAGGGAAGGAGAAGTAGAAATGGTTCAAGGTTGATATATACATCTTTGGGGTCCACAACATTTGTAGATCATAATCTATGTATGTTTAAAATTTTCAAGTACTCTATTAATTTTCAACACTCAAGCAATCACACTTCTAAAAAATAATTCTATTTTTTTCAAATATTTTAAGCGACAACAATATAAATTAATTATATAAGCCAAAGGGTCGTAGCCCAATTGGTTGATCACAATTGGTGAGGATGATGGTATGTGATATAAAATCCATCCACCAAGGTTCAAACCCTTAGAGGCACGTTCGGGCTAGATTCGCCCTTGGGTGACTTTGACAGACCGAATCCCCCTATACATGGTTGCTTAGTTAAAGTCAAATTCTAGTCTATATGTATGCTTACTCAAATGATTTTAATCGATTATATAAAGGCATAGGTGTTGGCATCTATGTAACACAACTTGTTTCCATTAAAAAAATAATTATATGATTAGTTCAAAATTTGGGTTAGCAAATTAGGAATGTAATATATATTTTAATTGTATTATATTGGTGTTAGAGTAATTATGTTCTTTTATTTGTGTTTTTCTAGTGATATTACTTTTTAGATATAAATTATTGATCAAACCAATTAAAATAAGAGATAAAGGAGATTTGATTCCTTTGCAACAAAAGATTACCACAAAGTGTTGAAATATAACATTGAGAATCAACATAATCTAATAAGAGAAAGTATAAGATTGTGTTATTTTCACTTTGACTTTTCATAGTATGTAGCCAGCTCCAAAGCCACTACTAATAATATGTATTATAGTTTGGGTCAAGTTAGCTCTGTCATGTATTGGATGTATAGTTTTAAAGACTAATTTATAAATTTTCAAACACATATGCAATAAATCATTACATGGTTAAATGTAAATAAACATGGAAATATTAGTACAATGACAATTCCAAGATACTCATAAAATAATTGAGATTTAAAAATATATAAATAATATTAAGTACATATCTATTATTTTGTTAGATTGGGTAATTTTTTCTCTTGGTGATTAGGTGCAAGGTTTCTCAAGCTATGGGTAAACTCTAAGAGGAAAACTATATCAATGGTTCACAATTTCCCTAGTCAAGACCTTCTAAGGTATATATTGCATCCTTGGTTGGACATCTTGCATACCCCTTCTTTGATTCCCACCACCTACCTTGATCTATCCATGCAAGAGAAGATCTACAATACCAAATATAATCTAAAAGTTTACACATATATAGTAGTCTTGATAGTTGAATAACCAACTGTAATGTCGCAAAATTGCACCTAGGGGCAATTCCACATTTTAGCACTTTTCCTAGCATTTATGATGCCTAAACGCATTAATGGAAAAAATCCCATGAGTAATAATTTCAAAATTCTAGTTCCATATGGACCAGTGGCAAAACAACAACCTAATGACATGTTTCTCGAAAATTGATGCCTTGGAAGCTTGCGTAGCATGCTAGCGTCCTGGCATTTTTCTGAGTTTGAAATGAAGAATCTCAAATCTTGACTCTTGAAACATGTCCTTGCAGTCAGGTTTTCAGGAATAACGACTCTTTTCTGCCCTTGCATGCAACAAAACCCCTCATTTGCTCTCATTTTTGGGGGTTCATTCATTCGATCAAGCTCTCTCTTCAACTTTACTCTTGAATCTCTTTCATTCTTGACAAGCAAAACTTCTACAAGCGAAGCTCTGCTGGACTAAGGTCCCTCCAACAACCAAAGCTCTCTAGCAAGCATTCAATGGTGCATCCATGTGTCCCAGAGGGGGCTAAGGTTTGTTGCAAAGCGGAGCTTGGAGTGAAGACTCGAGCGTCCAGTTGAGGGTAAGTTTCCTCCAAGTCCTCCTTGTGCTTTTCTCACATTTCCTATTCTCTATTTATTGTTCTATTTAGTAGACCTCAAATATGAGTTAGGAAGTGAAACTCGATTCTTCCTGCCTGAGTTCCTGAGCTTTCAGTTGCTCAGGATGTCAACACGCCACTTGGACGCCAACATGTTGTGCTGACATCTTGAATCTACACTATTGTCCTTTGGTCGAGAGCTCCTCTGTCGGAGGCAAAAATCTGGAAGTTTCACTCTCTCGAAATATGAATTAGTCTTCTCTGATAACCAACTTGTATACATTTTCTTTGCAACTTCTTCATTCAACTTATGTTGAGGTGGATAAGAGAAATTTATTCCCTAGGAATCTCTTGAGAATGAAGACTCGTGTGCAGCGAATCCCTCTTATCTCACATTTTGGTGAACTTGACGTGAAGATGTCAGATCTATTTTTGCAATGTTTTCATGTTTATGATAATGCTTTTTCCAAAGAAGATTTCAACATGTTGGATGATGCTCTATATAATTTCTTAACAGCGTCTTCCCCCATTTGTAAGTCTTCTAATCAAACCTCTTCTTCACATGCTAGAGAGTCGGTAAATGTTGTGGTGGTCTCTGTGGCTCCTCCAAGCCCTAAGAAACCTATCATTTACTTGACCCCAACTATCCCTTCCCCAAGGAAGGATCATTCCATCTATGGGATTTCTTATTGAGATGATTCATCGGATTTTTATTTGAGGTTCGTAAAAGCTATGGACTCCGCCTCTTACAACACTGTTGGGCACACATATAATACAAGAAACAAACATAATTTGGATCAACAACCTTCTATTCGTACATCTCAACCTACTCAAATTCCTACTTCTTTACCACCTTCTCAACCAATTCTTCCTTCAACACCTAAACTTGTGACTAAAGCACCAGGTGATTATGATCTTGTCAAGCAACTTCGCATTACTCTGGCTAAGATCTCACTTTGGGATTTGCTTTAGACCGCTCTAGTTTATCACGAAATGCTTCAGGAAGCCTTGCAGAATATTCTCTTACCTACCTCCACTAGGCCTATGAATGTTAGCACACTGTTGGATCATATTCGTGCAGATTAGTCAAATATTACGTTCCATCCACAAGAACTCCCACCTCTGAATGTGTAGAAACAAGCAGACCCTCTAATGATTATAATTAATGTTAATACTATTGGTATTAGGTGTACCCTCGTTGACACTAGTTCGACTCTCAACATTTGTGGTATCGATCTATTTCCTAAGATTAAAGTTGATTCATTTTCTCTATTTGCTTCTTCTTTGTACATTTGTGGGTTCAATAATGCCAGTCACCAAGCTCTAGGCACGATAATACTTCCTTTGCAGTTGGGCCCCATTACCTTACCTACTTTGGTTTATGTGATGCTCGACCCTTTACCTTACAATATTCTATTGGGGATACCTTGGATTCATGCTATGGGTGTCGTAACTTCTACTTTACATCGCTCTCTAAAGTTTGTTGCAAATAATCAAGTGATCACAATTAAAGCTGACCTAGAAGCTGTTCACCTTTGTGAGTTAGCGGCTGCTGGTTGGGCTTCAGTTGTCTCCACTCTTAAGAATTGTATTCCATCTTTAATTGTTGACACTATGACGTGTTCCTCGGCGATACCCTCTGTGGAGGTTGTCCCCAAAGCAAATACCATTAAAAATGAACCACCTAAAGTAGAAAGTACTAAGTCTTCCTCATCTACTTCTTTTGAATCGAATGCTTTCCTTGGTAATGATTGGGGGTCCTTGGAGTTCTCAAAATTATTTATTGGAGAATACAAAGTGAATCCCACTCATCTGAAGCTTCCAATAACCTTGAATTCCTCTGATGAAAAAGCGGATGATACTCCCACCAAGGAGTAAAACTATAATCCTGTTCAGGAGACCAATCCTTCCCTTGTTGAGAAGGAGAATTTTGCTCATACAAAGAAGGTTAATGCTTACGAATTGAGTAAAGGAGACAGTTGTGCTCTCGTAGATGTGTTTGATGTTCACTTGTGGAACAAAGCTCTCTACGTGGAATCACTACCTTCCGAAGTTTTACAAACTCGCTATTGTTTTGGATACAAAATCACTTCTTAGTATGGCTATGGACGAAAAGGCCTTAGGTGTATTGAGAAAGGAATCCAAGTCCCTATCCAGTTCAAGCCTTGTAAGTGATATTTGGGTTTAGGATGCTCTATTGAACAATCTAAGCAGAAACCTTGGTGGAGTGTTAACATGATCTCGATTGAACCACTTAGTGTGGTCCATCCCGAACGAATAAAAGAAGGGGTGCAGGATGAGAAAGTCCCTTTATATTTCTTCTCCTCAGATGAAGCACTTGAGGAATTCTTAGGTGCCTACTCCCCTTTTCCTCCTTTCCATCATAAAAGATGATTCTCGTATCGCCTTAATGAATGGGCATATTTTGGAGAATCTATTTTGAATGTTGATGAGGAGGACCCTATAGCTAATGTCCAGGACATCGTCCTGATAACTCATCCTGGAGATTGTACCTAACGAAGAGGGGCTAATGTTTAGGACAACGTCTCGATAACTCATCTTGGACCCTATAGCCCAACGAAGAGGAGTTAAGCAGTACAAAAAGAATCTCTGCCAAGTTTAGCAAAACTACCTCCAAATGTACCTAACGAAGAGGGGCTAATGTTCAGGACAACGTCTCGATAACTCATCTTGGACCCTATAGCCCAACGAAGAGGAGTTAAGTAGTACAAAAAGAATCTCTGCCAATTTTAGAGTTTGAGAAAAAAAACTCCCTCAAGTAGATAGCAAGATTTATTTTGCAAAAAAATAATAATTGCAAAACTGGCAATTTTTATTTAAAGTGGAAAAAAATATGCCTTAAAGAAACATACTTTTTGAGAGAAAAATATTAAAAACATATTTTTTTGAGAAAGAAATATTAAAAAAATTGGCACCCTATGTGGGGCCCAAGGGACCGTTGTTACCATGGAAAGGTTGTACCCTATGGTACCCCACGCAGGGGCAAGCGGGGCTCAAGGACCTACCACCCCTGCCACAGTAAGGGGTAAGGTACCTGTACCCTTTTTTTTAAATAAAAGTTTAATAAAAAAACTTGCGTGTTGGGGAGGCTGTACGACCTCTCTGGCAATTCTTTTTTTGCCTCAGATGCTCTCGACATCGATTTTGAAAATTTGACAAACAATTTGAAGGTTTTTGGGCCTTCTGAGCACGATGGCAATGTCCTTTTGGGCTCAAAATGCACTAAAAAATTAGCTACCCTTTGGATATGGAGAAAAAGGTAATCACTTCAAACCCTTGTAGATTTAGCATCTAGAGTCCAAATCAGGCCAAACAAAATGCAAAATTGACTTTCAAGCATCTCTGAATCTAACGGAAAACACTGATTTGCTCTAGGATGCACCAAATGATAACCCAAGGCACGAAGTATCTCAGAAAGAGGAGAGGGGATTACAGGTTTGGATCTTTGATACCATGTTAGAGTTGGAAAAATCAACTGCATAGCTCCCAAGGATCACCTACAATCAAACACCTGTCACAAAAAGAGAGAATAAAAAAGCTATGAAGGCCAAGAGCTATTGATCCAAAAAAGAATGAATCATATTAATGTGCATCTTCTAATGATAATACAATAGAGAACCCTTATAAAAGGATAATTAACCTAGAAACCCTAGGTGAGGATAAAACAAGATCATGAAATGTGTCCTCATCCTATGACATGAGACATAAAGAAAACATGACCTAAGTAAGCTTAAGTAATTAGAGGAAAAGGAACCTAATAATTAAATAAATAATTAATTAGGAAAATACCTTTTACTCTAACAAAATTTACCACCACAACAAACCAACAAAAGAAAATGGATCAGGTATTGAAATGATATCAAAACATATTTAGTTCACCAATAGGGGTACCACTGAACTATCAAGTCAAGTGTTCCATTGATCTAGTTCCAAGGACACCATTACCAAATGGGCCAATACTTAGAAGGCCAACTTTGGAGAATGATGAAATCAAGAGACAAATTTAAGAATTAATTTACAAAGGACATATTCACCCAAGTGCTTCACCATGTGGAAGCCCAATTGTTCTTGCTAAGAATAAAGATGGAATGTGGTGACTCTACATTGATTATCAAGCAGTAAAAAAAATCACTATAAATAATAGGGTATCCAATTCCTCAAATTGATGAACTCGTGGACCAACTTAGAGGGGCTAAGTTCTTCACCAAAACTAAATTGAAGTTTGGGCACCACCAAGTACCAATCAATCTATCAGATGTGTGGAAGATCACTTTCAAATCCAAGGACAGTTTGTTTGATTGGTTAGTCACACCTTTTGGTCTAACTAATGCCCCTAGTACTTTCATGAGGATGATGAATGATGTACTCAAGCCCTTCGATGATTATTTTATGGTTATCTATTTGAATGACATTTCCATTTCTAGTAAAACCTGAAATGAACATTTGCAGTATGTTGAACAAGTGCTCTCAACCCTACAACAACAAAAAATCTATGCTAACAAAGAAAAGTGTTATTTTGGTATGGAAAGTATTCAATACATAGGATACATTATGGATAGTGAGGGTGTATGAGGAATTGAGAAGAGTTATAGAATTCTACAAGATTAATTTTACACAAATAACATTGCTTATGTTATTTTTTTTCATTCAGTACAGTTGCATATATATAGGATTTGTATATATCCTATATTATAGGAGGGTTGTTCTACTTCATATAACCACTCCTCTACTTAGACAAGTTGTTCTAACAACTTGTAATACAATCCCGTATAACCAAATACAATAATATTCTAATAAACCATACTAATAATAATATTAAGTTGTTTTTCAACAACTTAATATTTGTTACACATAATTATAATGATAATTTAAACATGTGAACACTAATCTCTAACACCCTCCCTTAGTGTGAACATGGGAGAAAGAACATCACACAAGTTGGAAATAGAATCGTATGCCTATGCATACTTTAGGTCTACATACTGCTATCTGGATCTTGTTGTACATGATCACCTACATACAAGAACTTATCCTACTTTCACTTCTAGTGAACTCATCACCGATCAACCACACTTCCAAGAACTCTGACAGTCAGAGGATCTTTGTAGCCAACTGCTCTCCTATACAACTATTTACAACATCGATGATGTCCATATTCTCCTCCTTTCAAACTTTAACACTTTCAACTGCAGTAAGCCCAAATATTGTGGCTTGTGATCTTGATTCAAATAAAAGGAACCTATCATCAATCTTTCATGGTTTTCACATAGGTTTACCACAAACCTGGACATTAACAAGAACACACTCATTTGTTCATCTCATATGTTTTTTTGGATCACCACTGACCTTTTCAAGATCCATGAACTGCATTACACTAGTTCTTTTGTTTATTACAATATTTTACACTAGGAGGATACATAAGAAAATAACACACATGAATAGAAATAGCCATTGTTGTCGATCATGCCACTCGATCTCCAACAACATAGAAAATTATCACTACCACACAATAGAAAATAAATTGGACCTACAAGTTATGTTTTAGTTGGTGAAGTCCTTTAGAGGCTGCTACGATACACCAAATAGGAATGCACAAATCTCCACATGTTCCAATGCAAATGCCCCAATGGTAATCTTGAATCGCCCAATCTCCACTATTCGCTTTTAAAGTACCTATGTGATACTAAAGCATAGTAATAAGGGATTTGGTAGAATTTTGTAGTGTTACATACCTCCCATTTTGGCTATACTCATGATTCATCACTGATCTCTTTCATCAAGGTCACCTTCAACAGTTGAAGATCTCAAATTGAATTCAGTGCAAAAATTGCATGTAACAAAATTATGAAGTGGGCAACAATGAAAAACCCCAAATTGATAGGCTATGGTGAATTGTACTTGATTCTCTAGAGGATAGATTGGTTCTACATCTCTCATAATACACCCATAATCAGTCAATAATATCCTATGCTTTGTTGGGACATTTGGCTAGACTACCACAAATAAAGGATAAATGCTACCCACTTTGTGTAGGCCCTTCACAAGCCCAACCATGCCTTTGACATAATCTCCACTTCTTGCGAGAAACATCACACATGTTTGGAGTATCCATTCTGAAGGCTCATTTCCTTTTTTCCACGCAACACTTCTTGACCATATTTTTCCAGAAGATGCACAACTACAATCATCGACCAATATTCATGATCCCATGAAAAAGTATATTCAAATGGTAACTGTGGATGATCGTGATTTCAACCTATTTCTCTTTCTTGGTCAAAGCCTAATTCTAAACCAATAAATTACGTGAAAGATAATAATGATAATCCAAATGAATACACCTTATCACTAAATAATAGGTGTAGGAAATGAACCTGACTTTGATACCATATGAGGAATTGGGCAGAGTTATAGAAGCCTACAAGATTAATTTTACACAAATAACACTGCTTCTATTATTTTATTTTATTCAATACATTTGTGTATATATAGGATTTTCATATCCTATATTATAGGAAGGTTGTTCTACTTCCTATAACCACTCCTCTACTTAGACAAGTTGTTC
Source organism: Sequoia sempervirens (assembly GCA_007258455.2). Taxonomy (NCBI): domain Eukaryota; kingdom Viridiplantae; phylum Streptophyta; class Pinopsida; order Cupressales; family Cupressaceae; genus Sequoia; species Sequoia sempervirens. The sequence goes on along the minus strand of VDFB02271358.1, from coordinate 1,280,940,963 downwards.
TAACAACTTGTACTACAATCTCGTATAACCAAATATAATAATATTCTAATAAACCATACTAACAATAATCTTAAGTTGTTTTTCAACAACTTAATGTTTGTTACACATAAATGTGATTGAGGATATTAGTATGGGAAGATTATGCTTGATCCATGAAGAATCAAAGCATATTCATGCCACTAATACTCAATCTAAATGAGAACATTCAAATGAAAGTTAAACTAAGCATTTATTGAAACAAAGCATTTTAAATATGAAAAACATTAAAATGTATACTCTAACCCATTTGAAACTTATCTTGTTTTGGGATTGGCGTCGTGTTGATGTGAAACGAGGACCATTTCCCAATCACATGATCAGTGAGCTTGTTTCAATCGATTCTATTGAAGAGAATCGATGAAACGGTTGTGAGATGTGAATGAAAACATGATTTATGCTAAATGATTTAGATATGCAATTGCTAATCTAATCTAAATGATATTTAAGCTAAAAATATATAAACCCTAATTATCTAATTAGCTAAATAGATGCATTATGGAAGCTAAGCTATTATGCAACTAATTTAAACTAAAATATGCTAAATGTGAGCTAAATAAGAGTGTGAGTGTGAATGATTTCAACAACATAAGTTTGATGTTAAAAGATGGATCCATTTGTCTCCAAATAGTGCTTTATTTATAGGAAAGCAAATGAGAAATGAAGGGTTGAGATTGAAAAAGTTAATCAACGGTCAAGGATGGAGAAAATTGGAGGCATGGATCATCGATTCTTATCAATGGGTGAGAATGCAAGATGAGATTTAATCAAGGGTTCTCATTCCTTCCAAACAAGCACACTTTTGACCTATATAAGAGGTCAAAAGTTAACTTGTAGAAGAAGTCACAAGTTAGCTTGCATAGGATGCTAAGTGAGAATATTCTTTAGAATATTCTCATGGGTGAGAGAAAAAGATATTTAGTTAATTAAAACTAAATTAAATTGTTAAAATGAGGAATATTCCCTTGGAATATTCCTTTGCAAGTGGGAGGAATTGGATTAATTAGATAATTGCTAATTAAACAAGGGTTTAATCATGCAATTAGGGGAATTAGAAGAATAAAGTGATATTCATTAAATTAAATGATTTAATGAAAGGGGGAAGGTGAAATGAAATTTAATTAAATAACTTAAGGTTATTTAATTAAATAAGAAGACTTAGGGAATTAAATTAAATAGTTTGATTTATTTAATTTAATGAGATCAAATATTAGCATGGAAGGGGGTGAATTAACCTAATTAAATGAATTAGGTTAATAGATGCAAATGATGCAATTAATTAAATAGCTAGGATAATTTAATCAATTAAGTCAAAAGAGGATGGGTTTCAAGAGGAAATGATGTTAGTATGCCTGATTCGAGTGTATGATATCATTCAAGACATTTTTCAGTGTCTACAATAATTATAACGTTAATTTAAACATGTGAACACTAATCTCTAACAGGGTGTTCATGTTGATCCTAAAAGGATACACACCATCAAAGATTGGCCATCTCCCAAAAATCTCATAGAGCTTCACAAATTTTTGGGATTAGAATTTTTTTATCACAAGTCTGTACTTGGTTTTTCATATTTTGCATGGCCTTTAAATCGGTCATTAAGGGGAGGAGCAAAAGAAAATTTCAACTAGACAAATACACAACAATGAGCATTTTTGTAACTGAAAGAAGGTTATGCTCAACACTAGTGTTGGCCCTTCTAGATTTGCAACAACTCTTTGAAATAGAGACAAATGCATCTGAATATGCACATGGTGTAGTACTCATGCAACATGGGCATCTAGTTGCATATCGAAATGAGACATTTTTTAATATTGCACGTAGATACCCTACATATGACAAGGAATTATATGCCATTGTTCAAGCTTGTAAATAATGGAAGCACTCTATCCTATTGGAAGAATATTGTTATACACATAGACCACATGCTCCTTTAATTTATGTAGACACAATAAAAGGTATAGAATGATAGGCATCAAATATGGTCTACCTACTTATAATAATTTTATCTCAACATCCACCACAAGAAGGGAAGCAATAATAAATTGGAAGACTGCTTGAGTAGGCCTCCAATTGTAACCTTAATAGTGATCTTAGATTATTTTGGCCATCAAACAACAACTTGGGCCCAATTGTATGGTAATGATCCTAACTTTTCTGACAATTACAATTTATTAATTAAAGGTAAGAAACTTCCTAATTTCAACTTGAAAGATGGGATTCTTTGTCACATGGGTCACATATGTGTTCCCATTGAGGAATGATAGAAGGTGATATGGGAAGCACACAACAACCCTATTGCAAGCCATTTTGGAATAGGTAACCCATTGCTATACTTAAGAGGTATTTTTATTAGCTAAAAATTCAACATGATGTCACTTAATATATTTGAGCATGTGCAACTTGTGCCATTACAAAGACTAAAAATTAAAATATAAGCTTGTATACACCCCTTCCTATCCTTGATAAACCTTGAAACCTAATTTCAATAGATTTTATGTCTATCCTCCCTACTACCAAATAGGGACATGGTTGTGTGTATGTGGTGGAAGATATATTTTTAAAAATAGCTATATCATAGTAGCTTGTAAGAAGGGGATCTCTACAAAATAAAATTCCAAACCATTTTTTGAGCATGTTTAGGTCCATTTTGGTTTTCCATACAATATCATCTCTAATAGGCATAGTAGATTCATCAACAATTTTTTGTCATCATTATGGGCTAAGATGGATACCAAGTTAACAAAGTCTATTGCATTCCACCCACATATAGATGGGAAAATTGAGGTGTTGAATTGAATGATCATTCACATTCTATGAATGTATCATTCAAAGAATCCTTATACATTGGATGAGAGTCTATTGTATGTCCAACATAGCTATAATTGTGCTCTCCATATCTCCACGGGATACAATCCATTTGAGGTTTGTCTTAGGTATCAACCTCTAACTCCCATGGATATAGCATTACCAGTAATATAATTGTTACCTATTTTTAGCTACAACTCAAAACAGGTAGAGCTGAATTGCATCCATCAAAGAAGGTACAAAAAAATATTTCTGCTTAAGTATTCATTACGTTCCATAACTTTGATTACTTATGAATTTCAAGTGTTATTATGCAAATCTCTGTAACAAAGGAACTCATAAATTTGCATAAAAGAATGTTGTTTTATTCATATTGGAAAAAATGAAGTCCCGCACAAGCCGTGAGAGTAGCCAATTTGATATTTATAATCAAATTATGAATACAAAAAGGAAATGTATATCATACAACTGAAAATAATGTACACATAAGATATAAGGTGATTCGTCATTGTCTGGAATGACGAATCATCATTACACTTGAAGTCTTCAGTTGTTGTGCTTTCAAATTGATCTAGCTCCAGGCTCCAAAGGCATCTGCAAATATGATGAAATGTGGTACTAGAGATGGTCTCTAAGCAATGAAAAATCATACGCTATCCTATGCCTACACTACCAATAGAAATATAACATACATTCGATCAGGCATCCATTAGATGATTTCACTGTTCAAAAGAAAACATAATTCAATGGAAGCTTTCAACTTCATTTATTTTACTAACATGTTTGTTTAAATGTGCACGAATAGGTTCGTTATATTTATGATCTATTTCATTAGATATATGGAGCAAAATGGGCTCCCATAAGGGTTGAGCCCAGCATATCAGGAAAACATCCTCTCATTCAACATTCATACATGAGAGTCATCAAGTATCAAGAACAGTCATCAAGTAGAACTGTTGTAATAAAGAAATTCATAAAGTGGTCTCTAATTCATTATGATGGAAACAAAACTAAGCAAAGCATCTTATTACTCATCATACTAAAATATTGATCAAAAACATGTCAAGAGATTATCAACTTCACTGTTATCTTGTTTCAGCTCTACCTTGCATTCACATTTACATTAAGTATGGAGCCCCTTTATACTGAAGGGAAACAGAGTACATCAAAGTGTCAAACTGTTCTTCATTACCTTAAAGTCATATACACAGTCTACAAAAGACTGAAATGGAATATTCATACATGAGAGCTTCATATCAAGAACAGTCATGAATAGGACTGTTGTCACAAAAGAAATAGATAGAACAAGTCCACATCCACTCTTCATTTAAAAGGAGTTATCAAGATCATGGAAGCATGACTTATCAGTCAAAGATATGCTATAGGATTGTTATGTTGACAGTAGTAATCAAGGTGCATATTACAAATTACTGGCATAATCTAAGATGATGACTGCAAATCCTCAAGGAGACAACCATCACAATGACAAACACAATCCATTTTCAAGATTAATGGACAATCCCTTTGAAGGAAAGAGTAGGAAAGCTTGAGGTTTTCATAAGGGTTACAAGAGTTGTTGTACACATATGGAAATAAACCCAAGATGCAGACACAACCATGATAACGAATGCCAGATCCAAAAAAATAAAAAAAATAGTTTTATGTGTAAGGAAAACTCCTATCAAAGTAATGGTGAGCTTTACTCAGATATGTAACTTTCTTCACTTTGATCTGATATATTTTATAGCTTAGTGAGATCAGGAAGCAAAACATGATAGCCATATCAAGGAGACATTATGTGCACCACAGTATGCTTGCATATTTGAACTCTTATCGAGGCTAGAAAATCAGTGGAAAAGATTTTTGCACAAATTTACAGAAATACAGAACCAAAAAGGAGGCTTGAGTCAATGGTGGAAACGAAAGTAAAATCCCACTTATAAAGATAGAAGCCTAAAAGCAAGAGCCTGGATAGAGAGGGTAGGGTCTTTCCAAGCAGATATGATGAAACCCTTGCATTTAAATTTTCATTTTTTTTTAATTGAAAAGAGATACCTAGAAGACGTCATGGAAGGGTTTCAAGAAAACAAACCTAGATTTCTCATGCAAATGGAGAATGGCCGCGGCCTACAATTTTAGTGAAGGTGATTATGATACTGTTGGCGGCTATTACATAAGCATAAACAAGAAATGAGCATACAACCACGACCTGTAAATGTTTGAAGACCCAGAATATCAGAAAAAGGATGCAGCCGTGAGATCCATAAAACCCTTATGAGACAATATAAAGATTACATTTTTTGTGAAAATGATAAAACCCTCAAGGTTCATCTAAAATTATTTTCATGGTCAAGTCTCAGCCATGGAGGCCAAACACAAAGAAACATCATTTCTAGCTTTCTATGGTAAAGCCAACTCAATCTTCACTTTTCTTCACTATTATAAGAGAAAAGAAAAAACAATATCTTTTTACAAAATAGTGAGAGGATACCAGCAGAGGCCGAGCATACTAAATACAAGAGTGAGCTTACTAGCAGTTGGGAGACGCATATAAACTTCAGGAAACTCTCCATTATCGGCCTCAAAGCTAAAATCATCAAACATTGGAGGGAGTAACACAAAAAGATATCATAGATATGATACAAGAGACGGCTAGAAGGCCCTAAACTTCTTCAAAAATGGAATCAAAACACTTTTTAATGCTAGTAAATCATCTTACCATTGATTTCTTGGGAGATTCGACAGAAAAAATGAAAAAAAGTAGCTTAAGTGGGGCAAATTTCAAGCACCATACAGTGAGTTTTTTCAAAAAGAACAAAGCTTCAAAAGCTCAAACCAATACAACTCATGGCAGCCAAGAAAAACCCAACACAGGCCGCGACTGGAGAAACCCCAATGGCAGAAGCTCAAGCTCATGGTGGCCAGTTTACTCTCGAAGCTTCACAAAATTCAAAGTGCAAATGATAATGAATTTTAGGTTTTGATAGCTTTTGGCTTACAACCCTAATTCAATGGTGGGGTTTTTGATTATTGTTTTAACATAATCATTATCAATTATCACTGTGGCCATGAATTTTAAGTTAATGAGCCTAATGAAGATGTGGTTGGCCTTTCCCATTATGCAAAGTGCTTAATATGGCAAAGTGTTTAATATGTTGAGTGGCGGCCAATATTAAATAATGCATGCTTTTTTGCATGATATTTGATGCCTGAGAAGGCGATATGATGTTTATCAAATGGTGCCAAGTATAAAGCGCATGGAGGAGAGATATGAGTTCAAGAATAATCTTTTTGTGAAAAACTTATTTTATTTTTCCACTTATTCTATATTGTAAAGTTGAGTTTGAAAGTTATTAAATGCAATTTTATTAATTGCTTTTCAATAATTTTTCAAATCAACTATTGTAAAAAGGGAAAAATATATAGATTTTATTTTCTCATGTGCATGTGGAGTTGAGGATTTTGCATGACTTTCAGAGTTCCAGTTTTGATGCCTAATCATCATGCACAATTATCTTGAGAGGATTGATTAAAAAAAGGTGGATTTTGCATGTTTGGACCCACTTGTTACAGATTTCCAATTCAGTTCAAGTTACTTTTCAGTTGTATTCATTGAGACTGCAAGTTTGAGCTCGAGTTCACTCATTTTTGCATGAGTTTGAGCTCTTCTTTTGGAGATATTTATTTTTGCTCGGGATTTTCCTTGGAGTTGTCATTGTTATACTGAAATTGACTTTCAGTTTCACCTTCATGGACTTTGGAGTTTCCTCTCATTGTATATATTGGAAAAAGTTAGTCTTTTTCCTCTAGTTCTTGTTTTTCAGCCTTTGCATTCTGCAAAGAGAAATATCATGTAACTCAGTTTTCAGTTTTCAGATTAATACAGCAGCAGGTTTGCAGGTTCAATTTGTGTCATTTTGCAAAGATTCCTTCGATTTCGGTGAAATCAAAAATATGCCTTGTCATTATGATGTTTTTATGAATGATTTGATGAAGTTTTACTATGTTTAATATCAAAACCTTTAAAATTATTATCTCATTTATATTTGCATTCATTCAAAATAGTGAAAATCATAGGTCTAGGGTTGTGTAATAGAATAATCTATTCATTTTTTGCTGAGAAAACTTTGTTTTCCTTCAAAAGTAGTTTATTCAAACCTTAGAATTATTTTTGTAGTCAAACTGTTGAATTGACTTGTGTGGATAGTTTTTCTAAAGTTCATTGTGAATCATAGTTGTAGGACTTTATCAATTAGGTGTATCATCGTCAATTTACAGTTTTACGTCCATCTATTACATACTTATATCCCTTTTCCAACACAAGTTACCCAGTTATCAATTTTAGAATCATATAGGAACCAACCTAGAATCTGGAGGTCTATCTTCGCCATAGGAATACCCACAGCCTAAAGATAGTTCCCATGTTTCAACAAATTGCTGAATTTAGTCATTCAAGCATTCGGGTGCAATCTGTTTGACAACAATAACCTAATTTATCACCACATACTAATAAAGAGAAAGATAAAGCAACAAATTTTATTGACAAGATTCAACACATCCAACAACAAGTTCATGAAATCTTGCAACAAACTAATCAAAATTATAAATAAATACATGAGCAACATAGAACACCTCATCACTTTCAAGTTGGAGACAAGGTGTGGTTCCATCTACAAAAAGAGTGACTTCTATTAGGAAAATCATGTCTCAACTTATAATTACATGAGGTTACTATTTATAGTAAGCTTATATTTGAGCACAGATTTATACATAATTTTCCCCAAAGCTTCAAATTGGCTAAATAAGCATGCTCATAAAGTTTTGTCGTAAGATCATACTTGGATTTGAAGATATTAAAGTTTTCATTTTTCAAAGTTTCAAAGTCCATTTTGAATGCCTTAGAGGTATTGTTTGGGGTTGAAAGTGGTCATAACTAGTGTAGCGGGTAGAGCACTTCATGAGCTTTTCAATGGTTCAAACAATTTTTCAATCAGATCAAAATTTATGGCCTCTAAAATTTTGGTCTCCTGAAATGGGAGATGTAAAAATGTGTTGGACACATAGATGAGTTGTAAAGGGGGAGTTACATGTGGTGATGTGTGTTTACACACATCATAGGCATCTATTGTTGGAGATAAGGATGACCACCACTTTTTAGGTGGTTTTAGCTCGTGGTTTTGTAATACCGTTTGATAGTTTCATGTATTGTATCTCCGATATATTAGGTGCATGAGATTGAGGTTGTGTAAGAGTCTTATATCTGTTGAGTTTCCTTTGAATCTTTGGTTGGTGATACTCCTGTGAGAAAGCTTTCTCTACAAGTATATTGTAATCTTGTTGATTTTTGAATAATTTATTGGACAAATTTTAGAGTGTGGGGTTTTTCTCCTAAAAGAGTTTTCCCCACATAAATCACCGTGTTGTGGTATGAATATAATTTATTTTTATTTATTTTTTAAGTTTTTGTAACTGTTTAGATCTAATTTTTGTTTGCATAACCCTCCTCTCAAGATTAGTATAGGAAGTTGTTCCACTACCTTAGCTTCCTTACAAATTCAAGGACCAAAAAAGAAGCTTTATCCTCTTTGATATGGCCCATAGACCATAATAAAAATATTGGTGAAAATGATTTTCAGCTAAATTTTCCACCATTTCTAGGACTATGTCCAGTTTTCAGTGCTAAGTTATTGCATCTTTATTTCCCTCCCTTGCTAAACACTTCAAAGATAGACAAACACATTCATTGTAGATAATTGAATCTAAACACTATTGTTCCACTAAAATATAATCAAGTCACTAATTTTGTTTTCAAGACTCTCAATAAATAATAGTTTCCTCTATATTGTGCGGTCCAAGTTGGTCAGTTCTCTCACTAGGGCAAGTGGTTTACTAGGGAACAAATTGAAGCATAGTTTCCTCATCTATTGCAAAGCATTGGTGCAATGGGGCCCATTTCCATTAAGAGGGGATGAATGATCTTGTATTAATCCAAGAGCACTTGGGTGACTGTACAAAGCTAATGATGGAAAATATCAAAAATCTATTTTTTTGGTATTTTTTATGTTTCAATAAATTTCATTTTTGGAGGCCTTCAAAGTAGAATTTGGCCTGAGGACTTCCATCAGTTTCTTGGAATGGTTGTCATGGGTTGTATTCCATGAAAATCAAACTAAATCTCTTAGATATATTTCCAACAATATAACTTAGAAGTCTAAAATTTTCCCATTAGGCTAGGAGTTATGAGCTCACCAAGTTGGGGTACCAAATTCAATATAATTTCTTGTATTTTTCAATTTTGTTAGTAATTTTTTCCCATCCAACTATTAATTTTAGATTTTGAGGGTTGTGGTGACTATTGATATTCTATGCAAATGTATAAACATTCAAATTTAAAGATAATGGAGTAATTTTTTAGAGGCATACATCTCTTTTACGAGTTTGTTGTTATGTATTTTTTTTCGTAATCTTTCATATTTTACTGTAGGCTTTTTCACCAAGTATTATTCATCAAATTCTTAATTTGGATAAATTGTTTTCCTTCATTCCCCATGTGCCTATCGTATGTTGAAATTTACAAAGATCTAACAAAATTGTAAGTCTTAGGTGTTTTTGGTGAAGCTGTAGAATTTTAATGGATGTTCAAATGTATCTTGTTATTCTAATATTTTGTTATATTGTCTAGTCCCACTTAAAAGTATTATAAATTTTGTTTCTCCCTTCCTTATTTTTTATTCCCTACATTCCACCCCATTTATGGGATCTCGATGTGGATCAAGGAATTTCTACCACCTCTAGTTCTCCCTCCCTTTCTGCATAGATTTCTCACAAATTTCTATTGTGCCCCTTCCCTTATGTGTTTCCTTAATTTTCCTCTTTGTTGAATCCCAATAGGGATCCAAATATTTGTTCATTCTCCTAATTTCTTGTCCACTTTCCTCTTGCTACTAGACATTCAATTTTATCCATTTCCTCCATCCTCTTCAACAAGCTTTATCAACATCCTTCTATGTGAAATTCTTTCACACATTCATACATCTAAACCTCTATCTCAATGTCCACTTCCATCATTCACTTTCACGTCTATTTTTTGAAAAAAACTCCAATTGTCTTTTTCCTTTCATTTCTTATTATACAAATTTCAACCTGACTTCCAAATATCCTTCCTTCCATTTGAACATCTTGTCCTAATATCCAATCCCACACCTTATTTCCTGCATCTTCTCCTATACATTTTATCCACTTCTTTCAATAGTTTTTTAGAGTTTTGAAGTGCTTCTGGACCTCCATTCCAATGTCTAACTTCAATGTTCTATACATAGGGAAATCCCACATCTCCCTTTCTTGCCTCTAGTTCATCATTAGACTTTTACAATTCTTCCAAGTTGCTTCCTATAATTCTCAATTCTTCTTAGAAGTGACATTAATGCTTGATTTAACTTTCACAACTATGAGATTGGTCTTTCCCACCCAGAAAGACTTATTTATCCCAAGGGTGTGAAATATTTTTCAAATTCAAAGGTGGATGATGAACACATGCCAATGTGGATGCAATGATTGAAATTTTAGATGCAAGTAATTGTAGGCTAATTTTAGGTTACCATTTCAATATATTTCATAAGATTTCAACTTTTTCCATGTACAGTATTAATGAGATCTAATTATTAGTCAAATTTCCACAAGGATTCAACGACCAAACAAAATACTAAAAAAATTAGTTCATTTTCCAAAACAATGGTCAGTCATTTCTCAGTTCTTTGTAACTGTAAGCACTAAAAAATCTCTAGGGTTTTAAATCTTGCAAGTATATTCACCTATCAAGAAAATCATTTATAGATTACAAAGAGGTAGCTAATGTGTAGTAAATATCTATAATTGAATGTCTCCTTGGGCATTTTTAGATCTTCAGGGAAACTTCCAAGAAATAATGTTTGATAAGTTCTTCTTAGCTTGGGGTTTCCTCTTGTCACATTTGTTGGTATGGATGTAAGAAGAATTTGGTAAGTGCTTTAGCATTTTTATTTATTTCAAATGTTATATGTAATGGCTCTTCCTTATTGGATATGGATTTATGGAGATTAAGTATGTTTAGTTTCTTGATATCATATCTCTGTTGTTATTTCAATGTGTTATTTTGATTTGTTGACTCTAATTTTGTAACCTACTATAAGGTGTTGGTCTTGGAAGTGTTTGACCCTACATACACTTAAAATTAACATCATATTTAACTAGTTGTTTAGGAATAAAAGAAATTTTGTATGCACTTCATGATTTAGTGATTTATATAGGGAAATATTTGTAGCGAGCTTGAAGGATTTTTTCTTAAGAGAATCATATCCTACATACCCAAATCTTACAATAATGTAATGATGTCTTCATCATATCAATACAGGTTATATGTACAGTAGATAGTCCTTAGTCTAGTGACAAATTTTGGGGCTAGGCATACACTAGATAAGATACTACCATTGTGTTTGCATTTTATCTATTTTTAGTTGTTCTAAATATTTTTAAGGATACCTCTAGGAATACCCTCCTGAGTTTAGTTGAGCCCAAAGTGAAGAATATTTTATCCACTCTCAACAATTGGCTTGTTATGATCCACTCTTTGTTTATAAGCTATTCTATCCACCTTTAGGAACGAGATATCCATAGCCTTGAAGTGCATTATTCCCTCTAGAAGAGTGAATAGTGATTTTGAAAACTAACATGTCCTACTTATATATAAGTATGCAATTATATAAAATGGTGTGTCTCTTGTACTTGGTACATCTTTTGGATGTGCTTGTAGTTTGTTGAGTATGATGCATTTCACTTGTGATAGGTTTATCTCATTTGTTTCTTCATAGTTGGCTTTATCTTGGAAACAAGTATATTAAGTTTTAGGAAAACATGCATGAAAAGGAATAAGAATTATATTATAAAAAATTGGAAAAAAAATCCTCCCACTTTGTTCTAGAAAGAGTTCTAATACTAGATATAATGAACCTTTTCCAACACTAGAACTATGAAAAATATAAAATACATATAGAAATAGAAGATCTATATTACATTAAAATAACAAAATCACATTTATGAATTGTTGGCCTCTTTAATGGATAAACCTCTTTTGAGGACTAATATTTTACAATATAATTCATTGATGCTTATACAATAGCCAAAACCTCTTATGCATATTATTTTTATTAAACCTAACTTTTGTTTTTCATGCACGTGGGATAAAAACTAATTAAATAGTGCCTTGACTTTTAACTACCACATTATTTAATACTAACTAATACACCCAAATACCTTATCCTTAAACAAGGTGTCTTTAACATAATCTGAAGTTTTTTTCCTCTTCTCCTTGTAAAGCAATGTACCTACACCCTCATCAAGCTTCAACTTTGATATGTTGCTACTCATAACCATCATGAGATTTCCCCAACTACTAGATAAAGAAAACATAGGGTTATGCATTATTCCTCATCACATCCATGGATTCCAACTAACTCACAAAAGTATTTGAATGCATTCAGGTGATTTGTCGTTGAATCACCATTACCTATCTTTAAAGATTACAACTTCTTTTGTAGAAAAATCTTGTTAACAAGGGACCTGGTATGATACAAATTCCCAAACTTATAAAAATATTTTTGGTTTTGGCCTCTCCCAAACCATTCAAGGGCACTATACCTACAAGGAAATTCCAATGAACCCCTTTTCTTGCAATTAATGACTAATTAGTCTTCATATTTCATGTTGACATATTTAAGATATGCAACTGCTAACCACAAATATCTATCCATGAGTATTTCCTCAATCTTGAGCTTCCAAGGCTCAAATTTAGCTCCATTAACCTCTCCACCTCCATTATAAAAGTGCTTGTGATGTTTATTTCTTGAAAACAAGGTCACTCCAAAAAATTCCCACTTGAACAAAAATTAATAAGAAATAATTCCAACCATCCTCACAAATTTAGTAAGTTGGTCAAGATTTGATACCAAATGAGAGGAAATATGCAAAAAAAATCCTACTTAATCTACAAGGAAAAGTTACAAGGTATTTTATCTCCTCAAATTTTAGCAAAGTGATAATATGTAAAATAACACTTAGAAAAGAACAAGAACATGCAATAAAAGGAGAAGAAGAATGCGGCAACCATAAAATGAGAGACACTAATGTATCTTAGGAAAATCATTTTGTGAGAAAACATAGCTTCTAAAACACTAAAATGGTTTTATTATCAACAACTATAGGTTATAATACATTCACACTCATCAAGATTTATCAAAGTTCAACACTCATTCCCAAAAGAAATATAACATTATCATGTAAAAAATATTACATAGTATCTCCATCCTATGCCCTCAATATATAAGTCAAAGAAACCTAAAAAACCACAAATGGTTTCCCAAACTATTTACCAAAACCATTTGTGGTTTCCCAAATAGGGCCCAAGTTCTCATGGTTGAAATCTCACACCCCACTTCATGAGTAATTCCTCCCAAGATAGATTATAACTCTCATTTTGACTGATTTTCCCTCTATAACTATAGAGTCCAAGTATAATAGTTATAGTCCAAGTATAACTCACAAGTGATCTACCATGAGGCCATAATCACACTTACACACACCTATTATTAATAGATCAAACATGATACTCCAAGTCCACTAAGTAACCCCGAAATCAATAACTCTTTCAAACACCACAAGACTAATGACATGTAGAGGAGAGTGCCAACTATAGAATCTTCATGAGTCCACCCACATGGGACATCCTTTTCCATGTAAGCACAATATTTATTTTATTATAATTATTAAATAATTAGATTAGACCTAGGACTTGCAAAGGTGTACGACACACCTATTTCCATAGTCCCAACACTCAACTCTCCATAGAGATGACAAAATATTTTGATTTTGAGGTAGAATATAAATAGAGAATATCCATTTTTAATCATAAGACATGTGAAGTCCAACATCTACAATAGATCCATGCATACTCTTTATACCTAAAACTAAGCATATTTTTTTTTTACATTTACTTTCCTAGAACAACATTTAATTTGTTAATTATTACACCTACAACTCTCTATTATTAATATAGGTTAATTTGTACTGATGTGTATCCATTTTATTGGATTAGACTAGATTAAGATTAAGGAATGTTAATTTCCCTTTATAATTTTATTGATAGGTCATGAAAGGTGACAATTTAATTTATCTTATATCTTATTGATGGGTTATAAAAGGTGATTGAAACATCAAATTAAAATTATCCAACATAGAGTAAACATGAAATGTACATATCCATGTCATTTCCCATTTAATTTTAAGGAAGTGTCTTAATACATATGCATATTAACAAATGGTCCAATCTTGGGAAAAGTTGCACTCATTCCCATATCCTTTACCTATCCCTATACATAGATATTTTCACATATTTAGCCCTCATTTTATCCTTATATACACATACTTTGATACATTCACATAAGCCTTGTATTTAGTACATCTATATTTGCACACCTACTCAAATATGACCATTATACACTTAGATATGACCATTTTGTAGCTCGTTCTATTACTTGCAAGGTCAATTCTTGGCCCCTCCCTTTCTTAAATTCAATTCCATAATTTGGTTGACCGGTCCCTTTTTATTTTCCCACCTTGACCTAACTAAGTATATGATTTGTGAAATTTAAAGCTATGTACTAGTATTTAAATGCATTTATTTATCATTCTCAAGTATAATCTAGAATTAAGATGTCCTCTCTTATCCTAGACTAGAAAAGGAATAATCAAGTGACACAGTGACATATATATTTGGATTTGATACACTAAAAGGAGAGAAAAATTGCATATATCAAATTAAGGCCTTTGCTTGCTATCTTTGACTTTTTACTTAATATTTTTGTGGATTGACCTAGAAGAACATGTCCCCTTGTGATACTAATGACAATCCTTCACAGGTTTGCTTAAATATCATTGATCCCTAGATATTAGGAAAGGAGAAAAAAGCATAGGAAAATTAGGTGAAGTAGAATATAGAGTTATGCACATTACTATATCATTTCTACATGTGTAACATTTCCATGAGTGATCTAACCTAGATTCACAAACATGACCAAAAAGATATAGTAATTTTTGGTGTTGGAGTGAATTAGAGACTATTGATATTTTTTCCTAAATCCAAAACCCAAATTTTAACATCATGTCATATTACATTCTTTCTTTAATAACAAAACTAAATGCCTTTATTTTATCACATTTATTTTTTGTAATTTAATATTTAATAGTTTTTTTTTTTAATAATTATTACCCACATCTCTTAATTAATTAATCTAAATTAATTTGTAATTATGTATATATTGAATAGCCTTAGGAAAAGTTTATTTCCCTTTAAACTATTTTTCAAATTATCGTTGTTAGGATTGATGTGGAGAGGTTTACATGAACTCTACTAGGGTTTTGAATTTTTTCCCAAGTAATTTGACCTTCCTTGTGTCATATTGTGCCATAAACGTAGGTTTTTTGTCCTTCCACATTTATTGTGGAATTTTTTAACTCCTTTCCTTTATATGGCCTCAACCAAATCCAACCTGGTGGTTCTTGCTAATGTTGATGGTGTGATAGCTTTGCATAATGGCTCCACTAAACAAGCACCCCAAGAAGTTTGTACTGAAGGTTTTGCACAAGGTATGTCCTTTGAAACCCTTGCAAATGTGGTTTTTCCCATCCCTAAATTTTCTAGTGCACATCAATGGTTAGAGCATATATACTCTTATAGGTTACTTTGTGAGGAGGAACCCCTCTAAAAGCATGCTAATAGAGTGGGTTAAAAAACTTGGGTCCTACATGGGGTTCAACTTGAAACCATTCAAACCTCATAAAGGGGTTTCTCCTTTTTCACTTTTCGAAAATCAATCATGTTCAAGTTGTCCTTAAACATTTTCCTTGGTTTGTTTGTTCTTCCTTGTTGGTTTTTCAACAGTGGGCACCAAATTTTGTAGTCTTAGATGATAAGGAACTTTGTGTGTTTGTTTGGATTGAATTTCTAAGTCTCCCTTTGCCTTGATGGTGTTTTTTGCACCCTATTGTGTCTTCTTTAGGGAAAATTATTTGCATCGAAACTGAATCCTTCTACCAAGCACGACCTCAAAAATGGTCTATGTTGAAATTGATTTATCTAAAGACTTGAAAGTATCGATATGTAACGCCCCCACCAAGAAACCCTAGAGGACAACACAAAGCTAGGTCAACTATTTAAAAAAAAAACAAAACAAATAACTATAGAATGCATAACATAACACAACATAATGATCTAAACCTAGGTCCTCTAAGGTTCCTCGATTGCACTACTCACAAAACTAATAATCAAGATAACTAGAATCATTTCATCAACTACTAAGATAACATGATTTATCTAACATGCAAGGTTCATTTTAAAGCACCACATTAAATTTTTCTACATTACTTACTTCCATAACATGTTAGTTGATAATCAACATTAAAGATCATTTCTAGCTAGCTAACATATGCAAGATGCATTACTTTGCAGTATTCATTGCAAGAAGAATTCATCAATAACTATTACATCGTTACAATAATTACATCAATGCTTCCCATAGTACATGTGGGAAGATTACATCATATTACAATAAATGATACAACAAAAGTACTATCCAATATACAAATACATGAAAGGTTTCCTTCTCAAATTGGAACAAGAACTGGAGTCCACAGTGCAAAGACCAACCACCATGCACACGAACATGCAATAAAAATACCCAATGGAGAAAAGCACCAACCTCTCGACCATGTGGAACCCTAAGGTCCACCTCCCATGCTAGGAGTAAACACAAGGTCCCACATCCAACAGACAGTCAGGAAAGCAACATGCTAACACAAACAAGGGTTATACATGACTCCAACACAACACTGCTAAACACACCAACATCACTTACAACACTTACTTGACTTCTAGAGGCACTCACACAACAGAAAGAGAAAATACAACTAGGGAATGCTAGACTGCAATAGGGAGGAGTGTCATTGCATAGCTTGCTATGGGTTATCCTGGTATATCTTCCTAGGCCCTGCCCCCCATCCTGGGTTATCCTGGCAGCCTCTCCTGATCCCTGACCCCCATACAAACTCATGTAGAATCAACGTACCTTTCATGAAGACAAGGCAATTGATCTTTCCATTCCAGGTCTTCCCATCTCATCTCAAGCCTAAATGAGCACTTGAACCATGAGTGAGGCATACATTATCTTGATTAATGTGAAATATACCCACCCCCCTAATTCATTATTAAGGTTATCACTAGATTAAGAAACCCTCCAATAGGTTATCCTGGACACCACTTTGGGTTTCGACCCCCATTGAGAGCCACTCCCCCTACTTGAAACTAGTAAACCCTACACATCAAGCAAGGAATTGACCATCTTTCACACATATCATAACCTCATGAATCCAAACATAAATAGGAGGCAACACCCTTAGGGTTTGCATTTCACACAAGGCGCATAACCCAGAACATTTCCAAACCACTTCCAAATTAAAACAATCATAAGATCCATTGACACATTAAATGCCCCCTTCTAGGCCTCTGGAAACCAACCTTAAACAACTTACAAAAATGACACCCCCTTTCAATAATCACACAAACACTTAATCCATAACCAGTACACATTGTTAAAAATAGACAATTATTCATAGCATTGTGACCATACAAATATTCCCAATAATACAACATTATTTCAATTCACTCATTTCACTTAACCACATAATTAAATTAAAAGATTATCTACCCCAAATAATTTATATTTGAAAATAACTATAGTAACAATATTCCAACTAATTAAATTACATAGCAATTCTATTAAATAATTATAAAAGTAACTAACATCCACTTACTGACTAGTTGACAAGAGAAATCCAAATCTTTTAACATTTAATCTAACACATTTAAATTGAATTACCTAACATTTTACCCTGAATCATATAAATTAAATAACCTATCCATTCCCATAATAAATCAATTCACTCTAAGTAAATACTCAATCCAGTTATCAGTAACAAATTAAATACTCGCATGCATGAATATCTTCACGTGGCAGGTGATTATGTGGAGGGATGGTAAGCTAGATATGAATCAAGATAATTGTACCCTGGTTGATATCTGTAGGGAATGGAACTCTAGGATCATTATTTTCTGCCTTAATTTTGTTTTCACACGAATTGTGGGAATTCTTTATATCACCTTCTCAAGGTTTCTCCTCATTGTGTTCAAAATTCTCAAGCTTCTTGAATCTACAAATTATGTAGACATGGGAGGTGGTAGGAACCACGTAGAGCCTTTCTCTTGTGAAGTTGTCAAGAAGAAGCCTAAGGTGTGGCAGGTTCTAGAGAAAGGTGGGCTGACTCCGTACCTAGAAAGACTGCGTGGTAACAACCCGCAAATGATGAAATTGTTTGCAAAAGCATGGAACAACAGGGTTTTGAAGTTGGGAAAAACAGAGTTTGATGTGAATGAATATTTTATAGCCAATATCACTGGGTTGTCTATGGATGGTATGAAAGTTTTCAGAGAGAAGAAGGAATCATAGACAACCATGCAATTTTTTTTGAAAGGGGATGAAAGTCAAGACCTAAAGACAACGAAGAGTGGTGGTTACTAAAGGAGATCTCTCAAGGCGTTGTGGGGGGATGTGGCTGAGGAACTCATGAGATATATCACCTTGGAAGGACACTTCTATGTGGTAAATGCTTGCCACTTTATTATGCTCAATCATTTTTGCCACAAAAAAAAAGAATTTCCTTTCCTTATTATCTCTTGGCGTCATTGGATTTTGGTCTCAAGGACCATAAAAGAAACCCCAAAAATCTAGTTCTGCATGTGGGGCTCATCCTTTTAATATTTGAGTATGCTAAATCCTTTGAGGTGTCTAAGCTGATTGCTACCCCTAAGGGTAAGCAGTTGAAGCCGGTGGAGGAGTATGATACAGTTTCTGAAGAGGACCCAGTTAGCAAAAAAGGGAAGAAGAGGAAAGTTGTCTTGGAAAAGGAGTTAGAATATGAGGAGGATCTGGACTATGTCCTAGACTCTCTTACTTCCATGAAGGTGGTGCCACAACCCCCTGTAGCGGGTAAGTCTAAGAAAGGGGTGTCAAGCCCTGATAAGGGTTATGAGACCTACAATGATGAGGTGGCTGCTAAAATGTCGAGTACATGCTTGAAGGAGAAGAATGAATTGGATGGTGAGGCATCGTCGCCACCCCCTGTGTTGGGGAAAAAGCAGAAGAAGGAGCTGGAGGTGGGAAGCAAGAAGAAAATGGTTTTAAGGTCTGCGAGCCAAGTGCTTGAGAGGAACTCTCCCCTCAAGATAGTGGGCAGACAGGGTGATGTTGATTCCCCGGTTGTGGACTTGGATATGCAAAAGAAAGGAAAGGCTATGGATGAGGGTAGACATGGTGTTGTGGATTCTCGGTTGTGGACCTAGATTGGCAGAAGAAAAGAAAGGTTGTGGCTAAGGAGATTGCAGACTCCATTCGTAAAATCAAAATTTTGGTTGTTGCTAGGAAGGGTAAGGACGTCTCTGCCAGTTAGGACAAAGATCCTCTCAGGAGGATGATTTTGTGGGTAAGGGGGTTTTCAAATTTGATAGGGAAGATATTTTTGATGTTCTGGGAATTGCTAGAGAGGGTTCCATTGTTTTATTCAAATTGTTCAAATGGGTGTTCCATGAACTTAACATGACCAATGTTAAAGTTCATGGTGCGATGAGTAAATTTGATGAGTCTTTAGTTCAAAACCAGATTGATGAACTGTTTAACTCTTTGAATATTGTGGCGAAGGAAACGCTTAAGATGAAGCAAAATCTGGAAGGTAGAGTTCTCACCTTGGAGGATCAACTGGAGATGATTTTTTCTAACATGGTCAAGGGTGGGGAGGGGACTAAATCAGTGGTTAATTTTGAGTCTGTTGGTATTACCTCTCCTTTTGTTAGTGCCAAGAATCACAAGGAGATTGTTCATTTTGAAGAGACAGGTGTTGGTGGAAAGCTAATGGAGGAAGAGGTTTCTGTTGATAAGGGTGGGGATAAGAATAATGTTTTGATTAGTGAGGTGAATGTGGAGGGGCTTGGGACTAGAACAAGAAACAAGACCAAGGCTTAGGTCGGGGCTCCTGGTAAAGAGCTTTCTAATGTCTTGGATGATGGTCAGAAGGTTGTGGCGAGCAATGTGGAGGTTGCTGATATCTTGAAGAATATGTAGTATTGTTGATTGGGGTCCTCCTTTTTGGTTGATGTTTTGTTGTTGGTTCGCTGCGTATGAGCTGATATATACTTTATGTAGTTTTCTTTAGTTTCAGTTGCTCTCTTTTGTAAAGGGTTCTGGCCCCTTCAAAACCCATTTTTTTACCTCTAATAAAAAGTAAATTAAATACTTAGTTTAATAACAATTACCCAGTTCCTTTATCTATAATTATTTAAATGCTCAATTTAACAGTAACCATCCTATTAAAATTATTTATTAAATAACATTCTTTTTAATAATAATTATCCGATGAAAATATTTTCATTAAATGACTTTTTATTTCTTCATTCACCATACAATCTTTCACAAATAGGAAAATCAATTCCTTACTATTTACCACAATATAATATACATATACATATACATATACATACATACATATTTATATATTTATATCATATTATCAATAAATACAATCATAATTAATATCATATATTTATATATACATATATATATATATACATAGATATGCATATATATATGTATATATAAATAATATTTTAGAATGCAATAAATAAAAGACATTATCAAATGCCAGTTACAATATAAAATTCATCAACCTCAAAGTATAACAAATGCAGTATATAATTCACATTATCAAAACCCATATCCAAAACTTATTAAAATACAACCATAACATACAATATTAAATTTTAATCGTACGCAATACCTGAAGGTACACTACACAGACAACAACATAGGCTCATGCAGGGTAGGGTGCACAACCCGTCCAACAGGGCTGGGCACACTTAGTTGTTTGACAAGAGACCTCAAGGAGAACACATCTCATGGGCGAGGGATAGCAGGATGTGCGCAATTTGGATTTGTTGAAAAGGCTTTAGAAACTTTCAAGCAAATGGGATCGGCTGGTGTAAAGCTGAATTCCATTGTGAATGACTACGTGTGAGAGTGCATATCAGATTTTGTTGTTATAATTGTGCCGGTACACGTGTGCAATGAATGGTGACATAAAGAAGGCACCCAAACCCTTTGATAGAACGCCTCAAGAGATGTCAATTCGTGGAATGCAATGGTTGTAAGATACATGCAAAAAATGGATTTGAAACTTTCTAGAAATGCACTTGGCCAGGGAAGAAAACGAGGAACGCATGACTGCAGGTTAAGCACAAAATGTATCTACTAAAAAGGCTTAAGAAAATTTCAAGGAATGCGATTAGCAGGTGTAATAGATGTCATCTTCATGGAATGCAATGATTGCAGGATATGCATCAAATGGGATTGAAAAGAAAGATTTTAGAAACTTGTTTGCAAAAGGAATCGATAGAGGAGGCAACATAGAATACATCGGAAACCTAAAATAAAATGCACTAGTAATGGCAAATAAAACATTGCATACACAGAAGAAAAAAACCTGGATCCAACGCTTGGTAGGAGGAAATTTGATGTCGAGCTCCAGCTTCCACATGCAAATCCAATTTTTCCAAATCCCCGATCAAATTTCCAAAACCCCAAATTCCCAGCAAGATCAACAATATGTGAAAATTTACAGGCAAATTCTTTCTCCCTTTATTTCCCCAAAACAAAAAAATCCAATTTCATTCAAACGGGTAAAACCTATTTACCCACATATGCATACATACAAATTAATTAAATAACTCAAACCTTATTACCTTTTATTTATTTATCATATTATTTTTACTATTTATTAATTATAACGTTCCACTATAATTTTATTTATTATTCACTATGATTATTTATTTATGTATTTATTTATCAAAGTATCCCCATTTCATTTTAGTACATAAAATAACCAAAGGCATTTATCAAACAATTTTAAAATAAATTAAGCCAAATGCCAATCAATTACTTGAACCCTATCCAGGGTCGAAAAGCAAGACCTCAAGCAACACCGACTAACCACTGACAAAACTGACAATACTGACAAGGTATCAAATCGGATACTCATTCTCTTCAAGGATGATGACTAGGGTAGGGGACCAAGTGCTATCTTCAATCAACTGATCTATTGGGTTTCAAGGCACGCTTAGACCTGTCAATTCAGGTGGAGTTGATGCCTAGTACCTGAAACCTACAATACACAAAATGGTCGTGGATGTACATATCCATATAGACAAACACACCGTGAAAGGAAATCACAACATCATAGGGTACTCACAAGTGAGTGATGCGACACTGTCCCTTTCACCCAAACACATCAATAATAACATCACCAAGTAATCAATCAACTCATATAACAATCAATTACATAGCAATCAGAATAAGAACAATCACAAAATAATCACATAGTAGTCATGATAAGATAATCACATAGTGCTCATGATAGGGTTAGTCCTCATAGTCAAATAAAGCCATATACTAATCACAACATATGCATATAACCTCATGTATCAAAAGTGTCATCAAAGTATCACCATACAAATAAGTCCAACATCATATAATGTATCATAATGTCTCATCATAAAACAGAGCAACTGTCAGTCTATTAGGAAAAAAGTATGAGAGGCACTACACGATAGATATCCAAAAAGCCAAATATCTATCATACCTAAAGGGTGCTTTACCTTAACTTTCCTAATACTTTCTTTTGGTGCCAATATTTTGAGCATAACATTAAGAATTTCCCTTTAGTCACCCCCAAGGTGAAGTCTCCTCATGTAGCTGAGGCCTCTTAGCCTTTAGATGCTACCATGAGACCAAATGAATAATGGATTCAATTTTTGAATCAAAAAGGAAAAAATGCCAATTCTAGTGGGGCCCAAGGTAAAAAGAAAGATTCCTTGGTTGCTAAAGAGCAACCAATTGTTTCAAACCCTTATGAGAAGGGGATGTTAGTTCTTGAGCCTGCAAGTGATGTTCCTCCTAGACCAATATTGAACGCCAAAACCAACATCGGTTCTTTCTTCAAAACAATTAGTAATGCCTTCTTTATAGCTTGTGATGATGCCTTCGTCACAATCGAATATGTTGTTCCATTTCCCTTGTCACCTAAACATTTTTGATGGTCACACAACCCTCTTGGGTGCATAGAAGAAGGTGAATGTGTTAAAAAATGGAGAATTTTATTGCCCAATATTAAGTTGGGCTCTCTCCCTGGATTTCTTGCAGAATTGCTTCTCTATGTTTGAGGAGTTAGACAATGATGATATGCTTGACTCTCACTCATGATTTTTCTTTCCTAGAATGTTTGAGGCCTTTTTAACCTCACCAAGAAGTATTTCGCAAGGGATACTTGTTAGAAGCATTTTGGTTTATATTTTTATGTTTGCAAGAAGTTAAGATTTTTGGTTTCATGCTTTTTACAACACGCCATGTTATTTGGATAGTTGGTATGATTTTTTGCACCAATCATGATGCTAGTCATGTAGGGGTTGTCACCCTTCTCTCTCCGTAGTGGCATTCTTGTGTTGTTGATCATGGGTCCAATCTGACTCATCATTTGATCTAGATCCTTATGAATTTTGATAATCATTCCTTTGAGATCATTAATGTTTATGCTTCCAATGATGTGGTTGAGTTATCTCATTTTTGGTAGTGAATTATAGACTCAATTCTGATAGCCACTTGGGGCTTGTGAGGAAATTTTAATATGGTGGAGATTGCTTATGAAAAATATGGGAATTTTCTATTTTTTTGGACAACTAGTAAGTGAGAGGCATGGTTTTACATGTGTAATAAGTTGGGTCTTTATGATCCCAACTTGGGTCGTCACCACACCCAACCCATTTGGGCCACCACGCCCAACCTACATGGAGCAATTTCAAGGTAGGTTCTAGTAGATTCTTTAAACGTTTCAATTGTGTGATGATCTTCACAAAATATTTATTTTCCTCTATCAGTTTCTTCTCTCTCATAATGATGTCATTTCCAAATGTGAATTTATCTAACCACTCGCCCATTAATTTTTGCATTGAGTGACAAGTGGGTCTGCCTCAACCTTGCAAGTCTTAATTTTTCTTAAAAACCTTCTTGATGAGTTATCAACCCATGTTGGCTCATATTAGGAGGATTTAGAATCTTGAATATTGTCCTACTCAACCAATTGGGTGGATTTCATATGAGGCTACCACCTTGGATCTCCACCATGCCATGGATGAGCTCATAGCCAAACCCTTCTCCCCTACTTTACAAGTTCAAGTGGAAAAGCTAAGACATCAAAAGTAGATAACAAATAACCACTATGGTAGGGATTCTCAAATCAAAGCCAAACTTCATTAGCTTAAAGTTGGATATAGGGCTTCAAAAGAATTCTTTCAAACCCTATGTGCGTAGCATACTTCCCATGACATCAATCCAATTAAAGGAGGATAAAATGTGCTTAAAAAGCTACCAAATATTCTCTAGGCCTTTGTCATCCATTATGAGAAGGTTTTCATTGCTCAGGAGTGTACTAAATGATAATGTTCCCTTTAGGTTGTCCCCTAGATTATTCATCCTCAACAAGTAGTTTTCATTAAATCCAAGTATATTCTAAATAATATAATTGTTATCTAGGAAGGCATGGAATGGGCTTGCCACTCTCAGTAGAAGGACCTTTTCTTGAAGATTGACTTTGTTAAGGCTTCTAACCATATTGAATGGTCTTTTATTCTTTCCATGCTTCTCTCTCTGGGGTTTGGTCCTCGCCTCATTCGATCTGTCAACATGCTTTTGTTGATGCCTCTACTTTCATTACCATCAATGGTCACCAATACCATGCTTTTGGGATCTTCCACTCCATTCATCAAGATTTCCCTTTGTAATCCTCTCTCTATGTCCTTGTTGTTGAATGCTTCAAGTATCTTTAGTTCTCTTAGTCTCTTGTGGGCTAGTTAGGGGCATTGCCTTGCCCAATTCATTAGATCAAATTGTTAATGGCCACTTTGTGGATGATTCTTTCCTAACTCTTATTAAAGATGAGAAAAATATCAAGGAGGCTCTCAAGTGTTTAGACAACTTTTTCTAGGCATTGGGCTTGGTCATTCAATGGTACAAGACTTAATGTTATCAACAATCCATTCTACCTATGCCTTCTTGGCTTCAAAATTTTGGCTTGAAATAGGTTGGCCACGGTGAAATTTCATATTTTTTGGCACTCCCTTTATTTTTCAAGCTTCTTTGGTGGCCTTATGGCATGCTATTCTCTCTAGAATTAAAAAGAAACTTGCCTATTAAATTACTAAACCCCTTTCCCTAGTAGGGAAATTTTAAGTTTATTTTAAAATCTTGCTAGCCACTCATGTGTATTATTCTTCTTGTTGGGATCCCTCTAAGGCTTCTTATCTAAAGCTAAAGAATATTCTTAATTATTTCCTGTGGGATTCCTTCGAGGATCACAAGGGATTTCATCACATTGCCTGGGAATTTTTCTACCTCCCTAATGAATGTGGAGGGTTAGGGATGCTATCTACTCAACAACAAGGAATAGCTTTGTGCATCAAATGGATTATTCAAGCCCTCACTAGAAATGAAGCTTAGAATATTTTACTTTGGCATTGCATTTCCTCTATCTATCTAGTCCATTGCCTACTTAGAAGAAGATTGGTTTCCAAACCCTTCTCACCATGAAGGATGAAATTCACATTGAAGGCACTTTTGTGGCAAAAATAATTTGGCATGCCTAGGAGGTTGTTAAGTCTTTGCTTCTTTGGAATGGGTTGAGTTTCAAATAGGGCATTTCTTTCAATCAACACAATCTTTGGTGGTCTCCTCCCTTCTAAGAATAAGGTAGCCTCTAGCTTGGTTTCCATAAGTTAAACCTCTAAGATTTCACAAAAAAAATCCCAATGTTTGTGAGATTTATTCTCCAAAACTTCTATGAGTCTTCTATCTTGGAATTAGATTAAGCCAAATATTGCCTTTCTTGTTAAGACTGTAAGACTTTTACTGCTGTCATAAGAGCTATTCTTTCCAATATGGTTCACAAAGTTGGAATTTGTTCTTCCAAATCATGGTGGAAAGATTGAAAGTGGGGTCTAAACACTGCCTTCCTTAATTACAAGCCATGACTTGGCTATCGTTGGATTTCTCCACATTTACCCATGATCCCCAGTTTAACTAGAGATGACATTTGCAATCGTCTTGCTCGGTTTGGCATCTCAAATTTCTCAATGTCTAGTCTACCATTTTGGAGCCTAAATTAGCCCACTTTTCTTGGTGTATTCTTTTCCAAGGTTTTCTAGTTGGGTCATGGATAATTCATATGGGAATTCAAGACTCTCATTGCCTATTTCATGAATAGTTGGAGTCCTTCAAGCGTCTCTTTGGTTATGTTCTCGAGCTTAACAACTTTGGAATTAGATTTATGATTTATGTTGACCTTTTCGGCTAGAACCTTTTTCTTGGTATATGGTTCTTCTGGAGGATTGGCCTTACATTCCTCATAATTTCAATAATATGTGACATGCTTATAGGGTGGATATTTTCTTTGTTATTTGAAAAGATAGAAATTCTACTATTTTTGCTAATTTTACAGTAGACTAGAATGTTTTGATTTTTCTAAAGCTAATATCTACTCTAATGTGTTGTTACAAATTAAAATACAAGACAACAAGGTTGCCTTGGAGGTGGCTCACCTTCAAGAATTACTTGAGCATTGGGGCAATTCCCCTTGTACTATGGCCAGAGTTCCTTCATCTTTGTCCTCTTCTCAGGATCAATCACCTTCTTGTAGGCTCTAGAGAGACAAGAGTCTCTTGGCTTGTTATAACTAAGGTGCTCATCCCTGAATCTCTCTCTTAGCTCATCGAAGGAATTGAGGTCCTAGGAGTGCATCATAATCCATTTGGTGACACTCAATCTCTCCCCCCCCCTTAAGGTCTTGCTTCTAGGTGACCTTTTGGGGGTTTTTCTAGGTGGCCTTCTGGTGGTGCTTTTAGGTGGTCGCCCTTTAACAATTCCAAATGGTTTGATTCCAACCAAGTTCTTTGACTAGCTTTAGCTATCTCTCCAGTACGTGAAGAAGATAAAGACAAAGATGATGAGGGATACAACCCTCTTGATGTCACTCTGGACGTTGTTGATGTATGGGGTAGGCCAGGTGACAAGGACCTATTGCCTCCACCTTCTACAACTGCTCTTGCCACCTAGCAATTTTTTTGTTTATGCATTGTTTTCTTTCAAAATGTGCTCCATATGGACTTTAAGGGTGTGATCTTGTATCCACTGTTAGGTCCCTAATATTCTACCCTAATATCATATATCTTAAGCATGTAATATATATTCCTAAGTATAATGAGTTAAGCACTTGTGGCATGCTTAACATTAAATTTAGTTTTAGTTAATACCTTAAATACTATTTATTAGGATGAAGGGGTATTTTCTTACTTGGTTAAGCTTATAAAGAAATGGGAAATGTTCCTCCTAAATCATCATATCATAAATTATTCAATTCATATCATATTTTTTAATTATTGGAGGTAACCCTCTCGAAGTGGTTTGCTACGATTTTGTTTTTTTACAAATATTTCAAAGAAATATCATAACAAGTGGTATCTAAGCTATGATTTGGGGCATCATTCTTGTTTCCACCATATCTTCCAAACTAGTGCACATTTTGATTTGATTTTTTTTGAGTTTTGAGGTATCCCACAATTAGTTCTAAAAAAACAACCCAGGCTTTGAAGGTAAGTTTTCTAAAAGTTATTATGATTTTATTTTTTTCATTAGTTTGCTCCATAGGTCACCATTTTCCTGTTTTTTTATTTTTTTACATTTTTGGAAAGCTTATCAAAAATTAAATAGGGTATGTTCTTTATAATTTACTATTAAAAATACAATAAATTCTTTAAATTAGTGGTCAAAGTTTAGTCAATTTTTTTCATTATTTTGTTTTATAGACTACATTTTTTGGAATTTTAAAAAATAAATTATATTTTTGGAAACCTTATAAGAAATTAGGTAGGGTTAATTCTTTGTAATTTACTATTAGACATAAATACAAATAATTTTTGCGTACCAATTTTTTTTACTATTAGACATAAAATAAGATCCTTAATTTAGTGGTCAAGTTTTAGTCAAACATAAATTTCAAAACTTGTCTTAGTGCATGTTCTAAATTTGTATGGTTACAACTCACACTAGATACTATCCTTCCTTAATTAATAGAGAGGAATCTATAGTTAAAAAAAAAAACAAAATTGAATCCATGTCATCTTTAGGACTAGAGGACTCTTTTATGAAGGAGAAAAATGATGACCATCTTTATTGTTATCCATCAAAAATTGAGGGAATAATCCCATTGGATTGTGAAAAAGTGGTACATTTCATTAAGAACAACTTATTTGACCCATTTACAACATCCTTAAATGAGGGGTTATGTAGGTTTGAAAAAATACTATTCGAATTAAGGGGTTCAAAAAACCACCAAGGTGGGTACAACCCTAATAGACAAAATCAAGGAATAAGTCAATCTTTTCAAGGTTCAAATTTAAACCTACCCAAAATAGATATACGTAAGTTTGATGGTACATATGTAACTTCATGGATAAGTCTCTTGGAGAAATATTTAAAACTTCATAATATATCAAATGATGCAATGGTTGACATAACCTTACTACATTTAGAATCTGAACCTTATCAATGGTACCAATGGATGATGGGTGAAAAACAAGGGAAATTACTTAGTTGGAGAGAATTTACCAATGAATTAGTAGCCCAATATGAGCAACCATGGAAGGGGAGCTATTTTACCCAACTTACAAATTTAAAACAAATAGGGTATGTAGTAGAATACAATGCTAAACACATGAGATTAGCAATTCGAACTCAAGATGTGACACCTTATCAAGGGCTACAACTCTACATCAATGGACTTAATGAACAAAATAAACATGATGTTCGTTTATTGGAACCTTGTATAGTTAGAAAGGAAATACAACAGGCATTACATATAGAACAAAGAAACCTCACTACAAAAAGATCAACACAAGGCCAAATAGTAGGATGAAAAGATAAAAATGTTAGTAGTCCTACTAGCAAAAATGGGGCTAACCTTTCTAGCCCAAAAAAATAACTAAACTCTCTCCTCAACAAGAGGTAGAGAAAAGAGAAAAGGGTCTATGATAACAAATGGTCTAGGGGACGTAAATGTGGTAATAATGAGAAAAGACTAATGATTATTGAGAATGAGGTTGAAGAAGAGGAAGAAGTAACTATAGAAGAACCAAATATTAAACTAAAGAGTGAAAATTTAGAGGAAGAAGACAATGCTACTATATCATTACATGCATTAAATGGAACAAGAACACCTCAAACACTTAAGGTTTTGGGTTATATAAAAAAGAGAAAGGTAATAGTGTTGATTGATATAGGTAGTACACATAAATTTATTGATAGAACATTAACTCATGATCTTCATTGTTTTGTATATCCAATCTTTAGTCTCTAACTTTCAAGTCATGGTAGCTGATGGAAAACAACTCTCTTGTGGTGGAATTGCCATCATGTAAAAATTTCAATGTGAAATTACCATCTAGAGTTAGATATGTTTGCTATTCAAATAGGTGGAGCAGATGTAGTTTTAGGAGTACAATGGCTTAAACAATTGGGAATAGTGTCCTTCAATTTTCAAGAATTATTTATGACTTTCAACTGTAATGGAAAAAAAATATAAACTTATAGGAGTAACATTTCCATCAAATCAAATTATTAGCTCCCATAGGATGGAAAAATTAATTAAGAAAGGTTCATATGGTCTAGTGGCACAACTAAATTTTATAGAAGCACAAGATGTGAAAACTCAACATCCACAAGAACTTCAAGAAATAATTCAAAAACACCAATAATTTTTTTATATAACCTAAGGGTTTACCTCCACTTAGAGACCATGATCATGCCATTGAATTAATACCTAGAAGCATTCCTCCTAACATTGGACCTTATAATCTGCTTCTGGTTTGTTGCTAGTTGTCTTTGTTTTATTCTATATTAGCTTGGTCTCTTTGTGCGGGTTTTGGGTCCCTATTAAAACCTGCTTGTTAATGGTTTCGGGTCCATTCAAAACCTGTTGTTAATGGTTTCGGGTTCATTCAAAACCTATTTTTCCCCCTTAATCAAAACATTAGACATTATCGTTATCCTTATGAAAAAAGATAGAAATTGAAAAAATAGTCAAGGAAATGTTGGATCCAAGAATTGTTTTTCCTAGTAAAATCCCCTGTTCATCTCTAGTGGTTATGGTTAAAAGGAAGGATGAATCATGGAGAATATGTCCTGATTATAGGGAACTTAATAAGCTCACTCTTAAGGATAAGTTTCCTATTCCTACTATTGATGAATTATTAGATGAACTAAATGCTACAATTGTTTTTACTAAGTTAGATTTACATTTTGGTTTTCATCAAATTTGTATAAAGGAAGAGGATATACATAAAACTTCCTTTAAAACACATGAAAGACGTTATGAATTCTTAGTAATGCTATTTGGTTTAATTAATGCCCCATCAAATTTTCAAAGCCTCATGAACTCAATACTTCACCCATTTCTTCACAAATTTGTGGTGGATTTCTTTGATGATATTCTTATCTATAGTAAATCATGTGAAGAAAATTTGCAACATGTAGAGAAGATATTACAAGTATTGGAAGATAATCAACTCTATGCCAAGCAATCCAAATGTGTCTTTGGGGTAAAAGAAATAGAATACTTGGGACATGTGGTGTCACATGAAGGTGTTGAGGTAGACCCCAAGAAGATTGTTGCAATAAAAGAATGACCAAAACCTAAAAATATCAAAGGGTTGAGAGGATTTTTTGGTCTAACAAGATACTATAGAAAATTTATTCATAATTATGCTCGTATCGCATCACCCTTAACAATGTTATTAAATAAGGATTCATTTTCATGGTTAGAGCTAGCCACCCAGGCCTTAAAAAAACTAAAAGAAGCTCTCACTTCAACCCCATAACTAGCCACCCCAAACTTCTCTAAAATATTTGTAGTAGAATGTGATGCTTTTGGACATGGAATTGACATAGTACTAATGCAAGAAGGGCATCCATCAACTTTTGAGAGTCGACAACTCAAATGAAAAAACTTGGTAAGGCCTACATATGGGAAGGAAATGTTAGCTATTATTCATGCAATTAAAAAATGGTGTCAAAATTTAATGGGAAGGTATTTAAAAGTCAAGATGGATCATGATAGTAAAATACTTTTTAGAGGGTCATCCCACAATAGTGGTTTACACTTTTTGGCTAAACTGGACATTGAACTAATTTTTTTAACTAAATCTTCACTTTCAAGCACCTATAGCTACTAAACCATGAGGAATTTGAAGATGATGGAAACTAGTGATTTGTGACGTTTTGTATATATTCTAAATATATATTTAAAAAAAATTTGGAATCAAATTGAATTTCTTTTTCCATCTCCTTAAAAAAATAGTTTTTAATAGTAAACACCATTTTTAAAGAGTGACGTGTACTTGCTTACACATAACTTTTTTCTATGAAGGATAAAATTCTATTTTTTTTGAATTTAGATTCGTAACTATGATATCTAGTGCATGCAATTGGTTTCATAGTGTTTTATTGAATACTTTTTTCTTAATTACGTTTTGAAGTCAAACCAATTACAATTTAGACATAAGTTTACTTGCTAACACAACTTTTTTTGTGTGTATCAATTTTTCTTTTTTTTTGGTTGGATCAAGGACATCAATATCTAGTGCAAGATTTTTTTCATTTTTTTTTGATAATCTGCTATTTTTCCACATGTGCAGGACATATAGCTTGATTTTCGTTGAAAAACCTATATTTAATTAAACTAAAAAATATACATGATAAAACCAAAATATATTAAAATTATATTTGTTGGATAGCTCATTTCGAGGACTACCATCATTCAATTGGGTCTGCAAAGTTGCCTCCATTTTCATCCTCAACCTGAGCCTGGAAACACAAAATTCTGTAGTAAAATGAGAAAGGAGGGGGAGAAGGGCAAAAAAGGGGTGTTTGATTGAACCCCCCTGGACTCCTTCACTCGAAGGGGGGTTCGCTCGAACCCCCTCTTTTTTGCAATTTTCCTTTGTCTTCATTAAAAAAGGTGCCAAAAATGGGATGACATCACAAAGGGGTTCGCTTGAGGGGGGGTTGAGCGAACCCCTTTTTAGGTTCATGTGAACCCCCCCTTGAGCAAACCCCTAAAAACCCACAATTTTTTCTTTCAAAGCGTAGTTGCAATTTTTCTTCGTGAAGGAAATTTAAACTAGTATTGTGGGATCACCCTAGAACAATGACTATCCTCATCAAAACAACAAAAATGGGTTACCAAGATGCTAGGATATGACTTTGAAATCATTTATAAAAAGGGTAAATAAAATATTGTAGTCGATGCCCTTTCTCGACAAGAAGTAGAGGAAGCAAATATTTGTTCCATTTCCTTAATACAACCAAAATGGTTAGAAGTTCCTCGAAAAGAGTGGAAAAATTATCCTCAAATACATGATCTCATTCTAAAACTTCAACATGACTCATCTTCTTTTGATAAGATTCATTATGGTACAAAGATTATTTTTATGTAAAAATTCCAATTCAAAAGAAGACATATTATCTCAAATGCATGACTCACCAATAGGACATTCGGGGTTTCTAAGGGCCTATCATCGTATAAAGAACGTTTTTTTTGGGAAGGTTTAAAAGGAGATGTCAAGAAATTTGTGGTTGAATGTTTAATATGCCAAAGAAATAAAGGTGCAACAATAAAGACTCCTAGCCTCTTACAACCTTTTAGCATTCCAACACAACATTCAGAGGAAATATCAATGGACTTCATTACAGGTCTACCAAAATCTAATAATCTTGATGTAATTTTGGTTGTTGTGGATAGACTCACCTGAGTATGCACATTTTTTTGGACTCTCTCATCCATTTCAAGCAAGTACAGTGGCCAAAGTATTAATGGAAAATGTACAAAAACTTCATGAAATTCCCAAAATCATGGTGAGTGATTGTGACTATATCTTTACTAGCATTGTTTGGACAAACTTATTTACAACATGGGGTACAAAACTAGCACATAGTTCCTCTTATCATCCACAATCAAATGACCAAACAAAAAATACAAATAAATATTTAAAAGGATATTTACGTTGTTTTACATTTGATAAACAAACACAATGGTCCAAATGGCTACCATTAACAGAGTGGTGGTACAACACATCATTTCACACATCCACTAAAATGATTCCATTTGAGGCTCTTTATGGCTACCCTCCATCTGTTACTTATTTACAATCTCATTCTAAAGCAAATGCACTAGAGGATCATATTCAACACCAACAAGAAACACTACAAATCCTTAAGGATAATTTAGTTATGGATCACAATAGAATGAAACAACAAGTTGATCAACATCGTAGTGAGAGGAATTTTGAAGAGAGAGAATGGGTATTTCTTCAATTACAACCTTATAAATAAATTTCCCTTAAGAAACATAACAATATGAACCTCACACCTAAGTTTTATGGTCCTTATAAGGTTCTCCATTGAATAGGAAGTGTAGCTTATAAGTTAGAACTTCCACCATCTTCCAAAATTCATCCTATCTTCCATGTTTCTTGTTTAAAGAAAGTAATGGGTAACCATATTCTAGTCTAGTTAAAATTGCTAGAGTTAGATGAAGAAAAAAGTTTATTTTAAAATCTGAGATGTTTTTTGAGAAAAGAGTGAAACAATTGTGAAATAAAGCTATCTCTGAGTTCCTAATCAAATGAAAGAATATGCCAATTGAAGATGCCACATGAGAAGATGAACAATTCATACTAAAGCATCCAAAATTACTAAGTATTAAGGACAATGCTTTTTTGAAGGGGAGAGGCATGCTAGGTCTCTAATATTCTACCATAATATCATATATCCTAAGAATACAATATATATTCCTAAATATAATAAGTTAAACACTTGTGACATGCTTAACATTAACATTAATTTCAGTTAATACCTTAAATACTATTTATTAAGATGAAAGGGTATGTCCCTGCATGGTTAAGCTTATAAATAAATGGGAAATGTTCTTCCTAAATCATCATATCATCAATTATTCAATTATTGAAGGTAACTCCTTCATAATAATCTCTTACAATTCTGATTTTTTTACGCCGAAGGCATATCCTATTTGAAGTAGGCGAAGCTAACTTTTTACATCAACGCCGTAAAACTCAGCAGAGAGGGCTTCCGACCATGTAACTGATCTTCATCGTTCGTTGGTTTCACCGTACTCCGTCATCACTGTTATTTGCATATTTTTCCGTAGCCTTTGTTCGCAGACCCCAAAGGGCCGGCTTAACCGGCACACTCTAAGTGCTGACTGCTTAGGTGGCCGGTTCAGCGGGACCCACTTATTCTCTCTTTTCTGTTCTTTGCCCTTTCCACGTTTTGGTTTCCCGTTCTTCTGTTTTCACGTTTTTCTGTTCCCGTTGGCCGTTTCCATTGATGTTCCCGTTACTCCGTTCCCTGCGTCAAAATCCCACCCATGTCAAAATCTCACATACCCTTTTGTTCGCACATTGAAGTTTTTTATCGCGCGTATTGAGTTGTTTGCTGTGAATTGAGGGCCAGCAGGAGAGGAGAGGAGAAGGCATCATCTATAAGCTGAGTAAAACCGCACATATAATCGTTTAAAGGCGAGATTAAATCTTTGCAATGTCTATCATACGAAATAAGTGAATCAGATTTTTTCGTTTCTCTATCTGCTTTCCGAAAAGAGTTAAGTATTTGATTAATCCCACATGTGTTGGGCTAGAAAACGCAAGCAAGAAAGGGAATCACAACTCTTATAACCGTCATGCAATGTATGAGATTAAAACATATTAAAAAATAAACCCTTTTATGTTTAAAAATCTACTTTCCATCTTTTGACAGCTTTTCTTTTAGTTTAAAACGATAGATTATTATTAATACTTAGTATTATTATAAATAAATGAATAAAACTTTTCAACTTTTAATTTTTAAATGTAAATCTATTAATAATAAATTATTCCTAAAAAATATTTTGAAAAATTGAGAATGTATTTTAGAGATAATAATAATAAGGTAATCAATAATAATTAATAATTAATTACAAATAATAAACTAATAATTATAAATTAGTTTTAAATAATTTTTTTATTAAAATTTTATATAATAATCAATAATAAATTTTTGATTATAATTATTTAAAAATTAAAATTGATGAATAAATTATAAACAATCCACAATTCAACATTCTAGATTTTGACAACATGATTTATGACTTTATTAGAAATTTGATTATTTTGGATTTTGAAAAACTTCATACACAAATGACAATTTGATGATGAAATTAATGTATCACAATTGAGTTCCAAATTGGGTACAACATAATAGACACTACAACAAATTGAAAGATCGTTATGAGGGCAGTAATGCAATTTCAAAGAGCATCTTCGAGAACACAACTCTTTGAGCCATTGTGTCAAATAGTTCACATGCTTTGTCTATCCTCCCATGTTTTTACATAGCTCTTCGGCGTATCCATTGCACACCAAGGTGCAATTGCTAGTTTACAAATATTTCTAAAAATTATTATTATCCATCCATTTTTTTAATTTGTTTGTTTGTTGAATATGTGTATTTTTATTCTCTAACTTAATAAAAATGCTGTCACCTACTTCGAAAATCACTCGAGTGAAAATGACGCCATACGAAAATATTCTAAACAACAAAATTGACACTCCTCAACTATAAAGTTGACACTATTTATAATGTTCAACCGAAGGGAATGATGCTGTCCGACAGATTCGCCAATAAAAATTGAGAAAGTGATTAATGAGATTTTTTTCGGCAGAACCGAATGGCATCTGCTGAGCTTTGGTAGGGAACGAGGATTGTGCAAGCAACTACAAAATTCTGATTCCTTTTCTCCACATGAATTTTTTCTCTTCAAACATGTAGTTCTACCTGCATTCTCTGTTTTGTGGTCAGAGTTTACTCCTTGTTCTCATCATCTTCTTCTATATCCGGTAAGTATGATTTACATTAAATTGGTTGCGCGAGCTGCATTAACAGATTGTTTAATTCTAATGTGGGTCAGTATTGGGTCTACTTTAATTTTTCTTTCCTATTCATGTTGCCGTCATTTGTTCAGGATTCTGATATGATTTGCTATGGTGGGTTTGCTTTTATGTTGAATGATTTGATTGAATTATGGATGTTTGGATATGTTTCTTCTATATACATGTATGCCCGAAGGTTAATTCCAATGCCTTGCGCGTTCCGATCGGAAAGTGGATTTAATTGTGCCTCAGCACCCTTTCAAGCTCCTTCTGAAGGTTTCATGCATGTCCTCCTTTAGTGGGTGCTTGTAAGGGATTAAGGCATTGGTTTGGGGTTATGATGTTAACGGGGTTAGTCTTTATGCACATGTAGGTTCCTGAACCAATTTCCCGAGAGGTTAAGCCGACTACCTGCCTCTCTACTTCTTTGATCCTAATGATGAGCTTTGATTCCCCTCTGGTATATGCAGAATAGTGTTTATGCCAAATAAATTGTTTTGATGTCCATGAATACTTGGTTTTTGAATTCCAGTGTGTGAAATTGTAGCTTTTAAAACCATTTGCAGAGAGGTTAGGTCCCTAAACTCATTTGCAGAGAGGTTAAGTGCGTAAAAGAGGTTTCTAAACTCATTTGTAGAGAGGTTAAGTGCGTAAAGGAGGTTCCGAAACTCATTTGCAGAGGGGTTACATTGGGTACCTGCCTCTCTACTTCTTTGATCCTAATAAAGTAGTTTGTTTTCTTATGATATATGCAGAAAAAGGGTTTATTCCAAAGAAATTATTTTGATGTCCGGGATTCTTGTTTATTAAATTTGAGTGGTGAAAATGCTACCCAGTGCTTATTGGGATGCATGGTTTGGTGGTTGATAAACTCTCCACAGGGGTGCCAACTGTCTGCCAAAGGCTAGTCAATCCTAGTGAACCCAGGGTTGTGCCTAATTACAGGAGGAATTGCCCCAGGACTTTAAATGGTAAAAGCTCAACAGTCTCACTTTTGCATTCTTGGCTAGAGGGTTGGGTTGCATAATTGAGCATAGGCTTGAAATTCTAAGTTAGTGCCTCAGTGATGTGATTGGTATGCAATTGAAAAGAGTTTAGGCCTTTGACAAAATTGACGCCAATTAATTTGAGGAGAAAACGAAATTAATCTTCTTTTATGTATGCAAAAACTGCATTTTAGTCATCCATTGCAAATTTTGGAGTATTCTGAATAAAGTGAACTTTGAAAAATAATTACATATAGAATTCCGACAGAAATCACTAGGAAAGATGCAAAATTTAGCAAGCTGCTTACAAATGGCACTCCAACTGGAAGGGCAGGAAAAACTGCACTTAATATTGAATTCAAGTTTTGTTCTTGTAAAAAGTCTACGGATAATGTTTGCCAGCCTCTTTCAATTTACTTACAACTTATTATTATTTGGAATTTAGTCAGAGACCATGACTCCGCATGGGCAAAACACAATCGTCATATTTTTTTTTGGGAAACTAAAGGAAACCACCCAAGATAGTGATGCATAGATTTTGTTGCCAAGCGAAATGATGCACAAAAACATCATGAACATAAACTCTTCAGGTTTGCACATGCAAGGAGGAGGAAGCAAGCAATGTAATGTCCCCTTTTTGGATAACCCTAAATCTTGCCCTAGAATCACAAATATAATGTAAGGGTTTTTAACTCACCAATTAAAAGCCTTAAGCTAGATAAATCTTGGTTTAGATCTTGCAATTAGGTTAGATGCCATTGGAATATACTTCGTATGATCAACATTAATGACTTATCTATTTAAATCATGTAGATACATAACTATTTCAAAACTATCTACAGCTTATCCATAATGCATAGTGGAAGTCTTAATCATAATAGGATTTGGATGAGGAACATGATAAGTCCGCTTGAAGCTATCTATACCAAGCCCAAAAGCACGAGCATCCAAACTAAGACAACCCACCCCTTGACCCAAGCGGTAGGAACATCCAAACTAAGACAATTCCACCCTTGGGGTGGCATACTTGGTGGATAAACTTGTATTTGCTTTCCCTATCCATACTGCCTTATCCGTCCCTCTTATGATTGAAACTCCTTGAATCCATCTTAAAAATTAGTCATAGTTTGACTTGATAGGAAAGCCTTGAAAAGGGTGCCTATAAACTACTCAACCCATCTAAGCCCAAGAGCGTGCAGTGTCCATACTAAGACAACCCACCCTTTGGCTCCAAGCGGCAGGAACGTCCAGACTAAGACAATTCCACCCTTGAGGTGGCCTACTTAGCATGGGAGAGCCCATAAACTGCATCTCCCTAACTTGCTTCCTTCAACCTTACATTTGATTGATTATAGGATAAAGACATACATAAAGATATATATAACACAGATAATCTATTCTAGATGATCTGCTGTAGATATCAGTTTGCCTATATATCTTCAATGCTGTTCGATGCCTTTATTTCCCATTTGATCTGTTCTTAATATTCAGAAGATATTGTTAGTGTAAATCAAACGCATAAGAATCTATTATCCATATTCATATTAAAGAAACATAACAACTTATAAGGCTCAATAATTGCTGCAAGCATCATTATTGAATAATTGTATATAATTGTATATATATATATATATATACTTTCAATCTTCCAATAATCATTTCATATGAACAGATGTATATAATTATATATATAAATATATAATAAATATATACATATATTTATAATTATATGTATACTTACTGTCCCCATATATTCTTACAATAGTATACTTAATCCCATAGATAATTTATCTCTTCTTTCCAACCTGCTGTTTTATCCCAATGCAGATATTTCTGATTCATTTCTTTTTTTTTCCTCCCTATCTCTCAATATTTTTCCCTTCCTTTATATCTTTATGTTTCTTTGAAGAGAGGCATCGTTTGAATGGAGACAACCTTCTAAAGACATGTCCCTTTATTTAACTTGATCGCTGCCTGCTTACCATTAATTGGTGCCTATTAAGTATGACTGCAGCTTTTGTAAATAACTCGATCAATCCTTAAGCGCTGCCCTCATTATGGCTGTTGTTTGCTAATCACAGCCTTTTATAATTGCTATTGTTTACTAATAATTTATTTTTTTAATAATATATTATGTTTATTTTTATATTATATATATATTTTAATATTTATAGTATTATTTATAATGATTATAATTATATTAATATTTAAGTAGTTAATATTCATATTAATATTAATATTTATTTTATTTTATTTATTTATTTGCATTTCAACGCTTTATATTTTAGTGTTGTAATTTTGGGAGCATGACAAGCAAACATGGGTGGGTAGCATACACTCCCACACAAAATACTCTAATACATGGAAATTTCCACCCAATCACAACTAATAAGAAGATTTTGTATTAAATAAGGTGATACTCTTGATTGGTTAAAGTAGCCTAATTGTTTAATTTCATAGGCTACATAAGTATGCAGTGCCATACAAAATATTCTATTATATATTTTAATATAACATTTTATTGGGTTTTATAAAATATGTATTTCATTTAATATAATCCAATTTCCTATGCCATTTAATATTCAATTATAAATCTCCTTATGTAATAATTACCCTTATTTAAAAAAAAAAACTTGTTAGCTCAACAACAGAATGTAATGCCAAGCAACTTCCTTTCCACTTTCTGATCACCAAGTTCCCAGTGTGGGCAAGGTGAGAGCATATGGTGTACGGGATTACAATTTATACTTGAAAATAAAGCTGCTGAAAGTAACAACCACTTAACCAGTGGGGTTAGCTGAGCACGTCCACTTTGCAGTGGCAAAGCTGATACAATAATGAAGTGTAAAACAAGCTCTTCCACTTTTCAGTGGTGAATGAGTGCCAAAGAGACTTGTTCAATGGGGTGAGTACAAAAGCCACTTATGTAGTGGGGTGAGTAATAAAACCACTTATACAATGGGATAAGTAACAAGTAATCAAGAGCAAGGTCACTGTTGGTACTACCACCTAGTGCTACATTATGAGCTCTTATAATTCATTTCAAATCAAATAGATATCTGCTGTTACAACTTTGGAGCTGATCAAAGCACCCCAAATGAACCCCCAAATTAGGAAACAAACCACCCAGCAATGTGATAGCAAATATACCTCTAAAATGTGGCAAATGGAAGTCTGATATAAGTCTGAAACTTCTTAGTTGCAGCAGGTTTGAAGCACAGTTGCAGCAGGTAGCTCAATAGCACGACCCCCTAGAAAGCACTCCAAACAAAAAAGTGCAACTCCAAACTGATTGCAAGGGTCTTGATAGGTCTAGGCGCCACCCATGAAGCATAAAAAGATTGGAAATGAGGGGTGATTCCCCCTAGGAAGCTCACACGCCACCTAGAAGAGGTACGGCTTGTACTTGGCCGTACAACCCAGCAGCTCACCTCTTTTTTCCTCTCTAAAATCTGCAAAACACTTGCTAACAGGGGCGGTCAGGTCTGAAATGAATAACCAAACGTTGCTTCAGCCATATAGTAGCCCCTCCAAATGTGTATGGCTTGATTGGTCTGAAATGGTACAACCCAGGCAGAGTTAAATGGTATGGCCAGCAAGTAGACAAGTCTCCAACTCCACACTCCTGAAACCTGAAAATGAATCACGCCAAAAAGAAATGCTAAAGCACATCAAAATAATCTATACTGAAGAAACCAACTGCAAACTTCAAATCAGCTCCAATGGTGACCCCCTGCTAGAATCACACCACAATCTAGCTAGGGAATATCTTTCAATTCTAAAACTAGATATCTTTGAGGGATTTCATCCTCAAAGATTGAAGAGAATCGAAGTCATTTCGGCAGCATAACTGTAAATTTTAATGACCAGATTATGTGCACAGAATTAATTCAAAAATCAGACAAAATAACACAGCAGATACCCTGGGAAAACCCTCCTCTTGAGGGAGAAAAACCCAGCAACAAATATCTCTCTTATATATATATACAATGACAACAATTCACTTTACAATGAGGCCGAACACAGGGTCAATATTCAGCACCTGTATGAAATGCAAGATCAGATAACACAAGGCCAGTATCCAGCACCTGAACAAGACGCAAGAACAGATAGCACAACTGTCACTTCTTGATATTCAGATTCTGCTCGCAATCTGCCCTTGAAGAATTCGCTCTTGACAGTATTCGCAATTTACAGAAGTTCGCAATCTGCCCTTGAAGAATTCGCACTTGACAGTAACTCGCACTTGACAGAAATTCACATTAGATGATAAATCACACTTGAAACTAATTCGCACACAGCTGATAAGGAATTCGCATTTGTATGGAGAGAACTTGATAATCGAACAAGGAGTGAAGTGGTCTCTTATAAATACATGGCTATGAGAGGTTACATCTCTTTTTGGACAAAGTCGGCCTCAAGAAGAGATATAACAAATAACAAGTCGGCCAAGATAAATTATATTTTTCCAATGAAGGTCGGCCCAGAAATATAATGTTGTCAAGAGAGAATATAATAATAGATAAGGAATGAGGTCGGCCTCAAGATATTCGCGCCTCCTCATTAAATGAAGTCAATACAAAATTTGAATATAAATTAAATAGCCGAAAGGCTATCATTTAATTTATGTTGCCTCCAATTGGACTGAGCTGGAAGGATGAACCCGAAGCTGCTCAAAACATTAACACTCCCTCTCAGCTAGGGAGAGAACTTCCAGCTGCTCAAAACAAATCAACTCAACATGATGTTAGAAATCACCTCAATACGATATCCACCATAAAGGCAACAACCACACTATGGTGAGTACAAGTGTTCATCACTTGCGTGATGTTGTCACCTCAACGTGACATTCACAAGTACAAGATATGTCATGGAGTCTCACACATGACATCCACCATGACTCAAGCTCAGAGGGTGGAAACAAGGGCTTACACCTCAAATTCTTCCGTCTCAGAAGAAAATGCATTAACAAGGACTTGCACCTCAAATTCTTCCGTCTCAGAAGAAAATGTATTAACAAGGACTTGCACCTCAAATTCTTCCGTCTCAAGAAAATGTATTAACAAGGCTACACTGATACTGAGACTCTTACTCAGTCAAGGCTGAATTCTCCACCATACCAAGCTTATCTCGGAAGTACTCAAACTTTATCCTGGCGAGAGGCTTGGTGAGAATATCTGCCGTCTGCTCATCAGTGTTGATGTACCTTAACTGTACAGCCTTCCTCAGTACCATATCTTTGATATAGTGGTACTTGATCTCAACATGCTTGGTTCTGTCATGAAACACAGGATTGACAGAAAGCTTCACACAACTCTGATTATCACAATGAATGATAGTAGGCTCCATTGATTGTCCAAACAATCCTGCAAGGAGCTTACGAAGCCACACTGCTTCGAGTTGCCATGCAAGCTGCTATGTACTTGGCCTCTTTGTACTCAATGCTACAGATGACGCTTCCTGCGCACTGGAAATCATAGCAGAACCCAAACTGAAGCAACAACCGAGGTGCTCTTCCGATCTGTGACACAACCTGCCCAATCGAATCGTGAAACCATGTAACTCCAAGTCTGCATCTGAAGTATACCTCAACCCATATCCAACTGTGCCACGCAAGTATCTCAGGATATGTTTAGCTGCAATAAGATGTATCTGTCTCGGATCACACATAAACTGGCTAAGTGCACTCACTGCATAGCAAATATCAGGTCTAGTGTTAACTAGATACATCAAGGATCCAATCAGCTGTCTGTACAATGTAGGATCCACCAAATCTGAACTAGCTGCAGCCTCCTTCAATTTATGTAGATTGGTCTCCATAGGTGTAGACATGGATTTGCAATCCATCATGCCAAATCTCTTAAGTACATCAATGGTGTACTTCCCTTGACTTAGAATCATTCCATCTGGTTTCTGCCAGACTTCTAAGCCAAGGAAGTAATGCATGAGCCCAAGGTCCTTCATCTCAAATTCAGAAGTCAATTCCTTCTTACATTCAAGAATCAGGTGATCTTCTCCAGTAAGGATCAGATCGTCAACATATAAAACCAAAATTAATGCATCACCATTGATTACCTTGAAGTAGAGATTTGAATCAGCATCATTCTTCAAGAAACCCAAGCTTGATAGGTACCGATCAATCCTTTCGTACCATGCACGAGGAGCCTGCTTAAGACCATACAAGGCCTTCTTCAGCTTGCAAACATGAGACTCCTTCCCATGAATCTCAAATCCATCAGGTTGCTCTATATAAACCTCTTCCTCAATCACTCCATTGAGAAAGGCTGTCTTCACATCCATCTGGTGAATCTTCCATCCTCTAGATGCAGCAATAGCAATGATGGTTCTGACAGAAGTGTAGCGAGCAACAGGAGCAAAAGTCTCATCATAATCAACTCCCTCTTTCTGAGAAAACCCACGAGCCACAAATCTTGCCTTGTACTTCTCTATGCTTCCATCTGCAGCATGCTTAATCTTGAATAGCCATTTAGAAGATACCACAGACTTGCCCTCGGGTCTAGGAACAATATCCCAAACATCATTTTTAAGAATTGACTGATACTCCTCTGTCATAGCATCTCTCCAAACTTG
Source organism: Sequoia sempervirens (assembly GCA_007258455.2). Lineage (NCBI taxonomy): Eukaryota > Viridiplantae > Streptophyta > Pinopsida > Cupressales > Cupressaceae > Sequoia > Sequoia sempervirens. Next base: position 1,280,897,271 of record VDFB02271358.1, on the reverse strand, counting down.
AAGACTAGATGCTTCCTCAACACAGGTAGGCTCAGATTCTATAATCTGACTCATCAAGGCAACATAACAGGAGAGCTTATGTGGCCTTTTGCTTTCTCTGAATGTGCCTCTAGGAGCTGCAAAGCTTTCAGCCTCATGCATAGTACGCCTGGCCCATAGAGGTCTCTTTCTCTCAATAACAATGTCAGTAGGCCCATCAGTAGGTTCCAAGGGTTCAATAGGATCAGCTTCTTCTTTTGATTCTGAAGTCTCCCTCTGAATCTCAGGAGTATGGTCAACTTCCATATCCTGAGGAGACTCTTTATTATCCATCTCCATATGAATCCCTCTGGATCTTCTAAATGCAACATCTTCCTCGAAAGTGACATCCCTATTGATCTCGATCAACTTCTGTCCTGGAATGTAAATTCTGTAGGCTTTTGATGTCTCACTGTAGCCCACAAATATTCCCTTCTTGCCAGAAGGCTCCAACTTGGTTCTCTTTTCCTTGGGAACATGAATATAAACAGGACTTCCAAAGATCCTCAAATGACTGACTTCAGGCTTCTTCCCAGTAAAGGCTTCTTCTGGAGTCATGTTCTCCAAGATCTTGTGAGGACTTCTGTTCTGAACATACACAGCTGTCCTGGATGCTTCTGCCCATAGGAATGTTTGTAAATCTTGATCATGGATCATGGCCTTCGCTGCTTCCACAATCGTTCTGTTCTTTCTTTCTGCAACACCTTTTTGTTGAGGATTATAGGGAACACAGAACTCCCTCTTAATCCTTGCATCAATACAAAAATTCCGAAAACTACCAGAGGTGTATTCTCCACCATTGTCAGATCTAAGGACTTTTATTCTTTTACCAGAAATATTTTCTACGAAGGCTTTAAACTCATTAAACCTATCCAACACTTCCTCAGACTCTTTAGATTTCAAAAAATAAATCCAAGTCTTCCTAGAGTGATCATCAATGAAAATAACATAATACAAAAAACCACTCGAAGAAGTAACAGACATAGGACCACATAAATCAGAATGAATTAGGTCTAAAATACACTTAGATCTATTTTCTCTACTATGAAAAGGGGCTTTTATATTCTTACCTAATGCGCAGCCCTTGCATGTGCCTTCGTGCTCCTGGTTGAACTTAGGAAGGCCCGTCACCATCTTCTCCAAAATAGGTAGGGCTCGGAAGTGTAAGTGAGCCAATCTCCAATGCCAAAGATCACAAAGACTTGAAGAGTCATGAACCGAAGCTTGTAAAGAATGTGTGCAAACCTTGTAAAGGTTATCATGTCTAACTCCAATCACTTGAGCATCCTTGAAGCTAGAGTTTTCCATCCAAACTAGAACTTTTCCTTTGGAGAAGGCAACTTGATATCCTTTATCTTCCAAAGCTGAAATAGAGATAAGATTGCGCTTGATTCCAGGAACATAAAGAACATTACCCAATTGAAGTGATATGCCGGAATCCAAGTGAAGTGTAGAGGTCCCAATTCCTTTCACGGAGTAGCTAGCATCATCTCCAATGATGACTTGTTCAGAAGACTCCTTCTCCACCAAACTTGATAAATGCTCCTTGAAACCGGTGATGTGTCGTGAAGCACCACTGTCGATTATCCAAGTGTTGGTGTGGAAGGTACACTGCTTGATAATGCTGAATAGAACAAATATTCACTTGAATCCTTTTGAGGAGAGGCATCATCAACATCTGCAACGGTGGCCTGTTGCTTAGGTCTAGTTGGACAATACTTGGCGAAGTGCCCAAACTTGTCACACCTAAAACATTGAATCTTGGACATATCCCTCTTCTTCTTGAATGGAGGTGCATCATCATTTCCCTTGTCTCGATTCCTCTTGAAGAATCCTTTCCTTCCATCTTTTCCTTTCTTCTTTGAAGTATGGGAGGCGAGAACATGAATATCTTCATTCCTTGAACTTTGACCAATGCCTCTTGCCATCAACCTAGATTCCTCTTGAATGCAATCAGATCTTAGGCGATCAAACTTAGGCAATTTTGACCTTGCACTGATTCCCTGAATGTATGATTCCCAAGACAAAGGCAGCCCATTGAGAGCAAGCATAGTCAGATCCTTGTCTTCAACCATATGCCCAATCGTTGAGAGCTGATCTCTCAAATTTGAAATCCTCATGAAGTATGCAGTAACAGATTCTCCCTTTGACATCTTCACATGATGTAATTGATGCTTTAGTGCAAGGGCTCGGCTGGTATTGTTGACTTCGTACATCTCTTCCAAGGTCTTGAGCATATCTCTTGCTGTCTTCAACTTAGAGATGATAGGAACAATATGATCCTTGACAGAGTCAACCAATATCTTCATTGCTTTAATGTCTTTCTTCAGCCACTGCAACTTTTCTTCTTCCTCCTCAGGTTCAGAAATGGTAGACTCCACGAACTCTCCCAAGTCATTTTCACGCAAGGTGAGCATGATCCTAAATCTCCATGAAGTGAAGTTGGATGCACCTTCGAGTCTATCTTCTACCTTCAAACCATTCACCATCTTGACTGATGTAGATTAGTGCAGATATAAGATGAATCACGACCAAAATACCATGTAAATTAATGACCAGCAAATAGACAAAATAACATGGGAAAACCCTCCTCTTGAGGGAGAAAAACCCAGCAACAAATATCTCTCTTATATATATATACAATGACAACAATTCACTTTACAATGAGGCCGAACACAGGGTCAATATTCAGCACCTGTATGAAATGCAAGATCAGATAACACAAGGCCAGTATCCAGCACCTGAACAAGACGCAAGAACAGATAGCACAACTGTCACTTCTTGATATTCAGATTCTGCTCGCAATCTCTTGAAGAATTCGCTCTTGACAGTATTCGCAATTTACAGAAGTTCGCAATCTGCCCTTGAAGAATTCGCACTTGACAGTAACTCGCACTTGACAAAAATTCACATTAGATGATAAATCACACTTGAAACTAATTCGCACACAGCTGATAAGGAATTCGCATTTGTATGGAGAGAACTTGATAATCGAACAAGGAGTGAAGTGGTCTCTTATAAATACATGGCTATGAGAGGTTACATCTCTTTTTGGACAAAGTCGGCCTCAAGAAGAGATATAACAAATAACAAGTCGGCCAAGATAAATTATATTTTTCCAATGAAGGTCGGCCAGAAATATAATGTTGTCAAGAGAGAATATAATAATAGATAAGGAATGAGGTCGGCCTCAAGATATTCGCGCCTCCTCATTAAATGAAGTCAATACAAAATTTGAATATAAATTAAATAGCCGAAAGGCTATCATTTAATTTATGTTGCCTCCAATTGGACTGAGCTGGAAGGATGAACCCGAAGCTGCTCAAAACATTAACAATAACATTATCATTCTTCAGCATATGCAACAATGAGCCCCAATGCCTCCTTTTATAGAGTTTTGAGAGGGAAAACTAAAAACTTCAATTAAAATAATTAATTAATTCACCTTTTCCCTCAAATTTCCTTTTAAAATAAATTTTCTTTTTTTCATGTGCAAGACCCCCTTATTTCTCTTAGGCATCCATTGGGAATTTAAAATACCTTTTCAAAAAGATATTACACTTAGGTTATGAAAAATGATGATAAAACATTATAACTTAAGTGAATAATTTAATTATTTCACCCCAAGTTTCGAAAAATCCTGAAACACATTGGAATCCAATTTTGACCATGTCAATATGATATTGAGGCATTAGGTGAATAATATAAGTCAATTTGGTGACTTGCTATAAATAGAAATGCTCTCCGAGAAGTTTGGAGAACACCCCAAAAGTCTGAAAACACTTCAAAGTGTGTCATTTAGACCAGTATTGCCCACTGAGCTCATTGCCAACAAAAGAAACCTTGAAACTCCGAAATTGCATCCTCCAAGATCTTTGGAGTTCCCTCTCCTTACCACTTAGCCCACAAGAACTCAAGAAATAGGCTAATGGTCTTCAAACTGATTAGGCCTAAGAAGGGGTCATTACGCCTTATATTTAATAACTATAAATTCTCATTTTAATTTTATTATGGCCTTGGTATTCTTTAAATCTCAATTAAAGAGAACAATTATTAACAAATTGATTCCTAAATGATACTAAAACCACTTTTTGTATATAGTTATATCCAACTCATAATATAATATACCTAAGTTCTGCTTAAACGTATCAACTACATTTAAAATATGAAATTTAATTAACAAAGGAGGCAATATTAAGTTTGTAAATCAATATTATGTAGAAATCATAAAAATTAAATGTATTATATTGTAGTTACAAATTACGTAACTTTACAATATAATTACTAAATAAAACACATTTTTATCGATTAAATTAGTCTTAGTATGATAATAATATATTCAAATAAAATTTATTATGTTTTATATTACATATAATATATAAAATAATATTATATCTTACACATGGCTTTGTAATCCATCTTTTTTTGGAATGTGACTAAAATAACCAAACTAATTAAAATGTTCTAGTTTCTTAACTTTTCTATTGGCATTTGTCTATCTTAAATTCAGATGTCAAGTATTTGTATAGCTGAATAATTTATTTCAATTGTAGAAGTTCTAGCTTTGTAATATTAGTAATCTTTTGTAATGGCAACAACTCATTGCCACGGTTTCACATTCTTGCATGAAATGGGATAAGTTCCCTATATCATGACAAATCCCTAGACCCAAACGAACACCTTGGGGAACCAATTCTTTGGCATTGCTTACGTATCCCTAAGGGAATCAGAAGCTTCCCAGTTCGTCTGACAAGACAACCTCAGAAAGAGCAATCCAAATGTCTCTATATTTGTACTTTCATTCAATTTCCATTAACCGATAGAATTGAATCACCAACCAATAAATAGTTTTTTTTAATAAGTAAAATGAAACTACTAGGCAGTTGTAAAATTCAGTAGAACTGTCAAGCAGTTGTAAAATTTTCATAACTTTCAGTAAAACTGTCAGGCAGTTGTAAAATTGTCATAACTTTCAGTAAAACTGTCAGGCAGTTGTGAATTTGTCATAGCTTTCAGTAAAATTATCAGGCAGCTGTATAATTGTCATAACTTTCAGTAAATCTGTCAGGCAAAAATGTCCAGCAAAAGTGTCTAAAACTGTCTAAAACATTGTGAACTATCATAACTTTCAGTAAAGTGTTGTAAAACTCTCTAAAAGTAAAACTGTAAAAATGTCAGGCAATCGTCAGGGGCACACTAGGCCTTAGGAAATCAGTCTATTTCCATATTACATATTGTCTACTTCCATATTACAATTCTGTCACCATCTTTAATCTACAAGGTTAGATTTTCAGCATTAGGTGATCAAGGTGGGGATAGTGGTTAGCTCATTACTAGTCAAACTAGTCACATAGGCCACCAAGGGTCAACTACTCTAGATTATTTAGTATCTTGACAATTCCATCTTATTATCATGCACAATGTCAATCATATAGCTTATATGATACGCGATATAATCAAGAGAAAACATGTTTTTTCACAATTTATTCCAGTATTTAAAATTACATTGTAATAAAACTTATTCCAGAAATATTACTTCTTGGTCCAATTCCAAATGGTTATTAGCTTTCCAAATTGTTTTTTTGCATTTCCTTTTAACAATAAACTCAGATGGTCATTTACATTGCATACACATCACAAGCTAAGAACATCTCCAAATACACATCATAGGATCTTTTACATCACAATGATCACAGACAAAACACATTTGCAAATCCAAATCACAGGGTCTTCATAAACAAAATAGACACAAAATCAGTTCGTAGGAACTTGAATGCCAAAATAAAGTCCAGAACCAAGCAACCATGTGTCAAGGTCTAGTACTCAAAGTGCCATAGTGTTTGGTAACCATAGAATCAATAGGAAAGATGGTCTCAGGGCCCTCTTGAGGAACCCTCCATACATTTCCTAGTACCCTTCCCTTGTTTGTATAAGGGGATTAGCCTCCAAGGGAAGGGCGCAAAAAGATCACATACACATAAGGGGGGAATGGATTATGATTGTCCCATATGGGTCCTATTTGTAACCTCCATCCTTAAAGTAGAATTTTGTAGGCCACCTATTCCCCCATATGACCTGCTAGGGACCCCTCTTGGAAACGGTAGTTTACATTGAGCACAATATTACACACAAAACCAACAGAAGCAAACACTATGAATTCTTGAATCAAGAAAAAATTAAAATAAGAGAATCAAAAGAATCACTGAGTGTCTAAAGGTAAATTCATCAATAAGTAAGAAAAATGTGCATGAATCAAAATGAAACATCACAGAAGACTTATTGGTCAATAAAATTAAAATGCAAGAAAAATTTCCATGAATTCGAGAATAACTCAAAGAAAGAGGCTAAGAAGCTTGCAAAAGTATTTTTTTTTAAACGTTGCTGGTTTTCAAACAAGGAAATCATAAAAGAAAATGAATCATCATCAATCTTAAAATTCATGAACAATATAAACACCACATTGTTCGTGTCAAGCCACCTAAGGGGAGGAGGGGAATGGTGGTCTTTTGACCACATAAATCATATGTATTGTCATAGAAATAATCATCGTTTCCTACAACAACATGCTTACATGTCTTGTAGCTTCATGTCAAATGTCATTACCAACAGAATTTTCCAGCACAAGTATACCCCCTAAAGTAAGAGCAATGTCAATCCAAATGCCTCCATATGGAATATCATTATTGCCGCTCTCCAATACCCAACATTTGTCCAAAAGCATTAGAAGTAACACTGCCACCCCTTTGAGGTAGAAGAAAGGCCACAAGAATCATGTCCCACAATTTATGTCATTTGTACCAACCATTATATCACCTCACAAGATTAGTATCTAAAGCTATTGTCCATCTGATTGGGGATGTTGAAACCAACCCAAACACCAACATCAAGAGCCAGTCTCGATATAGAAATTATTATAGAATCCAACACCTAGCTAACACGACATGCACAAGGTGATATAGGTTTGCACTACGAACCAACCATGTGGTTTTAATAATGAGAGGGTCAATAAATGAATGTAATATCCATGAAGAAGTACAACCTTCTAATGGACATCGGATATCTCCTAGTCCCTAGTTATTCTAGTTTGCTCTCAAGCCAAAGTGAGGGTTGAGTCTAGAGGACAACAAAAACAATAACAAAAGAACATTGGAGCATGAAGATGTTTAACAATACATCCTACCCAAAATGACATTAATGCATACATAATTTACATATTAACTCCATACTCATGTTATACACAATACAACAAAAGCACAATTGACATGAGATGCACAAAATTGGGATGTACATTACATCTGTACTGGTTTTATTCCCTGGTATGGATACCCAGTATCATGTGCTCAGTTTGAGTTCACAATATTCCCATAAGTGTTCCTGTAACACATTTACATCCGACACAACCTACATTGAAACTTACAATGAGATACACACACATCTCAGTTTTAACCATGATAACACACCGACCTTTTAATTGATTCAATTCCTATCTCCTTAGTAAAATTAAGTTGGATTCTTCATGAGACTTTTATATTCAAATTTCCAATTCTCACATAAAAGAACATTTAGTTTGTCTAGAAGATTAACTACTCTTTTTTAAACATTTGCAAGCATCACACAACTTTCATTTAGGAGGAGCTTAATTGAATATTTCTTATTTAATAATCATTTCCTCAACATGACACAATCTTGGCAGTACAGAATTTTATTACGAATATATAAGCCAAGGTCTATAGCCACAAAATAATATAAATTCCATCATTTTAACTATCCTTTTTCCAACTATCCAATAAAATGAACATAAATATGTACTAAGCAATATGAATATATGATGCAATTAATCTCCCTTAACAAATGAGAATTGCTGCAAGATGGATAAACATGATTTATTAAGACCAGTGTCTTGTAAAGAATTGTTAGGAAAAAAGAACATAGGTTAGAGATACAGTAATGCTCCTAAGATCCTACAACCTTGAAAGATATTTACAAGTGATAGTTCTAGCCATTGTTACGAGACTCGGACTCGGCTCGGACTCGGCTAGGGTGACTCGACTCGGCGACTCGGCGACTCGGACTCGGACTCGGCGCAGACTCGGCAAAATGAAAAAAGTTGAAAAAACCTTAGAAAATTAGAGATTTTTAAAGATTTAAAACTTGTTTCAAGCACCCTTTATTGAATACAACACAAATAAAAGAAAATTTGATCACATACACAAATATACAATGATCACATAAGTATAAAGTACACAAATTGTAGTTGCGCTGCTGAAAGAAATAACATACTTTGATATATAAAATTAGTCAAATGTATACAAAACTCATGGAAAATGAAATCCATGACATCAAATGTTCCATACAAATATGAAATATCAAAAGATTCAAAACAATAGCTATAAGTCTATCACTCTATGCCTATGGCACAGTGGAGCCAACATCCTTCCTACGAAGGTGTCTAAAGGTCCTGGATGATGTTGCAGTTGCAGCCATAGTCTCTGCCTGTGTCTGAGTCCCCATACCACTCTCTCCACCAGTAGCTATGTCTCCTCGTGCTCTAGCCTCCTCCTCAGCCATGGCTACAACCTCAGCCTCTCTCTCTGCCTGGTCCACCCAATCAAGGTCCTCGTCACTAAAGACTGCGTCTGTAGCCTCAGTGATCCACTCAGACTGTGGATCAACCTCCTCTAAACAGATCGGGGTGTTGTCGTGGTCAAAAGCCTTCCTGTATCTGAGCCGAAGGTTGTAATGAACATATACCAGGTCATTCATCCTCTCCACTGTCAATCTATTGCGCTTCTTGGAGTGTATGTGCTCAAACATACTCCAATTGCGCTCACAACCGGATGAACTGCATGGCTGGCTCAATATTCGTATGGCAACATTTTGCAGGTTCGGTGTATCAGAACCAAACATCTCCCACCATCCATCTGAGATGAGAAAAAGAAACAAAATCAATCTCATTTCAAGTTTCAAGTTCAAGTTCAACATTTAATAATAAATTATAATATAAAAAGATGAAAATTATTGCCTTAAATATATTTTTACCTGGCATTAATTTTGTCCTACTATCTTTGCACATTTGACGTGCAAAGAAGTCTCCTCGTGCCTTAGTGAAGGCATCTATCTCCTGCACTATCTGTGTAGTAACAGCGGGCAACATTCTCTCTATCGTCGAGTAGAGCCCACTAAGAATTTCTCTATCTGCACGGAGATCACGGCGGAAGTGGAAGGCCGGATTTAGGAAACATGCGGCTGCATGGATGGGCCTATGGAGTTGGTTTTGCCATCTCCTATCAATGATCTCCCAAATGGGACGATACTTATCATCAACTCCACCATAGACTGATCTAATGGCCTCTTTGGCCCTATCCATGCCCTCATATATGTAGCCCATTGCGGGCTTCTCCCCATCTGCAACTCGTAGGAGAACTAGCAAGGGCTCAATAAACTGCAAAGTGCAAACATGTTTCACAAATAAGTAAGTGTGACTGTCAATGAAAATGAACAAATAAAAGTAAGATATGATTAAAAATTAAAACATAATAAAGAATTAAATGTTACCTTCACAATCTCATCTGCTGGTGTCCAAAACCCTGCCTCATCAAATATGCAATCAGCCACAGCAATCCCTGCAGTGCTTGTAGAAAAGGATGAGGAAGACCACTCCTCACTAGCAAACATGCGCCTCAAAGGTGCCCTTGACCGAATCAAGGATTGCAACATGATAAAATTTGATGCAAACCGAGTGATGCCAGGACGAGACAACTCCCTCAACCCCGTGTATTGCCTCATAAGGTTAAGCACCCATGCATGATTGTAAACAAATTTGCAAATGTTTCTTGCTGATTCCATACATGTTTTTATCCATGGGAGCTTGCCAAGATCCTCCATCATGAGGTCAATGCAATGGGCGGCACATGGAGTCCAAAATATAGTTGGGTGCCTCTCCATCAATAATCTACCAGCAGCAACATAATTTGCTGCATTATCTGTCACCACTTGAACTACATTTTCTTCCCCCACATCGGCTATCACCTCCTCTATAGCCTCACATAAGTATGTGGCATTTTTGAATTGGGCGGAAGCATCAATGGACTTTATGAAGACAGTGTCACCTGAAAAAATAAGCAAAACCAAATTACCAATTATTCAATAAATTAAAAACATAAATCAGCCTTATTAAATTATTAATCACTAAATCAAATTCAAATATCAATGTATTAAGGTAAGTACAATTACCTCCAGAGGAAACTAGAAAGTTCAACAGCGTCCTATTTCTCCTATCGGTCCAACCATCAGTCATGATGGTGCAACCAATCCTCCTCCATTGCACACGCTGCTCCTCTAATTGTGCTTTCACATCCGCCACCTTTTGAGTCAAAAGTGGGCCCTTTAATTCATCTTCGCTGGGGGCTTTGAACCCCGCCCCACATATGGTTATTGCATCAACCATGTTTTGCCAAAAAGGAGACCTAAAACATGTCATAAAATGAAAAGATTTAAGTTTTTAACTTTAAATTTGAATTCGATAGTGAGATACATCTAAATTCTAAAACAATAAAATTTAAATATAAATTTTAAAACAATTAAACGAAAAAAGAATTACCTGGCTACATGGAAGGGAATGGTGCAGTAGTACCAAAAGTCTGCAATTGTTTTTTTTGCTGCATCGTGTGCATCCTTGTTCCAACCCATGCTCTCAAGCGACGGTTGGGAACCAGGAGTAGTGCGTGGTACAAAATATGAGTCCACCCTAGATTTACGAACTCTAGGGCCAATACTAATACTGCCACTACCACTAGCAGTAGCAGCGCCACCAGCACTAGGAGTACGCATAGGAATAGATGGTGCAGAAGCAGAAGCACTAGCAGAAGCACTAGCACTAGGACGGTATGGAGGCATGGAAGAAGCATCTCCAACAGCACCAAGTCCCTGTCCAACTCCAACACCTGCCAACTCCTCCCTCTGTCTCTTTCTAATTTCTTTTTGCCTTTCAAAATTTTCTAATTGCACCTGCACTTCACGAACAGCCTCAATAGGTGCTAGGGTGCAGCCCACTGCATCATGGATGGGTATGCGTGCAAGGTGGTATTTCAATCTATTTATGCCTCCATGATATATTGTTTTGCAGTATTTACATTTTGCTTCTCCTCTTTTCATTCCGGGAAAGATTTCAGCATGTTTCCAAGCAGGGTCTTTTCTGACTGGGGTTTGAGACATTGTGAAAATAATAATATGGTTTGATTTGCAAATGAATGTGGCTGCAATAACAAGTAGGGTTTGTAAAATTATTTAAGTTGCAAGTAGGGTTTGTAAATAAAAATGCAAACTATAATAATTTAAAAACAATGATTTTACAAATTACAATGAATTATTTGTTAAAAAAACACAAAAAAAACCATTAAAATCAAACTTACCTCTTAGATTTGGCTTGGAATGCAATGCAAACTCCTCCCAATCACTAGCAATGAACTTTCAATGCACCTCCTTAGCAGTATGAAGCTTCCCAAATGATATATGACCTTGCTTTTGTTTTAAACAATTTGCTGGTTGCCCTCTCTTCTCCTCCTATTTTTCTTCACAACTCTCTCTTCTCCTCCTATTTTGCCAAAAGAGTGAAATGAAGTTGCTTTTAGGGTTGGAGAGAACATATAGAACAAAAAAAAAACTAACTTTAACTTTTAGTTTTATGTTTTTTTAGTGTTTTAACTTCTTGCTGCCGCGGCCGGGTCACAGGGTCGGGACTCTCCGAGTCTGGGCGAGTCTGGGCGAGTCTGGCGAGTCTGGCGAGTCCGGCGAGTCCGGCGAGTCCGGCTCTGGACTCGGCGTGTCCGAGTCCGAGCTCCCCAGACTCGGCCAGGCTGGCTCGGCCCGGGACTCGCCGAGTCATGGCGAGTCATGGCGAGTCTCGTTACTATGGTTCTAGCATCTCCAAAGTTATCCATTTAAAAAAAGAAGTAATTCAATAGTTTTACATTGCCCTAAAGTCACTACTAGGCTATGTAACTAGATACATTACTATAGTCTACTTAGGGCTCCCATGAGGAAGTCCTCAACAAGTTTTCTGCCCAAGCCTTTGCAAAAAAAATTCTAGTCCAAGTTCTAAGAGTTGTGACATGTTCATACTTAATTGAACTTGACCTTCATCAAAACTAGACAATTAAGTAGAATGCAAGTTGGTGTAAGACATACTTTTAACATACACAAACATATGAATGTCTAAAGGACCGTTGTTATAACTATTTGCTAGCCCAACCTAATATTATTTAATTCATACCATGTCAATTGATCAAGAATGGCATAATAAATGGTTTGTTCCATTTGGTTCATTTTATGATAATTCATACAATAAAGATTCATAACAAGGACACAGTTATTCTTAAGTCATGTATTCAAGGAAATTTTAAGTTGAATATTAATTGTCAATTTGCAAATAAATATGAATTTTCAAAAGTTAGAGATCACTTGAATCTTTTGTTTTTTTATTATTGATGGTTTCCAACACTGATTCTCAACCATTATTCATCCATCACTATGAAAATACCAAATTAATTGTGGTCAATTTGAACATTATGACAATAGTTTAAAATGTTTTGAAAATCCAAAATTTTGTTTGAATTTAAGCAACGCAAACAACACTAAATTCTACCACTCAAACTAGGACGTTTTCATTGATACACAACTCCTAGCACCACTACAGCCAAAAGGAACAATGTGCTTTCAGGGTATATATGCATGCAAGGTCTAGTCAAACTTCAATGAAAACCTTAGCAAAACGCCTTAAATAGGACCCCAACACAAGAAGACTTATAAATTAATCTTTCATCCCATACCAAGGATAGTGGTTCTGCATCCTCTTAAAAATGATAACTAGGGGGAAGCCCCTATTTCAGCTAGGCATATAGGCAAACTGCTAGTCAAAAGTTAGGTCTGATAGGGTGCCACTCAACAACTGGTCATTCCCCCTAAAATCCTCAAGGAAACTAAAAGTGTTAGTGATAAACCATATGCAAGGTAGGTCACCAATATGACATATACATGGGTAAACATGTAAGGTCAGTGACTTCAAGCATCATCACATTAATTACACCAGGTAGCACCATATTCACATGGTAAGCATAAGAATGTTAGGAAGAGATAGTGACAACCCTAGAACACAACTTACTAACATGAACCACATGTAGGACCCAAGTGATAATCCCTCGAGTCGTCAATGCTGCAAGTGCACTTTGATACCAAGTGGAATGCCCATTTTGCATGGGCAAAACACGCTAAAGGTTATTTTTTTTTAAAACTAAAATACCCTACCCAAGATAGTGCGGCAAGCATGCATAGATGTTGTTGCCATGTGTGTAATGCCCCTTGTTGGGATATCTCTATATTTTGCCCTAAAACCACAATTCCATCCAAAATAAGAGATGCAGTATATTTAAGAATAATGAAATTACCAATTAAATTGTCCTTTATAAGATAAATCTTGGTTTAAATCCTGCACACACATATAAATCCATGTTCCATGTACATTATGAAGATTGCACAACAAATGCTAAGAGTTGGGGGGGGGGGGGTGAATCAGTATTTGAGACTTTTTTAAAACTTTAAACCAAATTGATCATGTAAATCAGAAATCAGATCATAAATCAGCAACATAAAATACCATATGCAAGATAAACACCAGGATTACGTGGAAAACCCTTTCGGGTAAAAAACCACGACAAAATATTGCTTTTATTTATCTCCAAAGGGCACCAACCCAATTACATAAGTGAGTACCAACCCATTGAGAGCACCAACTCTCTTCGAAGCACCAACTCCAGCGTGAGCACCAACTCACCGAAAACACCAAAGCGCCAACTCTAGTGGCTGAAGCACCAACTCCAGACTTCGAATTCAAATCTGCAAAACATTGAGACACTGATTTCAAATGATGCCTACACTTGAACAGTGAGACTCAAACTCACAACATCATATCTTGCTGCAGCTGATTATTCTATTCAACATGCTCAGAAAACTTCACAACTCTGCCAACATCTCCGTAAGACTCCTTATGACTAGTTATTGAATAGCATCATCAATACTAGAAACAAACTGCAATCTTCATACAAAGCCAACATACTTCACTTGCTATCATAGGTGCGACTCCAACTTCATATGATCCTCTTGAAAGTTACAAAGCTCTTGAACATCAAGAATTTTTTTTCACACACATAGCAATCAGAAAGAGATCTCATAGAAACATCATCCGACCCATGCCATAGTTTTCTACAGCTTGCAAATAAGGTAGTAGAGTATATTCACCACACTACACATAGCACAAACAAACTTTCATCTATAATACCCAGGACATGGCAACGCGCAACTTCATCCTTAATTTCACAAAAAAAAAACCCAACATTTGAATTGAATAATATATTTTTATCTTAGCTGCCTCCTTTAATATCAAACCATTACACTCAAAGGGAATGCGATTTTTTGAGCCGCCCCATACTAGTTGCATGTCTTAAAAAAAACGAATACCATACTGAAAGAATTCGATTTTTAGAACATAGCCACCTTTAAATCCAATATCTGAAACTGTTGCTCAAGTAGAGAATAAAGGAAAATGTTTAGAAGACTTTTCAAAATAGAGCAGTCCAATAATAGATCAGTCGCCAGAAATAAGAGGCACGATACCTCAACTCCCGCACATTCTCATAATTTTTTTAATTAAAGTTTCAAGAGAATGCGATATACTCTGTCTTGGCCTCCACATAATCAAAAACATCAAGCTCCATTAAGATAGTAATCGGCGCTGCCAAATGTTAAACAGAATAATTAAATGTGATTTCAAATATAGCCTCCCACTATATAGAATAACGTTTCAGAAGAAGCCACGCTAAGGAGTAACTGGCGTTGCCAGAGCCGTCCAATATAAGGTATATTTGAAAGTCATATCAATTTTAAGCAATCCAAAACTACCGCTAGGTAACAAAACGATGCTCAATAAAGAATATTCACCATTTTTAAAAGACATCATGGAGAAATAATAAACCTAGCAACTAAGAAAGAGGTCGACACAAGGCAATTAATTCATGTCCTCCCATTTTTGAAAAACAATTCAACCAAAGACTATACTTAGATATGCTGAAGCTGTCGAAAGAAGCATTGAATGTTTAACCGCCTCCATAAGGAATATACGCCAAAATTCAAAATAGATGCCATAATAACGTCCTTATTCATATACAGAGAACCACGACAATACAACTCAGATAAGCCGACATAAATAGCCTGAAGCCGCTACACATTTTAATCAAAAACTAAAGGCGTGGCAGTTAGAAATAAAGGCATTACAAACTTAAGACACGTCCTTTGAAAAGTCCAAGCGTTGTCAAGATGATTTGAACTCATTCCTTTTAAGTGCCACGATGAAGAACTTGGCCGCTTCAAATAAATACATCATCCTCAAAGCATTGAATAACATTTTAGATGATTTGGCATCCACTTGGCATAGAATAAGCAAGAGGCTGACAAGTAGACACATAATCAGCTGAAGTAAACACTCACCTAGCTCAAACAGACACCTAGGTAGCTCAAGTAGGCAACCAAGGAGCTCAAGCTGCTCAACCAGGTATACAAGGAGCTCAAGCAGCTTAAACACACAACCAGGTAGCTCAAGCAGGTCAAGCAAGCAAGCAAGCAAGTAAGCACCTCAACAAGACATCATACTTAAACACAATACCTTGACATCAATGAAAAACATGTTCAACAATCTCCCCCTTTGTCATTGATGGCAACACCATTAGAAACCACAGCCAAAACTGCATCTGATAACACCTCTTGAAAACTGAAATACTCTGAAACGAAATCTGAAACCAATCTGCCCCCCCTGGCTCACTACTCCCCCTTTGACATCAATGACAAACTGAACAACCAATGTCATGGTATAATGAGCAAATTTTTTGATCATATGACATTAAAATCTGAAAAACATCTTGAAAGATAATGATGATTTGATGAATAATCGGCAGCTTTACAATCTAAGAGATACACAAAAACTCACTCCAAAACTTATTTCCAGAATTCCAAAAATATAAGAAGAAAACTCAGATATTTGAACCAACTTACATAACTGAAACGGGGTTGATAAGATTTAACAGTGAAGACTCCCCTTAAGTCCGAGCACCTTCTCAAAGATATAGTGAAGTCATTTCTGACTTCTCTTTTTCAACCTCTTTCTTATTCCTCCAAACCTTTTTAACTTCTTTTGATTTAATAACCTTCTTGTTTTGCTTGGAGAAATCTGCTACACCACTTCTACAAACTCTTGTAGTATGACCAAAATTATTGCATTTGTAACATATAACATTATACTTCATCCTAGGAGCAAAAGCATTCCTATGCACATATCTGAAATCATTTCTTGCATAAATTCTACAATTTGCAGCCTTGTGACCAAAACAATTGCATGAAAAACAATATCCATAAAAGAGAGAATCATTAAACCTGGTCATTGATCTTGTCTTTGAATGGGAGATCTCCTGAAAGTGTTATTTCTGTTCTTTGAATGCAAATGTTTTGAGCAATCAGCGTTACCTATCCGCTGTTTTTCGTTTTCAGATTTAGAACATTGACCTTTTTCAAACCCAACTCCACTCTTATTAGTTGAAGACTTTTGTGAACCAATAATCTTATCCAAAGACATAGAATTTTTCTGATTTATTTTCTCATTGCTCAGCAGTGTTGATGATTTGCTTATGTTTCTAAGAGAAACAACCTCAGCTTCAAGTCTCTCTACATTCTCTTCTTTAACCTTTAACTGATTTCTGATTTCTTCCTCAATTTTCTTTCCCTCTTCAACCTGAATCTTCAAGTTAACAATCAGATTTTCAGCTTCTTTATTTTGATTTTCTAGATCAACCATCTTCTTCTTAGCTTCCTCAAATGCTTGAGATATCTTCATTTTTGCATCATCTTCTTCTTGTAACAACAACTTCAAGTTTTGATTTTTCCTCCTAAGTTTCTTAACTTCACTTAAAACACTAATTAGTTCTGCTTCAAAATCAACTTTAGCCTCTTCATCATATTGCTCATCATCTAAATCTTCATCTTCATTCTGAAGTGAGTATACTTTTTCAGCCATAAATCACTAACTTCTGATGAACTATTATGATCATTTTGAATAAAAACTTTTAGTAGATTTCTTATGCATATTCTTCTTACCTTTACACTCCTTGGAATGTTTTGATTTCTTCTCACAATCACTGTCCTCATTCTTCTCATAGGGGCATTTTGTTGCATAGTGTACTATCTTACCACAGTTGAAGCTTTTAATAGGCAACTTGCTTTTGTATTTACTGGAACCCTTCTTCATCTTTCACATGAAAAATGCTTCTTTTGAATTAGAATCATCATCTGAACTATCACTTGATTCTCGTTCCTTTTGTTTGCCTTTCTTAGATGCTTTGAAAGCTGTCTCTTTCTTGGATGAAGATTCAATAATTGTTCTCATTTCATAAGCTGTCAATATGCCATGAAGCTTATCTATAGACATTTTGTCAAGGTCTGCTATCTCTTCTATAGCAGAAATTTTTGCATCAAATCTTAAAGGTAAAGACCTTAAGATCTTCTAAATGACAACACTATCTTCAACCTTTTCACCAAGATCCTTAAGAGAGTTCACAACTTCATCTACCCTCAAAAAATAAGTAGCCACATTCTCTTCCTCATTCATCTTCAGACTCTCAAATTGCATCCGGTGAGTCTGAAGCTTGGCCTTTTTCACTTTTTCATCCCCTTTGTAGGCATTTTTAAGCTTATCCCACATTGCTTGAGCACTATCACAATGCATGACTTTCACAAATTCTGATTCTGATAATTCACACAAAATAGCATTCATAGCCTTTGTGTTGCATTCAAAAGCTCTCTTTTCATTAACAGTAGATGGAGGATTCTGAGGAGGTGTATAACTAGACACAACGCTGTTCCAAACAACAAATCCTAGAGACATCAAGTATGTTCGCATCCTAACACACCAAAAAGCATAAATGGTACCATTAGATAGAGGAGCTCTATTTGTTGCTAGCCCTTCTAGAGCATTCATTTTGTGACCACACAAAAACAACCTTCAAGCTTTTAAGCTTTTGCAGAAGGTACCTGCTCTGATACCAATTGAAGATTGCACAACAAATACTGAGAGGGGGGGGATGAATTAGTATTTGAGACTTTTTTAAAACTTTAAACCAAATTGATCATGTAAATCATAAATCAAACCATAAATCAACAACATAAAACACCATATGCAAGATAAACACCAGGATTACGTGGAAAACCCTTTCGGGTAAAAAACCACGGAAAAATATTGCTTTTATTTATCTCCAAAGGGCACCAACCTAGTTACATAAGTGAGCACCAACCCACTGAGAGCACCAACTCTCTTTGAAGCACCAACTCTGATTTGCTGAAGCACCAACTCCAGTGTGAGCACCAACTCACCAAAAATACCAAAGTACCAACTCTAGTGGCTGAAGCACCAACTCCAGACTTTCAATTCAAATCTGCAAAACACTGAGACACTGATTTCAAATGATGCCTACACTTGAACAGTGAAGGTAAAACTCACAACATCATATCTTGCTGTAGCTGATTATTCTGTTCAACATGCTCAGAAAACTTCACAACTCTGCCAACACCTCCATAAGACTCCTTATGACTAGTTATTGAACATCATCATCAATACCAGAAACAAACTGCAATCTTTATACAAAGCCAGCATACTTCACTTGCTATCACAGGGGTGACTCCAACTCAATATGATTCTCTTGAAAGTTACAGATGAAACAACCACTCCAAGACATATTCCAAAGCTCCTGAACATCAAGAATTTTTTTTTCACACGCACAACAATCAGAAAGAGATCTCATAGAAACATCATCCAATCCATGCCATAGTTTTCTATAGCTTGCAAATAAGGTAGCAGAGTATATTCACCACACTACACACAACACAAACAAACTTTCATCTATAATACCTAGGACATGGCAATGCACAGCTTCATCCTTAATTTCACAAAAAAAAAATCCAACATTTGAATTGAATAATATATTTTTATCTTAGCCGCCTCCTTTAATATCAAACTGTTACACTCAAAGGGAATGCAATTTTTTGAGCCGCCCCATACCTGTTGCAATGTCTTAAAAAAAAACGAATACCATACTGAAAGAATTCGATTTTCAGAACATAGCCGCCTTTAAATCCAATATCTAAAATTGTCGCTCAAGTAGAGAATAAAGGAAAATGTTTAGAAGACTTTTCAAAATAGAGCAGTCCAATAGTAGATCAGTCGCCAGAAATAAGAGGCATGATACCTCAACTCCCGCACATTCTCATAAATTTTTTTATTAAAGTTTCAAGAGAATGCGATATACTCTGTCTTGGCCTCCACATAATAAAAAATATCAAGCTCCATTAAGATAGTAATCGACGTTGCCAAAGGTTAAATGGAATAATTAAATGTGATTTCAAATATAGCCTCCGACTATATAGAATAACGTTTCAAAAGAAGCCACGCTAAGGAAGTAACCGACACTGCCAGAGCCACCCAATATAAGGTATATTTGAAAGTAATATCAATTTTAAGCAATCCAAAATTGCTGCCAGGTAAGAAAACGATGCTCAATAAAGAGTCTTCACCATTTTTAAAAGATATCATGGAGAAATAATAAACCCAATGACTAAGAAAGAAGCCGACACAAGGCAATTAATTCACGTCCTCTCATTTTTGAAAAACAATTCACCCAAAGACTATACTTAGATATGCTGGAGCCGTCGAAAGAAGCATTGAATGTTTAAGCCGCCTCCATAAATAATATACACCAAAATTCAAAATAGACACCACAATAACATCCTTATTCATATACAGAGAATCACGACAATACATCTCAGATAAGCTAACATAAATAGCCTGAAGCTGCTACACATTTTAATCACAAACTAAAGGCGTGGCAGTCAGAAATAAAGGCGTTACAAACTCAAGACACGTCCTTTGAAAAGTCCAAGCACTGCCAAGATGATTCAAACTCATTCCTTTTAAGTGCCACGATGAAGAACTTGGCCACTTCAAATAAATACATCATCCTCAAAGCATTGAATAACGTTTTAGATGATTTGGCATCCACTTGGCATAGAATAAGCAAGAGGCTAACAAGTAGACACATAACTAGCTGAAGTAGACACTCACCCAGCTCAAATAGACACCCAGGTAGCTCAAGTAGGCAACCAAGGAGCTCAAGCTGCTCAACTAGACATACAAGGAGCTCAAGCAGCTCAAACACACAACTAGGTAGCTCAAGCAGGTCAACCAAGCAAGTAAGCACGTCAACAAGACATCATACTGAAACACAGTACCTTGACATCAATGACAAACATGTTCAAAACATTATTCACATCAAAATCTAATTAAGGCAATAGCCATTCCAATGTGGATTCCCATAATAATCTTATTACGAATTCATTGAAATGCTTGTAAACTGCAGTCTCAAGGTTGGTCGCCCTTGTATTGCGAGAGCATGGAAGGTGGGTCGTCCTTCCACCCCTTAGTCCACCTTGGAGACTGGTCATCCTCCTTGATCAGGCCCAAGGGCATGGAAGGTCGGTCTTCCATTCCATTGCGGGGTGGCATACTTGATAAGAGCATGAAGGCCGGTCTTCCATTCCATCTCGGGGTGGTGTACTTGATAAGAGCATGAAGGCCGCTCTTCCTTCACCTCTCGTGAACCTGGAAGATTGATCGGCCTCCCTATTTGCAATCCAATTCTCTAAATTCGAAATAGATTATTATAGGAATCCCTTATCACATATAATAAAGAGAAGCATGTAGATTATTCACAAAGATCATTAATTTTCTGCAAGTACTACTATTCACAAAGATTATTCACAGAGACATTCAAATGGGTTTGTACTTGCTGACCTTGCTACACTCCCACTCCTTGAAGAACCTCCAGTGGCTGCCATACTTCTATGTTCTAGCTCTACTTCTTTCTTGCTTTTGAACTTCAACCTCTTCACTATCACCACTCTACTGTTGCTCATGGTTTTTTCTGGTTAGGAACAAAAGACAGTTGCAAGTTCAAATAAAAGAAAAAATAAATCATAATGCCCAAGCAAAATAAGATGAAAAAACAAATGTAAGATGAATAACTTACCTCTAATGTAGTGGATTTGATGCCCTAGTCTCCTCTTTTAGTTGTTCTCTCCTCTTTCAACTGCTGCTCTTCAACACAAGTTTGCAAATGTTAAAATGAGAGTTTTTTTTCATTTTTGTTGTTTTGACAGGTGAATTAGGTTTAGTTGTTGTTTAAAGGGGTGGGGAGGAGGGGACGACAAGGGAGGACGGGTTCCTTGTGGGCCCGTCCATCCTTTTTTTAATTTAAAAATGTATTTTTTTTTAAAACTTAAATATTGTTGAGTCGTAGAGGATGGCTAGCTGCACCTTGATGTACCTTGCAAGTTTTGGGATGTTTTGGAAACACACTCTTTTTTTTGTTTGGAAAGGGGAGGGGGGAACGTTTTCTAAGTGTCCCTGTGTCCTCAAAATGTCCCCTATAGGGGATGGGGTACTAGGGAATGGGACACATCCTTGGGGAGCATTGATTCAAAATAGGGGTTCAATACCATTGTTATTCCTTTTCCTTTCACATACTTTTATATTCTCCACAAAATAGTAAAACACAAAAACCATATGCAAGGTAGGTCACCAAAATGAATATATGTGGGTAAACATGTAAGGCTAATGACTTCAAGCATGTGATGTCCCTGCTCTAGTCAGTTACCAGGTGCAGTGTGTTAGCCTATTTCTTGGATCCTTGTGGGCTAACTGGATTGGTTAGAGGGTCAATGGTATTTTCTGGAGGAGTTGGTCGTTCTCATTTTCAGAGTTCAGTGATTGGCTCACTGCAGGCCTTGGCAGTTCAGGAGTTGACAGCTTCTAACGGCACAAAAATATATGGAGTTTTGAGAAAGTTATGATTATTTAAGTGATTTAAGTTATTAATTAACTTAAAACTTTATTATAAAGTCAAATTGACTTTATACTTTTTTATATCACTTAAATATTCATAAAAAAGTGATTTAAAATTAAATCACTTAAACATAAAAGTTGGCGCCCAAGTATTTAAGTCCAAACTATTGAAAGGGACTTAATTATATTTTAAAAGATTTAAATGATGAAAAGAGGCGTCATTTTCTTGGAATTCGTGCCTTTTGGGATATAAGGCATTTTGGCAATGTGAAACTCTATTCTTGATTATTTTGACTTTGCCTTTGGTTTTCTTCTGTGCTATCCTCTGTGATCAGGGTTTGAGCAAATCTTCCATTGGAGAACGAGATCTCTTCAGTGTTGAGCATTTTTGAGACTGTGAGAGACCAGTCGAATTAGTGCATCTGTGAGGGCTTCATTAAGAGGTTCTACATGCTACAATCAGAGTTTTATTATTCAGTTTTTACTTGTTTGTAATAAGGAAGGGGGTTTCTTCACCAGAGACGTCATCTTCAGCAGATCTGCAGCTTTCAGCTTTGTTCCTTTAGTTTCTTCCTTTGGCTGTACCATTTGCCTTGGGATTTGTGCCTTCCTGGAGGTTTGGCGTGTGAAACTTGTAGCTAAAACGCCTTCTTTTTTGTTCCTGTTTGTGCTTCATTCTTGGCGGCTACTCCTATTAGCCCTTTGTATCCTATTTTAGAGTGGGAGAAGTCATTTCTGGAGGCCAGGCGTCCATATTTGCCAGTTTTCATCAATTCCGGCTGGCAAGCTTGGATACTTCTTTATTTAATTATTCTGGAGCATTTCGGATGTGTAATTTATTTGCAATCCCATTGTATGTACTGCAAAATAACATCTATTACATCTGTTGCTCAAAATATTACTGTATTGCAATTTTATGAGCTTTTATATGATGCGCCCCTTCTCTTATGTCTACAAACTTTCTTTAAAAAACTAAAAAAACACAAATAAGATAAGGAAAATACAGGGGTTTGAGTTGTGAGCCAGCAGGGTTCATCACAAAGCACCATCCCATTAATTGCATCTGGTAACACCATATACTAACATGAACCACATGCATGACCCAAGTAATAATTCCAAGAGTTCTTAGTGCTGCAACTGTGCTTTGATACCAAACTTATGTACCTTGGGGATGTATCCCTTGCATATTTTGATCCGTCTCCTATAGGGGACTTTTCAAGGATGCAGGGATGGTTTGAAATGTCTCCACCTTGTACCTAATTTCTAGAAAAATAGGAAATGCTTTTGAAATAGGAGATTTGTAGGAGGAAGCAATAAGGGACAACTAGCTGTCCTTGGGATGGCCAAGAGACATCGTCCCCAATGGCTTAGGTGGCTTAAAATTTTATTAAAAAAAACACAATATTGAAAAAAAAAGAGATGGGGGTCCCCGCAAGGACCCCCACACCACTTTACACCAACCTTAAAACATTCCCACTAACAATTAAAAACAGAAAACAAACTCATTTTGCCATTCTCCAATCTGTGAAGAAGACAAAGAAAGAGAATAGCTGTGAGAAGAGAACTCCGAAGAAGGCAAGAGAGCATCAAATCTACGTCATTTGAGGTAAGTTTACTATCCATTTTTCATTTGTGCAAATTCCTTTGCATTTTTTTTGAGAAAGTTCCAAACACTAAGAAAGATTTTTTTGTTTTATGTTTGCACTTGTAGCTGTGTTTTTAATTTTCAGCAAACCAGCAATGAGTAGTAGTGAGGGTGAAGGGGTTAAAATTCAACAAAGACATTGTAGAAGTATTGTTGGGGGTTTTTTCAGGTGTGGGAATGTCACAAAGACTGTGAATTCAAATAACCCATCTAAACTCTTCAAAACCTATGCAAAAGGTCCATTTAATTAAAAACAACCTCTTTTACAATTTGCAACAGTGATAGACAAAGACAAGAATTTTTTTAGGGGGGAGTAGAGTATGGCTACATCATTTGTGCAACAAAGACCTATAGGGGCAGCTAAACAAGGGCTGTTCCCATCTTTTGTGCATAAGTGGACTAGGGGTGAAAGGTTGTGAAAAAGTACCTCTAGTTGAGAAGGCCAATGTGACTAGGTTGTACATGGAGGGGAAGGCAAGAAATAAGGGAATGCCAATAGAGACTGTGTAACCTAATATGTTATTACCTACTCAAACCATAAATGTTGAGAATCAAAAGGGAGAGGGTTCTACCAAGGGAAAGAAAATGGCTAGTAGTGTTGCAAAGATGTTTGATATGCAATCACGAGGAGTGGCTGAGTCTTCTATTGCTAATTTTTTTGACCATGCCATACCATTTCATGTGTCATGTTCTCCCTATTTCAAACAAATGTTTAAGATGCAACTGTTGTTGGTCCCTCGTTAGCCCCCTTGGAGAACATATGCACCATCCTTCTTGATAGAGAGTATTCTAAGGTGAGTGTAATGATGGAGGAAATGTAACAAACTTGAATAAAAAATGGTTGCTTGATCATCATGGATGGGTGGATCGATGTTAGACATTGGCCACTCATTTGTATCACTATCAAATGTTCACTTGGCTCTTAGTTTCTTAGGGCTATTGATTGTTTAGGGAAAATGGAGGATGCAAACAAACATTTTCAGATTTTGAAGGATGCCATGTTGTGTTCATGTGTTGAAAACACATTGAAAGATATTGGAAAGATAAATTGGGTGAAGGCAATGGTGGTAGAAGTTAGAGACATAGATATGTTTATTTGCAATCATCACACCTCACTTTCTTTGTTTAGGACTATTTTGAGGAAGGAATTCCTTAAGCCCTTGAATGCTAGGCATGCTAGCGACTTCATTTTGTTAGAGAGGATGGTTGAGGTGTAGGAGTGTGCATTGTTAATGATAATTAATCTAGAGTGGGGTAGAGGGCTAGAGGTATGCATGGCTGAAGGAAAGAGTGAAACAAAAGATCTTTGATAATGATTGGTGGTCTATAGCGAGGTAAGAAATTGTTGATTATATTATTAAATTATTAAATAGTTAATTTGTTAATGTTTCTAACTTGTAAATTATTTTCATTCTTTGTAATAGCATTCACTCTTTGACTCTTTGTTATTTGAGTCTTAATCTTTTTTGAAATTTTATTTTTTGTAACTCGTTTGCAAATATGTTTGCTCTTTCATCTCACCTGTTATGTGGGTCATAAGATATGTTAATATAGACTCTCCTAGCCTTGGGAGATTTATGTGACATTTGATAGAATGCTTGGGTAGATGAAGCAAGCCATTTATAGCATGGATCCTACTTTGGGATTTTATGAAGAGCATATAAGTTGGAACACTACAAACACCCCGTTTCATATGTAGCATATGTTCCAAACCCCAAATGGTATGTAGCTAGGCTTGAGAGGGTGCCTCCATCTCATGATGAAGTGAAATAAGGGCTCATAAAGGCCCTTAGAAAAAAAATGCTAATAAGGAGCCTACTTTACTTTGCACAAAGTGGTTAGCCTTTGCCAATTTTTGGGGTCCAACATTCAATAAAGTAAAGGTGAAGACAATAGAGCTACATTAGCTCAAACTGATTGCATTGGATGATGGATGTGGCATGACGAGGATGCACTAGAGTTGAGGATACTTGCCACTCACCTCTTTTCATAGGTTGTTAATTCCTTTGCTGTAGAGAGTAATTGGTCCACACATAATTTCAATTAGTTAGTCAAAAGGAATAGGCATACCTCTCAGTGAGTAGAGAAGTTGGTGGTTGTGCATAGTGCGTTGTGGCTTCAAGATTGATAGATTCCTAAGTATCATCAAAATCCAACCACATGTTGGGATGTTAATCTTGAAGATGTCACATAAGTTGATGAGGAGGCATAGGAGGGATTGGTTGGAGTTCCATTGGATGAGGCAGCCCCTCATAGTAGTAGTAACTCAAACTTAGAATTTGATTTTGATGGAGTGTTAGTAGATGTTGATTAGGGTTAGTGGCATATTTTCTATGTTTTTGTTATTTTGTAGTTAAAACTTGCAGCCTTTGGGCATTTTGTTGTAACTTTTTAATAATATATATGTAGATTGACAATGAAAGCAATTAAAGTTTGTCAATTTGTTTGTTGACACTTGTATGAAATCTCAATTCATGTCTAATTTTATGTATTAAGGTTCTAAAATGTATATGATGAATGCCTTATCAATGTTCTCATATGAACATTTGAGATTTCATTATATTTTTAAATTTTCCCTATTTTTTTAGTAGCTGTCCCTTGCTGTCTCCTAGAAAAGGGCTACCAAAAAATCTGCACCAAATATACACACATTCATCCTCTGCTGTTCTCATCCTAGAAACTTGGTGTAACATAGGCTCAAAACAAACATATCAGCCAGGAATAACTTAGATCAACAGCCTATTGCAGGTGCAGATCAACACTCCAATTGTTGGGCACCAAGGGCACCTCACCCTACAACCTCTCATAGGTTTGGATTGCTTTAAGCACTAAAGAAAGGGCATCGCACTTCCTGAAATTCCCCGACAATTCTCTCTCACAGGTAGCAAACACTCCATACATCTGCAACATTCCATTTATTATGTTGTCACTTTCATTGTGTTAGGATCTGTATTCCCTATTATTGTTGGCTTTTGTTTTTTCTAGTGCCTAGTTCCTTTTTCCCCCACATTTGGGGTTCCTTAATCACGTGCTATTCTTTTTTCTATTCTCCTCTGGGTTGCATGTTTTAGGGGCCTTGCTTTTGTCTGTAGTTTGAGGCATGGTGTTGTAAAGCTGATTATGAGTTTGGAATTCTCCATGTTTTTGTTGTCACTATCAATATTGTCCACATCTTCTTTCCCAGTGTCATTAAGTATTTCAAAGAGGTCAGATGTTTTTATTTGGGTTGTTTGAGAGGGTAGATCTTTATTTTTCCAGGCATATGTTTGTCCTCTATTGAATTATCTATTTCTTGTTGATTTTATTGCTGATGTGGTTGCTGATCCTGATGTTTTAATTTCTATAGGTGGTTTTCCTGGGATGATTTATCTGCACCCTTAATTGTTTCCTTGTTTTGTCTTGTCTTTGCAGATTGAACTTGGCTTCCTGTTGTTTTTGTTATACCATTCTCAGATGTCCATGCTTGTGACATATTGTACATCTAAATGGGATATTTTCATAGTCAATGGGCTGATCTCATTTGATATCTCCCACTTTAAATACATTTTTGTTGTGAAGGGGTTTCTCCATATCTATAGTGACATAGATCCAGGCATATTTCAATATTCCTGGATACAGAGTGATCTTTGAAGATGTTATATATTCTCCTATGGATTCTTTTTTTGAAGTGTTTTATTCTTGTCAGTATTCACTTAGAAGTAGAGGATGTATAACCCAGAAAATTACTGTACTTGAGAGATGATCATTTAAGTTGAATGCAGGAGATCAGTGCTTTGCAAGTAGGGCTGCCTTATTCATTAACTAAGGTCTTAGAAGATTTGATTAAACATTGCCTTGTATGAGGACATCGCCATGATTCAATCTTTGGCAATTAGGAGTTCTACCATTCCTGTTGGCTCCTGGTTTTCTTTTCACCACACCTTTAGTGTTCTGGGTCTTGTAAAGGCCTTCCCATGAATCAACAGATAAGCCCTTTTGAGCACATTGTAAGAAGATTGGAAAGAGTTAGAATACAGAAATATAGGGTATTGTTGAACACGTTTGAGTTCACTGTTTTATCAGGCATACCATGACAATAAAGATATTTCAGAATAATATTTAGTGGGTTCCAACTCGAGCCCAAAGTGACTGATCAGAATATTTCTATTCCGGTTAATCTACTCGTGAAACAAAAATCAGGATGGTTCTCTACTTTGCTCCTTTAAAAGAAGCATTACATTTTCTCTCCCTCTTTCTTCCTCTTGGGTCTTCAAATGATGATAGCTTGGACCTTTGTATTGACAATTGACTTAATATTCAAGTTGATAGCTGCAAAGTGCAATCGTGAAATTAAAATTCAAGCAGTAAGTATGTATTGAAATTGAGTTGCTTTAGATGAGATCACGAAAAATCAACTACAGAGTTACTCTCAGCACACTGGACTATATATGGTCCATAATACATAGGATTTGGCTTCAGGATTAAGATGCCTCATTTGCTTCAAAACAGTGTTGCATAGTTGCATTTGAAAATATGGAAAAATATTTGGCAAACTTAATATAGTCATCAAAGGCATGTTTTCATAAGAAATTAGACTTTTTTGTACCTCAAGAACCCAGAACACTTTGAACAGATTAATAGTTCATTTCTATAGCATAATGAAAAAGTTTCAAGCTTCTCAATAAACTATTTAGCAGATCTATCCATTTTTGTAAATAAATTACAATTGCTAAATTACTTTCAAAGGTAGTAAGCAGGTTATCCTTTTCAAGAATGATATTGGGGCTGGATGTTTCGAACAAGTTAATTTCTAATCCTCTTTAGGTGTGATTTACATCCTTGATGTATGGATATTTACTGTTTATATGGTTAAGTAACGAGTTACCAAAGTTTTCAATATATTATACTCAGCTTGGTATATCAATTAAATGAATTGCACCTTCGAGCAATTTTGATCTCAGTGCTGAAAACTTAATAACTTTGTAGCTTTTGGAAACTTTGTCGGGTTTAGTTATCTCCTTTATCATTTTGGTTTATCCATTTGCTCATAACCTCTCTAGAATGCATGATCAGCCCTCCTCTCTTTGATATACACATGGAGACTGATTTGATGGGAATATAACATGACATCCCAAGGCACCATCGTAGCTTTAATTTACTAAAAACTAAACACTTTGCCAGATGTGTGTATTTATATATGGATCATTATAAAAATGAAATAAAGTTAGGGAAATTTATGCAGAACAAAAGGGCTTATGTTGCATTGTTCACTGTGTCAAATGCATCTTTCCATATCCCTTCTTAACATTTCTTGCAGATGGACCTATCCATGATAATTTATGTCTGGCAGAGGAAGGAATATAAATTTTTTCTGACACAAATATGCTTAATGCTTGTTTAAGCTGTCAGATTTTTTCGTTTACTATCCTTTCTATCTTCACTTCAAAGAATGCTTGTAGTGGCCTATTCCAAGATTTTACTTTGTACTTGTGGAAATAATGTATCTCTTATGAATCAGGTCGTGTGCTGATATCCTTGTGGGAGTTTTTCGTGTACGTTAAATGGGGATCGTTAAAAGCAAAATTGGTCATGGATTTGGTATATTCAGGCAACTGAGCAAACCCTCAAAAATAGAAATTAAGATGGTTGAGGTTATGAAGAATCGAAAAGGCTCTAGAGAATGCAGTGTGAAATCATTCAACAGTGTCATTATGAAGTTCAACAAAATTGATGAGAGCTTTAAAAAACTTAAAAGTGTTTTTCAGAAAATTGGTGCATTTCTTATCCTTTTTATTATTTCATTCTGTTAAATATGTTTGTTGTTTTACATTTGACAGTACTATTTTTTCTGTTTCTCAGTACAATATGTGATCTATGCCAGTTCTTAATAAGAGGTTTTTAACATTTCCTGTATGATGCCTTTCTATTTTTTTCTTGATAAATAGGTATTGAAATAGTTCCTTTGATTTGTAATATCCATAAATGATATTTCTGAATGGTTAGCTTTTGGTTTACCTTACCAGGTAACTTCCAAGGGGTCAGCAATGATTCGGCATATTAATTTTTTTTTTCGAGAGGGTTTTCTTTGAACAGTAGGTAATTATGAATACAATCTTGTGGAAGATATATGACAAGGTAGAAAATTGCCCTTAAACAGTTTCAGTCAATCTGAACGTTACACTTATGCCATGCTTTCAAGGTCTTTTAAAGTCTTTTGAAGTGAGCTGAATGCTATTTGTTCATTTTGA
Source organism: Sequoia sempervirens (assembly GCA_007258455.2). Lineage (NCBI taxonomy): Eukaryota > Viridiplantae > Streptophyta > Pinopsida > Cupressales > Cupressaceae > Sequoia > Sequoia sempervirens. The sequence goes on along the minus strand of VDFB02271358.1, from coordinate 1,280,867,393 downwards.
AATCTGCATCTTATTTTCAAGATATACCTTCTTTTCTTTGTCCATTCTCACATCTTAGTGAAGTTCATTTAGATATCCTTCAAGTGGATTAGTTGTACTTGTTGAGGTGATTGTCAAAATGATATTTTGTTAGAAATATTGGAATTCCTTGCACTGCTGACTTTAGATCTCATTTTGTTTGTTACCCTCCCTCTATCTCATCTCCAAGAGCTTCTATTGCTTTACCCAACTCTCTAGATTGGAGAATTCCACCACCCATTTTCATTGTCAGCCAATTACAACCTGCTGCGCAACTACAGCTTGGTGGCTCAGTAATAATTTCACTTCATGCACTTACAGCAAAGAGCAATCTGCTAAAGCCAATGATGATTTCCAGGCCAAATACCAATCCATTCTAAACCACCATTCAGTTAGTGTTCATCAATACTATCATTGACACTCTAAGTGGCCTTATGAGAGTCATGGACCGTCAAAACAAGCGAGAAGGGTCCATTCAGGAAAACACTAACTTGCTGATGTAAAATCTGCAAGGCATCAAAGAGAACCAGAGAGGAATTATCAATTGCATAAACAAGCAAAAAGAGGGATTGGCTAATCTTTGTCATTGCTATTAGAGTGTCTTGAATGGAACGGAGGCAATCAAGAGGATCCTTGAACTGATAGGACAAGAATGCATACAAAACCTCCTCAATCAGCAATTCCAACAGCTCAGTGTTAAAAGAATGATGAATCTTTCGACTATCCCTCTCAGTCACATTGCTGCTTTGCAGATCAGTGGAAATTATATCATGTCAGCCATGGAAAAGGCAACCTGGTTGGGTCGAATGTCTGCTGGATCAAACCCCAAGAAAAGACACTGCGACATTATCAGGAACAACAGCCGATGAGTTTTGGATCCTCTTTACTTCATTTTGAATCTGCCTTAGTTGTTGATCATGCCTCCACTATGCGAGTTTGAAACTGAATGTATCTCTCCTTTATATTCACAGATATGTATTTTTGATTTCATTAGCCTTAAGCTTGAATGCCACCAATGCTTGGTGGTTCTAATCTGCCCCTAAAAGCATGCACTTGGAAAGGATTTTTGTATGTTACAACTCCTTAATTTTGAAAAGTTCTATTTATTAAAAAAAGAAAAGAAATTTCAAAAGTCCTGTCTTTAAGTGGGTAGGCTTGTCGGTTTTGTAACACTTGGAATTGATTATATAGCTATTTTAGATGACATTTTGTATGGAGCTGTTGGGGGATGGTGGAAGGGACAGTGGGATGCATTTCCAGAATGGCAAACAGTTTTCCTGGATTTAAGAAACAGGGATGGCAAACTTTTAATATATAATTTTTTGAGATATTGAATTTTTACATCTGTTTTATAATCAAAATTCAAGGCCTTATAATCAATGAACATCTTCCATAAACCATCCATTTTAGGCACTTTAACAATAGGAGAATAAGAAGGAGAAATGCTAGGACGGATTACACTGTGGTCTAATAAAGATCATAATTGTTGTTTTACCTCGTTAGATTCCATCAATGATTGTTTCATACTCAAATATTTGTAGACTCTATAGACCTCAAGACTCTAATGCAATTGATGCTCACTACACTTTCCAAGAACCAAAAATAACCTAGAAAGTAGGTAAAATAGAATCATATTGACATAACCGGGTGAACTGGTTGCAAAATATAGGAGGTTTATTGTACCAAAATATGGCTGACAGTGACTATCCTTGTACGATTTTTTTTATGTCAGATGATAAGTGTTGTAACCATCATAAATCTTGCCAAAACTGGTATCAGGAGATGGGACCTGTGATTCAGGATCAATACTATTATACACATCATCCCAAGTTAATGGCTTCCACTTGGTGTGGATGTGGAATCTATGATGAATGTTCCAATCTGCTTGATATTTGTCATAAACTAACCGTGGAATGAAATAGGACCCCCTTTTTATCCTTTTGTTAATAATAATAGTAGTAACCATGTCTTGTGTGAAAGAATAGTCAGGATTGATGTGTTGTGGTCCAGCATAGTAGAAGAATTCTCTGATTTGGTCAAAAGGTCTTACAGTACAAGTTATTACCCAATTGAAATAAGGGCATTTGATAACATTAATAAGCTGCAAATATTGTTTATCAGTTTCAATTTTGAGGATGTAAAATCCCCATAATCATCTTTGTAATAATGAGGAGTAGTAATACAACCAAGATGTTCTAAACTTTCAATATCAACGGCTGCACTTTGTAAATATTTTTGATCTACTCCTCGCATTAGTATGTCTCTTTGAACCAACTGATTTAACCCTCTGAAGAACACATTGAATTCTTTTTGCATATCAAAACCTAGGTAGCCTGGTTGGCTAGAGCTAGAAGCTATCATAAAAACTCTAGGAAAGTTTCTGCTTAGATGATCTGTGTAATGTCCCCTTCCTAGTCAGCATAGCTGGATTTGAGGTTAGCCTATCATTCTGATCCTCGTAGGCTGACAAATGTGTGTAGAGGATCATTTGAGGCAGTTATCTGGTGTTCGGGAACATTACTCCTTCAGTTGATTTAGGTTGGGCCTTCACAGACTCTTTCAGAGAGGTTTTTTTAGATACTTACTATTTATAGTAAGTCAGTAGGCGGAAGCTGCTATTTTGGGCAGGGCACCTGGTTTAGTTGGTCAGCTTAGTATCGACCCGGTTTGATGTTTGGTTGAGCAAACGGGGGTTATCAGAAGCATTTAATAATAATTGATGGAATAATTAATTTGACTTTATAATATAAAGTCATTTTAATGAAATATTAAAGTTAATATTTAAATGGCAAATTATAAAGTATTTTTAATACTTTATAAGGAAAGAGGGAAAAATTAATATTTAATGAGTTTAATATTCATTAAATTAAAAAGGACGCCATTTAAATAATATTAGCCAAAGTATTGAAAAAGGGCGAATATTTATTATTAAATGCAATTTAATGGATTTAATGAGAAAAGTCGAATTATTGAGAGAAGCTATACATTCTTTCAAGAGCAAATCGAACTGGGGTGATTAATTATTCGAATTTGTTATCTTTTCTCTCTGAGAGCATTGGGGTTTGAGAAACCAGGGTTTCTGCAGATCGGTAGGTTTTGAGGAACGTTCCCTCTTCAAGATCTGACATACTGAGACTGTGAAATATCAGTTGAAGATTGTCAAACAGGGTGACTTCATTAAGAGGTTGCAGTTGTGCTTATTGTATCGTTTTGGGAAGGATTTACAGAGATTATTTATCAGTTATTTGTGGCGACCTATCAGAGATCCATTCACAGTGTTCTGGCACATCTTTCAGAGTGGTACGGATTTATTTAATGCTGCTGGCTGGGGCCGTACTTTTGTACCAGCAAGGCCGTACTTTTCTTCACAGGAGAATACGCCTTCCTTTCTTAGCTTCTGCTTATTGCATCTTGAGTGCCTAGGGTTTTTGGAGTTTTGTTGTTGATCTGAGGACCTGTAGTTGGCTCTATCTTCTCAGCCGTACCTTTGCTACTTCATTAATGGTGGCTGCAAGCATTCAGGTTCCCTTCAAATAAAATATTGTTTTTCCCTTCTATGTTCGATTTAATTTATTGTATGAATTCTGGAGGCCAATAAATGTATGCGCATTCATCTAGAGAGCAATATTGATGCATATTTATTGTCAATGAATTTATTATGAATTTTATAGTATTTTAGAGCAAAATCGCAATTTCTCTTATTTGGCAAAAACCCACAAAAAAATAAAAAAAAATAGAAAACACAAACAAATACAGTATTCTCAGGCAGTGTTCGGGTTGAGAGACACCTGGTCTCTTACAGTGGTATCAGAGCATAGTTTTCCTACCATCTTGTGCTTTTTCAGTTGCTTTTTCAGAAAACAGTGTGCTTTTTTCGATGCTTTTTCATGAATAGAGAGATCATTCCCTATATTAAGGGTATAGGAACAGGCAGAGTTGAGGATTGGACAGGTCCACCGATTCCTGAAGGTGAGACAGTATCAGGGGTTCTGGGTATTCACAGATCCAGTTCCAATAGTAGTGAGAACAGTGTTACAACACTGATGGCAGATCGTGAGATTCCTGCAGAGACACATAGGGATTCAGGTAAAGCACATGCAGAAGGCGATATTACTGAAAATGAGTTTAGGCGCAGGCACGATAATATGATGGACATGATGTCCCAGTTGATGGGCACTATTAGACAGCATACTCCATCCTAGCCGCATTATATCCAGATCGGACAGTCAAGCAGGATTGCAGGCGTGGACCAGCCTTTGGCATCAGCACCACAGCAGCCATCACCGATCTATCATGAGCGTAGGCCTGGACAACCTTCATTCATATCTAGAGAGACCCCACCTTCGACTCCGGAGGCAAAGGAGCAGGGGTATCATCAGGAGTTCCAGCCACACAATGGCATGTCAGTGGCGGATGTGACCAGATTTCATGGTGAGTATCTATCATTAGCACCTGAGATCAGGCAGGCGTTGTCTTTTCATGAGTTTATGGATGTGCATAAACCTAGAGGGGGAGGTAGATTTGATTGCAGAGCTCCTCAGCACTAGCAGCCACAACCACAGGTGAACAGGGATTTACAGTATGCAGTTAGCAAAATCACCTTGCCATACTTTGACGGGTCTGATAAGAGTTCAGCGAGGTCTTGGGTCTAGAAGTTGGACAATTATCTATCATTGAGACCTATGCAGGAGGACGAGGCCATTAAGTTTGCTACTTTGCATCTTGATGGGTTGGCACATGATTGGTGGCATCATGGCATGTACACACTTGGCCATCATGCAGTCACTACTTACCAGGAGTTCACCAGCAGGCTCATAGAGCGTTTCGACAAGAAGGATCCAGAACTCTACTTCAGAGAGCTAGCTCAGCTCAGGCAGATAGGTAGTTTGGATGCTTATGTCGGTGAATTTCAGAGGGTTGCAGTCATGGTGACAGGCATTTTAGAACTGAGACTTGTTATTCTCTTCGTCGAGGGTTTGATGGAGCCTATGAGAGGTTGGGTCAAGGCATTTGATCCTCCTACTCTTCAGGAGGCCATGAGGAAGGCACGTAACATGGAGCTCGCAGCAAGTTCAGTTCTGGCTCGACACCCTATACGAGGCCTAATAGGTCATTTGACAGGAATAAGCCATTTGACAGGAAGAGGGATCCACCTAGTCCTAGGAGACAAAATGCACCACCATTTGACAGAGAAACACTAAATGATTTACGAAAGAAAAAATTATGTTTTTGGTGCAAGGCACCCTATGATGATAAACATGTATGCCCTCTTCGTCCCAAGGTGAAAAATAACCAGATGGAGTGGTTTTATGAGGGGGAAGATCATTCTGATCTGTCAGACCAGCAAGCTGATTCTGAGCATTCAGATGATGAGAGGTCTGAAAATGACGGTGAAAACGAAGGAGGAAGGAAGCTATAGGAGGCACATTTGACTAGTCTTCAGAGAGATGGATCGTTTAGACTTCGTGGGCTCCTAGCAGGTCAGAAAGTAATCACTCTACTTGATACCGGTGCCACTCATAATTTCATAGATGCACGGTTGGTAGAGAAACGTGGTATACAGACAGAGGAGTTTGAGGGTATTCGAGTCAAGGTGGCTGATGGGTATACCCTTAAATGTGACAAAAAGATAACTGATCTTCTGATGCGGCTGAACAACTATGAGTTCAAGATTGAATTCTATGTTGTTAATATGGGAGATATTGATGTGGTGTTAGAGATGGCATGGCTTCATGATTTGGGTGAGTTCACGCTCAATCTACGGGATATGGAGATGAAGTTCAAGACAAATGGGAAACCTCATGTCATCAAGGCCATTAGAGACAATAATTTGAGGATGGTTTCGTACAGGCGGATGGAGAGACTCATTCGTCATGATATGGTTGATTGGGTTGCAGAATGCATGTTATTGCCTACACAGCAGGAGCAGCAGAAGGTTGAGTACCATCCAGACATTCAGATACTGAGGACTAAACACTCCAAAGTGTTTAGTGACATTCCACCTGGTAGACCTCCAGACAGAGGCACTGAGCATATTATCGAGTTGGAGGAGGGTGCAAAGCCCACCATGATTACACCCTACAGGCATCCGAAATGGCTCAAGGATGAGATAGAGAAGACCATCAATGAATTGTTGGCTATGGGGCATATTAGACCTAGCAAGTCACCTTTTGCTTCATCGGTTGTATTGGTGAAGAAGAAGGATGGATCACTTCAGATGTGCATAGATTACCGCCAGCTCAATAAGAGGACAATTAAGAACAGGTATCCGATCCCTCGCATCGATGAGTTAATTGATGAGTTGCACGGTGCTATCTTCTTTACGAAGATTGACTTGAGATCCGGGTACCACCAGATTCAGATGAGGGAGCAGGACATTGAGAAAACCGCTTTCAGGTGCCATTGCGGTCACTTCGAGTTCTTGGTTATGCCTTTCGGTCTAACCAATGCACCTGCCACCTTTCAGGCTACCATGAATAGGGTCTTCAGTTCTCAGCTGTGGAGATTTGTATTGGTCTTCTTCGATGACATTCTGGTGTACAGTAGGTCATGGGAGGAGCATTTAGCTCACTTGGACACAGTTTTGGGTATCTTGGTGAGGAGTCCTTTTATGCCAAGGAGTCCAAGTGTGAGCTAGGCATGGCTGAGTTGTTGTATCTGGGGCACATCATCAGTGCCAAGGGAGTTAGTATGGACCCTGAGAAGGTTCGAGCTATAGTTGAGTGGCCAGTACCAGAGAACCTTACGCAACTCAGAGGATTCATTGGGTTGTGTGCTTTTTACAGGAGATTTGTTAGTGGGTTCTCACGTCACGCCGCACCCTTACTGATTTGACAAAGAAAGGGGCTTTTGCTTGGTCACCACAGGCTCAAGAGTGCTTTGACAGGTTTAAGGTGATCATGACTTCGTGTCCAGTGCTAGCATTACCTGACTTTACGAAGTCATTTGATTTGTTTTGCGATGCTTCAGGTGAGGGCATTGGTGCTGTTTTGATGCAGGAGAGGCACCCTATTGCTTTTGAGAGCAGGAAGCTTAGGGGTCCTGAGAGGTTTTACAGTATTTATGACAAGGAAATGTTAGCCATTATGCATGCTTTGGCTAAATTCAGGCAGTACTTGGTAGGCAGCAAGTTCAGCGTACAGACCACAACAGCCTGAAACACTTCCTTGGACAGCGAGACCTAAATGAGAGACAACAAAAATGGGTCAGCAAACTGCAGTCGTATGACTTTGATATCACCTTCATTAAGGGGAAGCAGAATGTTGTAGCTGACGCCTTGTCTCGTAGACCTCAGTTGAATGCCATGGCACAGATCTCAGAGGATTGGAGGCATCGGATTATTGCAGAGTATGCTAAGAACCCATGGGCTTCTAGCATTGTTGATGGGACAGAGCAGGATAGCAGGTACACTGTTGTGAATGACTTGATCATTTACAAAGGGCGGATTTTTCTGATTCCTGATTCAGAATTGAGGGATACAGTTCTGAGAGCTTTCCATGACCTTCCTATGGCGGGCCATCCCGGGTACTTCAAAACATATAAGCTGGTTCGGGAACGGTTTACTTGGAAAGGACTAAAAACTGATGTTCTTCAGTATGTTCGAGAGTGTTCTGTTTGCCAGCAGAACAAGCAGGAACACACATATCCTGCTGGATTGCTCCAGCCACTTCCTATACCTGACAGGAAGTGGGAGTGTTTATCGATGGACTTTATCACGAGTTTGTCGAAAGCCCAAGGTAAAGATTGCATTTACATAGTTGTTGATCGGCTGACCAAATATGCGCACTTCTTTCCGATCACTACTACCTTCACGGCATCGCAGACTACAGAGCTCTTCTTCAGAGAGGTATTCCGGCTACATGGGTTGCCTCAGACGATAGTCAGTGATAGAGACAGTCGGTTCATGAGCAACTTTTGGCAGGAGTTGTTTAGGCTCTGTGGGACCGAACTGACACCGAGTACCAGCTACCATCCACAGACAGATGGGCAGACGAAAATTGTCAATAAGTGGGTGGAAGGTTATCTGCGTAATTACATAGCTGGACAGCAGAGAGCTTGGGTGAGGTGGATATACCTCTGTGAGTATTGTTACAACTCTACTCACCACATGACTATACAGATGACGCCCTTCATGGCATTGTACGGGTATGAGGCGCCCAACCTTTTGGATTTGATATTGAGTGATAGCAGAGTGCCTAGTGCAGGAGATATGATGCAGAGTCAGCAGGACATTTTGAGGTCTCTCAGAGACAATATCCAGCGGGCACAGAATCAGTAGAAGCAGTATGCTGATCAGAAGCGGGTTGAGCGTTCTTTTGCAGTGGGTGACATGGTGTATCTTATGTTATAGCCATATCGACAGTCTACTCTGCGGAAGAGTGGTGCAGAGAAGTTGAAACCTCTTTACTATGGTCCATTCCGTGTCATCAAACGAGTGGGCGAGGTTGCATATGAGTTGGACTTACCAGCAGATAGCAGGGTTCACAACGTGTTTCACGTTTCTCGCCTGAAGAAGGCATTGGGTCAGCATGTGATACCCTTTCCAGTTCTGCCACCCCTTGATGATGAAGGGAAATTGATACTAGTACCTGAGGCCATCCTCGAGATGAGAGAGAGACACCTTTGGAGGCGGGTGATCAGGGAATATCTGATCAAGTGGAGAGATTTTCCAGTTGAGGATGCTACATGGGAGTCCGAGGAGATTTTACAGCATCCGGAGTTGAGATTGCTTGAGGACAAGCAATTTCAAGGAGGGCGGACTGTAATGTCCCCTTCCTAGTCAGCACAGCTGGATTTGAGGTTAGCCTATCATTCTGATCCTCGTAGGCTGACAGATGTGTGTAGAGGATCATTTGAGGCAGTTATCTAGTGTTTGGGAACATTACTCCTTCAGTTGATTCAGGTTGGGCCTTCGCAAACTCTTTCAGAGAGGTTTTTTCAGATACTTACTATTTATAGTAAGTCAGCAGGGGGAAGCTGCTATTTTGGGCAGGGCACCTGGTTTAGCTGGTCAGCTCAGTATCGACCTGGTTTGATGTTTGGTTGAGCAAACGGGGGTTATCAGAAACATTTAATAATAATTGATGGAATAATTAATTTTACTTTATAATATAAAGTCATTTTAATGAAATATTAAAGTTAATATTTAAATGGCAAATTATAAAGTATTTTTAATACTTTATAAGGAAAGAGGGAAAAATTAATATTTAATGAGTTTAATATTCATTAAATTAAAAAGGACACCATTTAAATAATATTAGCCAAAGTATTGAAAAAGGGCGAATATTTATTATTAAATGCAATTTAATGGATTTAATGAGAAAAGTCGAATTATTGAGAGAAGCTATACATTCTTTCAAGAGCAAATCGAACTGGGGTGATTAATTATTCGAATTTGTTATCTTTTCTCTCTGAGAGCATTGGGGTTTGAGAAACCAGGGTTTCTGCAGATCGACAGGTTTTGAGGAACGTTCCCTCTTCAAGATCTGACATACTGAGACTGTGAAATATCAGTTGAAGATTGATGACTTCATTTAGAGGTTGCAGTTGTGCTTATTGTATCGTTTCAGGAAGGATTTACAGAGATTATTTATCAGTTATTTGTGGCGACCTATCAAAGATCCATTCATAGTGTTCTGGCATATCTTTCAGAGTGGTACGGATTTATTTAATGCTGCTGGCTGGGGCTGTACTTTTGTACCAGCAAGGCCGTACTTTTCTTCACAGGAGAATACGCCTTCCTTTCTCAGCTTCTGCTTATTGCATCTTGAGCGCCTAGGGTTTCTGGAGTTTTGTTGTTGATCTGAGGACCTGTAGTTGGCTCTATCTTCTCAGCCGTACCTTTGCTACTTCATTAATGGTGGCTGCAAGCATTCAGGTTCCCTTCAAATAAAATATTGTTTTTCCCTTCTATGTTTGATTTAATTTATTGTATGAATTCTGGAGGCCAATAAATGTATGCGCATTCATCTGGAGAGCAATATTGATGCATATTTATTGTCAATGAATTTATTATGAATTTTATAGTATTTTAGAGCAAAACCGCAATTTCTCTTATTTGGCAAAAACCCACAAAAAAATTAAAAAAAATAGAATACACAAACAAATACAGTATTCTCAGGCAGTGTTCGGGTTGAGAGACACCTGGTCTCTTACAATCTGCAACTATATTGTCTTTTCTTGAAATGTGCTATGGTTCATAATTGAATTGATTCAAATATGCTTGCCATTGGACATATTTACCTCGTTCGTCTTTCCTCCCATTATCCTTATCCTTGAAAGTTAAGAACCTGTTGCAATCAGTTCTGATAATAAAATGTCTTAAAGCCATTAGTTTTAAACAGAATTTTTTAACACGTTTTATGACACCAAAGATTTATTTGTTTGAAGAAATCTATTTCTTCACATCATCAGGGAATACACCACTGGCATATTCTGCAATGTATTCTTTGCCTTCTTTGACAATAACTTAGTATCCTCCCCATGCAACATCAGAAGCATATGTATATAATATAAACTCATTAGTATTGGGAACATAGAGAATTGGGAGATTACTTATCTTTTTCTGTAACTTATTTATTGCAGCAGTGTGTTTTGGAGACCATTGGATCTTCTTTTTCTTCAGGAGCTGTTGAAGTGGTTCTCTGTCAAAACCTACATTAGGATAGAAATTATTTACATAATTTAAGATTCCCAAGAAGGCTGGTAGAGTCTTTTTATCAAATGGAGTCTTAAATTCTAAAACCTTTTCTTTGATGTGTGGTTGGACTTCCAGTACACCATTATTAACTACCATACCTAAAAACGTACAAGAGTCTTGACACCATTGAATCTTATTTAGGGACAAAACAATCCCAAAATTAAAAACTAACTTATAAAATGTTTCAAGATGACATTTATGATCATCAAAGTCTTTGCTAAAAATAATAATATCTCAATATATACACAGAAATTATTCACATCCTCTGAATATAGAATCCATCCATTCTTGAAAATAGGCAGGGGCATTCATTAGTCTGAATGGCATCACAATCCATTTGTAATGTCCAAATGGACGGTTGAAAGAAGTTTTGTATTGATCTTCTTCCTTGATCCTTATCCAATAAAATCCTGATTTACAATCAAATTGAGAAACACCTTGGAGTTAGCAACCTTTTCTAATAGATAAGACTTATCAGGAATTTGATATGGAAAGGGAAGAGTAATAGTATTTAATGGCTTATAATTTATAACCATTCTTTTCTTTCCTCTCTTCTGTTCTGAATGCTTATTAACCATGAATGCATAGCAACAAAAAGGAGACTCAGAAGGTTTAATAAACTTCCCTTTCTTGAGTTCCTTTATTGCTTGCTGCATATCTGAATAGTCATGCAAAGCAATAGGTATCTTTTTCCTGGTCTGATTGTTTTTCCTGGTTGCAGTTTGATCTCCATTGTAAGCATTTCTTTTTCCCAGACTTTTTGTGGGTCTTTAGAACAGATGTTCTTGACAACCTCTTCTTTTAATTCTGCTAGTGGTTCTGAAGTTTGGATTCTCATTGTTGCTGGATACTTTTCTGTTGCATAAATCAGTCTTGAAATGATAATTGATATTCAATATTTGTTATTTACAAAGGAGAGGAAAAACTCCTTATATAAAGAATTACAAGACGATGTTTCTAAAAAGAAACAATCCTTAATTAAAGCAAACTAAAGCAAATAATGGAAAGATACTAACAGCTAACTGAAGCAAAGTAAGTTAACTAAAAGTAAACTACCGACTAACTAAAAGCTAAGATGACCATTAAATATTTCAATAATACTTTAATAAGTCTTGGAGTATTGATTTTTCTCTTATTAAGAGTAAACATAATGCTTTTGTTTGTACACCCATATGGTCTATATCTGTCAATGAAATTTCCTCCTAGTAGTATGCCTATTGACATCTGGTGCATTGCAAAGAAATCACATGAAAAATCATGGCCTTCTATTACAAGTTTTTGTCAATGTTTATATTTATCACATACAAATTTATTTCCTTGGACATCAGCAGCTGTATAAATAGATTTTTTTGTAAGTTGCTCCTAATCCTTGATGATGAGAGGTTTGCAGAAAGATAATGATGCATTAGTATCAATTTGAGCATCATAGAGCTTTCCAATTATAAGAACTGAAATATATTGAGAAAATTTTCCACTTGAAAGGGAAACTAGGTATACTGGTTTAACTTCTGGACTGGGATTTGGTAGGGCAAATAGAACAAGGTTGACCTTAGTCGGATCAACAACATCTAGGATTTTTTCTACAATTTTCTCTTCTGGTATTTCTTGGTTTTTTACAAAAGAAGAGAATTTATTAGGAATATCAAAATATTCAATACAAAAAGGACTTTCTTAGTTATTAAATTTTTCTGCAGGGACAAAAGAGCAATCTTCTAGGTAGGCATCAAAATCATCTAGAGCCTTTTGTATTTCACTTTTTACAGGCTTACTAGCTGGTTTAGATTTTAGTTCTTTTTTGTATGGCTTTATTCCAAAAAATCTAGGTGTTATTGATTGGTAAGCATTATGAGAGGAAGTAGAACATTCTTCTTGTAAGATCCTCTACCAATTTTTTTCAAATAACTTGCAAAAATTTTCAGATTTGGTTCACAGAAATTTCGTCAAATGGTTGGCATGCAATGGTTCATTCTTGATTTCTGATTTTAATGCACATAAACAGCTGCAACTAACTCACAAGTGGATAAGCATAATCCCAAACATTTAGCAATCATTGAGTATCTTTAAGCACATTTTGTCAAGCACTTCATATCATTATTGTTTCAGCTGAATAACACCAATAGTCACCATACAATTGAATTTCTCGACTCAGATGTTAGAAATGACTCATATTCACAATAATTTTCTGACTGACACACCTTCCAGCTAATCAAGGACAAATGTATTCATTGCTGTAATGAACTGTGATTTTTATAAAATCCCAACAGTATTTTTCTTCTGCACTTAAATGACTACAAATATTTAGTTCTTTCAATGCTGACCTTTAGGAAGACTTTCCCAGCCAAGTCAACATCCCAATCAGCAACCTTAGGCATCCAAAAACTGTACGGCAGCTTAACTCTTTGCTTAATTCCTCTTGTGATGTGTATGGCAGACTTTAGAATGCTGTGCCAGCATAAGGAAGTGCCTTTTTAAGCCTTCAATAGTTTCAATCACCATTTTACTTTAATTTTCAAGAAGTATGGCAGGCTTGGGTGTAGGGAATGGTACGGCTGGGTGCAAACCCAGAAAATTATATTTATTCACTTCAATTTCTCCTTTAACAACACACACACACACACAGCACAATACTTCTGTCCCATCTCATCTTGCACACACAACACTAATAGATATAATTCTTTCTTGCAAATTTTTTATTGTTTAAATTTGTAAACCTAGCAACCTCGGGAAGAATAAATTGATTCGCTCCAAACCCTTATTTGCAACATTTAGCACAAAGGAAACTTCTGTATGAAATTGCTCCAATGGAATTCAAGGGTTTTTATCTCCAAATTCCAAATGTTTAGCACATCGTTGATCCCTAGCTGGAATCGCACTGCCTTTCGGGTTTTTGTCCATCCAGTGAGAAATCTGGCCACATGCACAAATCTCCAAAAGAGAAATTAACAATCTTTTGAATACCCAATCTGCTCAAATGAGACCC
>VDFB02271358.1:1280809606-1280853596 GCA_007258455.2 Sequoia sempervirens | reverse complement strand
ATCTATAATTCTCATCACTGCAAAAGAGCATTACAAAAATAACAACCCAAAAAGAAACAAGGAGCAACTTATAACATCATATAGATTTTGGCTATCGAATCAAAATTTCATGAAAGTGAGACACCCATTCCTTCATGTGGCAGATTTCGACGTCATTTTCATCTTGTTGCTCCTATATACCTTCATCTTGTGGAGCTTCTAGAGACCGCGTCGAAGCTGTGATGTTCAAATTGGGGAGGATGGCACGACAAACCTAGCGTGGAGCAGGGATTGGTGAGAATCATCTGCCATAGCAAAGTTGGGAGGGCGATGTTCGTGGACCAACATAAATGCAATGGCATGATATTTTACTTTGAATTTCTCCACCATATCCTCACAAATTCCCTTACATTTGAGTCAATGGTTGTATACATATATCTTGGGCTATTCATCTCAAAAGCATGCTTTATAGAATCATATAGTGACACATATGCCCTCCTATGCAAGAGAAAATGTCTAGGGAATAAACCCCTAACATATCCTTGTCCTTTCCACAAGTTGTAGGAATGGGTAACTCTTAGAAAAGAATTATCTTGCAAGAAAACCTCATTAACAACCTTGAACTTGCAATCAATTTAACAGACCTGTAGCATTGTAGCAAATCTAGTAAATTTGAAATGAAAATTGATAAGAGTTGGGATGGAAACATCAACTGCATTGCATGAGGATGTAAAATTCCTCTCCAATCACCCACTTAATGCACTTTCTGAGTGAAGGGTATTGAATCTTGAAAACTTGTTGTAAATGATCATAATCCAAGCACCCTATGAAAGGCATTTCCCAATCGTAGATTGGAAAAATTCCCTATAATTTCATGGATAGTACTCCATTATTGAATTCCAGCAAAACCTACAACTGCTAGAACCCACTTGTAATTTTCCACCACTGGATGCAGGGCCTTGAAACATGCAGAAAACCTTGAGAAGAAACAAAACCTAGAGAGCCTACAACTGCTAAAACCCACTTGTATGACGCCACCATTGAACACAGAGCCTTGAAAAATGCAGAGCACCTTGAAAAGAAAAGAAAAAACTTGGAGAGCACCTTTGCCTTGATGAAGAACTTTCGAGAATGATGTGAAGAAGAAAACCCAGGGTTGTGTTTAAATCATTTGCTTATCACACTTAGACACAATTTAGCACATGGGAATCAGCATCGCCTTACTACTCATGTCTTATCAATGACAAACAACATGAAGGTTGACACGACTAAAGGATATATTTAATATTTGCAATTAAATCATGTAATTATTACTCTTTATGCTTGGTATGAAGACTTGTGAGAATGGATAAACAATAATTATATACTTGCAACATAAAAGGTTATATTTTTAAATAAAGCTCATGACATAAGATTAGTTGCACACCATGACCTGCAAATGATTTTGGATATGTATCCTTCATCATTAAACTTTCATTTTATTATCTACCACTCTTTGAATTTGCTTTGGCCAAAATTCAGAGGAGAGCCTTTTATTTTGACAAGAGTAACCTGATAGCTAACCCCTTTACCATTCCACTATTTTGAATTATGAACTTGTAGGACCATTCTCAACCCTAATTATATCTATCAGGTTGTCACTCAAATTGTTGACCTTCTTATCAAAGATAATTTCTAACTATTGTTGGTCACAACACATATTTGCTAACAAGTCTGCCAGTTTATTGCCCTCTCTATAGGTGTGATTGATTTGATAAGTTAATTTGTTCATTATGCCCCAGGCATGTTACAAGATATAGTCTAACTTCCAATTCTAAATCCTTCTTTTATTGCAAGCATTTATGATCAACAATGAATCTCCTTCAATCTGAAGATTCGAAATCTTGAGTTCTAAAGCCATTTGGAGACCATAAAGAAGAGTTTGTGCTTCAACTATATTGTTTGTACCAAAAGGAAGATTAGCAAGCTTTGCACCAATGAGGGTACCCTTACAATCTCTAATGACCATCCCCGCTCCTAAAATACCAGGATTCTCTCTCAAAGCACCATCAAAATTTAATTTATAAAAACTTATGGAGGGTGGTATCCAAAATACCTTAGACCTATCAATTTTATTTTTTGTTGGCTAGTGTTACTTCCTTTGAAAGGAAGGGCAAGATAACTCCAATTCTTCATTACAATAGCATCCCAATTAGTAAAGATAGAACCTACATTCTTTGTTTCCTATACATGAGCATTAGTTATCTCAGAAATAGACTTTTCTATCTCTGACAATATTTGCTCTACATATGATGTTTCCTTTCTAAAAATGTGTTTGTTTCTTTCCCACCAAATGTTCCAAATAACCACTGCTGGAAATACCAAATGCTAAAATATAAATATGAAGATCGATAGTCTGGCGAATTTGTAAGTCCTGGAAGATACACAAGAGAATACTAAATCTTGTTTTGATAAATTAATTCAACAATACGCAAATTGGTAAATAACAGAATGATGGATTTATATCTTCCAGAGTTCACTGGAAGGATGCATTTGAATGATCCAATTTATCCTAGGTCTTAGTCAGCCGTTCTATTCCAATACATTATTACTCTATATAACCATTATTACTACCATAAAAGTGGTGCTCTACTACATGTGGCATTCTAGTTTATTTTATATATGAATTGGGTACACCTTTTAGCAAGTGTGTTCATGCTTTTCCCAATACTGGCCGGCAAGCGACAAAGACGCTTGTCATCAATAAATACCAAGAGAAGGTAATCCACAATACAAATGTGTCAGGACTACCAAATCAATTACCATCAAACTACCATTAACCTTCCAGCAACTTTAAGCACCTACAACACAATCTACTAGAGATAAGAGGTCATGAAATTCCATGTACACCATGAGACATCCTAATAATGTGGAGAAACATTTATGAATTGATTTCAAGATTGTTTTATTATAAATTTAATTATGAAGGAAAATTTTCCCTGCCAAAGAAGATCTTGATGATGATGTGCCCCTACCTATAATCCCATTATGGCCATAATAGGGTTTAAACAAACACTCCTAGATTACATAAACAAAAGCAATACAAAAAAAGCTCAAATGCATAGTTTTTCATATTGAAAAATAAAAAATATTAGTGGTATATTAGATATGAAAGTAAAACCCTAATGTGATAAGCAAGGTTGGATAGCATGGGCCAAAAAGATATCATAATAACACACACAAACCTTAATAGAAAAAGATTTAACAATGTAGAAGCAAATGAGGCGAGGGATAATAAAGATATTCAAAGCTGAATATTTTAAAACCTTAATATAATGTCAAACCCCAAAGAAAGTTAAGTTGTGTAGGATCAAACATATTCACCAAAGATGCAAACAAAATTATAGTTTAATTAATGTTAACCAAGAATAAATAAATGCAATCAGTTAAACACTATCAACCTACATTAATTAGATATGGTTTTCAGTATTAATAATCTAGTATAATTAGGATATTTGGCTAGATCAATGGAGAATGAATGCATTTGGATAGGATTCTAATAGTAGATTGATGTTTGCTCAAAAATCAGTGCCTTTATCAATTAAATGCATCAATGACTACTTTGGAACTCCACTTTATCTAAGAACATGTTGACATATCTAAAAGGAAGTCACAATGGTGGATTAATCTAAGTTTAGAATCACACCTGCATATAGTAATGTTCTACTCTTCTAGTCATATGATGGATAAGTGTGTACTCTACTCTTTATGAAGCTTTGGGGATTGGTGATATTTAGAAATGTCTTAATAAGTAGTTATGTCATCACAAACAAACAAGTTCTCGTAGGTCAAACCCCAAAAAGTGTAGAAAGATCGAAAACAAAAGACAAAGGCCCTAGTATCCAAATTTGGTACTCCTTTCTAGTGTACCAAATCAAAATGTGTCACTATTAGCTATTTTCAATGCTCTAGAATGAGATATACATTGAATGTATTTTCTCATATGATTGAAAATTAAAAATTGAATGTCTTTAATTACTAGCACATGACTTCAAATTGTGTCAATTTAGTAATGCCAAGGCAGGAGGGTGAATGTGGCTGATTGGCCAAATTTAAATTTTGAAATGAAAGGGATGGATCTACAACCAAAGAAATGTCTATATATGGGTGATATCTAAGAGGTTAACAAATTAATGTAGTTACATAGGCGAGTCTCATAAATGTGTAAATAATCCAAATGTATAAAAGAGTGTGTATAAGGTAACATTAAATATATAGGATATGTGTATGGATAGTTTAAAAACTAGGAAAATGAGCCCAACTTCACACAAAATTACATTATTTGCGATACACATATATTGAAACATTTCCTAAAATAAACACAAAAGTGAATAAAAACTGGTATGGACATGCAGATTTCAACATTACAATAATTTTAATTAAACAATTAAGATATAGTTGTTACAAATATCATAAAAATAATAAAAGGTTAGGATCCCACCATTAAAAAATAAAAATAAAAATATTTCCGACTTGTGCCCACTGCCCAGAGAATATTTTCTATATTTTTAGTGAATTCAAGATCTTGCAACCAGTCTAGTTTTAACAACTCACAGTTTTTGCAAGCTTTTCATTATCAAAAGTGATACTTCTAGAGTCTGATTTGGTGCAATATTCACTCAAAAATGTAATCTCATTGCCTTCAAAAGTAGGAAGTTGAACAGCAAGCCGCCCCCTCACGCAAAGACCAAATGGCAATCTTTATGGGAAGCACATTCTTCACCAGAATTAACCTTAACCCCCTCAATCGCTTGTTGACACATACTCTCTACAAATATATGAATTTGGAATCCTCCATAGAAAAAAGTTAAAAAATGAGTTAGATGCACTAGCCACTTCAAGGTAGTCTGGGTGACCTTGCTTATACTTTCGACCAAGACAAGAAACTGTAGAAAGAATGAAGAGTATGACTAATTAACAATGGCATCATTCTCCTTAGAGAGGCGTTTGTTTCATGCAAGGATTTCCATTAGTGCATAAGGCGCTCGAGTCCCCCATCTTTATGTTTCACTGGTTTACATATAACCTACAAAAACATCCACTCAAATTTCCACTATCAAAACATGACCGGTAATATTTTGCAATTTGTGGTGGAATGTGATACTAATCAGCAAAACGAAGCTGATTTTCCACATCCAAGCCTTTCTCCAACCAAATGTCAATCCTAATTGGATGAGGGAAATTTTTGCCCAGAACCAAGCATGTTCATTGCATTCATATGAGCAGTCCAAAGGGTTGGATGTGCCCAAGGTTGCTATCTTTATTTCCAAAGTTTTTTTCATGGCATCCCCTGCTTCCCAGGCATATATCGAAGCACCTTTGAAGCCCAACAAATGTTAAAAGAGGAAATTTATTCCTGCTTAGTTTGTGAATGAAAATTCTACTTCTGATTATTCAAAGGAAGATAATATGGCAATTCATCAAGGCACAAGGTATATGAAATTCATTAAGGCCCAACGTGTGAAGAAACAATAAAATTGGCAAGACTGCACTATGAGTTCACGAACATCTTGACATAAACTGTAGAAAACAATCAAACACGATGAACATCTCATACATGTTAAAAAAAGTAAGCACTTAATTGCTTCTTATAACAGTTCACCATACATGAATGAATCCATGAAATTGAAAGGAAATAATCGTCTAGAATAGAATGATAGGATTTGCCTAAGTTCAAATGCAAATTGATACAGCCTACATAAGTAATTTCTATCATGAACCCATCACGTTATCTTTCAGTTTGCAATCCATTAAGAGAAGGTCCAAATAACGACGCCTCTCAGCTAGAAATTCTTTCCCAATGACAGGCTATATGGAAACATTTTTGTTATTAGCATCATATCAATTGTTTGAAAGAATATGTCAATTAGAGGAAGCCCCTTCAAGCCGATAACTAATTGAGATATTTACAGGGGGATTTCCTTGGGGGAAAAAACTATCCCATGCTACGAGAAAGCAGCACTGTGAGCATTTTTTTGTACAGTTCAAATTTGCCTCATTAAGTCAAAGCAAGCTATTAATCTGGCCACTATAACTCTGCCAATACTTAGAAAGATATTAAAGCTATTATCCTCATGTTTACAGTTTTTAATGCAACACAGAATATCCTAATTTGTTACAAAATGATACCTGGAATCAACATAGCTTTCAACATCCCAAAGAAAGCTACCAAAAGTAACAGCCTCCAAAACCAAGCTAGTCAAACCTGAAAAGCTTATCTGAATGACTTCGTCATTTGAAGCTGCCACTGACCCAGATACGATTTGAACCTCAGGCCTTCCAAACAAGGCCTCAGAATGCCTCTCAATTATACCGACTCCTTCCTTTGACCTCATTGTAGCATACCTCTGTAATGTATTTTGATCAAAAGATACCACATATGCTCTCAGCTTACAATGACTAACATTACTGAATTCTGGTCCTGATGGAGCTCCTGAACCAAGCACTGATGCAGATGCAACTTCTGGGGGCAAGTCACTAAACTTAAATTCATCTGCGTGATTTGAGTTGCTGCCCTGAAGATTCCCAACATCAGCTTCTTCATTTGATCCAAAAGGAAGCATTTTCATGCTTTTCTCAAGTTGAAAACGTTGATCCACCCTTCTCAAAAAGTATCCATACATAACGGACGCTGCATATACTTGTCCTACTCGCAGCTTGCTAATTTGAGCAATAGCATTTGTGTCTAACAAGCGATTCCCGAGAACGAG
Source organism: Sequoia sempervirens (assembly GCA_007258455.2). Classification (NCBI taxonomy): domain Eukaryota; kingdom Viridiplantae; phylum Streptophyta; class Pinopsida; order Cupressales; family Cupressaceae; genus Sequoia; species Sequoia sempervirens. The sequence continues at coordinate 1,280,846,868 of VDFB02271358.1, read as the reverse complement.
GGAAAGGTGATTCTTTATCATTTCAAAGGCTTCAGGCGAATGCACTCTCTCAAGCTTGTGGTCTTGTTTAGGCCATGTATCAACTCTACCAGTAACAGGATCAACCTCAGAAATACCCAAAATCAATGAAATTCCAGCATCCATAAATTTCTGGACAATAAGAGCATAAATTGTTTCTTCAAGTGCCTTTCGCCTTTCTGCAGCCTTTAACTCTGCAATCCTCCTAAACTCCAATGAAACTGAAAGTCAGGTTTCTCAAATTGAAAATATAGAGCCAACTGGAAATCAAGATGTTACATTCAAGTACTGAACTACATTTTAGAACAGTAAAATGCACAGCATTCAACTAACCTGTATAAAACGAGTTCTGTACCAGTTGTTGTTGGAGGCTCCTCTTGAGCAGCTGCATCACGATCAGCAATAAGCCTCTCCAACTGTTGATCAGCTGCTGCAGGAAGAAGATGAGGATGGTCCTTCAAAAGCTGAGAAAGAAGTTGGCCTGTAGGTGACTCCATCTGAAGAGGAGCAATAGGTTTACTAGTTTCCCCTGGGTTTCCACCAGCTCTAACAGCCATATACTGCTCTTTTCTTCTCTTTGAGCATGCACATAACCCTCTCCATTGCATGCCTGGTGCTGAAAACTGTAATTTGCAAAGCAAGGGAAAATGTCAACAATAAGAAGAGGGATGGCCATTCAACTTGTTTCATGTCTGTGAGCACTGAGCATCACCTGATGCTGTGAGTGACAAGTATACCACTCAGGCTCACTAGACATGAGATCTGTGAACCACTCTTCACAACAGATAGATCACATAAGTAAACTCAATACTTAAGACAATCTTATTCTCAGAAAATGGTATTCAATTGGAATAATAACCGCAAGATCCTACCATGGAAAAAAGATTAAAATAGACCTTAATTATCATATTCCAAGCAATCTAGTAACTAGCATGTGTTTGAGCCCTGATCCTTGCCCCCTCAAAAACCAAATCATATTTAAAGACACCTCTAGTTCTAGAGCTTAAGTGGTATATGCCTTCAGCTGGACGTAGAAGACCAAACAAACATAGAAGAATCAAGCATGAACTCCAGACACCCATCAACCAAAGGACTCAAGCCTCAGAAATCTCTCAAGCTCCATCTTGGCAGCTGCCTTATATCAATTGAAAACATTGCATAAATCCAAGCCTCTAATTTTTTTCCCCTGGATTAGACATAACCTATGGTAACCCATATTTTCATGATAAAATTATCACTGAAATTAAAGTTTAAACTAAAGAACTGCAAAAATCTCTCAAGTAGAACAACATTATCGGAACACAACATGAACCATCAGTTTTGGATCACATAAAGGGTTCTCGCTCCTAATATAATGGTGCAGGTAGTCCTGTGAAGGGATAAAATTCTGAAAAGTGCAATAAATAAGCTTGCAGCGGCTGCTGAGACTGGCAACTAAGCTAAAAACTTAAATACAGTAAAACGGTGAAAATTAATCTAGCAACTAACCTGTAGAAAAAACTTTAAAAGCCCTAAAAATTGGCAGCTAAGCTAAAGATTTAATCTTTCAAAAGACAATATTATTGTAAACTGCTCCGATTTCTAAAAACTAGCAACTGAGCTAAAGAGTTGATGTTTTTTGAAGACAATTTCCTGCGAAATGATCAAAATCTTAACACTAATAGCTGACCTCAAGATTTAATCTTTTTTTAAGACAAAATGTTCAGAATCCGAACAATTGGCAGATAAGCTAGATTTATTTTTTAAGACTAGCAGCTAAGATGAAGATTTGTTTTTTTTAAAGACAGAATGTTCGAAGTCCTAAAAAGTGACAGATATGCTAAAGACTTGATTTTTAAAGAAACCATATGACTGCAAAATATTTCAAACCTTAACAGAGAGGTCCCATCCAGTTGCTTGCAATTTTTTAATTAGCATTTTAGCAAAATGTATAATTTGGAATCTTCTCCTGAAATGGAGGGGCAGCTACAGTTTAGGAATTGAAATTTACAATGTGGATAAAGAGGGGAGGCTGGAATTATGCAGCCACTGCTTAATCACAACTGAATGTGCCAAATGACTGCACATTTTCCCTTCCCTCCCTGATTAAATTAAGGAGGCAACAAGAGATATACAATTTGACAATTATTTAAAATAGCTAAGAGAACAAAAAATTTTGCAGGAAGATAAAAAATCATAGGAACACGGACCAAAAAAGAAAAAGAAAAAGGTTCCTCCGTACAAAATTAGCTAACTGGCCGCATGGGACTCTGCTATAACAAATAGTAACTAAACTAAAAATCCGAATTTTAGAATATCAGTCATGTAAAATGTTTCAAACCATAACAAGTAGCTGCTAAGCTAAAGTTTCAGTATTTCTAAAAGACCATATTACCGCAAAATGCTTCAATCCGTAACAAGTAGCATCTAAGTCAAAGATTCAGTTTTTTTTAATTAAATCAAATTACTCCAAAATGTTTCAAATCCGTATACAATTGCAGCTAAGCTAAAGATTTCATTTCTTAAAAGAACATATTCCTGGAATTTTTGTGCAGGAAAAGAGGGGGAAACTTTGTAATTCCCTTCCGTGGAACAACTAGGTTAGAAAAACAACTAACTATTTAAAGACATTAAATTTCCATAGTCCATGGTACTGAATTTCTTGAAAGCTTCTGGATATGAAAAAATATTTTCGCAGTCCAATCCAGAAGCTTTCAAGAAATTCAAAACAACTAACTTTAACCAAAGGTTCATCAGGCATGGTGTAGTGATTAACACAGGGTACTGTTATTCATAAATTGTTTAAACAAATAAAGCAATTTCAAACCCCTACAAATATAGATCGCTTGTGTGTGGGTGTGATTCTACAGTATCATAACTGTCAAGGTGAAATTAAATCTAAAAATTCTAAAATAAAAAACTACTTAGCATTCTTACATCTGATTCGAGAAAGTTACAAAAAAAAAAACAGAACTGGTATCTACCTTCAAGGGGGCATGAGAAAAACCAGCGTTTGGGTGTAAAGCTAGACATCCCTTGTTACTGAGATGGCTCGCTGCCTTCACTACTCCAGTGCCAAGACCTTGCATTTTCAGATCAAACACCTGAATTTCCACCAAACAAAATAAGCAGTCATAACAATCATTCAAACCCTCGAGACCAATTCCAACATTAACACTACGAAGATACACAAAATTGGGAACTGAATGAGTACCCTGCACTGCACTGCAGAAGACATAGCCACCGATCTGTCGATACAACGCTTCGTTTCACGAAAATTCTTGGAACTTATCAGAGATATTACGCACCATTTATATTATTTCTAGATTCCAGAACCTTGCGTGTACCTAAACCACAAACACGTTTTTGTGGTTTAACGTTTGAAACGTGGCAAAAGCCCAAATGGAGTGCCGGTGTTCAGAAATTAATCCCGATTTGCTTAATTAAATTTTATATCGGATTTTTTATCTGGTAATCCAAGATGCGCTTAATTTGGCGTTTTGTAGATGTTGACTATTGACAGTAGTTATCGTATCATTCAAGCTCTGCAAAGTCGGCGATTGAAAGACGTTTTGACAGAAAAAATTATTAGAGTTTTTTAAGATTTAGCAATATGATGCCTCCTTCTAACTTAGCATTTGTATTACAGCCTAATTACAGGTGGAGTGATATTTTATAATATTTTATTGCTTTTTAATGAGGCAAATTCATTTTGTCTAGTGTGTTAGTAACAATACTTAAGGTGGATCCACTCCTTTTGTTTATCTATTAAAAAAATAGCACTCTAAAGTGATTGAATAAGTCAATAGTCACAAATATTAATAGTTTATTATATAGTGATTTATGACTAAAATCACAATGTAATTATATTTTAAAAGAGTTTGAATATAATTTAACATTACAAGAATATAAGCAAGAACAAGAGTTTTGGAATGGTTCTCCTAGTTTTTTTATTTTAAATATTAAAGCTATAGTTTTTGTTATTGGTTTTAGGGATTCTTTAATGTTCAACATGATTGGTGATGTAGATGTTGAATTTCAAGATGCTCTCATTCTAGTGAGGATGTCATATTGGATATCGATCTCTTTGGCACCTTCCTACCTAGTGTCCCTACATCAGATGCTCTTATTACACCCAACATGTTGGGAGCAAAGGGTGGTAATCAAGATTTTTTGGGGTTTGTCATGCATAGGGGTGTTTACACTTTGTTTGAGGGTTCTTTCAACCCCTACTAAGGATATCAAATTTACAAACAAAGTGTGTGTGGTACATTGGAATCTCAAATGAGGTAATGGGAAATTGTCTCTTGTTTAGGTCTACATTTAATCACGTCACTTAGGTAGGTGGTATTGAATAAGGAGGTGAAATATTCCTTATTGGGTTTGATTTATAAGTTTAATTCTCTTCACCCAAATATACTTGATTCAATAAAAATATATTAGCTCTCAAGGATTTTTTGTTTTACTCTATAAATCATAAGAAGACAAGGCTTGTGTTTTAGAAAAAGGTCCTTAGTTCAAGAATAAACATGTTTTGTTGGTCAAGCCATAATTCTCAACATTTAATCTAATGACAAAAGTTTTTTTGTTATGCCAATTTAGGTGAGGTTGCCTTACCTCCCTTTTCAATTCTAGGTGGATTCATGTTTTTAGGGAATCAATAACACATTAAGAAAATTTATGTGGTTTGATCCAAAATTAATGGATTGATTTACTTCACTTCTATGAAGATTGAAGTGGAGATAGATATCTTGAAAGGTCTCCTTGTTAGCATAACATTATTTATTTTTTATTTATTACATTGTTCAACTGTTTGGGTAGTGGTTATTCAAGTTAGGTCTGTGGGAGTAAATGGTGACTCCCCAACACCCCCAGGAAAAGTTGCTAGACCAAAACCACTTCCACAAGAGAGAGAATGGCAAGAAAGCTTTCTTCACAATGCAAGATTGAATAATAGTTGAATATTGATTTGATGCAAATGTACATGAGATGCCTTGCTTATAAAGGAAAGGTTGAGTGATGGGATTAAACAAGATCATGACAAGTGTCTCAATCCTATGACATGAGACAACTAACTACCTAGGAATCATGCAATATAGTTAGATAAGATAAGTTCTAGAAAAGCAAACTAAGACTTTTAGAAAGAATCTTTTATCCTAAGTAAACTTAACACGTGAATATGTCCCCTAATTACCTAGTGAGTGAATTAGCTAGGTACAAGACATTTATTCACACCAACACCCCCCCTTAAGTGCAACTTAGGGAGAAGATTATTATGCACACTATGCAAAGACTATGACTATGGGTCCCAGCTACTAGGCCATGTTAGGACCCATTTACAATGCAAATGCAAAAAATCTCTCACAAGCGGAGAAAAGGAGAAAACCCAATGGGACAAAACTCCTCTCCAAAAGAGAGAAAACAAAACAAAACAAGACAAAAAGATGTATGGAGGACTCAATGATACCCCCCAAGGACTACATCCATCATGTATGTACAATCAAATACCCTCCCATAAGAGGGAAGTAGAGAGATAAGATGTCCCCCCCATGATGAAGAAGCTTCAATGCTGATGAAGAATGCATGAAAACAAAAGATGACCCAATGTCTACAAGCAACACATCTTCCCTTAGGAAGAAATAAGTTCATAAGCTAATGATGAAGCCACTCCATGTCCAACTGAAAGGAGAAATCATGAACGCTCAACATGTATGCCTCTAAAAATTGATGAGGAATCTCTAAGCTTGAATGAGCCACAACATAATCATGGTCAAAATCAACCAAGAAACATGACAAATCAAGTGAAGGAGGAGACTCGTGAATGTCAATCTCCAAAGACAAAGTAGATGGTGTAACAGTTGTGTTGCAACTGTCATCAAAGAGGAGAGAAATCCCCTCAAGTGTGTCCTCCAAATCTGCAATATGAGACTCCATGAACAAGTTAGAGATACCTATCAAATATTCATCCCACAAAGCAAGATCTGAAAAACTATGATCATCCTGCTGAATAGAAGCATCAATGACTGAAGAAGCAGGAGGTGGAGGAGTAGGAAGTTCAGCACTGGTCTCTAGAATACCAAGGTGTAGATGACCAAACTTCTCCTCACTAACATGGTTCACACTCAATGGAGTGTGTGATGTAGTCAAAGGAACATTATCATCTTCTGAAGCAAAATGTGAAAAGGAATATACTCGAGATGAATGATCAACCATCCTGATAGCAACAATATCCCTAGTCTCCAAGTCCCTTATGTACACCCTATCTGGAGTGAACTCAACTGTTTTACCTTGACCCCCATGAGTAATTTGATAAATAGAAAGGAGATTAGTGGATAAGGAAGGAACACAAAGTACATCATTGAATGTCCCTTCCCCCATGTCAATAGAACCCTTCCCACTTACCTTCATATATGTATTGTTACCCATCAAATATATGAGGTGAATTACAAGGCTCAAAAGAAGAGAACATATCCATAGAAGATGCCATATGATGAGATGTCCCTGAATCAAGAAGCCATCTATGTGATTCAGGACTTGCAGAGGCCAATAGTTCTTTTCCTTTCATTTTGTGTAGCCCAGATGTGGATCTTGTATCCTGTGATTGAGATGATGATGAGGGGGTTGCCGATTGAGATGCTAAAGAAGAAGTAGAAGACACTAATGAGGGCAGCTAAATGTTATTCTTTTGAAGAAGGTGTGTAATTTCATCAATCTTCTTATTATGACATCTATGCTCATCATGTCCTAACCTTTTACAATATGCACATTTGAGCTTCTTCTTTTTAGATGATTCCTCTTTAGAAGAGGTTGTAGACTTAGGAGTGCTATGTGAAGGAGAATCTTTACCTTGCTCATTAGACTTGAGAGCCTTGTTCTGCTTCTTACCTTTTCCACATGAAGCCTTTGTATCCTTTACAACAAGAGCATGCGATGTAGAAGACTTCAATGTGCCCATGTGAACCAACTTTGCTTGTTCCCTTGTGAGTTGAGTTGCAAATTCATCAAGAGAGGGCATTTTGTATGCATTACCAAGGGCATCCATTGTAGCATAGAATGTAGAGACAAAAATTGAATAATCAGGACCAAGCTTAGCAAGAATAGAAAGAATCAATTGTTCATCCTCTTTAGTGACCCCACAATTAGATAATTGCAATCTAAGAGAATTGAGCTTAGAGAAGAAGTCTTGGATATTGTCAAAATCTGAAGGATTTAGACCCATTAGTTCATTCTCCAACTTAAATTTCCTCATCTTATATGGCTTACCAAAGAGACTCTCTAAAGTAGTCCAAGCTTCATTAGGATGAGTGCAAGATGCAACATGATATCTAAGATCTAGAGAAATGGACAATTTTAGAGTACCAAGAGCTTCATCCCTTCTATCAAGCCATTTTCTTTTCTCTTTTGCTCCTACGGGTTCTGGATCTTGACCAAATGTGATTCGTTGCAACTTCATTTTTAACAGTAACAATTCCATTTGAGATCTCCACTCATGATAGTTATATGGAGTTAGAAGTACAACTTTTGGAAAATCCATGATACAATCAAATATTACAAGAGAAGAACAACAATTTTCCCTCCAAATACAAGCAATTAACCCCTTTGTCCAAAACAAGATTACACTTTTTTGCAAATTTACAACAATGTATCGCAAACTATCAAATCAACTTCAAACTGAAAATATGAAAATCTGAAAACAAATCTACAAAAAGTGCATGAATATAACTGAAGTGCTCTTGAATACCTTCCCGATGCCACAAATTTGGGAAAAATTGGAGTCCGGAGCAAAAAGATATGAGCTCGGAGGTGAAAAACGAAGATTTGTCTTCAACCTGGAAAAAATGGCACAAAACTACAAAATATTTGCACCACTAAAAAATTCGATCTCTACCTTTCCAACAATATTTCGTTTGAAAAATTTCACCTCTGTTTGCAAAAGTTATGAAAAAATGAAAAAAAAGGCCTATAAAAGGCACTTGGGGGGAAAATCTAAAGGCTGAAAAGACAAAATCGGAGCAAAAATTTGGCACTCGAGCGCTAGACTTAGGTCACCCATGTGACCTCCGGCATACAAATTGCAAAAAAATTCCACTTAGAGCTATCTTTACAAAGTGGTTTTGGTCTAGCAATTGTTCCTGGGGGTGTTGGGGGTGTGAATAAATGTCTTGTACCTAGCTAATTCACTCACTAGGTAATTAGGGGACATATTCACATGTTAATTTTATTTAGGATAAAAGATTCTTTCTAGAAGTCTTAGTTGGCTTTTCTAGAACTTATCTTATCTAGCTATATTGCATGATTCCTAGGTAGTTAGTTGTCTCATGTCATAGGATTAAGACACTTGTCATGATCTTGTCTAATCCTATCACTCAACCTTGCCTTTATAAGCAAAGCATCTCATGTACATTTGCATCAAATCAATATTCAACTATTATTCAATCTTGCATTGTGAAGAAATCTTAGTAAATGGTGACTCCCCAACACCCCCAAGAATAGTTGCTAGACCAAAACCACTTCCACAAGAGAGAGAATGGCAAGAAAGCTTGCTTCACAATGCAAGATTGAATAATAGTTGAATATTGATTTGATGCAAATGTACATGAGATGCCTTGCTTATAAATGCAAGGTTGAGTGATAGGATTAGACAAGATCATGATAAGTGTCTTAATCCTATGACATGAGACAACTAACTACCTAGGAATCATGCAATATAGCTAGATAAGATAAGTTCTAGAAAATCCAACTAAGACTTCTAGAAAGAATCTTTTATCCTAAGTAAACTTAACATGTGAATATGTCCCCTAATTACCTAGTGAGTGAATTAGCTAGGTACAAGACATTTATTCACACCAACAAGGTCATTTACAATTGTATTATAGTTAAGATAATTGTAATATCTCTCCTCCTTGTATAAATATTCTGCATTTCAATAATATCTATTAAGTATTTACATTCTTCATATGGTATTAGAGCACAATTTTTCTTGTGCCTATCACAAACAACAAACTTCATGAAGTAAAATGCAATACCTAAAACGAGTCTTTAAAGATACGAAGCCAATGGAGGATGTGGATTTTGTAATAATTAGCATGTAGATGTCGGCTCTAGAAAAATTAACCACCAGCAATTCACACCCAACAATTCATTGTCATGACATATTCATCGTGTATACAATTCACCACCAACAATTCATTGTCATGGTATATTCACCACATATATATTTTTCAATATTTAAGTGGCCAAGAGCACCCAAAAAAGAAAAAGCAAGAGATTTTGTTGAACGCATAAAAAATATATATGCAGTGAATATACCACAATGATGAATTGTTGTGGTGAATTGTATATGCTATGAATATGTCACAATGATGAATCATTGACGATGAATTGTTGAGAGTGAATTTCCTAGTGGTGAATTGTTGACAATGAATTTGCATGATGTCATAGATGCCATATGTTTAGCAATGATAAAGGTATTTGACTGCTGGTTGTTTGATTGTAGAGGCATTTAGAAGCTATTTGAAGCTTGAGAAGGTTCAAAGGAGTCGATATTCAAAGAATGGCTTGCAATGTGAACATTCATTGTGCATGCTATTCAAGTGAAATCTCGAAGGTGCGGATGGCATGACTTGATGAGGTGATGTTGAAGCTTGAGGGAAAGTTTGTTCATTCTATTCAAACCAACAACATTACACCAAGCCTGTAGTTAAATGATTGAATGGCATGAAAGAGATATACAATTGAAGCAATGGAGATTCGGTGCTATTTGAAGCCATGTAAGGAAGATGTTCCTCTATAGACAAGTGAAACTCTGCTTGCATTTAATGTTTGTTGTATTCATATAATTTTTGCATGGAACATTGAGGGCATAAGGTGACTTCATCTAGTTCAAAATAATTTGTTGCTATCTTGGATGTGTCAAGTGCCCACTTTGTTTTTCAAATATATCCTACTCAAAAATATTAGGCTGTGAATCAAACTTATAAGGCTAAAGTCTAAAGAAAATCATGAAAAGTGTGGTGAAGAATGGAAAGAATGGAAATAGAAATCTAGCAATAAAGGCGGCCTATAGGAGGATGGTATGGTGATGAAGTAGTGATTCTATTTTTTGTTTGCTAGTTATAGTGATTTATGTTTGTTTACTATTCTTGTGGCATGGGCATATAGAGGTTAGGGTCTAGAAATCATTTTGATTTGGTGAAGTTCCGGTTTTCCTTTTATTTATTTATTTTTTTCTTTTTGGAAGAAAAATATATGTGAATGAATTAAAGTAAGTTAACATTGTTGGGAAATGTTGAAGATTTGTCTTTCTTTAGAAAACAAAATGCATGGGCATTGTGGGTTCTAATCTCATACTAGCATCATGGCCAAGCAATTTCATTATTTTCAAGAGACAATAATTTATTTGTAACATATGAAGGCTCATAAATGACTACATAGTCATTTGCATAAATTTTCTATTAGTGGTAACTTGGAGATAAGTTGCTTTGTAAGAGAAGATGCAACTCAAATTAGTTTTATGAATATTGTAAGATGTTAAGTAGTTGATATATCTTCCCTAAGATGTGTCAATTTAAAAGTAATTTATCTTCTTACTACTGATATCTGGGAAAGTGCATTGCAAAACATTAAAACAATTATAGAGTATCTAGTAGATGAGTTTATCAATGTTGCCAATGGATCCTCAAATAGTTATGCTTGGACTTTCGGGGCTATTTTTGCTACACTTAATGAGGCCTCCAAAGACTCGTCTAAGATATTATCCTAGGGGAAATATGAGTGATCAAATGAAAGCATGATTGAAGCAATTAGAGTCTAAAAAACACTAAGAACTTACAAGATTAGGATCATACAAACCCATACTCAATGAAATTAGTCTGCTAAAGCTTCAAAGATTTAATCTAAAGTAATGAAATGCAAATTCAAAATAATTAAACCAAAGACACAATGAAAACCTTCAATCCCATTGTGGATTGATGCAAATTTGTGATGTGGATTGCTCAAATTATGCATAATCTATGATTGCAAAAGCTTGATTAGGTGTCATTCACAAAATAGGTTCTCAAATGCTCAAGATTGGCTCAAGAAATTGAGAGAGTGCCTATGCTTATGAAGATTGTGAATGAATTTCATGTTTGAAAGGATCGTTTTATAGATTTGAGGAATTTTGATCAACGGTCCAAATCGAATCTGAGAATCAATGGATGAGAGGAAATCAAGAAGATGAATGGATGAAATTGAATGAGAGCCCAAAATATCCCTATTTTCATGGAAAATTAGTTGAAGATATTTTGAATTGGAGGGAAGAAGATATTTGAATTTGAATTGGGAATATTCTCTTTTTCAAAAAGGAATATTCTTTGTGCAAGTTGGAGGGTTGGAGGAAAATTAGTCAATTAAATAATTATGAAAATTATTTAATTGTGAGGATGAGAGGAATTAAGATTTTAATTAAATAATTAAAAATTATTTAATCAAGTGGGATAGAAGAAGGATTTAATTAAATAATTGGTAATTATTTAATCAAAAAGGGGGAATTAGTGAGAAAATGAATTAATCAAATAACCTTAACTATTCAATTAATAGAGGAATAAAGTGAATTTAATCAAATAATTAGAAATTATTTAATTAAATGGGGGAAATAGATGATAATGAGAAAAATGATGTTAATAAGTGAATTTGAGATGTGTGATATGCTTGGACAATTTTAGGGGTCTACATGTTGCCCCTCTTTGAAGCAATGTACATATTACATTATTTAAAAGACTTGATGTTGCTCAAAAAAAAAATTAAAAAAATTACTTGATGCCCCACTATGCCCCAACGAATGAAGGAATGATGGTAGGCTACCCCCTCGGGAGATCGATCAAAAAAAAAAATTGGGTTGAAATCATGAGAGGATGATGGGACTAGGTCTACTTAAAAGAGGATAAAAAATAAAGTTCTAGGAAGCCCAAGAATTGGTCAAGATTGATAGCCAAGGTTGAAAAATGAGTTGCAAGGTGAAACACTAGGGTTTTCTAGGCATACATATGCATTTGGGCTCATTTCAACCTCATTTGCACACTTTGAGTTTATAGAATTTGAGCTCTGAGCCTTCACATCCCTTCTCACCCCTTCGTGAGAGTTGATCATTATGGCACCAGTTGTACAAGCATCACACCGTGCAGAGGCAATTCATCAATTCTAGCAACTAGTCGGATCAGGTGCCTCTATACGTACTGAGTAAAGTTTTGCTTGCACATAGTGTTAGGTAGCTAAAGGTAGGCTAGAAGATAGGCCAACAAACGTTTCATGTTATGGGTGACACTTTTGTAACCCGACAACACACTTTTATATCCCAATGCAACACTTTTGACAAAAGCGTCGCATTACAACAAGTGTGTCAGGTTTTGGAAATAGTGCAACACATTTGACTAGGTCAACGCTTTTGAAAAATTTCTCACTTTTGTTTTGGGAAAGTGACACTTTTGCAATAATGGCTTGCTTTTGATTATCACTCAATGATGATTTTGTAAAAAAGCTTGCTTTTGTTTTTAGGCCATTTAGACAGGATTTTTTGCAAATTTTGAGAAAATTGATATTGTGAGCATTATGCTTGCAAGTTGTCCTAGATCTGATCCTATCATGGGAGCAAAGACCTCAAGTTTTGAAGCGGATCACTATCTTTATAGCTATGGAGATTGAGTTCATGTACATGGTTGGAATTTACCACATAGCTTATATGCCAAAGATCAGGGAACACCTAGCCTTGATGACAACTTTAGTCAAGCGGTGGAGGTTAGAGACATCTTCATTCCATCTTCCCATAGGAGAGGCAACCATTACACTAGAGGACATTTTGCGGATTTTGAGGGTACCTATCCTTGGAGAGTGAGTCATCTATGATGTGTATCAAGGCTACAAGGCTTTAGAGAGAGTTCTGCTAGATGACGAGATAGAGCTCAATGATGGGTAGATCGGTCTATGAGAATACATTGATAGAATTAGTGATACCACTATATTGGTTGTGGAACTCATTTGTGAATAGATCATGCTAGATCAATGATCTTGATGATTCAATGCTAGATGGGGGAGAATCCTTGAGAGGATCTTGGAGGATGGATGTGTCTTCGCATGGGGTCCATGCATACTCGCTCATCTATACCATGACATGCATCAAGTGGTATACAAGATAGCTACTAGCTTGTCAGCAGGCATTACACTACTTCATATCTAGGCCTTGGAACACATTGCGATGCTCAAATCGATTAGAGAGAGAGAGAGGGAGGTAGGATATCCCATAGTGCACCGATATGAGGCCATGTTGACCCATAGGTTTATGGGAAATCTAGACCACTAGAGGTGGCATATCGATGATATTACAAAGTTCATATGGAGGTTATGGATCTAGATTAAGGCTTGGGAGGATGACAGAGATCAATTGCCATATTGTCGATAGACCAGGTGGTTGATAGGCTGCACTCTACACATATTGGAGAGGTACCTCCCTAGCAGGGTCAGGAGGTAATTTTGTGAGCAACAAGATGTTCATGTGCATGACTACCACGTATTATTTTCCTAGACTATTAGCGAGATTGTAGATTGGGGGCCAGTTCCCTTGCCATAGGCAACATTAACAGATTTTGATCAATTAGCAGAGGTTTCATGGATATGGGAAAATGGTGCAGAGGATCCCAAAACCACCCCTGATTATGACACATGGTTTGCCATTGGTAGACCATTAAGATTTACATATCTATATGGAGGTGTCATCAGCAATAGGAAACAACAAGGGGGTGAGATAGGAAGACAGCATCGGCAGTGGTAGCATACAGAGGTTGAGGTTCCCATTGCCAAGGATAGAGGACAAGTTCCAACACAGGGTCCATTGCCAGCATAGGTAGTGGTCATAATAGGGGGTCTTAGAGATGGAGGGTCATATGAGTAGAGGCTTTGCATCGCTCTTCAGGAGTGAGATCAAGTGCATAGAGAGTGAGATGCATATAGGCAGAAGAGAGACAACCTGAATGTGTAGTTGGATCAAATGATAGAGCAAGACCAATTAAGGACTAAGAGGGACTGAGTGAGGACCAAGAAAGACACAAAGATCACTCAGAGATAGCAGGTTGAGGCCTAGATATCCCAAGAGACAAGAAAAAGACAATAATTAGAGGTTTTTTTGCAGGCATAGGGACAAACAATCCCTTTGGCACAATACACTTAGGAGATCTAGTCCATATAGAGCAAGGCGATGTATTATAGGACCTTGTATGACATGGAAATCCTAGCACACATGAGACAACCGAGATTCTCTCAGAGGAGTGTTGTGGGTCCTAGCATATTAGATGGTGGATCAGTTGGTAGGCCATCTTAGGGACATGTCCCTTAGCAACAACATCAGGCACAGATGGGTCCAACACTGCTTCCTCTTGACAAAGAGGAGAGGGGTAGCTCTATGTAGCTCATTTTGTGTAGATATTTTTGTATCTATATTTTGATGTAGACAAACTTTATACATATTCATCATTTATGGATAGCCTCATGTATTTTTATGTATATCACACATTCAATGTATCATGACATTCATTTTTTGATGATATATAATATGAGATCATTTTTATGTGACCATGCTATGGTGTTATTCTATGCGTTGATCTTTTATGATATATGCTTTGATTATGGATGCAAATGTATGTATAGATGCAGGCGTTACAATGTTATGATGGATATATATTTATTATGATTATGGTGTGATATGCATGTCACTAATGATCTGTGGATGTAGGATGTATGATATGGATGATTATATGTGGTCTTGATTTTCTTTTTGCATTCTCATATAATTTATGTAATGATCATGTAGGATGGATGATATGAGATGTTACTGACGATTTATGGATGCAAGCTGGGATGCCTATATTTTTTTGTTGTATGCCATGATACTTGGATAGAAATTTTAGTATGATAGATGAATAGAATAATGTATGAATGATTAGAATAGAATGATGATTTTGATCAGGATACTAACAAATCTATAATTCTTAGATGGATTTTGAGATTTTATTGGATATGTGATGAGATAGGATAGATGATTTTTATTTTTATTTTTAGATTGTGCAACATAATGTAAAGCAACCCTATTTTTGATATAGAAAGTAGACATGATGCACCAAGGTATGAAGAACCAAGGTGGCATTGTATCTATTGCATGGACTTTGAATCTGCAATAGATAGGAGTATCCTTGTTCATACTTTACATACAAAAACCTTGTTTGATCGTGTGAGAGAATAAATCCATTGAAGCAAGTAGACCAATGCACAAAAGGTATAAAGAACCTAATATGCACTAGTTTTATTAATTGAGACTATCCCTGCACACATAAGGCAAGTATTCACCAAGTTCATATTACAAAAACATCTAACAAACACAACAGACGAAAGAAAAGACTATGGCCCATTACATACCCCTCTAGACACACCAAGATATTGAAGATCAAGGCAGTTTCGAGTGAGCGGTGTAAATGAGACAAAAGATAAAACTAAAATGAAAGACCAATTGATGAACACATCAATGCCACCATATCTCTTGCTAGAGAGAATTATTTTAGTTGATATCTACAATGATGTCTATTGTAGGAAAGATGTATCTATTAAGACATTCATTGGAAATTGATTTTTTATGTTTGTAGGCCATTGATATGATGGACAAGTGATGAGATGGATGAAGATTTGTTCTTTTGGAAAAAAAATCAAATGTTTTTAACTTTTGAAATGTTTTGAGACTATTTTTGGTATAATTTTGACCTTTTTGAGTTGTTTTTGGTATGTTTTGAATTTTCAAATTATTTGGATGTCTTTGAGTTTTCACATTATCTGGATGTTTTTGAGTTTTCACATTATCTGGATGTTTTTGAGTTTTCAACGACTTAGGTGATATATAAGAATCCATTATGACAATTAGGTATAGGAAGATTCCCCCAGTCATAGGTTATCCTTCTTCACTATGAGTGGAATAAGCTGACTTTAGGACAATGCCAAGTAGTATTGATAGTGATAGATACTCATCAAACACCAAATGTTGGTAGGGATGCAAATGGATGGAAGATGGATGGATGGGTGGATGAAGATTTATTATAGAAGGATGAAAATAGTACTTGATAGATGGTCTATGGTGCTTATTTTCACAAGGAACTTGTTTTCCAAGTTTTCACCAAGGTACTTTCCCAAAGCACCACCAAAGTTGTTTTCACTAGAGGACAGTGTTTCTATTTACTATTTTATCTTTTTCTATTTTTATATATTTTATTTGATATAAGGAAGTTTCTCAAAAGATATATCCAATGAGTACTACTTGAATCTATCAACCATGTTTTTATAAGGCACAAGTTTATCATTTTTTATAAGGAACTCATCATTAACTTGTTTGAATACCAACTGTGAATCTCCAAAGACCTATAAGTGTTGAATGTTCCATTGTACTACTAGTTCCAAACAAAAAATTAGTGCCTCATATTTTTCTATATTTTTTGTGAAATGAAAGCCAATGAAAAATTATTTTAGAATGAAATCACCTTAGAGATGATGAAAAGTATGTTAGAACATGATCCATGTAAGGTAAATGATCCATAAAAGTATAATTTGTATGGTTTGGATTCTTCAATGTGGAGGATGGGCTCATCTAGAAATTCTAAGTTCAAAGGTTGATAATCTTGAATTACAACCTCTGGAAACTTATTTTCTATAAAGTTTATCCCTTGATTTCCTTCTACTTAACATACCCTTGATATCAAACTCACTAAGAATCATGATCCAATTTTCCATTTGACAAGTAAGGCTTTCTTTAGACAATAAATATTTTAATGGGTCAATTTTAGTATCAAATGAGTGGTATCACTAAGAACATAATTGATCTCGTACCCACCCAAGTCCTACTAAGGTAATAAATATCATTTTCTCTTCCTTGATCATTATGTTTAGCTAAGAGGCCACCTAGGGCATGTTGTGTAACTAATATGTACATCAGAAAAGGTGTGTATGTCATGGAAGCCACTAGAATTGGAGGATTAGATAGGTGTTTGTTGATCTAATTGAATAATTTTTAGCAGGACTGATCCCACTCAAAGCTGACTATTTTAAATAATATGTAAGAAAGGGTAGTACTTATCTACAAATTAGGTGATGAATGGTCTAATAGCTTGGGATTTCCCTTGTAAGCTACATAGTTGTGTAAGGTTCCTAGGTAGTGGCATTTTGGTTATTTGTTTTACCTTATATGGATCTACCTCAATGTCATCTTTAGAAATAATGAACCCTAAGAGCTTGTTTGATGTGAACCCAAAGACAAATTTCTTGGGATTCAATCTAACCTTATACTCTTTAAGACTATAAAATATGACACAAGATAATTGGATGATACATTTTGAATTTTAACTTTCCTAAGATGGCATCCATGTAATATTCAATAATATCATGGAATATGACAGGCATTTCCCTATGATATGTAGCACCAACATTTTTGATACCAAAAGGCCTAAATTTGTAATAGAATATTCCCCAAGGGGTGATGAAAGTTATCTTATTTTGGTCTTCTGGTGCTATTTGAATTTGGTTGTACCCTAAAAAGACATCCATTAGGGATATTATCTCATGGCCATCTTCTAGATCTACTATAATGTTAATATTTGGAAGTGGAAAGTCATCTTTGGGGTAATATTTATTGATATCTCTAAAATTTATGCATACCATTATTCCTTTGGTTAAATATTGATTACGGGGACCATATTTGCTACCTACTATGGATGGTTAATAGGCCGACTGAAACTAATATATAAAAACTTATAAGGTTCTTCCTTGACTAAGAGGGCCACATTAGGATGCATTTTTTTTCCAAACTGGTTTAGCATCAAGTCATACCACAAGGTGATGAACAACCAAAGATGGGTCTAATCTAGGCATGTTAGTTTAGGAACATGGAAATATATTTGAACAATCTCTAAGTACCATGGAGATGCTCATCTTCTACTCAAGTTCTAAAACAATTGTTATCTATGTCAACTTAGGTGTCTCATCTTTACCCAACTTTATGTCTATAGCAAGGATGACATTATCATGGAATAGGTTTGTGGCAGCAAGATCTTCGAAAGGAATAGGAATGATATTTTCTTTCTTATCATCAAGATCAAAAGAGGTGTGCCTATAATTATTAGGAAACTCCACAAGGGCATCATACTACTCATCATAAGCACCATATCCTAATCTAATAGTTTCATCATTGACTAGTACATCAAAAGGATCAAAGGGGCCTTGTTGATGTAAACTAAGGCCTTTTCCTTTATAGTTCATTTTATTGCAGATACACAAGGGAATGAGATATATGTGTTCTTTAAAGAAAGTAGCATATTGATCGTCCTTGTAAATCCATGTAGGATAAAATCCTTCCATTTCCTTATTATCAAGATAACCACTGAAAATGAAGGTAGTAGGCCCCCATTACAATGTGAGGAGGGGATCTTGAACCTTTGGGTGAGGTCAACCATAGGATCAAGGTGAAAGGAGTAACATAGTAACTTGGAAATATGAAGGGATTCATGGATTTGGTATTCTCCACATCCTTTAGTAATGATTTGACCATGGATTTTAAGGATTTTTGTTTAGTGGATGGAGTGAAAAATGTGGAAGGTAAATTACTAGGGTCAATGTATGATGTGGATTTTATGAAAGAGGACTTGAGAACAATTTCAAAACATGGATAATGGTTGTCCTATTTCCCTCTTAACATTTTTTAAAATTGATAGGGTTGGAGATCACCAAGAATATAATTTCCCCACCATTGTATGAGAACTTAAGACATTGATAGTATGTAGAGGGTACAATTTGCATAATATGAAGCCATGGTCAACCAAGAAAAATATTTTATGGAAGGTATAGATCCAAGACATGGCATAGGGTATGTTGTAATGAGGGTTCTACTTTGATGGTTAGTTAAATAGTACTAGATGTTTCTCTCTCTATTATCATAGGCTTTGATGGTAATAGTATGTGATCCCAATTATTATGTTGAATAACCAAAATTTTGCACCATTCTAAGTTTACAATTTTTTAGGATTGACCCATTTTTTTATGAGCGCACATTTTATCTTATGTTTGGAAATTAAAACCACTAGAAGGAGGAGAAGATAATGTGATGGATCAAGTTGAGGAAAAACATTTGGAGTGAATGTGAGGCAATTTGTGGAAAGATGGCCAACAAGAATGTAGAACCATGAAGGTTCAATATTAGTAGGGACTTGAGATTATTTTAGGTTGTTATTTAAGATGTCCCTATGAGTGGGGGATGTTTGTAGGAGCTCAAGAATGGAAATTTGCACTATAGTTTGATCAAGGTGGTCATATTATTTTGGGGTATTTAAATTTTATGGAGTAAGACCTTGGATGGTGAATTTTCCATATCAAATTGTGACAACATAATCAAGTGTTTCTATTTTAATAGTATAAAATCATTCATCAAGTGCTCAATGTGTCCAACAATGGAGTCATAATTGTAAGGAATTTTGTGGTGATTGACAATGTTTGTATGGAATTCCTATCATTGACTATTTTTTATTATGAACAGGGAATGGGTTTTGATATATACCCAAACCTAATTAGGTGAGGTGTTTAGTGATCCTTCAAATTTGATTTCACCTTTATCTATAAGGTCTTGGATATAGTGTTTCAATTGCATACATTTTTTCAGTGGCATGAATTTTGATACAATGATAATCATAATATCCACCCTCCCTATACCAAGAGCTTTAGTTGTCTATCATCAAAGGGTTTTGTGAGTGGATTCAAGGCCACCTTGTTAGCCTTGAATATTTAATGAAATAATGCCTCATTAGGTTCCCCTACTAGTTTAAGTTCTCATTTTTTATAATGTCCTAGGGGGTGCAGATGGAATGATAATGGATGATGTTTGTTAGAAATTTTGGATATATTTCTAATTGGTAACCCATTCCAAATACATTTTAATTTTTGTTAAAGAATTTGGTTTTATCATTATTTATCATTTTTGTTTTTATCCTTGGAATAAAGTTTGATAGCCCCTTTAGCAATGAGGGCCCTTTTTATTTGAATGTCTCTTTCAATGAGTTCATCAAAAGAAGTGACACCTAAACTTGAAGATGAAATAATAAACCTAGATTAAGATTTGTAAAAAAATTATGTACTGGTTGTTTTCTAGCATTGGTCATGAAAAAATCTAGCTAAAGCTCCCAAACATTGAAGGAACAATGAAAAAATTCCCCTAAATTTTATTTGGTGTTACATAATTTCATCATGGTGATCTCATGTTTCATGTTAAAGGAAAAGTGTTTTACATTTTTTCTACTAAGTCTCCAAAGGATGTGATGGACGCCTTAGGTTGGTGCAAGAACCATTTGATTGCTTTCCCATCCAAGCTACAAGTGACAAAGTGTACTAAGTATGTATCTTCATGTGTGCAAATTTTTTTAGCCATGAGTAATTATTTTACATTCTCCCTAGGATCTCCCTTCCCCTTGTATTTTTCATACTTTGAAATCTCAAAATAGGTAGGGAATAGGAATTGTGTTGTAGACCAATCAAAGGGATATAGACACAAATCCTCAGAGGTATATGATTTCTTATGAGTTCATCCTTAGAGTCCTTTAAGGAAATATTTCATGTATTACCATTCCTTATCAAAGGATGAACTAAGGGGTGGTGTAGAAGTGTACAGATGATGTTGTGTATTGTATATTTTACATGAAATGGGATTTTTTTGTTGGTTGAGATGAAAGTTGATGTTTACCTTGGGTGAAGAAAAAAATTGGAATGGTCATAGTGGAAGTAGAAATATGGGAGGATATTTTGGCTAGAAATGGGGATGGAGATGGAGTATATATGGATAGTGTTGGTTTTTGTTCCAATTTGGGTGTTTATTTTGGATGTGACTTGATCGGTGGATATGAGATTTTGTACCTCAGTTTGAAGGGATGTGGATACCTTATGTGGGATATAACCTTGGTGTAGGGGATTACCTCTAATGGTAAGGGGTTATTTCCCTATAGTAAGAGTGTTGTGGTCTAGCTGAGGGCTGATGTGGCCATGAGTGCGATGAATTAAATTATGTGTTGTATTTTGAATTTATTTTTGTGTGGTAGGATCAAGATCAACTATGTGATCAATGTTGGAGAGGTTATAACCACAAGGTAGTTTTTCCCATGATTCTATGACTTGTCTAAATATGACATATTTTTTTATGTCAAAGTATTTATCCATGAGATCATGTCCTTATTTGGAATCTAGGATGGTATTACGATTGATGGTGTATTTAGGTTTGTTGGGAATGTCATCATCAATTTCACTATCATCATGTGGAGGTTGAGAAGGTTCTCTTAATAAAGGAAACCCTTCTATGAGTGGTTGACTATGAAAAATATTTTCTTCCATCTTTTTACCTTTAATGCTTCGTCTTGTGGTAGGATCCATTGGTCTTGGGTTTAAATTTGTTGTGGGAAAGGATGGATGTGGATGGATTTTTGACCTTGTTGGATTTGTGGTGACTAATCAAAAGAGAGCCAAATATTAAAAATAAAGGATAACCTTGGGTGATGTAATGAATGAATTGGAATGAAATTGGATGAAAAACTTGAATGGATAGTTGAATTATCCCAAAGATTGGAAAATGATTAAATGGACTATATGGATTAGATTTTCTAAGCTTTGGATTTAAATTATAAGCTAGACACTTGGATCTTAAGGATAGTTTGATGCGACTAATTTTTTAATCTACGAATTATTTTAGAGTTTCCAAGAATATTTAGACAATGGGCCTTCTAGTATATTAAATGTCCCAAAGGATGGATTACGTGATTATTTTGACTAAAGTATCCAAAGTTGATACTTCCAATTATGACCAAATATTGGTTTTGATGATGATAGGATGTGAAATATATGGATGGTGTGGATAAAATATGGTGATGGTATATAGTGATTAAGGATATCTTATTTTTTTCAAATTTGGATATGACTAAGGTTATGACCAAGTGGACTAAGGTTATGACTAAGTTGACAATGAGTGACAAAGGGATGTGTATCTTGCACTCAAAGGTATATCATGAATGATTGGACAATGAGATAAACCAAAATGTGGATGATAGATGGAGGAATAAGGGTGTGGTTAAGTTGGAAAAATGTGAAATGGACAAGTTATTTGTTTGATGTGGGGGATATAAGGAAAGAGTCTTATGACTTAGATTATATGAACAAAAAGATATGTGGTATGAACTAGGACTTGTGATTTTGAAAATATGGAGTGTGTTTGGACTATGGTTTTATGGAGTATGATTTTTTATGATGAGACACAGGAAAAATGGATTTAACACTAATATTGTAGGTAACAATTATCCTATATTTTGCTTCAAAGTTTATGTTTAAGGATACTAATTGGAAATATATTTTCAAACAAGAAAAATGACTTCAAAAACTAGAGTTGACTCAAATTTGGTATTAAAGGTTTACAAACAAAAATGTAGTATTCCTTGCCCACTTTTTATATCTTCTAATCACATCACAAACCCAAAAATATATATTTTACCATAGAAAATAAAAATATCTAAGGATTCATCTATGCATTTTTATGGCATCAAGGGTATGTTTCCATTATAAATATTTTTGCACATAGAATGAGGACAAAATTGACACAAGTAGATAAGGAGAATCGAGCTTATGTTCCTCCCTAAGGTATCCTATATGATCTATAGTTGATAAATAATTTACATATATATGATGAAACCCTTTTTTTTAGTTGTTGAAGATTAAGTTCAAGATGTTGTTACTTACTCTAAACTTTGTGAAAGATAATGTGATGTATTCTTAACCAATTTCTTAACAATAGCTGACTCATACTTAAATCAAGAATTGCATATCTTAAGAATTAAAATCAATATTCAATCTTGAGTCTCCAATGATTAAATTAAATCAACCAAAAAAAAATATAATACCAATTGTAATAATTGTATTTTAATAATAATTACTAGAAGTAAATCATTAACGAAACAATTGATACAAGATGCAATAATATTAACTCTAAATTATTTCAACTTAATTTGGTGGATAATGATGCTTGAGATTAAAATGGATTAATCAATCTAAGGTCCCTTGAGGAAATCAAGGATAATATCTTAATCTAATGTATTGTCATATTTTACTCAATTCAAACCGCTATAAAATTGTGCACATTAATCCTTAAATTAGTTCTTTTGTTACTTTCATAGTATCTATAAAAAATACAATTGATTGTTGATAAAATATTCAAAAATATAGCTTGAAAGAAGCTTAATAATTATTTCACTAATTTTTTCTTTGTTCATGACTAGAGACTTAAATTTATCCACTAAATCGAGAATAATGGAGACATGAATTATAAAATGATTAGTAAACAATAAATAATTAATTTCTCGAAAATGTTTAATTCAAATAAGAGAAAATTAGGTAATTAAATTATTTTATAATTTATTCTAGAGGTAATTCGAACCCATTCATGAGATCCATTCTAATTATAAAAGCAACTTAGATTTAAAGTAGCTTATTTTTCTTAAATTACCCTTGATGACATTATTAGTTGAACTATAATATCATGACTAAATTAATTTGTGTCTCTTTCTTAAACCTCTTATTAATAATTTACAAATGGAACTTATAATTTAAATCTTCAAAATATGTTAAAAATATATAATTATTAATTGGATCTATAATCATTTTTAAGATTTTAAATCATTTAACAAATTAAAATTGATTCTTTAATTATAACTAACCCCAAACTACTTAGTTCTTTTTAAAATTTGAAAACCTCTTTTGCTATGCAAAATTTTGTAGACCAATTTAAGTTCCTATTTCCCTTTTGTATAATTGCTTATATTTTTTTATTGGTTTTAGTTGTACATATATTCTTTATTTTAGATTAAACAAATTTTAAATTGAATCACAGTTTTGTGTCCTCTAGTTTTATGCATTATGTGCCACTAATATGGTGACCCTACTATCAAGCACATAGGTTTTTAGAAGAATTTTTGTTTATTTTATTTTATTTGTTTCCTTAAATAACAAGTATATATTTGTTTGACTAAAACCCAAATATTATAACAGTATGTAAACAAAAATTTGTTTGATTTCAAATAATAAAACCAATTTTTACTTGGCATGAGAATATAGGTTAGGGGTGGGTCAACTCCTCATGAACCGAGCCTTCCCCATGGGTCATACCCCTGTTGGGGTAGTGACTCCATGGGTGGCGGCTCCCATGAGTTGTGCCCATGGGGCCCCCCATACAATCATTTTTCTTTGTAACTTTTTTATATTAAATTTAATATGTAATATGATATATAATATAATATATACATTTAAATTTATTTATGATATATAAAATTATAGTTTAAAATATTATTTATTTATTTTATTAATAAATTTTGCACTTTATATTATATAAAAAAATATTTTTATATTAATTTTAATTATATCTAGTAGGATTATTTATTTGTTTACTATATTTCTAACTTGTAATTCTAGTATAGAAATTTCTACAAGTTTTTAATGTGAGGTACAATTTGGAAAATGATGGTTTAAGAGACTATGTTAAACCCATAAACAAACTTAAAAAGACACTTTATTATTATTTGTTTCTACTAATTTCTCGAACAAGTTTCTAGGGTGAACAAATTTGTTCCAACCACCTCTTTTCTCACAATAATTATTTAAGAATATTTCCAACTTGTTCAAAGAGACTTTCATTTAATAATTCAATATTATTAAATTTAACTTTTAGTTTTATAATAAAGAACCTATACATTTTTTCTATGCAAGTAAATAACAATAAAATATGACAACTTTTATTTTCTTGTTTTCACACAATTTCATAGCATAACAAATATTCATTTACACAAGAACACATTAGGCAAGGTTCACCTATCAATACTTCAATGTTTTCATGCTTTAAAATTTACTCATATACATCCCCTTTGTGACTTTGTTTGAATGAACTCTTAAAGATAAATTCCAACTTCCACACATGGTCCTGAAAAGAACAAGGAAATAAACAAAACAACATGGTCAATGGGATCTCCACCCAACCATAGGGTTGAAACTCAACCCACCCCCAAGCTAGGGTCACATAGCTGTCACAAGAACTCAAATGCACATTTCACAACTTCTAAGCCATCACTTATCACAAATATCCTTCAACAAATAACCACCACATAAGGTTCACATTACTATCTTTTGCACATTACAACAATTTCATTCACATCCTATTATTCCTTCCCCTAAAACACATATATGGTTATTTATGTTCAAATTTAGACAAGGTAGGTACTCCTACTGAAGAATAAACTCGCACATAATTCACAACAAAAAAACACATAAGGATTCACCATCTATTTTCACATAGATTTCACAAACATAGCAAAACATTCCAACATTATTTTACACATCAAAATAAAGATCTAACAAAGTGTTTAGACCCTACCATAAGAATTTCTATCCAAGTTGAAGAAGACTCACCAAGCCCGCTTTTCCATATTTTCGTCCTCTAACCTTCTTCTCTTTCTTCTTCCAACTAGAATTTGCCTCTTCTAATGAAAAACTAAAAGAAACTCAAGAACAATCCAAAAGGAAAAATCCCCTTCTCCACTCAAGGAGAAAGAATAAATAGAAGGGAAAAAGAAACTACCTTTCCTTAACCACCTAAACTACCCAACCAACTCTAATTTTTGTCATTTTTTAAAAAAGTGGGTAAGTAGAGTGGGTTCTAAATTCCATTTAAGTTATTTTATATAATAAAATTTAATCCCTAACTTATAGGTCCTACACTTAGGAACCTTTTTAAACCATAAAAATGAAATTTAAACTTTATAATGGTACTTAAAAAACACAAAAGAATAAAACACCCTCAAGAAAATTAAAAAATAAATATACTTTCACATTTATACAAAATTTGCATAACAACTACAACACAATATTTCATAGTAGGAATCACAACTAGACCTTAGTACTCCATACAAGACAAGGTTGAGTATTACACTAGAAATAACATATTTAAGTAGTATGTGACCCCAACCACCATTGTCAAAATTCACCTGTTCACTCAACAAAAGGTGGCAGTCTATCATATAAGTAATAATAGTTGAAGAAAATATTAAATTAACACTTCAAAAACAAATATTATTTTCTTGTAGCGTCGTAAATTGTCACTCTTGAAAATTTCACACTATGTTTTGCTCTCCCCTAAGTGATTGGACCTAATTGTAACCCAATTTCCTAAATTACACATCCCATGGCCTATTTTAACATTTATCAAAAAATCAAACATGCAAGACCTACATCTAATATTTTGCTCCTGACACTTTAGATCCTGAAAAATGAGGATATGGTCTAAGAAATACTTGCACCCTAATCCCCTTAATGTGGCCCCAAAATTCAAAGTGTTGGTAATAGTAATTTATTATTTGAAATTTAAATTTTGATTGTTGGCTATTGGGATTTAATTTTTGGGAAATTAGATCAATTATTTAAATTATACTAATTATTTTCATAATTTTAAAGGGGAAGAAATCATAAGGATATTCACAAGTGATTATTATACTTCAAAGAGAAGTCAAGAGAAAAAATTATAGAATTATTGCAGCATATCGTCATCAAAGCATCATGTCAAGTTTTATGTGAGTTTGTTCATGTTTACATGCATACATTTTATTTGTGAGGACTAACACTTGTAGTTCTTCGAGCCAAATTGCAATCAAGCCTTGAGGTGATGTGTATGACTTCAGTCCTTCAAGGATATCATATATGAGTGGTGAGTTGCAGTGAGTTGTTGATTCATCATGCATTTATCATTTAGCCTCTATCCCTCAAAAGGATAATCTCTCTTTATCATCAATTTTGCCATTATGGAGGTGGAAACACCAACATGGGGTTTGACTGAGGTAAGCCCCTATATGGCACAACCCTTTCTCTTAGTTTGAATGTGCAAGTATAGATCTTAAGAGTATTGAAGGAAGATTTGAAGAAAAATCACTCATTCATGCATTCAAGCCCTACAACTTAACAAGATATAGAAACTACAATATCACAACAACAAACAAAGATTTGACCATGGGATCTAGAAGGAAGAAGCTACATACTAGAGACCTAAGGACTATAAAATTGGATTTTAGTTTTAGACACCCAGAATAGGGCATCCTTGCACCATAGTCCACCCAAAATCGGCTCATATATGAACCATAGGTGCATGCATGTCTTCTTTATCCATTTTTGGTTCTTAAGTTTGACTGTTAGTTTCCAATTTCTCTATATTCATATCAAAATAGTACATTTTGATAGTCATTTAGTTGCATTATTGCATTTTCATTTCAAATCCATTTACAAATACATAAAAAGCATAAATCAAGTGCTGATTGACTCACATTTTAGGTTGTAAGTCAATCTCATACCCTTTCCAACCCCTAATTTAAATGCTATATTAATGAAAAAGTGACTAATCCTAATGAAACCCTAGGGTTTCACTTTTCCACCTTAACATTTTTGGTGAACTTGACACACTAACATTATAAACCTTATAAAATATGAAGTATATCATCTTAAATCTAACATTAATATTTCATTTCTTTGCATTCATCATTTACGCATCAATTATTGCATAAAAAAGCATTGAAAAATTAAAAAAAATAATAACATATTGCATTCAAAATCACATTTAGGGTTGATTTCAATCATCATAGTTCAAATCTACATATTATTTTATTGTACAATTATGTATTAGGTCATATAAGGTCTAAAATTAAATCTGAAAGTGTTCATTTCATTCATTTAGGTATTTTGCATATAGACAAAAAGGCGAAAAAGTGCATTATTTTGTTGCAAAAAAGATATCAAGATCATGATTTTCAAATTTTGCAATTGCTACATTTTATATCTGAAAATTGTATTTGGAATTGCATTTTATTGCTTGAATACTTTGAAAAAAATTGCACACTTGCATTTTGCATTGCATAATCATAAATTGGATAAATTCTAGAAGAATATTCACTGTCAAACCTGTATTTTCACATAACATAACACTTAGGTAGTATTACAGATATTAAAAATTTAAATTTAGTTAAAAACTTTACCAGACTAGGGTGTCCTTGTGCCCTAGTCTAGCTAGTTTTGGTTAAAATTTTCATCAAACATCTATTATTGTGCTTTATGTGTGTTCCCGCTCTCTGATTTTGGATCATGTATTTTTTACAGTGACTGTCCCAAGCTTTAATGTCCATAGTGTGCATAACCAAGTGTTTTGAAACTCATATGAGCTTCACAACCTGGTGTTTTATTATCAATACACATGTGAGATGAAGTTGTAGACTTATGGCATCTCGTGTTGTAACTACATCCATTATGTAGCTTGAGTCCTCTAACTCTTTGACATAAGATATTGTCAATACCCAACCCATTTTGGAATCCATTCTTAATCCTACAATGCCCATGACAACTTCACAATAAAAAATCTTTGTGAAAATTGAGGTTGTTGTTACCCATGTTCCTGATGAGAAATTGAAACAATTGGACACAGATTTAGAGGGATCTCAAGACTACTTAAGCACTGAATCTTTAGCAGGAAAAATAGTGCATGTTGTGTATAACCTTAGGAAGTTGATCAATGATGCTTAAGGAATAGAGTTTTTTCATAGTCTAGCTTATATAGTAGATGCTAACATCCCTACAACAACTAGTTTTTCCCAATCAAACAAAATCTCAAAACCGAGGAAAACAAGTTTCCCTCCCCACAACCATACCTTCTATTCCTACATTTACATTACCAATCGTAGCCTCAACAATGCAACACACCAATGGTATAACTCCAAGTTTAGGGCTTCATCGTGGGAATCCTTATAGTTTTGTCACATCCCACATAACACCTCAATATTTGTCCTCTCATAAACATGCAACATAGTATTCAACCAAACATTTACAAAATCCCACCATACTCACCAAACTCACAAGACATGTCAAACAATGATCTTGTTATAAACAAACTTTTGCAAAATATGACATCACTTCAACAACAAATCTCCACATTGAACCAAAATCGAAATGGAAACCCATCACAATATCTTAGGAGTCCATTTTCAATTGACATCTTGAAAACACTCATGCCTCAAAACTCAGAAATACCCTGATTTGAGAAGTATAATGGTAAGAGAGATCCTAACAGTCATGTATTGGTGAGCATTGTGTAGTGATTTCATTTTTTAAGATAAGCTCTTAGCTAAAAAAATTCCTAGATCATTGAAAGATATGGCCTTGGAATGGTTTTTATCATTGGAAAATAACTCCATAAATTCATTTACTGAGCTTGTCAACATATTTATCCAATATTTTCAAGAAAATATTGATCCTTAAGTAACATTAATTGATTTAGTGCATTGCAAGAAAGGACCTAAAGAAAAGGTAACAGACTTTATAGGACAATATCAATTGCTTTATTCACAAATCTCCTATAGTCTTCTTGATGTCAATGTCCAAAGGGTGTTTATAGAAAATTTTCAAACTATCATTCAAGATAAAATATTGTTGATGAAGTATCCATCCTTTACACACTTATGTACGACTCTTTGTGACTATCAGATATTGGTTAGTCCATATGAAGGGACACCTTCATCAAATCCTACTGATCAATTTGAATTTGTGCCTCAAAAAAATTATCAGCCATTCAAGAAACAAAACAAGATTTTTTTTAGATAAACACTCCATAAGCTGCTAATAACATTGAAACACAAGTGACTACTGTAAGTACAACTCCCTATCAATTTAGGCCAAGAGATAGATAATTTACCCAATTACCTGACTCTTATCATTCGGTCATATTACAATTGTTAAGTAAGAACCTAATTCAAGTACCTTTGATTAGACTTGTGGACACGATAAAACCTTTACGTTCAAACTTTAACCCAAAAGCATTATGCCAATGACATCGTACACTTGGACATGACATGAAACAATGTATGCATCTTAAACACCAAGTGCAAGACCTCATCAATTCTAATCACATCCAATTGACCAATATTAATGATAAAGGAAACAATTCTATAGCTCCAACCAATAAAAATTTGCAAATTTTCACAAATCCAATGTCAAATCATACATCCAACTTTGTACAAGCTAGTGGGCATATGAATGATGATGACAATGACCTAGCTAATGTTGTTAATGCAATAGATGTCCAACCTCATAAGGGCTGAACCACTTTGTTACCTGACATTTTTCTCACACATATTGATGCATTTATACATGCACCAGATGCTCCTCTCTATATCATCAGACGTATTAATGAAAAACCTACACCAGGGATACTCATTGATCATGTGTGCCTAGAGAATGTGATCATTGAGGAATTCTTGTTTGTGCATGAACTTTATCAAGATTCTTATGAACAACGAAAAGCATGGTTAAAAAATCATGATGACTTTTCTCATCCTACAATAGGTTTGATAACTCTTCCACTCAAAGTTGGACCAAAACAACTAGATGTGTCATTCACCATCATATTGATGTTAGACCAATTCTATGTGAAGCTAGGATATCCTTGGTTATGCTCCACGAATGTGGTCCCATTGGTAATCCATAAGTGCATAAAGTTCCCATTTGAGAATCAAATATATACAATTCATCATAGTGGGTTTAAACCTTTGGATTCCCATGGAAAATTTTCACTAGATTATTTTTTTCCACAACCTATGGAACCTATGAAGCCTTGTGACAATTTCATTTTCCAGTCATATCAAAAGTTTAAAGAAAATTGCATAGCATATTTATCCCTTAGCAATATCCCACCTAAGGATGATCGATCTATGGTTGTTCCTCCCACCCCACAAGTCATGGATGAACCCATGTCTAAGGTGAATTTCCTCCTAAGTACACTAGGCATTTATGTTGTAGTCTCTTCACCAATATCATATAAAATACCAAGAGATAACTCTATGATTACCTTTGTGCCTTTGAAAGAGAAACAAATATAAAAACATAAGGAGACAGTGGTTTTCCGACCCTTGATGGTCCCTTCAGTTCCTCCTCCAAGGGAAGAAAAGAGACCAATGGTAGAGAAACCCTCTCTCACCACTTCACAAATTGAGAATCATGCAAGAATAAATAGAAATGCTTAGGATCATAAGTGTAGACATCATGCTATTTCTTGCTAGTTGGCTGAAAAGAATAAGACATTACTTGATGACCAAACATGTATCCAAGCAAACCAAGAATTACCACCTTCATCAAACCATTCCAATGAACCTTACATGTCTCAACCAAAACAAATAATGAAACAAGAACCTTTAACTGGCATTTTCATTAGACCACCCATTGTGATAAATTTAGACAATAAAGATGAAGATACTAAGATTGATGAAAATGTACATAATGAACTATCTTTGTTGTTCTTAAATTCTATGGATTTGGATGGGGGAAATCATGATGATCCTCCTGATGAGAGTGATTCACCAGGTTTTGAACCTGGTGATACTCCATGTACAATAATTTTTATAGTCCCTTTGGATAGTTGTCTACCTTCCATTGATGATAAGCAAGATTGGGATGTAAACTGTTTTCTTTAAATTGGCTCGCATGTGCAGTACCCCTTTTTTGTTTCATGTGTTATTTGTGTTTTCCTACACGTGATGTGATCCCTCGTGTTGTATTTCTTTATATTTCTTTATGTTTTTTAGTTTTATTTGGAGGACTCTTGTTGCTCTGTTGGCACAAGGATACAAAGGAAACAAATCCATTGTGACGCCCATCTATTTGTACCTCCATTTTTCTATTTGTTGTAAACTTTACTTTTGTCTTGTGTTTTCCTTTTGGGGATGATGCAAGGTGTTGAGACATTTAGATCTCTTCCATGTTGACCCAAAAGTTTGTTTCTTCTCTCTATGTGTCATTCCTCCATTATGTTTATTGTTCCATGAGTATCTAGGGGAATGATGTCAATTATGAGCTCACTTATATTATTGTAGAAAAGATGTATACTAACCTCGGATTTGTGGATCCCTCATGTGATCATCTTTTGTCTTGTTTGTGGTATTTTATTGGGGGTAATCCCTTATTACAAGAGCTTTATTTAGAAACATATCATTGGCATAGGGCTTTCCAAATAATCTCTCATGACCTTATCGTGTTTTATTTATCATTTTATTCTACCTTAATCAATTGCTCACAAAGTGGTGTTTAGAAATTACTTTAAGGTGGGGGAATACATTCTATTATGTTCTTCACTTTGTTCACACATGATAGAATTAGTGATGTGTTGGCTTGGAATTTTGATAATTTTTTATAGCACCTTATCAAAATTATTGGGACTATAATTCTTGGTATGGTTGACATGGGTACACACCTAGTGAAAATCGATCCTCACTAGTCCTTGTGTGTTTCTCATTTTTCTACTCTTTCTAGAAGGCTCACCTAGTGAATATAGAACTTCACTAGCCTGTGGTGCCTTGGGTCATGATTCACCTAGAAAATATCAAGCATTGTTAGCTTGTGAGTCACGAATGCCTTGGGTATGGATCCTAGTAATATTTTTGTAGAAACTTGCTAGTATGTGATTGTCATACCCTCCTTTTGAATTTACATTTTGTTTGCATTATGTTTTGCATTTTGTTTTGTTCTTGTCATGTATGTTTTATGTTGTCATGTTGCATTTCATACATGTGCATTTCTTTTCCCTTATGTTGTCTTGCCATGGGATATTGAATCCTGGGGGCTTGTGCACTTCCCCTAGATTCATTTCCATCCTATCTCTTCAATATTTGTATAATTGGACCTCTCTTGACATATTCTTACTTTAGTGTGAATCTATTCGTAAGTTCATACTCTCATTAAAGTGGGGGATAAATGTAGCATTGTAAATTGTCACCCTTAACAATTTCATACTATATTTTTCTCCCCCCTAAATGATTGGACCTAATTGTACACCTAATTTCCTAAATTACACATCCCATGGCCTATTTTAACATTTGTCAAGAAATCAAATGTGCAAGACCCAAGTATACATCTAATATTTTTCTCTCAACACTTTTGATGCTATAAAATGAGGGATCTGGACTAGGGTGTCCTTATGTCCTATTCCCCTTAATGTAGCCCCAAAATTCAAAGTGTTGAAGGTAGTAATTTATTATTTGAAATTCAAATTTTGATTGTTGCCTATCGAGATTTAATTTTTGGGAAATGAGATCAATTACATATAAATACTAAGTATTTTCATAATTTTATAGGGGAAGAAATCATAAGGATATTCATAAGTGATTATTATACTTCAAAGAGTAGTCAAGAGAAAAAATTGTAGAATTATTGCAGCATATCATCATCATCAAATAATCATGTCAATTTTTAAGTGATTTTTTTCATGTTTATGCATACATTTTGTTTTTTAGGACTAACACTTTTACGTCTTCAAGCCAAATTGAAATCAAGCCTTGGGGTGATGTGCATGAATTTAATCCTTCAAGGATATCAGATCTAAGTGGTGAGTTGTAGTGATTTTTTGATTCATCATTCATTTATCATTTATCCTCTATCCCTCAAAAGGATAAGCTCTCTTTATCATCAATTTTGCCATTGTGGAGGTGGAAACACCAACATGGGGTTTGACTGAGGAAATACCCTATATGGCACAACCCTTTCTCTCCTTTTGAATGTGCAGGTATAGATCTAAAGAGGATTGAAGGAATATTTAAATAAAATTCACTTGTTCATGCATTCAATCCCTAAAACATGACAAGATATAGAAACTACAATATCTCAACAACAGATGAAGATCCAACCACATGATCTGAAGGGAAGAAGCTATAGACTGGAGACCTAATGATTGTAAAATCATATTTTAATTTTAGACACCCAGACTAGGGTGTCCTTGCACCCTAGTCCACACAAAATTAGCTCAAATTTGAATCACAAGTGCATGCATTTCTTCTTTATCCATTTTTGGTTCTTAAATTTGACTGTCAATTTATAGTTTCTCTACATTCATATCATAACAGTGCATTTTCATAGTCATTTAGTTTCATTATTACATTTTCATTTCAAATCCATTTCCAAATCCACAACAATCATACACCAAGGGCTAATTGACTCACCTTTCAGGTTGCAAGTCAATCTCATACCCTTGCCAACCCCTTATTTAAATGCTATATTAACAAAAAATTGACTAATTCTAATGAAACCCTAGGGTTTCACTTTTCCACCTTAACATTTCCAAAACTTCTTATCTAAAATAATCATATAGGAATTCACATAGAAATTATTTAAATCAATAATCATCACAAGTAAATATTAACAAATTGAATCTCATCTCCACAATAACATCTACTCGCACATCCACATTATGTAATCATCTAAAAAGAATTCCATCTAATAATAAAATCCATCATCTCAACAACCCCTATCAACATAATAGAATTCATCTAATAAAAATAATAACACTACCACTAATAATAAATCAACATATAACCAATAACCCATCATAAATGAACATCTCAATCAACACATACTTACATAATCAATGAAAGGAACTCATTTGGTTGTCACAAAGAAATCACAACAACCATTAGTTAGATAAAATTAGCTAGTTAACCATATCTAATAGAAACTAAATATATGAACATCATTGATGTATAGGAACAACCATCACTCATACAACTCATGTATAATGTCCAAAAATAGAAGCACATGAAATATTGGACAAGAACATAAAAGACACATAGACTCAATAGGATCATGAAAAGGTGGGGTCTCACAGAGTATATACAACACAAACAATATGAAACAATAACAAGAATAAACTATTCAATAAAGGTGTGACTCCTAGTGTGGAACCACAATGGAAATCAATCCATTAATACTATCTACTTGTAAATAGATAGCTAGGGAATGCAAGGTCATGTACCACCTAGACACCCCTTACCTTGGAAGAAAACTCATTTCCCAAGTTTATATCTATCTCACCATATGGAAGTAATCATGAGTAACTTTAGGGGGTGACTTTCTTCCCTTTCACCATAGTAAACAATGGTTGAAAGGTCTTAAAATACACTATACAAATATTTTCTAGGGAATCTTCTAAATACCACAAGGGTATGTGGCCTAATTTGTGAGCACTATTCTGATTACAAGCATGGTTCATGAGCATATATTTGAACCAACCCTCCACCTTGTGTCCTAAATCACCAAGGGCCCCAAGGATGCACCAAACACAATGATGACTATATTGGCATACAAATTTCATTCTCCTCTCTTTTATACCTTGTAAAAACATGTGGTTGAGGTCATCCTATACGATGATGAAATCCATAGAGAGGCCCCCTAAAAGGGAAAAAAAGATAACACTTATTTTATCCTCAAGATCACCCTAGAGTGCAAGAAGAGAGCATACATAAGTGTACTTTGGGTTTTAAAATACACACATAGATTATTAACCCAAATTGAAGTGTGTAGGTGAATTTTAATCAAATTTTATTGTGAAAACAAACAAAGTAGACAAAAACATAGAAAAATAAAAACTTTATAATAAAATATTTTGAAAATATCTTTAAAAACCACTTAAGTTAGTAGTTTGTAGGATAGATTTCATTGACACACAAAAGTTAGTAAAAAAAAAGGGTTAATTCTATAGAAAAATAAATACTTATTTATTTATTTAGAGGGGTAAATGCTTTTGACTTGGAACTATGAACCAGTGAGGTCACAAATAGGGGATCTCATCCCCAATATAAATTCTCAACAATCACACCCCAATGGGGTTTGAATCTTGATGGAAAGAATGACACAACAACTTAACCATCACACCATGCCACTATTGGGAATAGAAAAATAAATACAAAAAAATAGATTATTTATGATTTTTTGATAAAAAAAATTAAAAAACATTAAAAAAGGATAACATATGCAAAAGTTATTGATGTTTTAAGTTTCAAAATAAAAGGCCAACTTTGAAAAAATATACCTAAAATTTGAAGAAAATTTTGAAAAAAATAACTTCACTACTATGTGTGCCTCAAAATTAGCTTTCCAACAACTATAAAATTTTAAAATTTGATTAGTAATGAAAAGCTTATGATAATTTTTGTAACAAGTACTTTTTGGAAAAAAACAATGGATGAGAGAATTAGGCTTTAGCCCTTGTCAACTGGCCCCTGGTTGGGCATGTGACCAAGTGTTGGGCACAAGGGGCTAAGAAGTTGGTTTTAAACCCTTTGATTATGGAGTGATTGGTGGTTGAGCAAGACATGTGATTAGGGGCTTTACAATTCTAGAGCTAAGTCCTTGGTCATGCATATGACCTTAGGGATCACAATGACAAAAGAAAAATATCCATGAATTCCAAGATTTATGAAATTTAGCTTAATTCACCAATGTTGTGGACTCGAAATGTTGTAAAAGAAAGTTTATCATAGATTTCAAATGATTTAAAACATAATTAAAATCAATGTTCAATTTTTGTAGGTTTAAAACCTAAGTTAAATCCCTTGAATTTCTAAATATTTTAAAATATAAGTTAATTTTTTTTGAATTTCTAGACTTTAATAGTTTTAAACAAATCCCAGCGCATGCTTTGCAAATTCAAAATTTCTAGAGATTTTTGTGGTCATTCATGGTGCAGAAAGGTGGGGGTGCCCAACAGGTTTCCCCATCCAAATCAGTTGCTTATGCGATAGGGAAGGATGATGGCAAGGTTATTCCCATGGCACAAAAAATTGGAGAGAATACCAATATGGTTTCATCGTCTTTTGGGACTTTTACTTGAGAAGCTAAAAAGGCTCTTGCTTCCCCCCTTTTGGTCTAGATTCTTTCTTCGTGGAGGAAGATCCGACTTTGTACTTGGAAAAACTAGTTGGCAGCAAATCTATAATTTTATAGAACACTAGGGATTTTAGGCCTATGTAGGCTATCTATTATGTGGAAGGCCTAGAGATAGTTGTTCCTGATGATATCATGAATGAGATGATTGTGGGTCTCTAGGTCTCTCTAGTGGGTAAATTTCTAGCTTTCAGTCCAAATATAGATCAGGTTAAAAAATAGGCTGATTATGTTTGGAAACTTAAAGGGATTGTCAATGTAACTATAATGGAAAATGGTTTGTTCTTTTTTAGCTTTTTCAATCATGAAGACTTGCTAAAGGTTTTAATGGGAGGTTCATGGGACTTCGATAAGAATTTTAAGAATTTCTTATCATTGTGCAAATGGAAGCCTAGTTTGATCCCTCATTG
>VDFB02271358.1:1280528663-1280809506 GCA_007258455.2 Sequoia sempervirens | reverse complement strand
GCATCATTATATCATTAACATTGTAAAATAGTATCATGTGCATCCAAGCAAAACACATAAGTCAAATAGGTTAAACAATCACCAACATAATCACAAGTATGCATCAAACATAACAGTATCTGAATGACATCAACCACACACAAAAAGTATCATAGGAGTACAGTAACATGGGAGGCATTACACTTGGAGGTTCCCATAAGTTTATACATTATTCTCTAAACTATCTTGGTGTATTCCCATTTTTTCCATTCTCTGAGAAGGGAAAAGAAAGGAGCGATTTCTTGTGTCAAATTTTAAAATTTTGGCGAATGTCAAACTTGCCAGATGATGCTAGTAGTGTTTTCAGCAATCATGGAGCCCACTGGTTTCTATTTATCTCTCTTAGATGCTCTTCAAAACACCAATTTAATCTTCAATTTGATGAATTGATTAGACAAGGTCTTCTTGAGTACTTTCTCTTTGATGTACAGTGCCAAGCATGAATAGTTTGCATTATTCTTGAGGAGGGATATAATGGAGATGATGAGACTAAAACAAAACATCCACATAAACGTTCTCGTCTCACCGCTTCAGCATATAGAGCTCATTTGAGTGCTTTATTTCATCCTTAAGAGGATATGTAATAACTTTTTGTTCAAGAATAAAAATTTTGTTTTGAAAACATGTCTACTCCTAAATTGCTTCTTTTTGATGCCCAGCTCCTCAAGAGGCCTAATTATGTGGCATGGAAGACAAAGATGCATACAATTATTCACTTTGAAGAATTATGGGGGATTGTTACTGGCTTAGTTCAACATCCAACTAATGTATATGAGCAAAAGAAATTTGACAAGGTCGATGCAAAGGCCTTGATGTTGATAACTCTCAGCATTACCAATGAGGTTCAACCTTATATTCGAGATGTAGCAACATAAAAGGTAGCATGGGATGCACTGTCTACTATCTACGAGGCCAAGGACTAGACCAAGATTCTACACCTGATAGAGAGAGGCAGAGGAAAATGCATACACAATCTAATAAAGAACAAAAACAGAGATAGAAACAGAGCAGGCTGAAAATATTATATTTTCATTTATATTTTAAAACATTCAAAGCTTTAAATTCACATAACCAAAAACATAGAACTGCAAACAATATTTGATTACATGTAGTTGTTCTTTCTTCACTTCATAGAGACAACAGTGATGGCACCTTCTGCTACAACCAAGCTAAGACTCTATTTTACCCTTTTCTTTTTATTATACTGTTGCTGCTACAACAACTAAAAGTTTCTAGACTCTTCTACACATATCTATCAAAGGAGGGAAATCAAAAAAGTTATAAAATGCATTTAATAAAGAGTTTTACATCCACTGTAAGGAAGTCTGAAGAAGATAATAATGATTTTTTTCTTTTTTTGACTCAAAAATTTCCTGATTTGGAGTGAGTAGGAAGGCATGTAACTTGCAACAGAGATAGATTAGATAGAAAAAAACAAGGTATACAACAAAATAAATGAGGCAATTGGAGATTAACTCCAACACTTCCCCTTAATCACAATTGCCATCTACTATGCCCAAATTGTTTTGTTGATGCACAAAACTTTCATTTCCCAATTCCTTGGTGAAGATGTCAACAAATTGATCTTCAAACCTACAAAATTCCAAAAAGATTTCTCCATTGTTGATTAGTTCTCTAATGAAGTGATATCTTATGTCTATATGTTTTCTTCTCTTGTGGAAAATTGGATTTTTTGACAATGCTATAGCTAAGTTGTTGTCACAATAGATCTTTGTTGCCTCTTCTTGTGCTTGTTTCAACTCTTTCAACACTCTTCTCATCCAAACTGCTTGACATGATGCACTTGTGGCTGCTACATACTATGCTTTAGTTGATGAAAGAGTAACAATTGGTTGTTTCTTTGAAGCACATGAAACTACACCAGTACCAAAGTGAAAAACATAACCGAAAGTGCTCTTCCTATCATCTATACTCCCTGCACAATCACTATCAGTGTATCCTATCAACTTGAAATCACTTTTCTTTGAGTAAATAATTCCATAGTTCCTTGTTCCACTAACATATTTCAAAATCCTCTTTCCTGCTTTCCAATGAAAAAATTTTGGAGACTCCATAAATCTTGAGATGAGACTAATTGCAAACATTATGTATGGCCTTGTGGCTGTTATGTACATAAGGCTGCCAACAATTTTTTTGTACAAGGTTGGATTTACATCAGCTCCTTTGTCATCTTTACTCAACTTCAAACCTATCACTATTGGTGTAGGGACTGATTTTTAATTCATCATGATTTTTAATTCATCATATTAAACCTCTTCAAGATATCATTTGCATACTTAGATTGTGAGATGAATATACCTTTCTTAGTTTGACTTACTTTAATGCCAAGAAAATACTTCATTAAACCCAAACTAGTGAATATCAAGTCATCAACATATAAGCATACAATTATGATCTCACCTTGCTCATTCATGCTGGTATACAATGTAGGCTCACTTCTGCATCTATTGAATCCATTTTGCAAAAGATAAGAGTCAATTATGCTATACCATGCCCTTGGAGCTTGTTTAAGTCCATAGAGTGCCTTCTTGAGTTTGTAAACCTTGTTTCAATGTCCAAAAATCTCATACCCCAGTGGCTACTCCATATAGACCTCTTCTTCTAAAATGCCATTTAAGAAAGTTGATTTCACATCCATTTGATATACTACCCACTTGTTTTGAGCTGCTATGGCCAATATTGTTCTCACGATGTCTAAACGAGCAACTGGTGCAAATGTCTCATTGTAGTCTATCCCGGGTTGTTGTGAATAACCTTTGGCTACAAGCCTTGCTTTATACTTTTGCACATCACCATTTGCATTCAATTTGGTTTTGTAAACCCACTTCACTCCAATCACCTCTTTTCCTTGTGGAAGACTCACTAAGTCCCATGTTTGATTCTTTTCAATAGAACCTATTTCTTCATCCATTGCATGCACCCATTTTTCTTCTTTAATAGCATCTTCAAAAAGAATTGGATCTTCAACATGTGAATATAAAGAAAAAAGAGAATTCTAACCTCCATTATTTTCACCATCATTTTTCTCATAAATCTCTCTTAAACTTCGAATTTTTTTTCTCCTTAAGGTTGCTAGTGTGGGGTTTGACATGTCACTTGAACTTGGACTTGTGGAATGTGGACTTGATGGTCCTGCACCCTGATTGCCACTTGTAGATGGTGTTTTTTGTACATTTGAAGGAGTGGATGCTTGAATGCGTGGGGTTGTTCTTACACTTGATGGTGGTGTCATTTTTTGACCACTTTGTTGACCATGAATGGGTGTGGAAGGAGTCACATTTGATGGAGTATTTGCTGGTATAAAAACTTCATTATCTTCTTGTGGCAAGTTGGCTGCAATATTGACTATTTTATCCAAAGTTCCATCCCATGCTTCATCTTCTCCAAATTGCACATCTTTGTTGATTATAACCCTTTTTCTGATTGGATTGTATAACTTGTATGCCTTTGACTCATCACTATATCCCAAAAATAGACTCATCACTATATCCAAGAAATATACATTTTTCTCCTTTGTTGTCCAACTTTCTTCTCAACTCATCTAGTATATGTGCATAAGCCACACATCTAACTACTCTCATATGAGAAATAGTATGTTTTCTTCCACTCCATGCTTCTTCCAGAATCATATTGATGACACTTTTAGTGGGACATCTATTAATTGTATATGTTGCACATGCTACAGCTTCATCCCAATACTCATTTGACAAATGTTTTTCCTTCAACATGCTTCTTGCCATTTCCATAATTGTTCTATTTTTCCTTTCAGCTACACCATTTTGTTGAGGGGTGTATCTAGTGGTAAATCGCTTGTAGATTCCATGGTCTTTGCAAAAAATTATGAAGTCATTTGAAATGTATTCACCACCTCTATCTTTTCTCAATGCTTTGATGTGATGCCCACTTTGCTACTCAACAAGAGCCTTGAATTGATGAAAATAATCAAACACCTCATGCTTATATTTTAGAAAGTAGACCCATATCTTTCTTGTGAAGTTATCAATGAATGTCAAGAAGTAGTAGCTTCTAGCAATTGAGGGTGTTTACATTGATCCACACAAATCTGAATGAAAAATCTCCAATGGTTTGTTGGCCCTTACTAACTTTCTTGCTGAAATGATTCTCTATGTTGTTTTCCCAAGATGCAACCTTCTCATATTCTATCCGGTTTTTCTATTAGAGGCAGCCCCTTCACCATTCTTTTCTTATGCAATATATTTAAACTTCCAAGTTTAAATTTCAAAATCTTAGGTGCCATAACCAATTCTCATCCTTAATTTCAGCTTGAAAGATTGTTTGTGTGACTACTGCAACTTTTTCTTCATGCACTTTTGGGTTCATTGAGGGGTGTTCTTGAGCAAACTCTACCTTCAAATTTGGTTTTATCCTTAAGGGAAACATCCTATTGTTGCTCATTTGGACTTTTGCTATAAGTTGATTACTTGGATATTTTTCTAAAATTGTGCATTCTTTAGTTTTGAAAAATACTCTATAATCCTTTTGAACAAGCTTCCCAATGCTCATTAAATTGTGTTTTAAACCAGGCACAAAATACACATCTGAAATATACTTCTTCTCCCCCTGTTTAGTTAGAATGTTGATGTTCCCTTTTCCTTTGAATTCTACTTTGTTGTCATTGCCCAATGTTATATCTAATTTCACACTCTCATCCAAACTAGAAAAAATTTCTAAATTTCCAGTCATATGATTGCTGCAACCTGAGTCTAAAAACCATACATCTTTTTCATTTGCTTGTGCAACATTGCATGCCAAAAACATAGTGTTTTGTTCTGATTTTTTGTTTTGGTTTTCTATTGTGAAATTTTCATTTTGTTGTTTAGAATCATATTGTTTCTTTCTACATTCACTCAAATAATGCCCATATTTTTTGCAATAGTGACATTGGACTTGAAATTTGTCATACCTTTGGCCTTGAGGCTGATTTTGAGATGGGTTTTGACTTGGATATTGGCTGCTACCTCTTCCACTTGAGGTTGATGGGATGCTTCTTCCACCTCTGTAAGAGTTTCTTCCTCTTCCTCTAAAAATTGATCTTCCCCTGCCTCTACCATGGTTGATTGAAACTTGTGTTTTAAAAGCATGCTCCAATGATGAATTGCTGACTTGCTCAACCTATGCTCATGAGAAATGAGTGATGCATCCAACTCATCGACTGAAAATTGTGTGAGGTCCTTTGTTTCCTCTATGGTTACAACAATTGTCTCAAATTTTGTGGGTAAACTCCTTAGAATATTGTCAACCACTCTTCTATCTTCAAGTGTCTCACCATGTGATCTAATTTGATTTACCAGTCCAATGATTTGGGTGAAGAATGAATCTACTGATTCATTGTCCTTCATATATATTGTTTCAAAATCCCTTCTCAATATTTGTAACTTAGTTATCTTAACTTTTTCCATACCTTGATAGGATGTTTGAAGTATATCCCATGCTTGTTTTTATTTTGTTATACTTTGAATCCTTGGAAAAATGCTCTCATGCACTTCTTGAAAGATGAAGAAGAGAGCTTTTGAATCCTTCTTTCTATCTTCCTTCAATAAGTCTTTATCTACTTGATACAATGCATTATATGGTGTTGTATCTACCGGTTATAGGTAGCCATTCTCAACAAACTCCCATAAATCTTGAGCACAAAACAATGCCCTCATTGTGATTGCCCAGTAGTCATAATTTTTCCCATTGAACTGTGGGATCTGTGGATTTGTTAAACTTGTGCTTGGAGCTGCCATGACTAATAGAAAATAACTTGCTTGAAAAACCCTTTTAACTCTTTGAAAATCCTTTGAAAATCTTAAACACTATTGACCTTCATCTCTAATACCATTGATAGAGAGAGGCAAAGGAAAATGCATACACAAGAATAAAGAACAAAAATAGAGATAGAAATAGAGTAGGATGAAAATATTATATTTTCATTTATATTTTAAAACATTCAAAGCTTTGAATTCACATAATCCAAAACACAGAACTGCAAACAATATTTGATTACAAGTAGTTGTTCTTTCTTCACTTCATAGAGACAATGGTGATGGCACCTTCTCCTATAGCCAAGCTAAAACTCTGTTTTACCCTGTTCTTTTTATTATATTGTTACTGCTACAATAATTAAAAGTTTATAGACTCTTCTACACATATCTAGCAAAGGAGTTAAATCAAAAAAATTATAAAATGCATTTAATAAATAGTTGTACATCCACCGTAAGGAATTTTGAAGAAGATAATAATGAATTTTTTTCTTTTACTCAAAATGTCCTAATTTGGAGTGAGTGGGAAGGCACGTAACCTGCAACAGAGATAGATTAGATAGAAAACAATAAGGTATATGGAAAAATAAATGAGGTAGTTGGAGATTAACTCCAACACCACCTTCAATCAAAGCTGCATAAACTCAGTATGCAAGATGGCGAGAAAGTAGAGGATTTTTGTGTCACATATCAGAACTTCGAGCAAAGCTTGTTGCTCTTGTTGAAAAAGTAGAGGATGCGTTGCTTGTTCTGATTATGTTACGAGCTCTTCCTTCTCAATTTTGTACCTTTGTCACAATATTAAACATCACCAAGCAGAAGGTGACTTTTGAGGAGTTAGTGAATTTATTGCAGCAAGAAGAAGCTATTCAATCAATACAAACTGAGTTTGAAGACAAAGCTCTCATCTTGAGACAACAACATGGTCCAAGGGATTGCAAGGGACAGTCACAAAAGTAGATTCCGCCAAAGAATCCTTCGAAGGAGAATCGTTGGTGTTACATTTGTAGTACCTCCACACATGACACTACCCATTGTTGGTATAATGGGCTCACTCAAGATAATTCCATTCAAGAAGGATTCTCTATTCATCCTCATACTTTGAAGCACAAGAGTCATATTGCAAACAACCAGAAAGTGCATCAGATGAGGATTGTGGCATTAATCAAAACATGGTTCTTGTTTCTCACACTTCACATCCTTCACAAGATGTTTGGTTGACTGGCTCTGGTGCTAGTCAATATATGACAAGAAATTGAGATATTTTTGATATGTTGACTGATCAACCCACAGGAGATCGGGTTCTCATTGCTGATAGTAAGGAGTATGTTACAGCGAGCATGGGCACTATCACCATTCCTCTCAAGGAAAAGAGTTGTACCCTCACCAGAAT
Source organism: Sequoia sempervirens (assembly GCA_007258455.2). Lineage (NCBI taxonomy): Eukaryota > Viridiplantae > Streptophyta > Pinopsida > Cupressales > Cupressaceae > Sequoia > Sequoia sempervirens. The sequence continues at coordinate 1,280,802,288 of VDFB02271358.1, read as the reverse complement.
GCTCTATGTTCTAGGTTTGACATCCAATCTTTTATCTGTCAGTTAGCTCTTGAATCATAAGCTTCAGGTGCAATTTCAAGTTGACAATGGTATCAAAACTTGCTTGATCTCTAGATATGGTGTGTTGCTTGCTAAAGCCTTTCTAAAAGGTTGCTTATTTTCCCTAGATATTGTTTATTCCTCTACAGTTGCTCTTCTTGCCTTTACAATCGACTCCACTATTCTTTGGCATTATTAGTTTGTGCATCTCTCTACTGGCTCCCTCTATCAACTCAACTCTAAGGAGATGGTACATGGAATTCCTTCTCTTTCTCCTTCTTTGCATCTTTTTTTTGGATGTCTTGTAGGAAAACAACATCGGGATCCATTCAATTCAAGTTCATTTCATGGTAAGGACCGTCTTGAGGTTGTTCGTACCGATATGTGTAGACCTCGCCTACCTCCTTTTAGGGCTTCAAGTATTTTCAATTGTTCATTGATGATTTCTCTCGTAAGATTTTTGTGTACTTTCTTAGATGGAAGAGTGAAGAATTTTCCCGCTTCTAAGAATTCTATTAGCAAGTTTTCCATGAGACAAGCAAGCCTCTTCTTCTCCTCCACTCAGAGCAAGGGGGGGAATTCATGTCCACAGATTTCTTGGACTTCTTGAAGAGTCATGGCATAAAACAACATTTAACTACTCCCTATACACCCTAGTAGAATGGAATTGCAAAGCATCACAATAGGACTATCATGGAGATGGCTTGATGCATGCTTTTCTCAGCACAATTGGAGGATCAATTTAGGGTAGAAGCAGTTCAAAAAGCTATGCATCTTCCTAATAGGGCTCCTACAAAGATACTACAAGATAAGACACCTAAGGAGGTATGGAGTGGTTACAAACCTTCAATTTCTCATCTTCAAGTGTTTGTTTGTATGCATACATGCATGTCCCAGCTACTAGGAGAAAGAACCTTGACTCTAAGACACTCTCGTGCATCTTTGTGGGCTAAATCCTAACTTCCAAAGTTGACCGTCTCATGGATCCTAAGACACATAAGGTTTATGAGAGTTGAGATGTGGTATGTGATGAGTCATCCTTTGACTCCATGGCACAAAAGGAAGAAACAACCACCTCTAATAAATTTCTCTCACAATTAGATAATGAGAATGAGTCTTCATCTCCAAAGGAAGGAGAGTTGTTTATTGATCTTGGTCTATTGGAACATCAATCCACACAACAGCCACAACATCAATGTCTGAAATGGGTCTAAACCACCATAAGAGATTCTCATCTAGATTCTCTTCCAGATCTTTCTTCAGGAGTTAAAACAAAAAGATAGGCAAGAAATGAGGTAAATCTAGGTCTAATGAGTTCAGTTGTTGATAAAATTGAACCCAATACAGTTCAAGAGGCTCTATGTCATCCATAGTGGAAGAAAGACATGGATGCTAAGTATGATTCTTTGATGAAGAATCAAACATGGGGACTTGTTGATTTTCCTTCGGGAAAGAAACCTATAGGCTACAAATAGATTTTCAAGAAAAAATACAAGGCATATGGATCCATCGACAAACATAAAGCATGCCTTGTTGCTAAAGGCTATGCTCAACAAGAAGGTATTGATTATGAGGAAACATTTTCCCCCATTGCAAAACTCAAGATAATTAGAGCTATTTCTGCACTGAAAATGGTAGAAAGGTTGGAAGATTCATCAGATGGATATCAAGAGTGCTTTTTTGAATGGAGATCTAGAAGATGTATATACATGACTCAACCTGAAGGATTCCTTGATGAACATCGTCCTCAAAAGGTATGTCATATCATTAAGTCTCTTTATGGGCTTAAATAGGCCCCTAGGGCATGGTACATAAAAATAGATGGTCACCTTCTACAACATGGTTTCATTTGTAGCCCTTCAGATCCTAATTTATATATTAAGAAGATAGACACCGAGATTGTCATTCTTTTCTTATATGTGGATGATCTTGTAATCACAAGGAGCTTATACATTCTCATTGATGATGTAAAGAGTGATCTTAAATAGTCTTTTGATGTGACATACTTGGGTCTTCTTCACTACTGTCTTGGCTTAGAGATATGGAAAAATCCACACCATATTTTTATCTCTCAGATGAAATATGCCAAGACACTCCTAAAAAAGTTTAGAATGGCAGATTGTAAACCTACATCCACTCTAATGGAGAAAGGTTTGCAACTATCTAGATTCCAAGATTCACCTCCAATAGATGCTACTCTTTATCATCAGCTTGTTGGGAGTCTCATTTATTTGGCTTATATCATACCAGATTTATGATTTATTGCCAGCTATCTTTCCAGATTTATGCAAGAGCCTAAGCAATGTCATTGGATTGCAGCTAATCATGTTTTGTGATATGTTCATGGTACTCTTGATTATGGTCTGGAATATAAGCACAATTCTCAATTCTTCTTACAGGGATATGTTGACTCTGACTATGTTGGATCTATTGATCATAGGAAGTCAACTACATGATATGTTTTTCATCTTGGATCTAGGCCCATTTCATGGATCAGTAAGAAGAAAACTATTGTTTCTCTCTCCTCCACCAAAGTTGAATGTCATGCCGCACAAGGAGAAGTGTGTGAAGCAATTTGGTTGTGTCGTATTTTTGGTTGACATGGACATACCTGAGGCACAACCACCTATCAATTTTTGTGACAATCAGGGGGTGCTCAAGCTTGTGAAGAATCCTATTTTTCATGAGAGAACAATGCATATTGAGGTTGAATGCCATTTCATTCATGAATAGGTCCTACTTCACCACATTCAACTCTAGTACCCAACAAATTCTCAGATAGCTGATATTCTCACCAAATCTCTTGGTAAGTTGAAATTTGAATTATTTCAGGGGTACATTTGTAAGACCAATGTAATAAGAGGGGTAATGTTAGCATAATGCATTACATTTTTTACAGGTTGTTAGCGTAGGTAGGTTAACTATTTCTATGACAGTTAAATTGCTTCTCTTTCAAACTACTTGTGCTCTCTTGTATAAATGATTTTGCATAGTGGTGAATAAAATATCAAGTCTTTCACATCTATTTTGTCTTCACTTATAGTGTTAGATCTCATTATTTCCTCTTATTATGCAATTGGTTGGACCATAGTCATTTTATATCCTTTGTCGTCCCCCTGTCCTATTCTCTTAATTGATAGATGTGATGTCATCTAGTTGTTACATGGAAGAATTATACATCTCCAAAATATATCAAAAGGATGGTCAAGTATTCCTATTGTTCCATGGAATGAATTTTATCCATGTCATTTGGTGGTTTTTCATTGTTATTTTTTTCCATTTATGCACTCCTCTATCATCCATTGGTTGATGATATCAATCATTAGTTGGTGGGTCGTGTGGTTAACACTATCTCAAATTGTGTTAGAGTTAATTATTTCTCCCAAATTGTACCATTTTTGTTGCATTATGATAGCCCTCCTATGGTATGTGTATGATTTTGATATCATTAGAAGTCAATGCTAAGGTGGATCAACATGTGGCTTACACAACCTCAAGATGTATTAGAACTAATGGTTTTTTATGTTGTTTTAGCTATGAGATGAATTATATGATCAATGGACTAAAAGGCCCCCTTTGTGCTCAATGTTATATATCACATCCACAATTGCGTCATTATCTACTCTAATTTGGACTAACACTTTTATTTTCGTTTGGATCTATGTAGCCAATTTTTTATTGGTGTACCCATCTATCAACATTTTACTAAGACTGAGTATAATCATTGAATATTTGTTGGCATGATGAGCTTAATCATTTTCTATTGCTCCTTTGGATGTATAGGTTGTTGATTAGTTTGGGGATGGTTCTAATGTATATTTTATATATAATGATCAAAAAATTCATGGCATGAACTCTCATGTCATATATTATTTTCCTCATACTTTTATTTTTATAAGAGTCAAAAAGATAACTTCTAAATTATCTTATTACTTTTTAATACTTTACTATTTAATTTTTAAATAAATTAAATATACTACAAACAAAATTTTATTTCTTAAAATATAATAATTAAGTATACATTTATTATTTTAAACCCAACTTTTTATTTTAAACTTTTATTATTTAATTATTTACCTAAAAATATTTATAAAGTATAATTTATTTTTTATAAATTAATTAGAAAATCGTCCCTTTTAACAAATACTTCAAAATATTTATAAATACATTAAAATGCTTAACTTACTGGTTATAAACACTAAATATTTAGTTGAGTGGGATTTTTCAAAGAAGATATTTGTCTCGGTACTTAAATAACAATTGATGTATCGAAAGGAAAGTATAAGGACACAACTAATCTCCTAAAAAAATGTACTTATGTACATACAAAAAATCATAGAAACATACATAACAACATACATAGAAACATACATAACATGATGAGACAGTGTCATGAGGGGCCCGCCAAATGGATGGTAAAAGTGACAAAACTGACAGACAGGAGGAAACGTCACAACGAGGAAAGTGTGAATTTAACGATGGCATTAGCTCATTTTTCCCATTGCTTTGAATTACATTGGAATTTTTTGCCTTGTGCGAGAAGCTATCTATTCATCGTGGGCGGAGGAGGAACTAATGTGATTAAGAAATGCATTTTAAATTGTAACAAGTATTGTTATTGGAAAAAACTCTACGTTGGTTTTCTCATTCTGAAGGTTGAAAGTGAAAAGTTGGAGAGAAAGGGACCTGAGTTGCAGGTGGGGGAGATGAAAAGCCAATAGAATTGAGGTGAGGGGTTTGTAACTGATTGGGTTGTTACTCAGGTTTGAATGGGTTATTATTTTTAAAGATTTTTAAAACACTTTGTGGGTTGCAAGTTTCGTAAATCTCATTATTTTGCAACCTAGAATTTTAGAAAATATCATGAATGTCCTGAAAATATTTTGTTATTAAGATCATAGGAATATAATGAAATGCATCATTTTATAAACACTCGATGTTTTCCAACAACCATTAACGCTTTGTGTTTTCAACTTTTTCATTATGCAGGTTGAAAGCGAAAGGTTGGAGAGTGGAGTTGTAGGTGGGGGAGAGGACAAATTAACAGAAGTGAGGTGAGGTATTTGTAACCAATTGGGTTGTTTTCTGTAAAGGGTTTTCAAATGTTAAGTGGGTTGCAAGTTTCAGAAAACCCACTGTTTTGTAACCAGAAATTGTACAAAATAGTGTGAATGTCTTGAAAATATTTTCTTATAATTTAGACCATAGGAATGTAATGATAGGCACCATTTTGTAAACACCTAGTGTTTTCCCACAACCATTAACACACTGTGTTGTCATCTTTTTTATTCTGCGGGTTGAAAGTGAAAGGTTGGAAAGCAAGGGGAGACAAAAAAACAACCGAAGTAGGGTGAGGGGTTTCTAACCATTTGGGTTGTTAGTTGTAAAGGGTTTTAAAACATTATGAGGGTTTTTGTTTTAAGAAAAAAATTCAAACATTAAGTGGGTTGCAGCCTTTGTAAAACTCGGTGTTTTGTATTTTAGAATTTTACAAAATAGTATGAATTTCTTGAAAATATTTTGTTATTTAGACCTTAGGAATGTAATGAAAGGCACTATTTTATAAACACCCAGTGTTTTCCAACAACCATTAACACTTTGCGTTTCACCACTTTCAACAAGTTTATTCATTATTGCCGATAATGGCAAGAAATTGGTGTTCTTTCTATTTGTAATGTACACATACATATACAGGCTTAAAAAGCACAAGGGTTTGGGTATGTTGTGATGTGGACCATTGCAGTTTTATAAACACATAGTTTTTTCCATTTCATTGCATTGCACATCTTTCAAACTCAAAGCATTACTTCACATTGCATAACTAATAAGTAGATGTTGATATATGACAAAATTTAAGCTACAATATAGTTTTTGTCAACCTAAGCAGTTATGCAGCTACTTCACATTGCATATAACTAATAACTATACCCACAACTATAGGGAACTCCACCTACGCAACCAAGTACTATTCTCAAAGATATTAATTCATTCATTCTAGAGTGATAATTATAGTTGTCAATTGCATTTTTTTGTTATGGAATTCCATTAGACCACATTTTTTGAGGTATTTTTTCAAACAGTTCACTGCCTTGTCTATGAAAGCATAATAGTAAGCAACAACATAGACAAGGCAATGAACTGTTTGAAAAAATGCCTCAAAGAAATGTGGTCTCATGGTGATTGGAATGCCATGCCAAGACACAGACAAGGAAATGAAATGTTTCTATGTATGATTGCTTATCTATGGCTCGCCACTATGTTTTCCAAAATAATTGTAGATAATTAGAGTGATAATTGTAGATGGAGACCCCGTAACAAAATTTTGTTACAAAATGGGAAACACCTTATTTAACAAGTAATGAACTTTGGATCAAAGATATATATTGTCATCTTTAGTAGATGTATCAACAATTTATTCTGAAACTATACCCCCAATTATAGGGAACTCCACCTACGCAACCAAATACTATTCTCAAATATATTAATTCATTCATACTAGAGTGATAATTGCAGCTTCCAATTGCATTTGTTTGTCATAGAATTTCATAAAACCAGTGCTTTGCAACCTAGAATTTTACAAAGTAGTATGAATGTCTTGAAAATATTTTGTTGATTAGATAGTAGGATTGTACTGAAAGGCATTGTTTTATAAACACCCAGTGTTTTCCAACAAACATTAATAGTTTGTATGATTGCAGGTTGAAAAGAACAATGGGAAATGAGTGCATAATTTATAAACCTCCAACCCACACAATGTTGTAAAACCCTCTACACATTGAAGCTAAATAAAATCCCTCATTTTTCCCTTCGCTTCAAATTATGTCGGTGTTTTTGCCTTGCGTGAGAAGTTATTTGTGCACCACAGGTGGGAAGGTTGATGTGACTAAGACATGCGTTTTAAATTGTAACAAGTATTGTTATTGTCCATCAACTCGATCTATCAAGTATTTCTTTTGGTGCATTTTTTAGGAGAGTGAGATGGGGGATGGGGGATGGGGTGTTATGTTATAATGTCTATAAATAGGTGTGTTTTGTTGAGAGATTATCTTCTCCTGTTATTTAGAACTTTTACTAATTGTTTAAAGTATTGTTACTGGAAAACACTCTATGTTGTGGGTTTTTTCATTCTATAGGTTGAAAGAAAAAAGTTGGAGACCAAGGGGAAAAGTTGCAAGTGGGGGAGATGAAAAACCAACAGAATTGAGGTGAGGGGTTTGTAACCGATTGGGTTGTAGATTTAAAAAACTAGTTTTTTACAACCTATAATTTTACAAAATAGTATGAATGTAATTTATATAGTACAAATGTAATGAAAGGCACCTTATAAAAAAATTTACACAGAGTAAAAATTGTGTTTCAATTTCTTAATATGATCCAAATATACATGCTTAGTATGATTGCAAGTTGGGAAACACAGTGGGAGGTGACAACATGATTTATGAAACCTCCAACCCACACAATGTTGTAAAACACTCTACACACTAAATCCAAATACCTTACTTGGTGTTTATAAAATGGTGCTTTTCATTACATTCATATGGTCTAAATAACAAAAGCTTTTCAAGACATTCATACTGTTTTGTAAAATTCCAGGTTGCAAAACACTAGGTTTTATGAAACCTGCAACCCACTTAACATTTGAAAACCCTTTACAAAAAACAACCCACATAATGTTTTAAAACCCTTTAGAAGTAACAACCCAATCAATTCCAATCAGATGAAGAAAGTGAAATTTCATTTTGAGTGTAGCAAAGAGTTGTTCAAAAATTTGAAACTAGAATTCATTACATTCTCGGTCATAATGAAACAAAACTTTTCATAATGAACTAATTGGCATGGGATAGTATATTTTCCAACACTACAAATAATGCAAGCATTTTATTTTGAAAAAAGGGAAATTCCATATTTATGTCACCAAAGAGTTGTTCTAAAATTTGAAGGTGGACTTCATTGCATTTTTGGAGTGTATGAAACAAAAAAAATTCATGAGGGAATAACTGAGAGGAGACTTTGTGTTTTCCAACACTACAAATAATGTGAGCATTTTATTTGTTCCAATCAGATGAAGAAAGTGAAATTCCATTTTGACTGTAGCAAAGAGTTGTTAAAAAAATTGAAAGTGAACTTCATTGCATTCTTGGTCGTAACAAAACAAAACTTTTGAAAACAAACTAGCTAACATGGGACAATGTGCTTTACAACATTGCAAATAATGCAAGCATTTTATTTGTTCCAATTAGATGAAAAGAGGGAAATGTCATTCTGTATTTATCCAAATATACATGCACAATATGATTACAAGTTGGAAAACACAGTGGGAGGTGACAATATGATTTATGAAACCTCCAACTCACACAATGTTGTAAAACCCTCTACACACCAAAGCCAAATACCTTACTAGGTGTTTACAAAATGATGCCTATCATTACATTCCTATGGTTTAAATAACAAAATATTTTCAAGACATTCATAATGTTTTGTAAAATTGTAGGATGCAAAACATTGTGTTTTACAAAACCTGCAACCCACTTAATGTTTGAAACCCATTTACAAACAAAAACATTCAAAATGAGAATGTTGAAAATGGCAATGTTTTGGGCTTTTGTCCATTCCAAATTATGATTTTGAAAACCCGTCGGCATAGAACCCAAATTGCATTTAAAATGAAAACCTCTTTTCACAAAGAAAATCATTTATTTTCCCATCATTGAAAAAACCCATCTGGGCGGGGGCCCTAGCTCGGTTGGCTAAGTAATTCCGTTGCGGCTCGGCTGGTCACGAGTTCTAGTCTCCCCCGTCCCGTGGTACTGGAGGGCGTGTCGCGCTAGTGCTGCCGGTCACGTTAAAAAGTTTACCAGGCGCACTGCAGTTTATAGGGGGTCGTGCTACCCGATTCCTGCAGTCTAAAAAAAAAAAAAAAACCCATCTTCACAATGAATAGCTATTCAATTCTTCAAAGTGAGAACATTAAAATGGAAAAATTTAAAAACTGTCAACACAAAAACACACAAAATAGATTTTTATTTCAAATGAAAACCCCTTTTTCGCAAGGAAACCCCTTTATTTTCTCATCAATAAAAACCCATCTTTCAAATGAATAGTTGTTCAATTCTTCACAGTGAGAACATTAAAATGGAACAATTTAAAAACTCTCAACACAAAAAAAACATAAACAACTACGTATTTCAAATGAAAACCCTTTACGCAAGGAAAACCCTTTAACTTTTCTTGTCAATGAAAACCCATTTTCACAATGAATAGTTGTTCAATTCTTCATAGTTCAGACGAATGGAAAAATGGCATATATTTCTAGCAAATATACATACCTGCTAGCTAGTCACCCGCGTCTATCGAATGTGTTTTGGTAGGGAGAGTCTCCACTCTGGTTTAGCCTCTAAATGCTTAAACTACCTTTCACACTCCCTAATGACCTCCAAAATGAAAATGTTGAAAATGGCAATGTTTTGGGATTTTTGTCCATTCTATTTTCAATTTTGAAAAACTCACCAGCAGCGCCAACCTTTTCTAGTACCAAGATACGTCGTTCGTCAGTGTGCTCTGTCAAGTCCTTTCGTTGGTACATTTCGTCCAGCACATGGGATGGGGGATGGGTGTTATGTTATAATGTTACATACATAGGTGCTTTTTATCGGTAGTTTAGCTTCTACTGAAGTACAATAGCTGCTATTTTATATTAATATTATAGTATATGTTTAGACTCATCCATCCACATTACCTTTTTTGTCTTTCAACAAAAGCCACATATAATTACAGTTCATGTACTTCTTAAGAAACAAGGCTATATATATATATTGTTCCTCTTTTCTGTAAAACAGATTTATTTTATAACACTAATATAATACAAAAAATTGTTTATATTCTAAAATTGATAGCTTTAATCTCATGCAGTTCTCTACTTCTTTCTCTACTCCTTTCTAAGCTCATAATCAAGATCATCAGTGGGAAATTCATGTTTGCAGAGTGGGGTAGAATTTTGAAGAAGCAAACAACTTATCAATACCCTCCAACATTTTCTTCTGGCATACAGAGCACAAGTAGTCTTTACCCTTAACCAAAAATCTTGTTTTCAAATTCCTTACTACAATTTTAGCTACTAGAGGATTGCCTCTTATTTGAACTGCAGAGCCATCCTCATCAATGTGATAAACCCAAAAATCATTATCGCCATCATCTTGAATATCATAATGAAATACTATATTTGATGTATTAGATTCAACACCTCGCCATATTTTTTCCCAAGTCATCTCCTACTATTCAAATCATTGTATTGTCTCCTATTCGTATTTTCCACAAATTATAGGCAAATGATCATTTTATTTTTTTATTTTTATTTAGTCCTAGAACATTTTCATGAAATAAGTTTGTATCTAGCAGACTCCATTAAAGGGTTAAAACCCTTAAAAGAGTAGATTTCTCAAATAGTCACATAAAAAAAGCTACTGCATGTAATGGTATAATGGAAAATAAGTAGCAATGTCTTTTCCATGAGAAAATAAGATTCATATCTTTGCTACACTAAATTGATGTTTGACGGTGAGTTAAGACCTATTAGAAACAGTGAAGTGCAGTTGTGATGGGTTATGATGTATAAGATAGCATGCATGTTCAAGTGCATTTTAGGGTCTGGATAGCCTCTACCTCAAAGCGGGATGACATATCTGGACTAATTTTACACACATAGTGCATGAGTTAATTTTTACATGCATGTTTTAGGTTCAGTCTTAATCGGCACACTCTAAGCATCTGACTACTTAGGTGGTCGGATCCACAACTCCCTTTAACAGTACCTTTCCAATTTTTTTTGTCGTTTTCACGTCCACCATGTAGTTCCCCTCTGTGTTTGGCCCTTTTCAGATGTTTTATTAATTTTGTTTGGGTTTTTTGAATTAAAATGGGTTGATTAGGTTATTTAATTAAATAAATCGATGTCAAAAATAGATAGCATATGGTTTATTGATGATTAATTAAATTAAATTATTTTGTATAAAGTATTATTATAAATAAATTTAATGATAATTATTAATTTTACTATCATTGGAATTTAATTATTCAAATGTGAAAATAATAAAATTTTAAATAAACAAATTAAAGGTGGAAAGATAATATAATTCAAAATGGAATAATAAATTTGAATGAGATTTTCAAACAAATTGTTAAAGCAAATAAAAAGATGGAAAAAGCGAGTTTGAGCCCATGCATGGCTCTGAACTGGTTGCAAAATAGAAACTTGTCTTATTAAGTGATTATTGCTTGATTTTTATCTTAGAAAACAAAACTTTTTCCTCGTTTTAATAATAATGCTCGATTTTAGAAAAAGGGATCATTTCTTTTAGTTTTCGAACAAGAAATTTGCTTTGAAAAAAAATTAAAAAATGCATGTTTACGATTGTTCTGGTGTTTTGAAGTGAAAGGACTTTGTGAAAGTTCATCAAAGCTTGTGAGAAGAGGTTATTGATGTGGTAGATTTTGTCCTCGGCATTTCTCTTCCATTTCGAAGCAAAGGACACCAGGTAGGCTTCATTTCTTTATTCTTGTTGTTTATCCCCTTTGTTTTGGAATTTTAAATCTTTTCCTTTTTGCTGGAGAATCCAAGTTAGTTTATAGCTTTGGGGGTTCGACTTTACAGTTGGCATCTGATATTATTTATATGTCGCTCATAATCATTTATGCATTCGAGCTATTTGCACTTACTTTAGAGTTTCTAAGCCATTTAAGGCTGCACTTGGCTAGCCCTGTCTTTCAACGTTTTCACTTCGGTATCTTGCTTATGATCCTTAGTCTATCGAATTTTATGCAGGGATTATAGAATTACCCTGTTAAATGCATTATGTGAGCTTGTTAGCCCCATCATCATCTGCTTCCAGTGCACACCAATGTAGTGCAAGTCCATCTTTCAGATTGTTTCATTCAGCACCATCGATGCTCTCCACATGAACAATGTTGCTATTCTAGACTGATGGAAATGGTTCACATCTCGCAGAGCAATTCCTCTTGTAACAAACGTAGAGATGAATTTAGGGGCAGCGTGGCAATTTGACAATACTCAAAGGCTCTTAGCAAATCTTATCGAGTGCATTGTAGTTAACCTCTCATCATGGTGATAGATAAATGATTATTTTCCTTCTCATCCACAAGATTAGGTAATAGTTTTGCATCAGAAATATCTTGATGTTTCATTTGCCATGTATTTTACCACAAATTGCTAATACCGCGTACCAATAATGGTGAATTCCCCCCCTGTATGCCACTGCCTTGCAGCAATTTGAGTTCATACAACATCTGAGTTTTATTCATACAGCCTTTGAGTTTTAGATACAAGCATTCGATTTTACCTCTTGGTATCCTTTCTCTTCCCTTGCGTCACAGTTTCTCCAGCCGATTCGCTGCCAGACTATGTTTTAGTTGATGATTTTTGCGGTGATTGGTATCATGTGTTTTGATTGTGCGCCTTTGAAGGTTATTTTTATGTTGTATACAATGGTTTTACAAAATCCATAGGGTAGGCTATATTGTGGCAGTTAGAGGAGCAGAAACTACACCTTGAAATTGGTTCAGTGACTTGGGAGTTATTCATGGAGAGGTTTAGAGCATGTTTCCTATGAGAACACTAGAGACAGCACCATGCTAACGAGTTCCACAAGCTGAGACAGATGGCTATGTCGGTGGAGTAGTATGAGCGTTGGTTTTATGAGCTTAAGCAGTATGCGGGCATTGGTGATGACAAGGGTGTGTTAGTGCAACACTTTATCAAGGGCTTGAATGCATGTATCAGTGAAGGATTCTATGTCTTCAAGTCAAAGACCATGGAAGTGGTGGTAGAGAAAGCCCGACTAGTAGAGGAGAATGTGACTATGGCGCTAGGAGGCCATACAAGTGTATAGATTGGTAGCGCACCTCGAGCTGGTATTGGGTCTCAGGCTACGAGTTCCTCTAAGGGCCATCAAGCACCCACCAAGGGTGAACAGAAACAACAACGTTCCCAACCGATACCTAAGAGCTTTTAGGCTCGACAGGGTGGTGGCTCTCAGTATAGCAAAAACTAGAATTTGCAGAAAGCCAAGCAATATCGTCCCAACTAGCCTACTCAAAGCACTTAGTCTACATGTAGTTTCCAAGATTCTAGTGCACCCTTAGGTAGTTGGGGGCATAGCAGAGGCACGAGATGTTTTTCTTGCAGTCAACAGGGCCACATTGCTAGGTAGTGCCCTCAAAAGAACACAACTGGATTCAATCAGAGACCGACAACCTCAGAACTAATAGTGGGTGATGCAAGTAGGTCTCATAGAGTGTTTGCTACAGTTGATAACCACCAGGTTGAACATCAAGGTCCTAACATTGAGGCTTTAGCTACTTGGGAGAATGTAGTTCCTCTCATGTTACCATCAATAGATTGATACTCGTTATAATGTGTTATGTACTATGATACCTTGTTGATGCTTGTTTTACTATTTTGGGTTGGTTTTGGATGACAGTTGGTCAAAATTTGATGTTCATAATGCTAATGACTTATGCTTATGTTATGATGGATATGTGGATTTATTGTGTGTTCAAATTAATTTGACTATGTGTTTCATGTGGACATATGATTATGCTTATTGTGCATTTAGTTAATGATTGATTTATGTTGTTTATGATGTAATTGTTATTGTTCGTTGATGTGGATTATTGTTTGAGATGTCATGGTGGGAGGGACAGTGTAGCATTACTCATTCGTGAGCACCCTACTACACTGTGATTTCCTCTCATGGTGTTTTTGATTATTTTGATATATATATGTTTGACAATATATCTGATGCAAGTTGCAAGTACCAAGCATTGACTCCACCTGCACTATCAGGTCTGAGCATGCCTTAAAACCCATTGGAAATGATGTGGAAAAAATAGAGATGACAAAAGGTCCCCTACCCTTGACATCATCCTCGATGAGGATGATTACCCAGTTGGTCACCCATCAGTCGTGTGTTTGTGTTCATGGTCAATTTTTTTCATCTTTTGTCCTTATTGAGATTGGGTTGCATGACTATTTGATGTTGCTTGTATTTACATTAAAGGAAAGGTGAACATGGTATTATTTAACAAATTTTGGGATTAATGTGTGTATGTTCTATCCTAACCTTGCGACTTCCAGGAGTAAGTTGAAGATTAGGGGAGGATGTAGTGCCCCTTTGTGTTTGGCCCTTTTCACAATGTTTGATTAATTTTGTTTGGGTTGATTGAATTAAAATGGGTTGATTAGGTTGTTTAATTAAATAAATCGATGTCAAAAATATATAGTATTTGGTTTATTGATGATTAATTAAATTAAATTATTTTGTATAAAGTATTATTATAATTAAATTTAATGATAATTGTTAATTTTATTATCATTGGGGGTATGTGCCGGATCATCATGGAAAAAATAGGCCCTTAAGTGGCGAAAAATTTAGAAAAATCAGAGTTAAGAAACATGACATAAAAATTTGAATAAGTTATCTATATTATTTCAAAAATATGTAAGAATAGAATTTGTAGCAAATTAAATGTAGTTTCTAAACTACTAGGTTTTTTTTTAAATCTATTTGGTGAAAATTTCAAATTCAAGGAAAAAGAAGTAGGTGTCTGCCTAACCACCCTAACCACAAATAAAATGATAATATTTTTTATAAGATTTTATATATAAGTAGACTCATGTCCTGTGATGCATATTTTTTTGTAATTTTTTCCAAGTAAATAATTAATTATGAATTTTTATTACAACTTTTAAAAAAAATAAAAACTTATATGTCTGGCCACCTTAACTTGATCAAAACTTCATGAAATTTTTTTTTTTTAATTCTATAGTATGCAAAGCATAGAATGTGACACATGTTTTGATTCAAAAATGTGATACCGCTTTGAAAGCTATAGATGTTTTCAATCACCTATCAATCAACTTTAGTAATTCAAATAGAAAAAATAATTATTTATCAAATTCAAAGTAAAACATAATTTATATTGGTGGAAAGCTAATAATCTCCTTTAAAAACCCTTTTGGTTTCATCAATTTTGGGTTAAAAAAAATTCATCAGCCACATGGGCCATCATATCACTTACATATCGCCACTTTTTGGCCCATCATGATCTTGCACATACCCATTGGAATTTAATTATTCAAATGTGAAAATAATATAATTTTAAATAAACAAATTAAAGGTGGAAAGATAATATAATTCAAAATGGAATAATAAATTTGAATGAGATTTTCGAACAAGTTGTTAAAGCAACTAAAAAGATGGAAAAAACGAGTTTGAGCCCATACATGGCTCCAAACTAGTTGTGAAATAGAAACTTGTCTTATTAAGTGGTTATTGCTTGATTTTTATCTTGGAAAACAAAACTCTTTCCTTGTTTTAATAATAATGCTCAATTTTGGAAAAAGGGATCCATTTTTTTGGTTTTCAAACAAGAAATTTGCTTTGCAAAATTTTTTTTTTAAAAAAAAAACATGTTTATGATTGTTCTGGTGTTCTCGAAGTGAACGAATTTTCTAAAAGTTGATCAAAGCTTGTGAGAAGAGGTTATTTTTGTGGTATATTTTGTCCTCGGCATTTATCTTATGTTTCGAAGCAAAAGACACTAGGTAGGCTTCGTTTCTTTATTCTTCTTGTTTATCCCCTTTGTTTAAGCATTTTAAATATTTTCCTTTTTGCTGGAGAATTCAAGTTACTTTATAGATTTGGGGGTTCGCCTTTACTGGCATTTGATATTATTTATATGTGATTGATAATCATTTATGCATTCAATCTATTTGCACTTACTTCAGAGTTTTTAAGCCTTTTAAGGCTGCACCTGGCTAGCCCTCTCTTTCAACATTTTCACTTCAGTATCCTGCTTATGATCCTTAGTCTATCAAATTTTAGACTGGGATTATAGACTTACTCTGTTAAATGCATTATGCGAGCTTGTTAGCCCCATCATCGTCTGCTTCCAACACACACCAATGTAGTGTAGGTCCATCTTTCATATTGTTACATTCAGCACCATTGATGCTCTCCACATGAACAATGTCGGTATTCTAAACTAATGGAAATGGTTCACATCTCTCAGAGCAATTCCTCTTGTAACAAACTTAGAGATGAATTTAGGGGAGGCGTGGCAATTTGACAATACCCGAAGGCTCTTAACAACTCTTATAGAGTGCATTGTAGTTAACCTCTCATCATGGCGATAGATAAATGATTGTTTTCCTTCTCATCCACAAGATTAGGTAATAGTTTTGCATTAGAAATATCTTGATGTTTTATTCGCCATGCATTTTACCACAGGTTACTAATACCGTGTACTAGTAACGGCAAATTCCCCCCCTTGTATGCCACTGCCTTGCAGCCATTTGAGTTCATACAACATCTGAGTTTTATTCATACAGCCTTTGAGTTTTAGATACAAGCATTCAATTTTACTTCTTGGCATCCTTTCTCTTCCCTTGCGTTGTTGTTTCTCTAGCTGATTCGTTGCCAGACTGTGTTTTAGTTGATGCTTTTGTGGTGATTTGTATCCTACATTTTGATTGTGCACCTTTGAAGGTTATTTTTATGTTGTATGCAATGGTTTTACAAAATCCGTAGGGTAGGCTATATGCTTCACATTTGATAATTGTGGTTTGGAGTGGCGAATTTAAGATTCTACATCACCCTTCATTTTGCGTACATTGAATTCCTTCCATTCGCATCGACAACATTTTATGGGTGGTATTCAAGTTTATATTGTAATTGAATTTGGTGTTCAAGAACCCCATTTGATTGCACTGTTCAATCATGGTGTCATTCAAACACCCCGCTCCCGGTTCTCATGCTTGTAGTTTGGAAAAAAAAATGTAGATTTAGAAACTGATTTATATGCGTTATGCTTATTAATTGGTGTATAGGTCATAGATTTATGCATTCGATGCTTTTACTTTTATTTGGTATGCATGGGTTTCTATTAAATACATCCCTTTTTATAAAAGAATTATTAAAATGGAGTTAGTTACAATTTTAGATATATTTTGTATAGGTTGTGGAAAAACAAAATTTAGAGTTATTTGCAGTAAACGGAAGGTTTGTATATTGTTGCTCTAAACAATATAGACAAAAAGATACTCTAGTAATAGAGATTTAGGAATTTGAATTATATATTTATATATATGCCCATTTATATGTAATTCTTAAAATATATATATATATTTGTGTATATAATGATATTTATATTATTATCAAATAAACATATACAATTTGATATAGAATGATTAAATAAGCATTATTTAGAAAGTTAGGTGGAACTATCTTTTCAATGTTAGGAGTATCCACCTTTATACTAGAATTGACTAAAGAACTTTAGAGATTCAAGTTCAAGAGTAATTGTTGATAATCAATAAGCCATTGTTCTAATGTTTTTGTATAGTAATTTAATGGTTACTAGTTGGAAACTTTGATTGATTGTTGATTTGATCAATTTGTACCCAAACGGGAGGATGGTGGTGATTAAATAAAAAATATAATTTCTTGAATATAAATCAAAGTAAATATATATCTTACTATATGTATATTAATTAAAAATTGATTTGTGAACTTGATATGTGATTAGGTAGTTCCATACCTTCTTAAAATAGGTAATCTAAGTAGACATTAGGTGCCAGTTTATATTTTGTATCTCTTTAAAATATATGTTTCTAGCTTATTAGATTTACATTTGTATTAATTATTAATGTTTTATCTAGTAGTTCTACCTGAAATTCTTAATTGATAAATTGATATGTATCACTGCTTGAGTTGAAAATTTATTTATGGTCATTATTAATGGATTTTTTGTGACTTTCTTAAGTGGTATTGCTTGATCAATTGCTCCCTGTATAGGTAGTTGATTGATGAAATTTAGGGGCTTTTGGGTTATTGATTAAATGTGGAGTCTTTTGCGCAAAAATTGTTGAGTTGGCTTCTAGAAGTAAGGGGAGTATTACTTGCATGAGTTTGTATAGGGGTCGGCGATCTGGTGAGATCGCCAGGACAGCCTAGGATGGGGGTCGGGTTCTAGGAAGATCTGCTAGAACAACCCATATCAAGCCATGAGTGTTGCATAAGTTTCATATTATTTCACATGATAGTGGTTGGTGTTTTGAGATTGTGTATAAGAGGGTATCTAGCCTTGCACTACTAACTTAATAGCTTAGTTGTGATTTGTGAGCAAGAGGGTCTATGTCTTGCTCTGGATATGTGTTTCTTGTGGTTTTGTTAGTGTACATGTTGGGTATACCTTGTTTTGTTGAATTGGGTCTTCTAGATACAAGTTTGGGGAGTGGCTCTCAATGGGGGTTGAATCCCAAAGTGGTGACCTAGACAACCCATCGAGAGTTCCTTAATTAAGCGATAACCTAAATAATGAATTTTCAACTCTATCTACAAAATCAGCTCGAAGGTTTTGACTTCCAGACTTTTAATTCTTTTGCCAACTCTGATTTCTCCTCAACAGAATGGATTTGTCCCTGGCAAACAGATCCTTGATTCAATAGTCACAGTGCATGAGAATATACATTCCCTAGTTAATCAAAGACTGAAGGTTTCCTTTTAAAGCTTGATATTTCAAAAGCTTATGATAGAGTTGACTAGAAATTCTTGTTTAAAATTTTAAAGGCATTTGGGTTCAGCAACAGGGTTCTTCAGTTGGTGGAGCATCTTGTGTCTACTGCTTCTATCTCTGTTATGGTTAATGGATCTCCCTCGATTTTCTTTCAAAGCTCTAGAGGTCTAAGACAAGGAGATCCTATCTCTTCTATTTTATTTACTATTATGGCTAAAAGTCTTGGAAGAAATTTGAAAAGGCTAATAGATCAAAGATCCCTTGTTGGTCTTAAACCGTCCTCTAGCAATTTGATCTGTTCTCATCAACAGTTTGTCGATGATACCATGCTCTTGGGAAAATCAACTGTTTCGAAGGGAAAGACTTTGAAATATATGTTGGATGTGTATGGGAGGGCATATGGCCAGTTGATTAATAAACATAAATACTCTCTCTTCTTCTTTAATACTCCTGAACATAGACAAAATAAAATTGCCAGAATCCTAGGTTGCAGCCTGTGGAGTCTTTACCTACCACCTATCTAGGTTTACCTTTAAGCCTTAAACCCCAGAGTCCTTTTGGATTTCTTTGGTTGAGAGGTTTAGTAAGAATCTTACTGGATGGAAAGGAGCTTTGCTAAGTCAAGCAGGTAAATTACAGCTCCTCAAAGCTACTCTTCAAAATCTGTCGATTTATGCTTTAAGCCTCTTTAAAATCCCTGCCAAGTTTGCGGATTCCATTGAAAAGATTCAAAAAATATTTCTTTGGTCAGGTGTTGAAGAAAGAAAAAGGTTTCCTTTAATAGGGTGGGATCTAGTGTGTAGACCTAAAAAGGCCGGTGGTTTAGGTCTTAGAAAAATCATAATGGTTAACAAGATTCTTCTTGCTAAACAAATTTGGAGGCTATTTTCGTCCTCACGGGAATGGATTGATATCCTGACAAACAATTATTTGAAGAATAACATATCTCTTATAATCATGATGGATTCCCATCTTCTACCTAGAGGCTCAACTTGTTGGAATAACCTGATTACTAGTAGAAAATTTGTTGAAATAAGAATGGGTTGGAAAATTAGGAGTGGAAACCAAACAATATTCTGAGAGGATATATGGTTTTTTAATGAGCCCCTTATCAAAATTAAACCTTTTCGCGGGTGGGTTGAGATTTGTAAAGCTCTATTTGGTTTGTATGTTAAAGATTATTGGATGAATGGAAAATGAGTGGATCTAGGTCTTGTTAGTCAGGCTCTTGCTCCTGTTCATTCATCCTTGTTAGTTGTCAAACTTTTCCATGATCAGACAGAAGATCATCTTGTTTGGAAAGATGAACCCTCGGGCAACTATTATGTTTCGTCGGCTTTTGCTAGGTTATCTTCTGCCCAGATTCCTCCTCCCTTCTGGTCGAATGCTTGGTTCAAACACCTGGTACCTAAAGTCAACATCTTCTTCTGGATCCTACTTCAAAACAAAGTGCTCACGGTTGATAATCTTTGCAAGTGAGGCTTTCAAATACCCAATAGATGTTATCTCTGCAAGATGGAAGCAGAGTCAGTCTATCATTTGTTTCTTCATTGTCCTTTTTCTGCCTCAATTTGGGAAAAATTCCTCTGTTATTGGAAATTATCTTGGGTGTTCCCCTTGTCAATTGAAAACTTCTTCATCCAATGGAAATCCCCTACTCACAATCCAGCACTTCATAAATTGTGGGATTTTTCCTTCCCTCATGTTGCTTGGGGTCTATGGAAAGAACGAAACAATAGAATTTATAGAGATAAAGAACTTTCGGTGGTCATTTTGTTTGATAAAATAATCAGATTAATGAAAGAAAGTTTCAATGCTATCCCCCAAAAGGTTTGTAACATTGAGAAAGTGGCTTGTTCTTCCTATGATCTTACGATTGCTAAGGAATGGAATATTAGTTTTGATATTTCTTGTGCTCCTAAACATGCTAAGAAGGACAGGGAGGGTGCCTCCTGGACTTTTCCGCCTAATGGTTGGATCAAAGCCAAATTTGATGGGGTGGCTAAAGGTAATCCTAGGGCGGAGGGATGTGGCAGAGTTATAAGGGATTCTTTTGGAAATTTTCTCAGTGTGATTGCCACACCCCTTGGTTCTCAAACCAATCACTTAGCTGAGGCTACTGGAGTTTTTCATGTTATAAATTTGGCTCATAGTCTGAATTTTAAAAACCTTTAGCTTGAAGGGGACTCAAAAAATATTATTGAATGTCTTTTAGGTAGGTCCCCCCCCTCGTGGACCATAAATTCTTGGATTGATGATGCTATTTCAACCTTAGCTAAGTTTGATAATATAAAGGTTTCCCATGCCTATAGAGAAGCCAATGTTGTGGCAGAATTTTTTGCGAATGAAGGGGTTAAAAGCAAAGGACAGTGCACTTTGCTGAACATTAGTGATTTAGGTGTTAATGTCCGAGCCTTATTGAACTATGATGCGTCACATGGGAAAGATGTGTTTCATCTCATTAATGATGATAGAACAGGGTAAGTACATCACTATCATTAGATTACATGGGGCCGAGCTAATTAGCTTATCCTGTAAGCTTTCTTGGCATGCTTTGTGGGCTCATAGGTTTGGCAGGACCATTTCGAGTCAAGATTTCATCTCTGTCTGCATTACTATGCTTGCCAAAATGGGAGGAGATAGAAAAAGAGTTGAGTTGGACAGCTTTGAGATGCACACAAGAAACACTAAAGCGTGGAACAACGTTAAAAGTGGGGGTTTACTCCCTTTTCTGGAAAAACTCCATGGGTCTAATCAGGAAGCTACAGAGCATTTTGAGAGGAATTGGGACAATGGGGAAATAACCCTTTTTAGCAAGAAAGTTAAGCTCGATGAAAATCTCATAGCTGAAGTGACTGGTATGTCCATTGAAGGACACAAATTTTTTCAAGACAAGATTTTCTCTGATGAAGCGGTGGTCAAATTTCCAAAGAAAGACAAGGAAAAATTGAAACTGGTGAAAGTTTCCAATAGTTACTTTGAGGTCGACACCATTAAAGCTCTCTGGAGAAAAGTTCTTCGCGTCATCATGGAGTATATCACCCTGGACGGTCATTTCACTAGGGTCTATGGCTATCATTTTTCCTTGCTCAATCATTTTCACTCTAAGGTTAGGGTTTCTCTTCCCTACTATCTACTATATTCCTTAAGAAAGAGTCTGGAAGACCATAAGAAAAACCCAAAAAGATATCCTATATTACATACTGGTTTGATTAGGTTATTTTTGAACATTTTCAAAATGTCGGCCCCTGCTAAATTGGATGCCTCTTCGAAGTCTGAGGAGGATGATACCGAACCTAGTTATTCGAGGAATAAACCCAATTTGAGTCTGATGAGGATGGTCCTGAGTCTGCCTTATGTCCAGAATGGCAAGAAAACCCAAATCCATAATCCCCAGTCTGTTAAAGCCTGCCTTGCTTCTAAGCCTGGAAGCTCTACTCCTAAAACCAAAGGTGCTAGAAAGAATCTACCTGTCAAAAACCTTGTTTCGTATTCTGAAGATTCTCCTGATTTTGAGGATTCTGGCGCTAATAATAATTCGCCATCTGATGTCCCGTCGATGGACAGAGATGTTAGAACTAGGTCCCCTGGAGCCTCTGACCCTGCTAAAAGTTGCTCCAATATTGATAGGGAACCCTCTGTTGATTTTCTGGGCATAGCTAAGAATAATGTTGTGGACCATTTCAAAATGTCGAAATGGGTCTTTCATGAAATTAATGACCTGAAAATAAAAAATTGGGCCCTCCAGAGTAAATTGGAAGATATGGGAGCTAAGGTTTCTGTGTTATGCAAGAAGGAGGTGGAGCGTAAAGATTACATTGCTAGTAAAGAGATCCAGGACAATGCGGGTAAGGATAGAAGGATTGAAATAGACTTGGAAAAAATGAAAAATACTGTGAAGATAATTGTTGAAAAGAATAATAGGATGGAAAGACATAATGCCATCATTATCAATGCTATGACTGAAAAATTGTATAAAGCTCAATAGGGGTCCTTGGTTGTAGATTTGGAAGAGGCGAAAGATAAAAACCAGGAAGTGGACATTGGGATTTCAAAGAGAACCAGGGCTAATCTAAAAAGGAAGGCACCCCCCACGCCGCAAATGATTCAAACTTTCAAGAAGGGTGTCCAGAATATGCAGGACCTGGAGGCAGAGACTGAGTCTGTTTTGAAGACTCTGGGTTAGTTGTTGTTGGTTTTTTGGCTTGCGTTTCGGCTGGTTTTTTTATTGACCTTCCTGGCCTTTTTTGGCTAGCTACTGCTTTATCTGGTTTTTTCTTTTATTGCAGCCTGTTTATTCTGTTGAACTTTTTTTTCCTTCTCTTTCTTTTGTTGTAAACTTGGTGGTTTCAGGTCCCTGTAAAACCTGCTTTTGCCTTTATCAAAAACTTTCACATAAAAAGATAATTGGAGTCCTCACCCGTGCCTGTAGTGCTTGTGTAGGCTAAGGATGCGGTGAGAAGGCCTATTTGGCAAGTTCAACTTCATTGTCCTCACGAAAGGATTATTGACTCCTCATGTGTCACCCTATGGGGTCGAGTCCTAGTGAGAGGAATGTCGAACAACCCATGATAGTACCATGCGATGACACTCTCCTCTACTGTAGTCTAGGATTCCATTGTCTTGTGTTTCCCCTTGTTGTTTGTGTGCCTCTAGAAGCGATGTCACTATTATGTGATGTTGTTGTGTACCTTGTATGATGGAGTCATGTTAGCTCTTGTCTACTTGATTGCTTGTGTAGTTGGTCCTTATTGTCATCTCCTAGCACGGGGGGGTCGACCTTAGGGTCCCACATGGTTGAGTGGAACGTGTTATGCACTCCATTGGGTTCCCAGTCAAAGTTCATGATGCATGGAGTTGTAACATTTGTGGAGATTCTAGATCTTGTACCAGATTTGAGATAGTGTTGATGCCATGTAATGTAAACATTTCAGTTGAAACTTATCTTGTATTTAATGTAATCTTCCCATCATTATAATGGAAGTTGTGATGTAATCTTGAGGCAATGTATTGATGTACCCTTATGTAAGAGAAATTGATCATGTACTTATTTTCTCGTACTATATGATCTAAAATGGTGTTGTATTTGTGGAAATATATATACATTTAATGCAATTGGTTTACTTGAACTCTTGTTAGTTATTTTTATGATGTATGTTTAGATTGGATAATTGATATGTTCGTAATGCAATCATGTTACCCTAAAGGACATATTGAGAGCATATGTATGTGTAGTTTACATTCTATGTAATTGATAGTATGAACTATATGTTGATTCACTTTATAAAAAAAAAATGTGTCATAATTGTTAGTTGATGTGTTCTCCTTTGGGCTTTCATGGCGGGGCATTACACACCATTTGAAATGGTTTTTTCCCCTTTTACACCATCATGATATTAGCAAAGTCTGCCACTATGTCTAGAAGCAAGCATGTCGAAAAGGTAAGTGCTTGGTTTAATGCAGGGTTCTTAATCCCACATTTGTCGGGTGAGTAAAATTAAGGGAGAAGAGGAATATAAATAAAGGTTTAAGGCATGCAAGTAAGAGCATTTATATCATATGAAGATATATAATCATAAAATATAAATTTCAATCAAGTGAATTATGATATCTATGAGCTTAAATGAATATATAATTGTGAAATCTAAGAAAATATTTTTATATTATATATTGGTTATTCCTATTTCTATATAATTATTTATATAAGCTAAAAATATATTTTTATTTTTATGTTGAATTATTTTATTTTATTTATTTTACTTTTTATATTATTTTACTTATATATAAAATTTATAAATTAATATTTTATTAATAAACATTTAATTATTAGTCAATATTATGTAAAATTTAATTTTTAATTATTTTACATATTTTTTAATAAGATGTATTATTAAAATGTATTTTAAGTTTATTTATTTATTTGATTCAAATTTTGTAGGTATGCTTCCTCAAAGGTTTGAAAATGAAGAGCAACAAAGAGAATGACATAGAGAATATCCCTTAAATTATATGACACAACATTGTTAATAAGTGACAAATGCATAAAGAAAGGAAATGATATATCATTGAAATAAAAATGATTTATAAATATTTGTTAAATGTAGGGTAAATATGTATAGTTGAAGAGACTGATGCAAAAATGACACAATATGCAGATGAGATGATAACACATTCTCTACGAACAACTCAATAGGAGAAATATAGATTAAGAAGAATATTGTGAAGAGATATACATTTAGATTAATCACTGAGACAAAAAGACAACTACTAAAAGAACATATATGTGAATTAGTTCAAAGAAATAATCAATTTAATTTTAATGGTGGGATTAATTATAAAGAACAAAAAAGGAAAGAAATGAAGGTACACTAAATCACAATAACATTGTTGAGATTGATTTGAAAACTTCACAAATAATATTTTGACATGGACTACATAAACATGTTTCATCGAGAATGTGTTATATTTATCAAGAGAGTTGCCCTACAACGGAGGTTTCTTGGAAGCTTGAAGGTCCTCATTGTGATAGATTTCAACAAGAGAGAATGAATACTAATTTTTATCATTAAATAACATGGATCCTAGTCCACAACCACTAGAATATGAAGACTTAGCACAAGTTGAGAAAATATTGATAGCATGTCAACCCAATATTTTAAGTCATGCATGCAACTAGAGCCCAACATAAATCTAAAAGATATATCGCAGTTCCATGAGAAGTAAAAAAAACTAACATTTTTCCATATCAAATAAAAGATTTACCTATTATCATTGTTTGAAAAATAGGTTGATGTGGAATAAATTATAATTTTACAATCAATAGAGGGAGAGTATACAAAGCACTTAAATATTAAAAAAGAACATTAAAATTATTATAGATACATGTTCAAATTGATGAAAATATTCTTAATCGACTTACATCCAATTCAAATGAAAATATTTTTCACCAATTGAACTTTTCCCATGTATGGAGTTTGATTTTGATGCAAATGAATATATTTGTGGGTCAAAAAATAGAGATAGACTAAGGGAAAATTATTGATCACATGAAATTAATGGCCCCCAAAACACCAAATTCGTCAAGAGACATGGAACTAATTCATGTTTGTTTAAATAGGCTCCCTAATGTAGATA
Source organism: Sequoia sempervirens (assembly GCA_007258455.2). Lineage (NCBI taxonomy): Eukaryota > Viridiplantae > Streptophyta > Pinopsida > Cupressales > Cupressaceae > Sequoia > Sequoia sempervirens. The sequence goes on along the minus strand of VDFB02271358.1, from coordinate 1,280,776,524 downwards.
TAGGATTATTAATTGATTAGCCAAGGATTGGAGCATCTCTAGTGAATGCTTATGTCTTAGATGGGTTACTTGATATGGATTTCCCAACACTATTTCCAATAAATGATATGATTGGTTATGACTATGATTGAGAGTAGTCCATCAACATGAATTTGTTAAACATAATAGGTTGTATATGTGGTCCTATCCGTTAGAATAGATTTCATTTACATAGTAGGCCAATTGAATGTGATATAATTAATATGGTCAACATGTATAATAGTGGGGCATTTTTTTCCAAATCCAAGTGCCTAGATATGTACATAATGAAGAATGTACAAAAAATAAAAGAGATAGGACAAATGTAAAAATATCAATAAGAAATGGAGGGAAAATTCTTCCCCTACATATGTAAATGCTATGCTAAAACTTATAGCTCAATTTAAGACTCCTAAAATTTGTAAACATAAAATATTATATTGTGTATTAATATTCTTTGTGAACATATTCTATTTGACCTTAGTTAATGTATTTGTGAATTCCATGGGCTATTATCTACAAATGTAATATGGGGATGATTCCTTTTATTGTATATATTGTAATTATGATCATGAAATATATGGTTTTCCTCAAACTCTCAAATTGGTTATGCCATATGTTGTGGTAAAATGTTCGAAGGAAAGTTTAAACTTGGTAATTTTTTTCTTCTCTCTTCCATCTTTTCCCCTTAGTCTTTTGGATTTTCTTTGTAGGTTGGACAATGTAGGATTATACTTTTTTCTCCCTAAAAGTGAGATTCATAAACGAGTTTGACTAGCTAAACTTGGAATATCACCAATCCCCTTGTTATAACATCTTATTTTTCACAGCAAAAAAAAAATGTTATTTGTCACTATGTGATTTTTGTAAAGCCAAGAATTGGAAATTGTAAAACCATGTCAAGATTTAAAAATAAAAATGTTTCATGAGAGGAATACAATATGTAATTTTTGAATTATACTACCATATCATTTTGAAAAAAAAAAAAAATAGGCACTAGAAGGAGGGAATGCTTAATGTTTTTGAGTTTAGAAGTATTTAAGTATAAAGTTGATTGCACAATTTAACTAGTTAAGATAGGGACAACTTCATCTTAATGGATAGTCCCATTAATTTTAAAGGAGGGTTCCCTAAAATTATTTAAGGTTGTATAAATGGAATCCTACCTTTTAACCTAGTAAAAAAAAGGGTATAAGGGCATTATGACCAACAATAAAAATATATATACATTTTGTGTAGCCATAAAACTGTAAAGTTCAAAAGTTTTGTTGATTGTTTATTTTAAAAAACTTTCACCTTCACCTCCAAGAACTTCTAATGGATATCAAACATAGAGAAAATGATTGAAGTTTATTTATAGCAATTCAACTTGGTACTTCATTACTCCCAACAATTAATATGCTAATTTTGATGCCCATAGAGATTTTGAGTAGCATTTTTGGGAACAATTTGAGAGGGAAAAATATAGAAGAAAGTGATGATGCAGATAGAATGACAGATAATACAAATTTAGGTGCATAGTTCACAAATTAAGAATTCAATAAGTAATATAGGCACATAATTTAAGATAATAAAAATAAATAAAAGAGAAAGAGAAGGACATATGATAGAGGAGACAATGTTAAGGTATGGACAAAAAATTAAATAATAAAATAATGATAGATGGAAATATAGGAAGATACCATAAAAGAGGATTCCATTCTCTATCCAATGATGGAGGCAACATAAGGGTGTTGAATATTGCCAATTATTGTGTAGGAGAAAAATAATTAGCAAGAAAAGAAGGCTTCATATAATAGGCTTACATTCTCTCCAAACTTACCTCTAGCTAAATTGCACTTCTTTTGATTTTCGGTCATGCTTAGAAGTATGGTAGGACTTACTTCAACGTGATTCCTTGACTATCATTGATGAAATTCAAGCACACAAAAAAGAATAAGGTGTCACAAACATGTCAAGCAAGGTATCTAAATGCAAAATATGATGTGCTAGTGGATTAATGAACTAATGTAGTATAAAGATTTGACTTTTGATTTTTTTTCAAGTTAGATTTATCTTTTGTGATTGATTGGTTGGTAGATAGATTTCACAGAATAATCTAGTCCAAGGTGGCTAATTTTTTTGGATTATGTAATGGAAAATCCTAAGGTGGTTTGTAATGGTAGATTAGTAATGGGTGTTGTGCACTAAATGGGTCAAAATTCATGTTAGAACTAAGTATTTATTGCGTTTGTGAAAATAGTATAAAAAAGGTGTAAATTCTAAAGTATGCACTTTTATTGGACCTTTAATTACAAATAATCTTATAGTTTGACTTCTAAAACTTGTGGGATTTTTAAATTGAATATTTTAGTAATGTACACAATTATAATTATTTTAATAATTCAATCATGCATGCATTGAAGAATAATGAATTTGATGAAGAATGTTATTTAAAAAAGTGTATATTGATGACTTTGAGTGTATTAAAAATATAATAGAAAACTTAATAGATCTCACTCAAACTAGATTTATATAAAGAAACTATGTTAAAAAAACACAAAAAAGTGAACCTATAAAAAGAGGACATAAAAAACATATTCAATAAATATAAATATATGATGAAAGAATGCATCTTTTAATTATATTTTAAAATTGTTGAGGTTTATTTTGATCTACAAGAGAATAGACTCATTAATAATAAAAATATATAAATTGACATTTAAGAAACCTTTTGCAAATTTATTTGCAAATTTCTCTTTCAGATGCATTTCTATATTGTCCTACTCTACCTTTTTAACCATTTATCTCTTGAAAAAATCTCCAAATTGATGGGCTCCCACTATTTTTCATTTTGTCAAGCCAAGTAAGGATGTTAATTTAATGACTTATAATAGATAATTTGCTTAGAAATTATACTTATCACTCTTTTTTAAGCACTAAATCCAAATGTATTACTATCCATTGACTTTCTAAATCCTCTCCTAGAATGAGAGATAATTGAATCTATGTGTGTGTTGTATAAAATGAATGGAAATGAATATTTTTTATATCAATACATAATAAATCACACACACACACAAACAAATAGAGTTTATGTGAATAAAAAAAGGGGGTCAATAGACCAACTCGGATTTAGTTGAGTTGAGTTCATAGTTATAATGATGACCCCATCTAGGATAAAATAGATGGAATGGATGATGATAAACATAAAGTTTTGGAATCAATGAACATATTATTATGGATAATAAAATGGATAGATCAAGTGCATGGGAACATGTGTGCATAGAAGTGAGGTATTAATAAGCATAAAATCTTGTGTAAATAAAAGTGAGATAAAATCTATGTAAATGTGCTTGACTTCACATTACATTATAACATTTATCATTATGTGCATGTGTCCACACATTGTCCAAAAATAAAATAAAAAATAAAAAATTCATTATAATACATTTTTCACCTTCATAATTATATTAAGATAAATGAAACATTTTTCATCTTTACAATTATATAAAAGATAAAATGATTTGAAATAATTAAAAAATAAAAAATAATTTTCAAATGACAACAAATCTAACAATTTTTTTCAACTAAAATTTTAACATTATATTAATAAATTATATAAATAATAAAACAAACAATTATTTAAAGACATTAATTAAAGTTAATTCATATTTGTATTTTAAAATTATCTCTATGAAAAATGGAAAGATCAAAACATTGTTATAAATTGTTTAATTCAAATTTGAAATTAATAATTATTTGTCTTGTGTTGCTCATCATATTAAGCCTTTATTTATAGTCCTCTCCTCTTTTGATTGTACTCACCTGAAAAAATGTGGGATTAAGAACCCTACATTAAACCAAGTACTTACCCTTCTGGCATGCTTGCATCTAGACATAGTGGTGGACTCTATTGATATCATAACAATGTAAAGGGAAAAAAACCATTTCAAATGATGGACATGAAAACAACACAAGCAAACAGGGAAAGGTACTGTTAAAGGGAGTTGTGGGCCTGGACACCTAAGTAGTCAAATTCTTAGAGTGTTTCGATTAAGCCTAGCCATGTTTTAGAGGCTAGTTATAAAATATTAAATTGGATTTCTTTTTAATAACAATCTTGTCTCTCTTTATAGGGAGAAGCTAATCTCGAGAAAAAAATTTCACCCATGTATAAACATTATAGCATAACACCCCATCCCCCATGCTACTCTCCTTAAAAAATGCACCGATGGAAAGACTTGACGGACTGTACTAACGAATGTTTAGGCATGTGTCGTTTGGAGTGCCCACACCTATCCCATCATTGGAAAAACATGGCAACACTGGCGGGTTTTCAAAATCATAATTTGGAATGGACAAAAAGCGCAAAATGTTGCCATTTTCAACATTCACATTTTGGAGGTTTCTAGGGAGCGCAAAAGGGAGTTGCAGGCATTCGAAGGCTAAAGCAAAGAAAACACTCTCCCTACCAAAACACATTTGACAAGCATGACAATAGCTAGTAGGTATGTATATCTGTCAGAAATATATGTTATTTTTTCATTTTGCATAGGAGTTGTGAAGAATTGAATGACTATTTGTTGTGAAGATGGGTTTTCAATGATAGGTTTCCAAGGGTTTTCATTTGAAATGTAGAGTTGTTTATGTGCTTTTGTGTTGAGGGTTTTTTAATTTTTCCATTTTAATGTTCTCACTGAATAAATGAACAACATTTAGAGAAACCAGAAAGGAAAACACAATATGGGTTCTGTGTTGGGTGCTTTTGTGTTGAGGGTTTTTTAATTTTTCCATTTTAATGTTCTCACTAAATAAATGAATAACGTTTAGAGAAACTAGAAAGGAAAATGTAATGTGGGTTATGTGTTGGGTTCTTTTGTGTTGACGGTTTTTTAATTTTTCTATTCCAATGTTCTCACTGAATAAACATGAATATTGTTTAGAGAAACCAAAAAGGAAAATGCAATGTGGGTTCTACATCAGTGGGTTTTTGAAATCATAATTTAGAATGGACAAAAAGCCCAAAACTTTGTCATTTTCGACATTCTCATTTTGAAGGTTGTTGTCGAGCTCAGAAGGGAGTTGTAGGGGTTGTTTTTAAATGGTTTTAAACATTAAGTGGGATGTTTTTTGTAAAGGGTTTTCAAACATTAAGTGGGTTGTTATTTGTAAAGGGTTTTCAAACATTAAGTGGGTTGCAGGTTTTGTAAAACCCAGTGTTTTGCAACCTAGAATTTTACAAAACAATATGAATTTCTTGAAAAGATTTTGTTATTTAGACCATAGGAATGTAATGAAAGGTGCCATTTTATAAACACCCTGTAAGGTATTTGGATTTAGTGTGTAGAGGTTTTTACAAGATTGTGTGGTTTGGAGGTTCCATAAATCATGTACTCACCTCCCACTGTGTTTTCCAACCGGATCATAATGTGCATGTATATTTGGATCATATTTAGAAATTGAAACACAATTTTTACTTTTTGTAAGACTTGTTATAAGGTGCCTTTCATTACATTCGTACTGTCTAAATTACATTCATATTGTTTTGTAAAATTCCAAGTTGGAAAACACTGGTTTTTCAAAATTTGCAACCCACATAATGTTTTAAAACCCTTCAGAAGTAACAACCCAATCGCTTAGAAACCTCTCACCTTAATTCCATTGGTTTTTCATCTCCCCTACCTAAAATTATACCCCCTACTCTTCAACCTTTCGCTTTCAACCTATAGAATGAAAAAACCCTACAACACAGAGTGTTTTCCAATAACAACACATGTTACAATTTAAAACACATGTCTTATTCACATCAACCTTCTTTCCTATGGTGGATAGATAACTTCTCACGCAAGTCACCATGTTGAAAAATTCTAAGCGGTGGGAAAAATGAGGGTTTTACAACATTGTGTGGGTTGGAGGTTTCATAAATCATGTACTCACCTCCCACTATTTTTTCTAACCTGTAATCATACAGAGTGTTAATGGTTGTTGGGAAACGCTAGGTGTTTATAAAATAGTGCCTTTCATTACATTCCTACTGTCTAATTAACAAAATATTTTCAAGACATTCATACTGTTTTATAAAATTTCAGGTTGCAAAGCACCGGTTTTATGAAATCTGCAACCCACATAATGTTTCAAAACCCTTTAAAAGTAACAACCCAATTGGTTACTCACCCCTCACCTCAATTTGGTGTGTTTTGTGATTTTCTTGAGAACCTTGTGTGAATTAGATAGTAAGAATGTAATGAAATTGGAAAATATTGGGTGTTAAGAAACTTGCAACCCACACAGTGTTGTAAAAACCCCTAGACGTAACAACCCAATTGGTTAGTCAAGTAAAACAAGCTAACATCACCATTATCTCCTCACTTCCATCGCTATGACATTTCCTCCTATCTTTCAGTTTCGTCACTTTTATCATCTGTCTTGGTAGGCCTCGCACTACACCCTCTCATCATGTTATGTATGTTTTTATGCATTTTTGTATGTACATAGGTGCGTTTTTTCAAGAGATTAGTTGCATCTATAGAGGGTTTTACAACATTATGTGGGTTGGGGGTTTCATAAATCATGCACTCACTTCCCACTATGTTTTCCAACCTGTAATCATACAATATTAATGGTTGTTGGAAAACATTGGGTATTTATTAAATGGTGTCTTTCATTACATTCCTACTGTCTAATTAACAAAAGATTTTCAAGACATTCATATTGTTTTGTAAAATTCCAGGTTGCAAAGCACTTGTTTTACAAAATTTGCAACCCACATAATGTTTTAAAACCCTTTACAAGTAAAAACCCAATTGGTTACTTGCCCCTCACCTCAATTTGGTATGTTTTGTGATTTTCTTAAGAACCTTTTGTGAATTAGATAGTAAGAATGTAATGAAATTGGAAAACACTAGGTGTTAAGAAACCTGCAACCCACATAGTGTTGTAAACCCCTCTAGACGTAACAAACCAATTGTTTAGTTACTCATTTGCTCAATCTAGTTAGTTTTATGTAACCCACACCTGCAACTCCTCCCCATGCTCTCCACCACATAGCTTTGAATGTACATAATGAAATAAATTTTAAACCACATTGTGTTTTCCAACCTATAATTATATTCTACATTTACTTTTAAATCATATGAGGAAATTGAAATGAAATTTTTAGTGTAAGTAAGAGTTGCTATAAATTGTGAAGGTGAATGAACTTCACTACATTCTTACTGTCTACAAACTTAAAGGTTTTCATTAGAAGCATGTTGTTTATATATAATTCTGTGTTGGAAAATACTGCATGTGTTATGAAACCTGCAACCCAAATATTGTTCCCAACTTTGAGAGTGTCTTTGTGATTAGAGAATGTAGATGTTTTATTTTTAATAAGTTGTTTACAAAAAATTTCTACCTTTTCACATAGGACTCTCATGTCTCCACCCAACTAGTTCTCTTTTTTGCACTGACATCACATATTGCCTTCTTTTCATGTAATGTATGTTTCTATGTATGCTTTTATGTATTTTTTTATGCATTTTTGCATGTTACATACCTATGCAAGGTGCATTTTTTCAAGAGCTTAGCTACTATTTTTTGGTCAATCAAGGTCATCACCAAGGTTTTTGTTGACTTCTTAACCTTTCTTCTTGCATAACCAATGCACACCATGATTAGAAACCCATGTGTCTTGCAATAATCTATATTTTTTCAATCATCTATGTAAGTAATGGTTCAGTTTACAATATCATTGAACAATGGTTACAATATCGATATTCATCAGTAAGGTTTTCATTGAGAGACATTGGATATAAATAGAAGTTTGATAGTGGTACGTGGTATCCTTCTTGTCAGTCTTCCCTATCCTTATTGATTATTGCAAGTTATGGCCTCTATCATATGCCAGGAGAGATGATTTTTTCATATATCCGATGAACATTCAGTGCTTCACAATTCTAGCAGAATGGAAAAATGACAGATATAATTGCTAATATATATTACTAGTGTTAGCGATAGGTTAAATTAAAAATTAAATTCCCATTGTATAGTTTAATATGTTTTTTTATTGTCTGTACGAGCTGGCATGTTGTAGTCACCACAACATATAATCCTATATTGGTGAAATTTGGAATAAAATGAATTCTTTATAGCACCAAATGTCTTTAATTTTCCAATTTAATCTATCACTAACACTTGTCTTCCTTCTAGGTGGTTGATATATGTTACATTATTTTGTGCCTATTATATCCCAAAATTTTACGTGAAGGATGTTTCCTCCTTAAAGTGTGAGTGTTACATGGGAAATGCTCAAAACAATAGTGAACGATGATATTGCATCCTTTTAATTATCCTCCTCATAATTGATTTGTGTTAATTTTGGGATGATTTCTCCAACACTACATTTGTATGATTTATCTCCCAAAATAGAACAGGGACCTTTGGATCCTTGGTAATTAGATCAAATATATTTGTAAAAGAACATAATATATATCATTTTACATTAACAATATTTCTCCATTTAAATTGTGTACCTTTGTTCAATTGGGAAGCATCTTTGCATAGTTGGGTTTCATAAGGTTGTGATTAAAAGGAACATTGTTGTTGAAATTTTTTTTACTTTGTATAATATACCATACAAAATGCCACATTGAGACCATAATAACACACAAATGGCCATTAGGCTTCCCAAAAATTTTGTATTGGAATTGTTATTCAATAAACACAATGCAAAAGTTTTGTAAACACAATGTGTTTATAAATGTAGAAGCCTCTTTACAAATATGAGTATTCCTTGTTTCCCATTTTGGAGCTTTAGAAACACAATGTGTCGTCAACTGTACAGACTCTTATGACATTCTCTCCTTGCACTGTGAAGTACGTAATATGTACACTATGTATTGATGGTTAATAGAGTCTGCCTTTAATGAGAAATGTGATCTTTGACAAAATACAACCCTATCTATATGTTTGTAAATATACATTTCACAACAAATCTTGGGTATAAGTAAATTCAAGCTTCAAAACACATTATGTTGTTATGCTCTCCCTATCAGATATAGCTAATCTCTCAAAAAAATGCATCGTGCATACGCATATAACATACAAAAAAACAAATAAAAGAATACATAGATACATACATAACATGATGGGATGACATAGTTGGGGGCTTTCCATACAGGAGATAAAAGTGACAAAATAAACAGGCAGGAGAAAATGTTACGATGACAAAAGGGAGACCCTAACAGCACCATTAGCTCATTTTTCTGATAGCTTTGAATTCTCCAGTGTGGTGGCTTGCACAAAAAGCTATCCATGCACCATGGACGGGAAGGCTAACATGACTAAGACATGTGTTTTAAATTGTAACAAGTATTGTTATTGGAAAACACCCTATATTGTGGGTTTTCTCATTTTGTAGGTTGAAAGAGAAAGGTTGGAGAGTAGGGGGTAGAGTTGCAGGTGGGGGAGATGAAAAACCAATTGATTTGAGGTGAGGGGTTTGTAACCGATTGGGTTGTTACTTGTAAAGGGTTTTAAAACATTATGTGGGTTGCAAATTTCGTAAAACCAGTTTTTGCAACCTGGAATTTTATAAAACAGTATGAATGTCTTGAAAAGCTTTTGTTATTTGAACATTAAGAATGTAATGAAAGGAACTATTTTATATAACACCCAATATTTTCCAACAACCATTAACATTTTGTATAATTGTAGGTTGGAAAACATAGTGGGAGGTGATTGCATGATTTATGAAACCTCCAACCTACACAATGTTGTAAAACCCTCTATGGATGCAACTAATCTCTTGATAAAACACACCTATGTACATACAAAAACATAATATAATTGTAGGTTGTAAAACACAGTGAGAGGTGACTACATGATTTATGAAACCTCCAAACTTCACAATGTTGTAAAACCCTCTACACAGTGAAGCCAAATGAAAACCCTTCAAAACCCGTAAATAAAAACCCATATTCACAACCAAATTAAGGTGAGGGAGTTCTAACCAATTGGATTGTTACTTGTAAAGGGTTTTAAAGCATTATGTGGGTTGCAAGTTTTGTAAAACCCAATGTTTTGCAACCTAGAATTTTACAGAACAATATGAATGTCTTGAAAAGATTTTGTTATTTAGACCGTAGGAATGTAATGAAAGGCACCATTTTTTAAACACTCGGTGTTTTCCAACAACCATTGACACTATGTGTTTCACCATTGTCAACAAGTTTATTCATTATTGCCAATAATGGCAAGAAATTGGTGTTGTTTCTATTTGTAATGCACACCTACATAGACGAGCTTAAAAACCACAAGGGCTTAGGTATGTTGTGATGTGGGTTGCAGTTTTATAAACACCTAGTATTTTCCAACAACCAATTATGCACAAATAGTATGATTGTAATCAAAACCTTTAGCTATTTAGATAGTTCAAATGCAATGAAAGGCACCTTCAACATTTATAAGAACTCTTAGGTAGACTAAAAATGGCATTTCAATTTCCTCATATGATGTTAAAACCATAGTAGTAAAAATATTTTGGGGAAAAAATGGGCAAACCAAATGTATAAGATTTTTTAAGAAAATCGGGGAAAAATCGAATTTAAAAAAAAATGTAAAAAGTTTTTGAAGAGATAAAAACTTTTTTTTTTTAAATTGAAAGGAATTTCCATAGCATAGAGATATAGAGAGCAAATAAAATAAATATTTTAATTAATGAATTGTAGAAAATAGATTTTTATAGTTTATATTTATATCGCTAATTGCATTACATTGCACATCTTTCAAACTTAAACCATTACTTCACATTGCATAACTAATAAGTAGATGCTGATAAATGACAAAATTTAAACTACAATATAGCTTTTCTAAAACTCAACCTAAGTAGTTATGCAGTTACTTCACATTGTATAACTAATAACTAGGAGTAGCTACCAATTGCATTTTCTTGTCATGGCATTCCATGAGACAACATTTGTTTGAGACATTTTTCAAATAGTTCACTGCCTTATCTATGCTACCACAATTTTCATATATGTTTTCCAAAGCATTTTATCAAACAGTTCATTGCCTTGCTATTATGGCTAAAAGCATAAAATAGGTGCTTTTGAACAAGCTATGGATGCTTGGAAAAAATCTATCAAAGCATAAAAGTAAGCAACAACATAGACAAGACAATCAACTATTTGAGAAAATTCCTCAAACAAATGTGGTCTCATGGTGATTGGAATGTCATGACAAGCCATAGACAAGGCAATGAACTATTTGAAAAAATGCCTCAAATAAATGTTCTCATGATGATGGAATGTCATGAAAATACATAGCAATTTGCTTATCATGGCATTCCATCACCATAAAACTGGTTGGCCCGATGGCTTGCACAAGAAGCTATCCTTTTCACTAAATTTTGTGCATTTGCGGGCATTGGAGGCATTAGAGTAAGACCTACTTTCTAAATTGTAAGAAGTATTGTTTTTTCAAGATGTATTCAAATATGATATTGCACAAAATAACTGGAGGTTGGAAAACACTCTATGTTGTGGGTTCTTTCATTCTACACGTTGAAAGCTAAATTTTTGAGAGCACGGGGTGGAGTTGCAAGCCGAGGATATATAAGACTATCCAAATTCTCCTGAGGGGTGAGTAACCAATTGGGTTGTTAATTGCAAAGGGTTTTAAAATAGTATTTGGGTTACAGATTTCATAACACTTAGTGTTTTTGAACCTGCAATTACACATAGACAGTATGAATGTAATGAAAACATTTTGGTTACTTACACAGTAAGAACCCATTTGGTTGGTCACACCTCAGGTGATATTGGATATTTTTATGTATCCCCCACTAGAAATTATATTGATAGTATGAATGTCTTGGAAACCTTTTGTTTTGTAGATAGTAAGAAAGTAATGAAGTTCACCTTGAAAATATATAGCAACTTTTAGGCACAGTAAAAATTGGATTTCAATTTCTTCGTATCATTGAAACAAAAAATGCACAAAATAATTGCAGATTGGAAAACACAATGTGGGTTGTTAGTTGTTTCATTTTGCATGTTTAAATCTAAAGGGTTGAGAGCATAGGGAGGAGTTGCAAGTGGGGGATACATAAAACTAACCAAATTGAGTTGAGGGGTGACTAACCAATTGGGTTGTTATGTGTAGAGGGTTTTACAACACTATGTGGGTTGCATGTTTCTTAACACCCTTTTTTTTTCAATTTCATCACATCTTGCTATCTACAAAGCAAAAGGTTCTCGAGACAATCACAAAACATACCAAATTGAGGTGAGGGGTGACTAACCAATTGGGTTGTTACTTGTAAAGGGTTTTAGAACAGTGTGTAGGTTGCAAGTTTTATAACACCCAGTGTTTTCCAACTTGGAATTTTACAAAACAGTATGAATGTATTGAATGTTACGTGTATAAGGTCTTACAACACTATGTGGGTTGTAGGTTTCATAACACCATCTCTTTTCCAACTTGCAATTTTTTTGATAGTGTGAATGTATTGAAAAATTCTTTTATTTAAATAGAAAGAATGTAATGAAAGGAACCTTCAAAATTTATCACAAGTCTTATGTAGACTAAAAATTATGTTTCAAATTCCTCTTATGATTGAAAAAATATATGCTTGCTTACAAAAAATGGTGTAATAAATTTTGTAACTTTAATTATCCGTAACACTTGCAACTTTTTTACATATTATAGCCAACCATGAATGCATCGATTGGTTGTGTGTATATTATGTGCATTCAATTTATGTTAATATCAAATATATCAGTAGACAATGCCACTTGAAGTCTTATTGTTTGTGGTAGCATGCTTATAAATAAAAGAAAAAAATTGACATTTAAATTGTTTGAGCTCAACAATTTTTAATATAGTAATCAATGATATTGAATAGACTAATTGCATACATGGTATTCAATAGAGTATAGCAATAAAATTTTATGTGTATGTATATATGTAGGCAACTATTTTTCTCATCATGGATACTTTCAAATTAATAATGATGTTAAATGCTATTTGTAATAGTAAAAATGGAATTTCACTATCTTCATCTGATTGCAACAAAAAAATGCTCACATTATTCGCAGTGTTGGAAAACACACTGTCCCCTATTAGTTATTTCCTTATGAATTTTTTATGTTTCCTACACACCAAGAATGTAATGAAGTCCACCTCCAAAAAAAATTTCTTAAGATTGAAAAATGATATGCTTGCTTACAATAGACATCGCAATAAATTTTGGAACTTTAACTATTCGTAACACTTGCAACTTTTTCACATATTACAACCAACCACAAATGCATACTTTAAAAGGGAAAGTGCTTTGTATAGTGATGAATGATGTTGAGGTGGCCAAAACACTTGATAGGGTGTGTAGTGGCGCATCTCCTTTGAGATGTTCATGTTCGATAGACGTGTGGGTAAGATACGCTAATTACAAGATACATTCAAATGTTTAAGTTTAATCTTTTAACAAACAGTTATGATGTTGACTGGAAAGTGGGAATGTTTTAACCAGGAGGCCAGAAAGGTTGTACAAAGGAGGTCCCCTCATTCTAGGAGAACGTTGAACACTGAGGTAGTGACATGTTTGGTAATTGATTGTGAACTTCCAATTACTCTTTCCTTCCAATGCATCAGTCAAAATGCTTTACAATTTCATTTAGAAAAATTTCATTTCTATTACGAATATGTTGATTTTGACAATATATCGTTCCTTCAATTCAGGTCAAGAATCAGGGAGATGATCGCGCTCATGTCGCAGTCCATGATGAAGAGGAAGAGGATGCAAAGGGAGACCCTAAGGATGAGGAGGGTGTGAATGAATAATGAGGTTATGTGGAGGATAAGAAGATATAATAACTCAATTAGTGCATCGTTTGGATGTTTGTATATATATGTTGTACATTCAATTTATTTTAATATCAAATATACCAATAGGTGATGTCACTTGAAGTCTTATTGTTTATGGTAGTTTTCTTATAAATGAAAGAATAAAGTTGACATTTAAATCATTTGAGCTCAACAATTTTTAATATAGCAGTCAATGGTATTGAATAGACTAATTGCATACATGGTATTCAATAGAGTAGAGCAATAAATGTTTTGTATGTATATATGTGGGAAACTATTTTTCTCATCATGGATACTTTCAAATGAATAATGGTGTTAAATGTTATTTGTAATAGTAAAAATGGAATTTCACTATCTTCATTTGATTACAACAAAAAAAATGCTTACATTATTTGCAGTGTTGGAAAACACATTGTCCCATGTCAATTATTTCCTTATGAAAAGTTTTTGTTTCCTACACACCAAGAATATAATGAATTCCACCTTCAAATTTTGGAACAACTATTTGGTACAGTAAAATTGGCATTTCACTATCTTCATCTGATTGCAACAAAAAAAATGCTCATTATTTGCAGTGTTGGAAAACACACTGTCCTTGGCTCCTTTAGAGGAAGAAAGTGGAAGAAAGAGTAATTTTGAAATCTACTTTTTAATGTGTATTTTGATATTTTGAATGAATTGGTTGCATGCATTTGAATTTTATGTGAAGCTTACATTCTTGTCATTACAAGGAAAGGATGGACAAGGAAGTGGTGGGTGTGAGAATGTTAGTGTCCATTTGGGACAGGAAAATGTGCCTCGACAAGGAAACAAAGAAAGGGTGCCTAGGGAGATCATTTTTTTGGGTAGAAATTTGAGAAATGGGAATATCGTCATTCTGTTACATTGATGTAATAGGATGATGATATTCCAATTTCTCAATTTCTGGCAAAGAAGTGGAAAAATCAGACCTTGACCTTATTGACAACGTTTCTTGGATAGAGTTTTCAATATCTTGAATACTTTTATGTGTCGTTGTAGTCACTTTTTGCTTAGCTTTTAGAGTGTCTTTCTGATTAGACAATGCAGATGTTTCTTTGGAAAAATTTGTTACAAAAGTTGTCTACATTTTCATATAAGACTTTCATCTCTCCACCCAACTGATTCTCTTTCCCTACACTTAGATCTGATTTTTCCTTTTCCTTATCATCTATTTCTAATTGTATTTATCTTCTGCAGGTACATGTAAATGATTTCATTCCATCTATATCATAGTACCTTATATTTTTTTCCACCCATACATTAATTTTTGAACAGTCATTTATATTGATGGGTTTGTTACAAGTTGAAAGTGTTGAAAGTGCAATGGTCAAAGTAGAGGCTTCCTAGAACCCTCTTGTTACACATACAACAACAAGGATTTGTGCAAGTGGAATCACCCCACCATCAGTGCCAAGGCCCCAAAGAAGCCTATAAGATTTTATCTGAGTGTCTCCTTAATTGCACATAAAAGGGAGGGTTGGAGAAGATGAGAAATGCTAAGAATAGGCATTTTGCATTCGGTCTTTGATCATGTTGTAAACACTTAAAATTTATCCTCACAGTCATCCTATTATTTTTCTATTAATTAAATGGATATTATTATCTATTTAATTAAATCATTTAATAATTTCCTCTATTTATTCATTAATTCACTCAAATCATTAAAATATTATAATCATTTATTCATTTGCATAATCATTTATCCATAAATCATTTCATACATACTCTATTCACATAATCATTAAAACATTCATGCATTAATTTACATTAATCTTTATCCATTGCATATTTCATTAAATCATTTGCATTTTCATACATAAATCCATTTAATTAAATAATTCGTCTAATTCACAAATCCACTTTAATTCTAAATTCCTAAACCTCCATCATATCATAAACCCTCACATTTATTTCTTTTCATTCCCATCAATTACATTGAATCAAACAATATGGGATAAATATTCATTTCTCCACTTCACTCTTTTAATCCCACATTTCTCCCATAACTTGAATCTATCATGTGAGGACATCTATATAAACCCTCTTTCTTCTCACCATGAGATATGCATATTCAATTTCAACCACAAACTCTACATTTGTTCATCATAGCTTCTTGATGCATTTGTGCTTATAAAAACCTGAGAGCATCAAATGTGCAATACAAGATCTTGATGATAGGAAAATGATGGAGTTATTTTCCTTTTGAATGCTCACATTTTTCATTTTTTGTAGTTTAGTATTAAATTTTTGCATTTTCTTTAATTTAGGAAAGACTTCATTGATGTGATGTTGAAAGTGTTTTAATCCTGGTTATAGTTTCATTTAGTTTCTCATTTTCAGCATTAACAAAATGGTGAACCTGACATGAATATTGCATCAAATATATCAATTTATTGCATTAAGCTTTGATCAGAATATTACATTGAATGATTATTTGTTATGGTTTAGACATAGAGTCTAATTTTGGTGAAAGGAATCATGTTTTTTCAGAAAGAATTTGTGATGATTGCATACTGTGTCGTAGAAAAATGGCCCCTTGTCATTTTCATGGCCTTTTAGGTCTTGTTTCATGTTGTTGGAAGTATGTTGCTCTAATTTTATGTTGTAACATGGCTTTAACATGCTTATTTAGGTACTAAAACTCAAAGAACGACGTCTTGTGAAGGTGTTGTGAAGTGTTGTAAGACATTTCTACATTCTTTTAGACTCTACTTAATGCAATTTACCTAAAAATCACCTTTTTACTCATCAACAAGCCCTATTTTGAGGTGTTGTAAAGTCTTGTAACAAGCTTTCATACTCTTCTACGCATATTTTCACTATTTACACCCTTCTCATGCTTTATTTGGTCTCTTTATGCCCTCATAAGTTGTAATTAAGTGTATTTTTTAATGTTATCCCGACAAATAACATTAAATACAATATTTTTCCTGACACATGTTTTTAGGTCCTAGGTGGGACCCATTTGCCATGGGTGGTGAATGAGTTCCCCTTGGCCCCAAATTCAAAATATTTCAGATTTCCTTTCAGAATTTTATTCAAAATCACTTGATGTCGGCTTGTGATGAGGTATGAATGGATACTAAGGCACAAGAATTGTATAAATAAGTGATCTTCACCTCATTTTACATCTCCTCACTCATTCAAGCATTTTATCTCATATTTCAAGCATTCAAGAATTTTACATCTTTTCAAGCACTATTCAAGCACTTTGAAGCAGCCATTGACATTACTTCAGACTTGCATTATCAAGGGTTAGGTAGGTTGATAGCACTTGCATGTTATTAGTTTATCTTTCTCTTTCATTTCATTATCTTTTCAAGGGTTTAATTACCAAAAGTGGGGTTTGACCAAGGCAAACTCCTATTCACTAAGGGTGAAGCCACAATAGTGGTTTACAATTGAAGTGAGGAAGGAAAACTCACAAAAAATTAATGCATGGAAAAAAACTTGATTTTAGGGGTTCGTACGAACCTATTGGTTCGACCGAACCCATTAGGGGTTCGCTAGAACCTGGGTTCGGGCGAACCCTTTTAATGCTTACCCGCCAAAAATGCCAACAAAACCCCTTACAAAAGGTTCGGGGGTTTGAATGAACCTTGGTTCGAGCGAACCTCTAGGGGTTCGCTCGAACCCCCGTTATTCCTCATCCCCCCTGAGACACAAAAAAAACCCTGAATTTTTCCACTTCAGAGCTCGGGTTGAGGATGAAAATGGATGAATCTTCACAAACCCAACTGGAATCAGGTAGTCCTCGGGATGATCTATCCAATGAATATAATTTTAATATGTTTTGGTTTTATTATGTATTTATTTTTTTAGTTTTATTAAAAATAGGTTTTTCATCGAAAATGAAGGTATTTGTTCTGCACATGTGGAAAAATAGCAAATTATCAAAAAAAAAAATTGAAAAATATGAGTGCACCAGATATTGAAGTCCTTGGTCCAACAAAAAAATTTTGATATACACAAAAAGTTGTGTTATACAGTCGTGCTATGTCTGAATTGTAATTGGTTTGACTTCGAAACTTGATTAAAGAAAAAATATTCAATAAAAAACTGTCTAACCAAGTGGAAGCACTAGATATCAGAGTTACGAATCTAAATTCAAAAGAATTAGAATTTTATCCTTCATGGAAAAAATGTTATGCGTTATACGGTGTGCGTCACTTTTTAAAAATGTTTTTTGAAAAAAATCAGTTTTCGTGGGAGATGGAAAAAGAAGTGCAATTTGATTCAAAAATTTTGAAAAAAATATTTTTAGAATCTACAGAGAAAATGTGATGAGACTCTAGTTTGCATCATCTTCAAATTCTTCATGGTTTAGCCGCTATAGGTGCCCAAATATGAATATTTAGTTAAAAATAATAATTTCAGTGTCCAGTTTGGCCAAAAATTGTAAACCACTATTGTGGGATCACCCCTAACCCTCAATCATTTTTCCCCTATTGCATGTTTGTTTACAGCTCTTTGTATGTTGATTTGACAGGTTATTAGGTGTTGAAGATTGATTTCAAAGTCAACGAGGTGCTTCAAGTCAACTTGAGTCAAATTCAAGCTTGGAGAAAGTTATTTGTCTGTTTTTTGTAGAACTAACTTTAGCAACCCGACAATCAGACTTTTCCAGATCTGGTGTTGCAAAGTTGTCTCCTAATTTTTTAGAAATTTGGGAGAGGACTGATTCGCCACCTGTGGCGAATGATTCCCACCTTAAGACTAAAAATCTGAATTTTTTCATATTTCAGATCTCGACTGACAAAAACCAGCTCTTGACACTTTTTCACCAAGAGGAGGACTCATTCACCACTCTGGGTGAATGAGTCCCACTGTGAAAATTCAATAATTTTCATTAGCATTTAGAACACTCCAGAATCATCACAATTCATCTAGGTGCACTCAGATTCATCCCTGTACTTTTTGTTTTGCATTATTTCTTCATTTACATGGTTGTTTGCATATCACAATGTGTTTTCAAACATAGGTGTAATTGTACTTTTGCATTCGTTTTTTGTCATTAAAATTAGTCAATTGCATTTAGTTAAGTTCATTTACATTAAAAAAAATTGCATACATCCTAATTTGAGTGATACATCAGCATTTTTGGCCCTATCTCTCTCCTTTTAGGTGAAAAACCCTAGAAGTGCAAGAGTAGTCCATAGGGTCCCAAAAATCTATGTTTCACATATATTTATGGAGGCTTTTTCTAGAGGCTGAATGATTCTTTGTTCTTAGAGTGGAGTGGCTTTCACATTAATCTTCACTTTTATTACTGAGTCGTGAATGTTTTGGCAGGGTAGGGAATTAATCAAGGCAGTGAAGAATGAAAAATCTTATGTGGGCTTCTAAAATATATCTTTATTGAAAAAGCACCACTTTTATCTTCCCAAAATTTTAGCGATCTTTTTCAACTGAAATGATTTCTACTTTTTATCTACTTTGGACTTCTCAGTTGAAATGATTTCTACATCTCCATAATCATCATGTGATGGTGCTTTCTCAATTGAAAACATGTCCACATCTTCGCAGCCATTCTATGATGTTATTTTTGATGACTCTTTATGGCTTTTATCCTATTCAAGCTCGTTGATTGAAGTGATTCCAAAATATCCATAATCATTTTGTGTTGTTGCTATTTCAGGCTCCTCACTTAAAATGATTCCAGTATCTCCACAAATCAGTCTGTGATGCGGCTATTTTTGATGATTCTCTCTGGTTTTTATCTCATCCTACCCTCTATCAATCACTGCTCATGGTTTTAGCCCCCAAAACCCATCCATCCTCGATCTTGATAGGCGACAGGGATATGAATGGCATGCATTCTCCCTCTTAAATATTTTCCCAAGCAGTAAAACCCCCAATCCTTCGAAGTTAATATCGAACAAAAAATTAAGAGCTTCCATTTTATTTTTCCACATCATGGTCTATGAGGCACGAAACTCTTTTGAAAAGGTCATAATTTTTATTCAGGGCAACTATGCTTATTTATCACATATCTTTTAATGTGCTTTGTAACCATTGACTCCCTTTATTTTTCACCTACAGTATTTCTAGTGTATGGAATATTTCTAACGTGAATGATTTGACAGGGATGTGATATTGAAGGGGCTTTGAATTATGTTTTGTGTGAAAGCAACATGGACAAGAGAAATTTCTAAAATCGAAAGATGCCTTCTAAATAAAATTAAATTTAGTTTTGATTTAGATTAAATTTTAGATTAATTTAGATAGGTTAAACTTGGTTAGTAATTATTTTTGTTGGCTTAGTTTTGTTAATTTAGATTAACTTTGATAAGTTAATTTAGATTAATTATTAATTTTGTTAGTTTAAATTTTAGTTTTGATTTAGAATAATTATTTTTTGTTTTTGATAAGATAAGAAACATTTACAGGGTGTTGTACCTTTTACACAATGAGCCACAGGGGCCAAAAAGGAACAACAAGGTTTTGAAAGGACCAAGAACCTTTTACAAAGCTAAGAAAGCACCAAAGGAAACACCACAGAAAAATAGCAGAAACTAACAGCACCTGGTCACCAGATAACCAGGAGTGACAACACACTCAGAACCAACAGTAGTCCTAAGTCTAAGACCAACTAAACAACTCATTCCAAGCACTAAAACCAAGAGCGACAGAACCCTTAGGACAAACAACGGTCCTAAGTCAAGAACAATAAAGGCCTTGATCCCAAAAACAACCCATAACACAGTAAGTCCTAAAAGACTACCTAAGACAACCAGGCCACAAACCACTTGCAGCAGCTAGACCGCAGCAAACCTTTCACTCAATTTAGTTAAAACTAAGCCTAACATACTTCCTCCAAAAGAGAGGTAAGAATCACTAAATTTTGTTGAGGCATGTTCTTCAAATTGCACCAACCAACCAGACACCAACCCCGAAACCACCTCAAAAGGAAGGGGCTCCACTCTATAGGAGAGGAAGAAGTGGGGACCAAAACCACCAAAGAAACCTCCCTCCAGAGCAAGCATGCACCACCTCAATAGGGACCAACCAAGGAGAGAAGCACTTCCCATCATCTCTACAACCACTAGCACCACCTCAATAGGAGAAATATTCACCTCTATTGAATACAGCGATTGTAGAAAAAGGTAGCAAGAAAGAGCTCCAACATATCAGGAAACCACCTCCACCCAAGGCATCCAAACCGAAGGAGCAATAGGAAGGACAAAAACAACCTCCCAGCCAATAACATAATTAGTCCACAATACTATATAACCATCAACTCTTTCCTTGGAAAAAGCACCATCCACCACCAGGGGCAACCAACAAACCAAGGGTATCTCCATAAACAGAAAACCCACTGCAAGCCACAAAGGGATCCTTCCAAGGAAAAAAAATCCCACAAAGGAAACAAGGCAATTCCAAGCCACGTCGTGTAGTAGCAGGTAACATAGAGACAAGCAACCAACACTCCATCAGGCCAGAGCCCCCTCCCCTAATCAAACCCAAACACTGAAACAACCACTTCCACCAACCAGGCAGCCTTCCTGAAGCACAAACCCCCCCACAATAGAACAAGGCAGGGTTTCCAAAACCACCAAATGAAGGAGCTTTCAAGGAATTTCCCACAATACACCTATGTAGAAGAAGGTCATCAACCTATAGCTTCACAAAACCAGGGAACCATATCCACAAAGTAGTAACAACAGTCCCAACAGAATCCACCACAACCCTCACATCGGGTAAGGTAAACCAATAGAACAATAGATTCCAAACCACCAAGCCAGGATAGAAACCCATTTAGAAACTCCTCCAACAAAAGCAAAAAGCTCCAAAGGAACTCCAAGGAATGAACTCAAAACCACCAAAAAGACAATGGAACCCATGGGAGCAAAAAAGAACAACTCCAAGTCCCACGAGTAGTAAAGCAACTCACAAAAAGCAAGCACAAGTCAGGGCATACCCAGATCAAACAACACAATGAATCCAACAACCATAAAATAAGGAAAAAGGAAACACTAAATGAAAACAAGAATTCTACAAGGAAGAGCAGCACAGATGACCTCAGCAATGCAAAAGTAAAGACAAATAAAACACCCACCAACACCACACAGCCACAGGGGCTTGTGAAGGAACAAAACAACCCCCAGCCACACAACAAAGGCAAGAGCAGGGGAGTCAAAAGAACAAAACCAGATCCAGCCACTAGAAAAATGAGCAACAAGCAGGACACCAAGGATAATCTTCACAAAAAAATGCACCAAAAATGGCACATCAAGCACAGAAAACACCAAAAAATGCCTCTGACCAAAGTCATTGTACAAGGAGAACCGCTGTAGAGACACGACAAGCATAGAACCATCCACAACCCCCAACCAAGAAACAATGCAAGGCTAGAAGAAAAAAAATTCCCACGGCGTAGAACTCAGGAGGTAACCCTCACCTTCAGGCACTCGAGAAACAAATTCGAGCAAACACAGCCCCAAGTCGGGAGACCCAAACACCACCCGAACAAAATTGTCCAACTACAACCTTCAGACCATCAACAAAGGAAAAACATCATCTTCATCATCTGCCTCAGAGTCATCGCCCTCCGCAATCTCAAAGGAATTCAAAAAACCAGGCCTGCGCCCTTTCCCACAGAGAGACGTTGATGTTGCAGAGTCGTTTGACATCCTTCAAAGTAATAGTAAATGTTATTTAATTATTTTTTGTTAATTTTAGTTTTGATTTAGAATAACTAATATAAGTTATTTTTTGTTAATTTAGATTAAGTTGACTTTTATTTGTTAGTTTAGATTAATTTTATTTTTTTTGTTAGTTAGATTAGATTAATTTTGTTTGATTTTTGTTAACTAGATATTGTTATTTTCCTATTTAGTTTAATTTTGATTTTGTGGCTTATCTTTGTTGACTTAGCTTTTTGTAGGTTCATATGCCAAGACTTAAAATGAAAACTTGACACTTGTTTGTCGAAGACTGGAGACCTAAACTACTAATGGTGGTTTTGTAGGGTTTTCTTTAAATTCCTTTGTAAGTGTTTGTTTTCACATAAAATAATTAAGGGGGGATTAATTAATCACTTTTTTCCAGTGGTATGTGTATGCTCTCACCTTGTGCAAACTCGGTGATCAAAAGCTAGAAAAATCATTTTGTCTTTTCATGTGTTTAATTAAGGGGGGTTAATGAACCACTGTTTTCTGTGCTTGTAAGGTGGTAGGTGTATGCTCTCACCTTGTGCAAACTCAATGATTAGAAGCCAAACCCACCTCTTACTTTTGTGTTTAATCCCTTAAAGGGCCTGCCTCCCAACTTGTGAGAGGGAATGACCCAAGCAGTATTTTGTTTCGATCCACTATTTAAATTATTTTGAGTGTTGGGAAAGTCTTCAATCACCTGGTGCAGATGTCCTATACCAATGGATGTCTCCTTCAATATCCTTGAGATGCATCAAAACCATTAGATCTTTCTAAGGGTTGGGAGGCCTCTTAATTGAGCGAATTGTCGCATGTATAGGCACTAGTATTACCCTGAAACATAAATTAAGAACCACTTTTTGTAGAGGCCAAAAACCCTTTTACTTGCTGGTGTAGGAGGTCAAACCTCTGAAGCCACCCTACATTCACTATTCATTGTAGAGACAAGAAATCCCTCGGCTCATAAGATTTTTGAATCTTTGTGGGTAAGATATTTTAGTGTGTTCATGTCATGTAAGGGGGAGCCAGTGTCAACAAGATCTCTAGTCGTCCACTTTATTTAAGTGTTTGGAGCAATCCAAGTAGGGACTTAGCAAGTAGTATCTTCTTTCCAACCTAGGTTGTGCATGCTTACAAGTGTTTTCAAAAATTGTCGAGACCAGTGAAAAATATTGGGGCTAATCTAGGCCCCCATTTAGACTTTAATTTGATTTTGTGTCAGTCACCAAAACATTTTGTCTTGCATGTTTTTTCAAAAAAAACATTTTCAACCAAACATCACACCTAGAACTTATGACATTTCAACCTTGGAAACATCAAAAGCTTGCCCAAAAGTCAAACAACATAAACATCCACATAATCTCTTGTAAAACAAAAATCCCTAAGAGAAGATCCACATTCAAAGAAGATCCACGTTCCCCTTTTTCAAACTTAGACATCATAGTTCCAAGTCTATCAGAAAATGCATCTTGAAGAACTACCACAACCAAGACATATTGCTAAAAGAAAAATATGGCCACCCTTTGAGGAATGAACCAAACTTAGATATCCAATACGAGCCTAGCATTTAATCTCTTAAGGCATTATTCTTCAGTTCTGATCCTTCTGTCCTTGCATATCTAGATCATTCCACCTAGTCCTTTCTTATTCCAACCATGACCTCAATCCTTGCATATCCATCACTAGTCAAACAAAAAATTTAGCTTGCACTTAGGTTACTCTCCTTAGGTCTTGAATCAAACATTGGCTATTAATCACCCATATCACTTGAGGTTCATCATCCTTGAGTTATGGAATATACCATCATCTTTGAGTAGGGAAACCTTCTTGGATTTCATCATCTCCTACCTTAGCATTCCCTCTCTTGATCACTTGTCCTTGTGTCTATCCATCGTAGCACAGGTAAATCCTTGCATCATAATTAGCTTTAGACCTAGAGTTGCCTTGAGTTCTTGCATTTTTTAGCATATCAATCTTGTCATATCATACCATTCCATTCCCATATCTTATTCTAGAGTCATATCAATTTGCATTGCATCCTAATCTTGAGTCTCGTACGTTATCTAGTCCTAGGTTGAAGATTAGAACAATTGCCTATGACCCCTAAAACAAGAATAAAAATGTTTCAAGAGGAAGGGAATCCTTGGGGAAATGACTTTGATGGGGAATATCACATTAGTGTTGCAACTAGTGAAACAAATGAAACTGATAGCGAAGAAGTAACCCAATCCCATATAGAAGAAGCACTTCATGATCATAGATTCACTAAACTTCTTACAAAGGTGGTCAAAGGTAATCCGCGACAATACTTCAAGGCCCTTGCTAGTGAAGGAATCAAACTGCCTCTTGATTTTGATATATCCTTACTCATGATGAATGACAAACATGAGTTTAGTGAATCTAAGCATACCAAAACAAGAATTGGATACTCTCAAGAATAGTAAAACATCATCCCAAATTTTTTCTATTGAAGATATATGTCCTTATCCTTTTGATCCAAGCATACCGATGCCACCTTTTCCCAGTCACTGGGACATACCAAGACTTGATAAATATAGGGGGAAAGGAGATCCTAAAGATCACTTAAGAGAATATTCTGCAACTACCTTGGAATTCGCAGTTGATGAGACATACCTTATGAGATTATTCCCTCGCAGTCTAGGAGAAGCTATGGAATGGTTTCAACTATTACCCCTGACCATCAAATATTTTCAAGAATTGGCTAATAATTTTTTCTCACATTATAGTTACAACTATGAACTTAAAGTGACCATAACAAACCTTTCTAACACCAAGCTAAAACAAGGAGAATCTTTTGTTTCATTTTTACAAAGATGGAGACATCTGACAAAATGAGTACCTTATGACATTCTAGATAAAGAATTGGTTGACATCTTTTGTCTAAATTTGAACAAGGAAATTGGAAAGGAACTTCGCCTCAAATGCTTGGATTCCTTTGATGAAGTCATAGAAATGGGATTTTGAATCGAACAAACTCTCATCGATAATGGAAATATTAAACTTAATAATGACAAAGATCAAAAATCAAGCTTGAGCAACAAGACACCTTTTTGGGTTAAGAACAAGAATGTGGTTGTGACCAATGACATAGTATAGGTTAACTACACTTGATCCATAAGAATTCAAGGAATATTTAATCCACTATATATCAATCTCAATAAGATGATCCAAGATAAACTAAACTAAGAATCCATTAAAACTAATATATTAAATCATGAAAGCTTCAAAAACACCTATTCTAATCTATTGAAACTTATCCTATTGGGGGAGTGGTGTCGCATTGATGTGGAATGGTGACCCTTTCCAAATCCCTTGGATAATATCTTGTTTTGATCGATTCTATTGAAGAGAATCGACAAAACTGATGAAATATGTGTGATAAAACATGATTTAAATACTAAATTAATATGATGAATGCTACGATGATTGATATGGGTGTATGCAAATCTACTCTAAATGTATGCAAGCTTCAAAAGATTAAAACCCTAATGAAAAAATGTGTTAAATGTATGCACCTATGTTATCATGGAAGTCATTAATGGATACTTTAAGCTAATGATGCAAGTAAGGATGCTAAATAAGTGTTAAATATGAGTGCAAATGAAAGTGATTTTAATAGCATAAGTTTGTTCTTAAAAGATGGATCCATTTGTCTCCAAATAGTGACCTATTTATAGGAGGAGAAATGAGAAATGAAGGGTTAAGATTAAAAAAATTAATCAATGGTCAAAATTGGAGGAAAGATGAAACATGGATCATGGATTATCATCAATAGATGAGAATCAATGATCACATGGATCAAGAAAAGAATCAAGGGTTCATATTCTTCCAAACAAACACACTTTCAAAACTTGCACAAAAATTCTTGTTGAAAGTTTGTTGTAAGGAGGAATATTCATTTTTTCAAATGAATGAAGAAAGAGAATATTCTCATGGGTGAGGAAAATTAGATATTTAGTTAATTAAAATCAAATTAAATTGTGCAAAGGGGAAGGAATATTCCACATTGGAGGAATGTGCAAAGGAGGAATATTCCCTTGCAAGTGGGAGACTTATATATAGTTAGTAATTTGGTATTTGAAACAAAGTTTCAATTATGCAAATTAAGGGAATTATATGATTTTCATTAAATAATTGATTTAATGGAGTTCAAATGAAAAAGTAATGGACAAGATTGATTTGTCACAAATGAAAGGAGGATGAAACATGGATCAAGGATTCTCATCAATGGATGAGAATCAAAGATCACATGGATCAAGAAAAAATAAGGGCTCACAATCATGCAAACACACTCTACAACAACTTTAAAAAGTTGTTTCAAAGTTTGTTTAGAATAATCATTACCTTTTTTGGAGGAAAATGGGAGAATATTCCTTATGCAAGTGGATGAAAGGGAAATTAGCAATTTAGTTAATTAAAACTAAATTTGAATGTGCAAGATGTGGAATGTGATGATATTCATTAAGTTATTGATTTATTTAATGAAAAGGGGATGCAAATATGATATTTAATTAAATGGTTTAGGTTATTTAATTAAATAAGAGGAATTAGGGTTAAAATTAAATAATTTGCATTATTTAATTAAACCAGATGAAATGTCAATGTGAGAGGGGGTGAATTAACCTAATTAGGTTAATTAGATTAATAGGTGAAAATGAGGCATTTAATTAAATAATTAGGCTTATTTAATTAAACAAGCGAAAATAAGATAGATTTTAGGATGAAGCAATGTTAATATATTGGATTCAAGTGTGTATATCATTTGGGAAATTTTTAAGTGTCTACATTTTGTGCCTCTTTGAAGCGAGCTGCCTATTACGTTGGTTCAAAGACTGATGCTTTTCCAACACCTATGTAATTGTTTGGCCTTCAAGAAGCTATTTCTCGAGAGAGACTCTTTAATCACGATTAATGCAATCCGAAGAGGTTCAACTCCAAATTGGAAATTAGAAAAATTGTTAAATTGTATCCTGCAAGTTAGAGAAATTTGAAGACTTTAGGGTGGTGCATATATATCGAGAAGGCAATAATGAAGCAGATAGTCTATCCAAACTGACAATTGATCGCAAAATGAGCATAGGGTGGTGAGGAGTTAAAGACAACATGTCAATTCATGTGGAGGACAATAGGAAGGACGATTTGGGGACTTCATCAACCACGAGCAGTAAATGAGATGTCAGTGAAGTATCCATGGCTGGGGGTGAGTGACAGGCAAGGATTTTTAAATCAACACCCCCCCATACAATCTACAAAAGCTTTGGGAGATGGAGGCAACAATTAATCTAGGAACAAAGGAGAGTGAAATGGCCTTTAGGATGGTGGTATCAGACAAGAGGCTACAGATAGTTTTCAATGTAGAGGACATAGAGATACTGGAAACAGTGAAGTGGATTCTGAGCACGAAGGTTCTTATCTCCTAGTATCGCTACCGCATGCACTCAAACGTATCATCCATTTTTTTATGGCATGGTTGCTCCAAGCTCGAGAGAGAAAGGATTTTGTTAGATGGTTAATGCATAAACTAGTCAAAGAAAGCTAGTGCGAGGGGATGGAATATTATCTGGGTATTGGTAGTTGTTGGATTGGGCCTTCGCCCAGAGGGTGGAATATGGCCAAAATTGACTGTCCTCTACAATGGTCCATGGGTGTCATTTATCATTTGGATCAGGGATGAGGATGAGTTTGCAAGGACAACTGAGGTGATTGTTTGACGAGGGTGCTAACCCGAGACACAAAATATCACACACACAATAGAGAATATTATTTATTCAGAATAATGAAATTCTTACATGCAGAGGATCTCAAATCCTCAAGTTCTGCAATACATGCAAATTACAAAAACTACAGAAATTCCCCTTTTTCGCAGTATGCGATATTTTTCCCAAAAAGCTACCAAAAATTTAGAAAACCCCCATAAATAGCTCATTTTCAGTTTTGGAGCCAAAACAACATTCAAATTATGATTTTTGGAGATTTGGCGCCCAAAATTACAATTTGAAATTCAAATTCTAAAACCACATTCAAAAATTAGCATGTTTTTGAAAGTGCACTAACTTCCGGGAGCCATAACTTTTGATCCGAGACTGCATTTTTCGAACCGTTTGAACCATTGGAAAGGTCTCAGAGTCAAGAATGTGCTCAAAATTTGTTGCACCAATTTTGACAAGTTTTGGGGCCATTTAATGCCTCAAATCTGATTTGGATGGTTTTCAAGTGCAATTTTGGGAGTCTGAAACTGCAATATCTTTCAAACCGGGAATGCTCTCGGCCTGATTCTTTTGCCAATGTTCTTATTTTTTCGTTCTAAATCCTCCCATATAATTTTTGTCCCCAAATACCTTCAAATTCCAATACCTACTAAAAATAGCAGTTGACTAGAAAAAAGCAGAAAAACAAAACTGAAAGTTAGGAATTACATTATGATGAAAAGGGTATCCAAAACTACAAAAACATCTAAGAAACTACAAACATGAAATGCAAATCTTTTTGGGTGATGCAGGATTGCCCTTACACCACTGGATGCTCCTACATCATTATTGGCCCCACAGTTGCCATTGCATCAAAAGATCAACTTGTTAATGCCCATTACAACTACCAGAGTTAATGAATCCATTAACTCTGGTAGTTGTATCAGGCATTAACAAGTCGATCTTTTGATGCAATGGCAACTGTGGGGCCAACAGTGATGGGATGCATTTCTCTGTTGAAGGAACTAACCACCGCCCAAATAGCAATCAGATTGGAGGTAATGCTTGCACTCTCGACCACTTCTAGTGGACGTGTGGAGTTTGAGGACAACATGGAGGACTGAAGACCAAAGGTTAGGAAGCGTAGATAAGTGACACAGGCATAAGGCACTGCTTTTTTGTGATTTTCCTACTTTCTCATTTTTTTGGTAGTGGACTAGTTCATTACAATGTAGATTTTGGGTTGACCCCTTATAGCCTTTCTAATATATATATATATATATATATATATATATATATAGATATATATATATATATATATTACAATGTATAAATAATATAATAAATAATTGAACCGTAGATTTTTGGTTCCTATGTACTTCTCTAGCTCTTCTAGGGTTTTTCACCTAAAAGGAGAGAGATAGGGCAAAATAATATTTCATCTTTTGATTATGAATGCAAAACTAAGATTTAAACTATGCTGGAAAACATATTGTGATATGCAAACAATGAACTAAAAGATGAAATAATGCAAAACAGAAAGAAATAAGATGAAACAGAGTGCACTTGGGCAAAATTTGATGAATCTGGAATGTTGTGAATGTTGTCTGAAGTTACTGAAATTCTATAGTGGGACTCATTCGCCTAGGGTGGTGAATTAGTCTTGCTACTAGTGAAAAAGTGTCAGAAACAGGTTTCTGACTGTCGAAATCCAAAATCTAACAAAATTCAGATTTTTCAGTCTTAAGGTGGGACTCATTCGCCACTGGTGGTGAATCAATCCTCTCCCAAAATTCTAAAAAATCAAGAGACAACTTTGCAACACCAGATATGAAAATGTCTACTTGTCGAGTTGCCAAAGTCAATTCTGCGGGAAACGGACAGAAAACCTTCTCCAAGCTTGAAATAAAGTTGATTTGACTTGAAGCACCTAGTTGACCTGTTGACCAATCTTCAACACCTAAATGGTTGTAAAATCTACATATAAAAGTCTACAAACACACATGTAAGAGGGGGGAAATGGTTGAGGGTTAGCAAATAGGGGTTTGACTAACTTTGGTAATCAAACCCTTAATAAAATAATGAAATGCAAGAGAATGATAAACTAGCAATATGCAAATGCTATCAACTTACCAAACCCTTGAATGATGTAAATCTGAAGTAATGTCAATGGATGCTCCAAAGTGCTTGAATAATGTTTGATAAGATGTTGTAAGATGCTTGAATGCTTGAGATAATGTGTGAATGAATGCTTAAATGAATGGGGGATAAAATGAGGTGAAAATCACTTATTTATACAATCTTGTGCCTTAGTAACCTGTTCATACCTCATCATAGGCTGACATCAAGTGATTTTGAATGAAAACCCGAAAGAAAATTTTAAAAAATTTGAATTTGGAGCCAAGGGGGACTCATTCGCCAACCATGGCGAATGGGTCCCACTTAGGACCTGAAAATAGGTGTCGGGAATTATCTTGTATTTAATGTTGTTTGTCAGGCTAACATTCAAAAATACACTTAATTAAAGCATATGAGGGCATAAAAGGGTCAAATAAAGCATAAGAAAGGGGTAAATGGTGAAGTTATGCCTAGAAAATCGTAAAATTTTGTTACAAGACTTTACAACACTTCAAAATAGGACTTGTTTAGTGATGAAAAGGTGATTTTTAGGTAAATTGTAATGAATAGAGTCTAGAAGAGTGTAGAAATGTCTTACAACACTTCACAACACCTTCACAAGACGTCGTTATTTGAATTTTAGTGCCTAAATATGCATGTTCAAGCCATGTTACATCATAAAATCAAAAAAAAATAGACAAACACCATGAAACAAGACCTAAAAGGACATGAAAATGACAAGGGGCCATTTTTCTACAGCACAATAATATAAATGTATTTTTTTGGAAAAAGGCGAAAAGCTTGTAATTATATTATATAATAAAATATGGTTACAAAAAGATTTACAGAATTCAAAGACAGATCCTATCAGAAGTTATCAGCCACCCATGTTGTTAATATTTACAAAATTGTAACTATATATGATTGACTTGAAATATAACTAAGGATTATCTATAATTCTCATCACTGCAAAAGAGCATTACAAAAATAACAACCCAAAAAGAAACAAGGAGCAACTTATAACATCATATAGATTTTGGCTATCGAATCAAAATTTCATGAAAGTGAGACACCCATTCCTTCATGTGGCAGATTTCGACTTCATTTTCATCTTGTTGCTCCTATATACCTTCATCTTGTGGAGCTTCTAGAGACCGCGTCGAAGCTGTGATGTTCAAATTGGGGAGGATGGCACGACAAACCTAGCGTGGAGCAGGGATTGGTGAGAATCATTTGCCATAGCAAAGTTGGGAGGGCGATGTTCGTGGACCAACATAAATGCAATGGCATGATATTTTACTTTGAATTTCTCCACCATATCCTCACAAATTCCCTTACATTTCAGTCAATGGTTGTATACATATATCTTGGGCTATTCATCTCAAAAGCATGCTTTATAGAATCATATAGTGACACATATGCCCTCCTATGCAAGAGAAAATGTCTAGGGAATAAACCCCTAACATATCCTTGTCCTTTCCACAAGTTGTAGGAATGGGTAACTCTTAGAAAAGAATTATCTTGCAAGAAAACCTCATTAACAACCTTGAACTTGCAATCAATTTAACAGACCTGTAGCATTGTAGCAAATCTAGTAAATTTGAAATGAAAATTGATAAGAGTTGGGATGGAAACATCAACTGCATTGCATGAGGATGTAAAATTCCTCTCCAATCACCCACTTAATGCACTTTCTGAGTGAAGGGTATTGAATCTTGAAAACTTGTTGTAAATGATCATAATCCAAGCACCCTATGAAAGGCATTTCCCAATCGTAGATTGGAAAAATTCCCTATAATTTCATGGATAGTACTCCATTATTGAATTCCAGCAAAACCTACAACTGCTAGAACCCACTTGTAATTTTCCACCACTGGATGCAGGGCCTTGAAACATGCAGAAAACCTTGAGAAGAAACAAAACCTAGAGAGCCTACAACTGCTAAAACCCACTTGTATGACGCCACCATTGAACACAGAGCCTTGAAAAATGCAGAGCACCTTGAAAAGAAAAGAAAAAACTTGGAGAGCACCTTTGCCTTGATGAAGAACTTTCGAGAATGATGTGAAGAAGAAAACCCAGGGTTGTGTTTAAATCATTTGCTTATCACACTTAGACACAATTTAGCACATGGGAATCAGCATCGCCTTACTACTCATGTCTTATCAATGACAAACAACATGAAGGTTGACACGACTAAAGGATATATTTAATATTTGCAATTAAATCATGTAATTATTACTCTTTATGCTTGGTATGAAGACTTGTGAGAATGGATAAACAATAATTATATACTTGCAACATAAAAGGTTATATTTTTAAATAAAGCTCATGACATAAGATTAGTTGCACACCATGACCTGCAAATGATTTTGGATATGTATCCTTCATCATTAAACTTTCATTTTATTATCTACCACTCTTTGAATTTGCTTTGGCCAAAATTCAGAGGAGAGCCTTTTATTTTGACAAGAGTAACCTGATAGCTAACCCCTTTACCATTCCACTATTTTGAATTATGAACTTGTAGGACCATTCTCAACCCTAATTATATCTATCAGGTTGTCACTCAAATTGTTGACCTTCTTATCAAAGATAATTTCTAACTATTGTTGGTCACAACACATATTTGCTAACAAGTCTGCCAGTTTATTGCCCTCTCTATAGGTGTGATTGATTTGATAAGTTAATTTGTTCATTATGCCCCAGGCATGTTACAAGATATAGTCTAACTTCCAATTCTAAATCCTTCTTTTATTGCAAGCATTTATGATCAACAATGAATCTCCTTCAATCTGAAGATTCGAAATCTTGAGTTCTAAAGCCATTTGGAGACCATAAAGAAGAGTTTGTGCTTCAACTATATTGTTTGTACCAAAAGGAAGATTAGCAAGCTTTGCACCAATGAGGGTACCCTTACAATCTCTAATGACCATCCCCGCTCCTAAAATACAAGGATTCTCTCTCAAAGCACCATCAAAATTTAATTTATAAAAACTTATGGAGGGTGGTATCCAAAATACCTTAGACCTATCAATTTTATTTTTTGTTGGCTAGTGTTACTTCCTTTGAAAGGAAGGGCAAGATAACTCCAATTCTTCATTACAATAGCATCCCAATTAGTAAAGATAGAACCTACATTCTTTGTTTCCTATACATGAGCATTAGTTATCTCAGAAATAGACTTTTCTATCTCTGACAATATTTGCTCTACATATGATGTTTCCTTTCTAAAAATGTGTTTGTTTCTTTCCCACCAAATGTTCCAAATAACCACTGCTGGAATCACACGCCAAATGCTAGCAAATAGTGAAGATTTATACAAGATTGGCCAGCTTGTAAATAGCTCCCAAAGAGTACACAAGGGAGAATACCAACTAAGCTTTCCTTTGATGAATGACCAACAACATTGTGCAAATTGGCAGCCAATGAACAGATGATTTATATCTTCCAAAGCTCCATTAAAAGGATGCATTTGAATGGATCCACCATTCCAGTCTTAGCCAGCCTATTCCAATATTATTACTTCTATAACTATTATTACTACAATACTATAAATGTAGGTGCTCTCACTACATGGCACTTGTTTATTTTACATAATTAAAAATAATTCTTTTTTGTGCAAGGTGTTCATGCTTTGCCTAACACTAAGGACAAAAACGTTGTCATCAAGTTGGAAAATACTAAGAGAATGTGTAATTCGCACATGGGTCATAAGCTAGACTACCAAATCGTCATCAAACTACCATGTTAACTTGTGCAATTTTAAGCACTTACAAATACACCATTAGAGATATAGGGTCATGTGAAATTTCCAGACCATGAGACATCCTACTAATGTGAGAAAATACTTGCTAATTGATTACAAGATTAAGCTTATTATAATGCATCTAACAAAATTTTCCCCACAAAATGAATATCTTGATGAGCCATGTGCCTCATGGTCATAATCCTCATATTTCTCATTATGGCCATAATAGGGTTTAAACAAACACTCCTAGATTACATAAACAAAAGCAATACAAAAAAAGCTCAAATGCATAGTTTTTCATATTGAAAAATAAAAAATATTAGTGGTATATTAGATATGAAAGTAAAACCCTAATGTGATAAGCAAGGTTGGATAGCATGGGCCAAAAAGATATCATAATAACACACACAAACCTTAATAGAAAAAGATTTAACAATGTAGAAGCAAATGAGGCGAGGGATAATAAAGATATTCAAAGCTGAATATTTTAAAACCTTAATATAATGTCAAACCCCAAAGAAAGTTAAGTTGTGTAGGATCAAACATATTCACCAAAGATGCAAACAAAATTATAGTTTAATTAATGTTAACCAAGAATAAATAAATGCAATCAGTTAAACACTATCAACCTACATTAATTAGATATGGTTTTCAGTATTAATAATCTAGTATAATTAGGATATTTGGCTAGATCAATGGAGAATGAATGCATTTGGATAGGATTCTAATAGTAGATTGATGTTTGCTCAAAAATCAGTGCCTTTATCAATTAAATGCATCAATGACTACTTTGGAACTCCACTTTATCTAAGAACATGTTGACATATCTAAAAGGAAGTCACAATGGTGGATTAATCTAAGTTTAGAATCACACCTGCATATAGTAATGTTCTACTCTTCTAGTCATATGATGGATAAGTGTGTACTCTACTCTTCATGAAGCTTTGGGGATTGGTGATATTTAGAAATGTCTTAATAAGTTGTTATGTCATCACAAACAAACAAGTTCTCGTAGGTCAAACCCCAAAAAGTGTAGAAAGATTGAAAACAAAAGACAAAGGCCCTAGTATCCAAATTTGGTACTCCTTTCTAGTGTACCAAATCAAAATG
Organism: Sequoia sempervirens; assembly: GCA_007258455.2. Taxonomy (NCBI): domain Eukaryota; kingdom Viridiplantae; phylum Streptophyta; class Pinopsida; order Cupressales; family Cupressaceae; genus Sequoia; species Sequoia sempervirens. Next base: position 1,280,741,317 of record VDFB02271358.1, on the reverse strand, counting down.
TGTCACTATTAGCTATTTTCAATGCTCTAGAATGAGATATACATTGAATGTATTTTCTCATATGATTGAAAATTAAAAATTGAATGTCTTTAATTACTAGCACATGACTTCAAATTGTGTCAATTTAGTAATGCCAAGGCAGGAGGGTGAATGTGGCTGATTGGCCAAATTTAAATTTTGAAATGAAAGGGATGGATCTACAACCAAAGAAATGTCTATATATGGGTGATATCTAAGAGGTTAACAAATTAATGTAGTTACATAGGCGAGTCTCATAAATGTGTAAATAATCCAAATGTATAAAAGAGTGTGTATAAGGTAACATTAAATATATAGGATATGTGTATGGATAGTTTAAAAACTAGGAAAATGAGCCCAACTTCACACAAAATTACATTATTTGCGATACACATATATTGAAACATTTCCTAAAATAAACACAAAAGTGAATAAAAACTGGTATGGACATGCAGATTTCAACATTACAATAATTTTAATTAAACAATTAAGATATAGTTGTTACAAATATCATAAAAATAATAAAAGGTTAGGATCCCACCATTAAAAAATAAAAATAAAAATATTTCCGACTTGTGCCCACTGCCCAGAGAATATTTTCTATATTTTTAGTGAATTCAAGATCTTGCAACCAGTCTAGTTTTAACAACTCACAGTTTTTGCAAGCTTTTCATTATCAAAAGTGATACTTCTAGAGTCTGATTTGGTGCAATATTCACTCAAAAATGTAATCTCATTGCCTTCAAAAGTAGGAAGTTGAACAGCAAGCCGCCCCCTCACGCAAAGACCAAATGGCAATCTTTATGGGAAGCACATTCTTCACCAGAATTAACCTTAACCCCCTCAATCGCTTGTTGACACATACTCTCTACAAATATATGAATTTGGAATCCTCCATAGAAAAAAGTTAAAAAATGAGTTAGATGCACTAGCCACTTCAAGGTAGTCTGGGTGACCTTGCTTATACTTTCGACCAAGACAAGAAACTGTAGAAAGAATGAAGAGTATGACTAATTAACAATGGCATCATTCTCCTTAGAGAGGCGTTTGTTTCATGCAAGGATTTCCATTAGTGCATAAGGCGCTCGAGTCCCCCATCTTTATGTTTCACTGGTTTACATATAACCTACAAAAACATCCACTCAAATTTCCACTATCAAAACATGACCGGTAATATTTTGCAATTTGTGGTGGAATGTGATACTAATCAGCAAAACGAAGCTGATTTTCCACATCCAAGCCTTTCTCCAACCAAATGTCAATCCTAATTGGATGAGGGAAATTTTTGCCCAGAACCAAGCATGTTCATTGCATTCATATGAGCAGTCCAAAGGGTTGGATGTGCCCAAGGTTGCTATCTTTATTTCCAAAGTTTTTTTCATGGCATCCCCTGCTTCCCAGGCATATATCGAAGCACCTTTGAAGCCCAACAAATGTTAAAAGAGGAAATTTATTCCTGCTTAGTTTGTGAATGAAAATTCTACTTCTGATTATTCAAAGGAAGATAATATGGCAATTCATCAAGGCACAAGGTATATGAAATTCATTAAGGCCCAACGTGTGAAGAAACAATAAAATTGGCAAGACTGCACTATGAGTTCACGAACATCTTGACATAAACTGTAGAAAACAATCAAACACGATGAACATCTCATGTAGCATGTTAAAAAAAGTAAGCACTTAATTGCTTCTTATAACAGTTCACCATACATGAATGAATCCATGAAATTGAAAGGAAATAATCGTCTAGAATAGAATGATAGGATTTGCCTAAGTTCAAATGCAAATTGATACAGCCTACATAAGTAATTTCTATCATGAACCCATCACGTTATCTTTCAGTTTGCAATCCATTAAGAGAAGGTCCAAATAACGACGCCTCTCAGCTAGAAATTCTTTCCCAATGACAGGCTATATGGAAACATTTTTGTTATTAGCGTCATATCAATTGTTTGAAAGAATATGTCAATTAGAGGAAGCCCCTTCAAGCCGATAACTAATTGAGATATTTACAGGGGGATTTCCTTGGGGGAAAAAACTATCCCATGCTACGAGAAAGCAGCACTGTGAGCATTTTTTTGTACAGTTCAAATTTGCCCCATTAAGTCAAAGCAAGCTATTAATCTGGCCACTATAACTCTGCCAATACTTAGAAAGATATTAAAGCTATTATCCTCATGTTTACAGTTTTTAATGCAACACAGAATATCCTAATTTGTTACAAAATGATACCTGGAATCAACATAGCTTTCAACATCCCAAAGAAAGCTACCAAAAGTAACAGCCTCCAAAACCAAGCTAGTCAAACCTGAAAAGCTTATCTGAATGACTTCGTCATTTGAAGCTGCCACTGACCCAGATACGATTTGAACCTCAGGCCTTCCAAACAAGGCCTCAGAATGCCTCTCAATTATACCGACTCCTTCCTTTGACCTCATTGTAGCATACCTCTGTAATGTATTTTGATCAAAAGATACCACATATGCTCTCAGCTTACAATGACTAACATTACTGAATTCTGGTCCTGATGGAGCTCCTGAACCAAGCACTGATGCAGATGCAACTTCTGGGGGCAAGTCACTAAACTTAAATTCATCTGCGTGATTTGAGTTGCTGCCCTGAAGATTCCCAACATCAGCTTCTTCATTTGATCCAAAAGGAAGCATTTTCATGCTTTTCTCAAGTTGAAAACGTTGATCCACCCTTCTCAAAAAGTATCCATACATAACGGACGCTGCATATACTTGTCCTACTCGCAGCTTGCTAATTTGAGCAATAGCATTTGTGTCTAACAAGCGATTCCCGAGAACGAGGGAAAGGTGATTCTTTATCATTTCAAAGGCTTCAGGCGAATGCACTCTCTCAAGCTTGTGGTCTTGTTTAGGCCATGTATCAACTCTACCAGTAACAGGATCAACCTCAGAAATACCCAAAATCAATGAAATTCCAGCATCCATAAATTTCTGGACAATAAGAGCATAAATTGTTTCTTCAAGTGCCTTTCGCCTTTCTGCAGCCTTTAACTCTGCAATCCTCCTAAACTCCAATGAAACTGAAAGTCAGGTTTCTCAAATTGAAAATATAGAGCCAAATGGAAATCAAGATGTTACATTCAAGTACTGAACTACATTTTAGAACAGTAAAATGCACAGCATTCAACTAACCTGTATAAAACGAGTTCTGTACCAGTTGTTGTTGGAGGCTCCTCTTGAGCAGCTGCATCACGATCAGCAATAAGCCTCTCCAACTGTTGATCAGCTGCTGCAGGAAGAAGATGAGGATGGTCCTTCAAAAGCTGAGAAAGAAGTTGGCCTGTAGGTGACTCCATCTGAAGAGGAGCAATAGGTTTACTAGTTTCCCCTGGGTTTCCACCAGCTCTAACAGCCATATACTGCTCTTTTCTTCTCTTTGAGCATGCACATAACCCTCTCCATTGCATGCCTGGTGCTGAAAACTGTAATTTGCAAAGCAAGGGAAAATGTCAACAATAAGAAGAGGGATGGCCATTCAACTTGTTTCATGTCTGTGAGCACTGAGCATCACCTGATGCTGTGAGTGACAAGTATACCACTCAGGCTCACTAGACATGAGATCTGTGAACCACTCTTCACAACAGATAGATCACATAAGTAAACTCAATACTTAAGACAATCTTATTCTCAGAAAATGGTATTCAATTGGAATAATAACCGCAAGATCCTACCATGGAAAAAAGATTAAAATAGACCTTAATTATCATATTCCAAGCAATCTAGTAACTAGCATGTGTTTGAGCCCTGATCCTTGCCCCCTCAAAAACCAAATCATATTTAAAGACACCTCTAGTTCTAGAGCTTAAGTGGTATATGCCTTCAGCTGGACGTAGAAGACCAAACAAACATAGAAGAATCAAGCATGAACTCCAGACACCCATCAACCAAAGGACTCAAGCCTCAGAAATCTCTCAAGCTCCATCTTGGCAGCTGCCTTATATCAATTGAAAACATTGCATAAATCCAAGCCTCTAATTTTTTTCCCCTGGATTAGACATAACCTATGGTAACCCATATTTTCATGATAAAATTATCACTGAAATTAAAGTTTAAACTAAAGAACTGCAAAAATCTCTCAAGTAGAACAACATTATCGGAACACAACATGAACCATCAGTTTTGGATCACATAAAGGGTTCTCGCTCCTAATATAATGGTGCAGGTAGTCCTGTGAAGGGATAAAATTCTGAAAAGTGCAATAAATAAGCTTGCAGCGGCTGCTGAGACTGGCAACTAAGCTAAAAACTTAAATACAGTAAAACGGTGAAAATTAATCTAGCAACTAACCTGTAGAAAAAACTTTAAAAGCCCTAAAAATTGGCAGCTAAGCTAAAGATTTAATCTTTCAAAAGACAATATTATTGTAAACTGCTCCGATTTCTAAAAACTAGCAACTGAGCTAAAGAGTTGATGTTTTTTGAAGACAATTTCCTGCGAAATGATCAAAATCTTAACACTAATAGCTGACCTCAAGATTTAATCTTTTTTTAAGACAAAATGTTCAGAATCCGAACAATTGGCAGATAAGCTAGATTTATTTTTTAAGACTAGCAGCTAAGATGAAGATTTGTTTTTTTTAAAGACAGAATGTTCGAAGTCCTAAAAAGTGACAGATATGCTAAAGACTTGATTTTTAAAGAAACCATATGACTGCAAAATATTTCAAACCTTAACAGAGAGGTCCCATCCAGTTGCTTGCAATTTTTTAATTAGCATTTTAGCAAAATGTATAATTTGGAATCTTCTCCTGAAATGGAGGGGCAGCTACAGTTTAGGAATTGAAATTTACAATGTGGATAAAGAGGGGAGGCTGGAATTATGCAGCCACTGCTTAATCACAACTGAATGTGCCAAATGACTGCACATTTTCCCTTCCCTCCCTGATTAAATTAAGGAGGCAACAAGAGATATACAATTTGACAATTATTTAAAATAGCTAAGAGAACAAAAAATTTTGCAGGAAGATAAAAAATCATAGGAACACGGACCAAAAAAGAAAAAGAAAAAGGTTCCTCCGTACAAAATTAGCTAACTGGCCGCATGGGACTCTGCTATAACAAATAGTAACTAAACTAAAAATCCGAATTTTAGAATATCAGTCATGTAAAATGTTTCAAACCATAACAAGTAGCTGCTAAGCTAAAGTTTCAGTATTTCTAAAAGACCATATTACCGCAAAATGCTTCAATCCGTAACAAGTAGCATCTAAGTCAAAGATTCAGTTTTTTTTAATTAAATCAAATTACTCCAAAATGTTTCAAATCCGTATACAATTGCAGCTAAGCTAAAGATTTCATTTCTTACAAGAACATATTCCTGGAATTTTTGTGCAGGAAAAGAGGAGGAAACTTTGTAATTCCCTTCCGTGGAACAACTAGGTTAGAAAAACAACTAACTATTTAAAGACATTAAATTTCCATAGTCCATGATACTGAATTTTTTGAAAGCTTTTGGATATGAAAAAATATTTTCGCAGTCCAATCCAGAAGCTTTCAAGAAATTCAAAACAACTAACTTTAACCAAAGGTTCATCAGGTCATGGTGTAGTGATTAACACAGGGTACTGTTATTCATAAATTGTTTAAACAAATAAAGCAATTTCAAACCCCTACAAATATAGATCGCTTGTGTGTGTGTGTGATTCTACAGTATCATAACTGTCAAGGTGAAATTAAATCTAAAAATTCTAAAATAAAAAACTACTTAGCATTCTTACAATACAATAGGGACGCATCTGATTCGAGAAAATTATAAAAAAAAAAAAAAACAAAACTGGTATCTACCTTCAAGGGGGCATGAGAAAAACCAGCGTTTGGGTGTAAAGCTAGACATCCCTTGTTACTGAGATGGCTCGCTGCCTTCACTACTCCAGTGCCAAGACCTTGCATTTTCAGATCAAACACCTGAATTTCCACCAAACAAAATAAGCAAACATAACAATCATTCAAACCCTCGAGACCAATTCCAACATTAACACTACGAAGATACACAAAATTGGGAACTGAATGAGTACCCTGCACTGCACTGCAGAAGACATAGCCACCGATCTGTCGATACAACGCTTCGTTTCACGAAAATTCTTGGAACTTACGAGAGATATTACGCACCATTTATATTATTTCTAGATTCCAGAACCTTGCGTGTACCTAAACCACAAACACGTTTTTGTGGTTTAACGTTTGAAACGTGGCAAAAGCCCAAATGGAGTGCCGGTGTTCAGAAATTAATCCCGATTTGCTTAATTAAATTTTATATCGGATTTTTTATCTGGTAATCCAAGATGCGCTTAATTTGGCGTTTTGTAGATGTTGACTATTGACAGTAGTTATCGTATCATTCAAGCTCTGCAAAGTCGGCGATTGAAAGATGTTTTGACAGAAAAAATTATTAGAGTTTTTTAAGCTTTAGCAATATGATGCCTCCTTCTAACTTAGCATTTGTATTACAGCCTAATTACAGGTGGAGTGATATTTTATAATATTTTATTGCTTTTTAATGAGGCAAATTCATTTTGTCGGGTGTGTTAGTAATGATACTCAAGGTGGATCCACTCCTTTTGTTTATCTATTAAAAAAATAGCACTCTAAAGTGATTGAATAAGTCAATAGTCACAAATATTAATAGTTTATTATATAGTGATTTATGACTAAAATCACAGTGTAATTATATTTTAAAAGAGTTTGAATATAATTTAACATTACAAGAATATAAGCAAGAACAAGAGTTTTGGAATGGTTCTCCTAGTTTTTTTATTTTAAATATTAAAGCTATAGTTTTTGTTATTGATTTTAGGGATTCTTTAATGTTCAACATGATTGGTGATGTAGATGTTGAATTTCAAGATGCTCTCATTCTAGTGAGGATGTCATATTGGATATAGATCTCTTTGGCACCTTCCTACCTAGTGTCCCTACATCAGATGCTCTTATTACACCCAACATGTTGGGATCAAAGGGTGGTAATCAAGATTTTTTGGGGTTTGTCATGCATAGGGGTGTTTACACTTTGTTTGAGGGTTCTTTCAACCCCTACTAAGGATATCAAATTTACAAACAAAGTGTGTGTGGTACATTGGAATCTCAAATGAGGTAATGGGAAATTGTCTATTGTTTAGGTCTACATTTAATCATGTCACTTAGGTAGGTGGTATTGAATAAGGAGGTGAAATATTCCTTATTGGGTTTGATTTATAAGTTTAATTCTCTTCACCCAAATATACTTGATTCAATAAAAATATATTAGCTCTCAAGGATTTTTTGTTTTACTCTATAAATCATAAGATAAGGCTTGTGTTTTAGAAAAATTTCCTTAGTTCAAGAATAAACATGTTTTGTTGGTCAAGCCATAATTCTCAACATTTAATCTAATGATAAAAGTTTTTTTGTTATGCCAATTTAGGTGAGGTTGCCTTACCTCCCTTTTCAATTCTAGGTGGATTCATGTTTTCAAGGGATCAATAACACATTGAGAAAATTTATGTGTTTTGATCCAAAATTAATGGATTGATTTACTTCACTTCTATGAGATTGAAGTGGAGATAGATATCTTGAAAGGTCTCCTTGTTAGCATAACATTATTTATTTTTTATTTATTACATTGTTCAACTGTTTGGGCAGTGGTTATTCAGGTTAAGTCTGTGGGAGTAAATGGTGACTCCCCAACACCCCCAAGAATAGTTGCTAGACCAAAACCACTTCCACAAGAGAGAGAATGGCAAGAAAGCTTGCTTCACAATGCAAGATTGAATAATAGTTGAATATTGATTTGATGCAAATGTACACGAGATGCCTTGCTTATAAAGGAAAGGTTGAGTGATAGGATTAGACAAGATCATGACAAGTGTCTTAATCCTATGACATGAGACAACTAACTACCTAGGAATCATGCAATATAGTTAGATAAGATAAGTTCTAGAAAAGCAAACTAAGACTTTTAGAAAGAATCTTTTATCCTAAGTAAACTTAACATGTGAATATGTCCCCTAATTACCTAGTGAGTGAATTAGCTAGGTACAAGACATTTATTCACACCAACACCCCCCCTTAAGTGCAACTTAGGGAGAAGATTATTATGCACACTATGCAAAGACTATGACTATGGGTCCCGGCTACTAGGCCATGTTAGGTACCCATTTACAATGCAAATGCAAACAATCTCTCACAAGCGGAGAAAAGGAGAAAACCCAATGGGACAAAACTCCTCTCCAAAAGAGAGAACAAAAAAACAAAACAAGACAATAAGATGTATGGAGAACTCAATGATACCCCCCAAGGACTACATCCATCATGTATGTACAATCAAATACCCCCCATAAGAGGGAAGTAGAGAGATAATATGTCACCCCCATGATGAAGAAGCTTCAATGCTGATGAAGAATGCCTAAAAACAAAAGATGACCCAATGTCTACAAGCAACACATCTTCCCTTAGGAAGAAATAAGTTCATAAGCTGATGATGAAGCCACTCCATGTCCAACTGAAAGGAGAAAGCATGAATGCTCAACATGTATGCCTCTAAAAAATGATGAGGAATCTCCAAGCTTAAATGAGCCACAACATAATCATGGTCAAAATCAACCAAGAAACATGACAAATCAAGTGAAGGAGGAGACTCACGAATGTCAATATCCAAAGAAAAAGTAGATGGTGTAACAGTTGTGCTGAAACTGTCATCAAAGAGGAGAGAAATCCCCTCAAGTGTGTCCTCCAAATCTACAATATGAGACTCAATGAACAAGTTAGAGATACCTGTCAAATATTCATCCCACAAAGCAAGATCTGAAAAACTATGATCATCCTGTTGAATAGAAGCATCAATGACTGAAGAAGCAGGAGGTGGAGGAGTAGGAAGCTCAACACTAGTCTCTAGAATACCAAGGTGTAGATGACCAAACTTCTCCTCACTAAAATGGTTCACACTCAATGGAGTGTGTGATGCAGTCAAAGGAACATTATCATCTTCTAAAGAAAAATGTGAAAAGGAATATACTCGAGATGAATGATCAACCATCCCGATAGCAACAATATCCCTAGTCTCCAAGTCCCTTATGTACACCCTATCTGGAGTGAACTCAATAATTGTTTTACCTTGACCCCCATGAGTAATTTGATAAATAGAAAGGAGATTAGTGGATAAGGAAGGAACACAAAGTACATCATTTAATGTCCCTTCCCCCATGTCAATAGAACCCTTCCCACTTACCTTCATATATGTATTATTACCCATCAAAATATGAGGTGAATTACAAGGCTCAAAAGAAGAGAACATATCCATAGAAGATGACATATGAATCAAGAAGCCATCTATGTGATTCAGGACTTGCAAAGGCCAAGAGTGCTTTTCATTTCATTTTGTGTAGCCCAGATGTGGATCTTGTATCCTGTGATTGAGATGATGATGAGGGGGTTGCCTATTGAGATGCTAAAGAAGAAGTAGAAGACACTGATGAGGGCGGTTGAATGTTATTCTTTTGAAGAAGGTGTGTAAGTTCATCAATCTTCTTATTATAACATATATGCTCATCATGTCCTAACCTTTTACAATATGCACATTTGAGCTTCTTCTTTTTAGATGATTCCTCTTTAGAAGAGGTTGTAGACTTAGGAGTGCTATGTGAAGGAGAATCTTTACCTTGCTCATTAGACTTGGGAGCCTTGTTCTGCTTCTTACCTTTTCCACATGAAGCCTTTGTATCCTTTGCAACAAGAGCATGTGATGTAGAAGACTTCAATGTGCCCATGTGAACCAACTTTGCTTGTTCCCTTGTGAGTTGAGTTGCAAATTCATCAAGAGAGGGCATTTTGTATGCATTACCAAGGGCATCCATTGTAGCATAGAATGCAGAGACAAAAATTGAATAATCAAGACCAAGCTTAGCAAGAATAGAAAGAATCAATTGTTCATCCTCTTTAGTGACCCCACAATTAGATAATTGCAATCTAAGAGAATTGAGCTTAGAGAAGAAGTCTTGGATATTGTCAAAATCTGAAGGATTTAGACCCATTAGTTCATTCTCCAACTTAAATTTCCTCATCTTATATGGCTTACCAAAGAGACTCTCTAAAATAGTCCAAGCTTCATTAGGATGAGTGCAAGATGCAACATGATATCTAAGATCTAGAGAAATGGACAATTTCAGAGTACCAAGAGCTTCACCCCTTCTATCAAGCCATTTTCTTTTCTCTTTTGCTCCTGCGGGTTCTGGATCTTGACCAAATGTGATTCGTTGCAACTTCATTTTTAACAGTAACAACTCCATTTGAGATCTCCACTCATGATAGTTATATGGAGTTAGAAGTACAAATTTTGGAAAATCCATGATACAATCAAATATTACAAGAGAAGAATAGCAATTTTCCTTCCAAATACAAGCAATTAACCCCTTTGTCCAAAACAAGATTACACTTTTTTGCACATTTTCAACAATGTATCCCAAACTATCAAATCAACTTCAAACTGAAAATATGAAAATCTAGAAACAAATCTACAAAAAGTGCATGAATATAACTGAAGTGCTCCTGAATACCTTCCCGATGCCGCAAATTTGGGAAAAATTGGAGTCCGGAGCAAAAAGATATGAGCTCGAAGATGAAAAACGAAGATTTGTTTTCAACCTAGAAAAAATGGCACAAAACTACAAAATATTTGCAAAATATTTGTACCACTAAAAATTCAAATCTCTACCTTTCCAACAATATTTCGTTTGAAAAATTTTGCCTCTATTTGCAAAAGTTATGAAAAAATGAAAAAAAATGCCTATAAAAGGTACTTGGGGGGCAAATCTAAAGGCTGAAAAGACTAAATCGGAGCAAAAATTTGGCACCCGAGCGCTAGACTTAGGTCACCCATGTGACCTCCGGTATACAAATTGCAAAAAAATGCCACTTAGAGCTATCTTTACAAAGTGGTTTTGGTCTAGCAATTGTTCCTGGGGGTGTTGGGGGTGTGAATAAATGTCTTGTAACTAGCTAATTCACTCACTGGGTAATTAGGAGACATATTCACATGTTAATTTTACTTAGGAGAAAAGATTATTTCTAGAAGTCTTAGTTGGATTTTCTAGAACTTATCTTATCTAGCTATATTGCATGATTCCTAGGTAGTTAGTTGTCTCATGTCATAGGATTAAGACACTTGTCATGATCTTGTCTAATCCTATCACTCAACCTTGCCTTTATAAGCAAGGCATCTCATGTACATTTGCATCAAATCAATAATCAACTATTATTCAATCTTGCATTGTGAAGCAATCTTAGTAAATGGTGACTCCCCAACACCCCCAAGAATAGTTGCTAGACCAAAACCACTTCCACAAGAGAGAGAATGGCAAGAAAGCTTGCTTCACAATGCAAGATTGAATAATAGTTGAATATTGATTTGATGCAAATGTACATGAGATGCCTTGCTTATAAAGGCAAGGTTGAGTGATATGATTAGACAAGATCATGACAAGTGTCTTAATCCTATGACATGAGACAACTAACTACCTAGGAATCATGCAATATAGCTAGATAAGATAAGTTCTAGAAAAGCCAACTAAGACTTCTAGAAAGAATCTTTTATCCTAAGTAAACTTAACATGTGAATATGTCCCCTAATTACCTAGTGAGTGAATTAGCTAGGTACAAGACATTTATTCACACCAACAAGGTCATTTACAATTGTATTATAGTTAAGATAATTGTAATATCTCTCCTCCTTGTATAAATATGATTTTGCATTTCAATAATATCTATCAAGTATTTACATTCTTCATATGGTATTAGAGCACAATTTTTCTTGTGCCTATCACAAACAACAAACTTCATGAAGTAAAATGCAACGCCTAAAACAAGTCTTCAAAGATACGAAGCCAATGGAGGATGTGGATTTTGTAATAATTAGCATGTAGATGTTGGCTCTAGAAAAATTCACCGCCAGCAATTCACACCCAACAATTCATTGTCATGACATATTCATCGTGTATACAATTCACCACCAACAATTCATTGTCATGGTATATTCGCCATGTATATATTTTTCAATATTTAAGTGGCCAAGAGCACCCAAAAAAGAAAAAGCAAGAGATTTTGTTGAATGCATAAAAAAGATATATGCAGTGAATATACCACAATGATGAATTGTTGTGGTGAATTGTATATGCTATGAATATGTCACAATGATGAATCATTGACGATGAATTGTTGAGAGTGAATTTCCTAGTGGTGAATTTTTGACAATGAATTTGCATGATGTCATAGATGCCATATGTTTAGCAATGATAAAGGTATTTGACTACTAGGTGTTTGATTGTAGAGGCATTTAGAAGCTGTTTGAAGCTTGAGAAGGTTCAAAGGAGTCGATATTCAAAGAATGGTTTGCAATGTGAACATTCATTGTGCATGTTATTCAAGTGTTCCTGTGAGAGAAATCTCGAAGGTGGGGATGGCATGGCTTGATGAGGTGATGTTGAAGCTTGAGGGGAAGTTTGTTCATTCTATTCAAACCAACAACATTACACCAAGCCTATAGTTAAATGATTGAATGGAGTGAAAGAGATATACAATTGAAGCAATGGAGATTCGGTGCTATTTGAAGCCATGTAAGGAAGATGTTCCTCTATAGACAAGTGAAACTGTGCTTGCATTTAATGTTTGTTGTATTCATCTGATTTTTGCATGGAACGTTGAGGGCATAAGGTGACTTCATCTAGTTCAAAATAATTTGTTGCTATCTTGGATGTGTCAAGTGCCCACTTTGTTTTTCAAATATATCCTACTCAAAAATCTTAAGCTGTGAATCAAACTTATAAGGCTAAAGTGCGAAGAAAATCATGAAAAGTGTGGTGAAGAAGGGAAATAATGGAAATGGAAATCTAGCAATAAAGGCGGCCTATAGGAGGATGGTATGGTGATGAAGTAGTGATTCTATTTTGTGTTTGATAGCCATAGTGATTTATGTTTGTTTACTATTCTTGTGGCATGGGCATATAGAGGTTAGGGTCTAGAAATCATTTTGATTTGGTGAAGTTCAGGTTTTCCTTTTATTTATTTATTTTTCTTTTTGGAAGAAAATTATATGTGAATGAATTAAAGTAAGTTAACATTGTTGGGAAATGTTGAAGATTTGTCTTTCTTTAGAAAACAAAATGCATGGGCGTTGTGGGTTCTAATCTCATGCTAGCATCATGGCCAAGCAATTTCATTATTGTCAAGAGACAATAATTTATTTGTAACATATGAAGGCTCATAAATGGCTACATAGTCATTTGCATAAATTTTCTATTAGTGGTAACTTGGAGATAAGTTGCTTTGTAAGAGAAGATGCAACTCAAATTAGTTTTATGAATATTGTAAGATGTTAAGTAGTTGATATATCTTCCCTAAGATGTGTCAATTTAAAAGTAATTTATCTTCTTACTACTGATATCTGGGAAAGTGAATTCCAAAACATTAAAACAGTTATAGAGTATCTAGTAGATGAGTTTATCAATGTTACCAATGGATCCTCAAATAGTTATGCTTGGAATTTTGGGGCTATTTTTGCTACACTTAATGAGGCCTCCAAAGACTCGTCTAAGATATTATCGTAGGGGAAATATGAGTGATCAAATGAAAGCATGATTGAAGCAATTAGAATCTAAAAAACACTAAGAACTTACAAGATTAGGATCATACAAACCCATACTCAATGAAATTAGTCTGCTAAAGCTTCAAAGATTTAATCTAAAGTAATGAAATGCAAATTCAAAATAATTAAACCAAAGACACAATGAAAACCTTCAATCCCATTGTGGATTGATGCAAATTTGTGACGTGGATTGCTCAAATTATGCATAATCTATGATTGCAAAAGCTTGATTAGGTGTCATTCACAAAATAGGTTCTCAAATGCTCAAGATTGGCTCAAAAAATCAAGAGAGTGCCTATGCTTATGAAGATTGTGAATGAATTTCATGTTTGAAAGGCTCGTTTAATAGATTTGAGGAATTTTGATCAACGGTCCAAATCGAATCTGAGAATCAATGGATGAGATGAAATCAAGGAGATGAATGGATGAAATTGAATGAGAGCCCAAAATATCCCTATTTTCATGGAAAATTAGTTGAAGATATTTTGAATTGGAGGGAAGAAGATATTTGAATTTGAATTGGGAATATTCTCTTTTTCAAAAAGGAATATTCTTTGTGCAAGTTGGAGGGTTGGAGGAAAATTAGTCAATTAAATAATTATGAAAAATATTTAATTGTGAGGATGAGAGGAATTAAGATTTTAATTAAATAATTAAAAATTATTTAATCAAGTGGGATAGAAGAAGGATTTAATTAAATAATTGGTAATTATTGTGGACATCAAATCTGCAAATGGTCAGAAATCTTAACATAATAATATCATGTTTTAGTCATTTCAAACACATTAAATTCAATATCCCTATGAAATACTTAACCATGTTAGAATATGCAAAACTAAATAGAACAAGAATAGCTAATTGCAAGCATACACAAACATGATCAAAACTTTATTCCATATTGGATTGGTGCTATTGTTGAAAATAGCCCTTTCCCAATCCTTGATAGATAAGCTTAGATGATGATGATAAGATGGACAAGATTAGCTCTCCATTGAAGAGAGTAACCTTGTATGAGATTGTGGAGTTGAAATGCTCAAATTGTGGAGTGGACAAAATCAATTCTCAAATGAAGAGAGTGACTTTGCATAGGAGTTGTAGATCAAGTTGTGGAGGATTTGATGATGAATGAAGCCTCTATTTTATAGATTTTCAAATGCTAAGAGTGCCAAACATGGAGGATGTGGGACAAAGAATCAAGCCAATGAGATGGAGACACTTGTCAAGTTGTGATAGGCTGAAGGTTGTGCAAGATTTGGGAAATGTGCCCATGAGAGGGAGTTTCAAATTCAAATTTGTGCAATGAATGCTAAGTTTGACCTTTGGAAGGGGACATGTAAGAGCCATGTAAGAGCTCATAAATGACTTGTTGGATGTACATTTCAACTTTCCTTTTGAATTCAAACCTGATGGAATATTCCTCAAATATGCCATGTTGAGTGAAAATGTTGATTTAATAAATCAATAAATTGATTTATTGGTGCAAGTGGCAAAATCTAGAGAATGCAAGTGGGCAGTTAGGTTAGGCTAATTAGGATTAGATTAGCTTAATGATGATTAGGATGATTTGAATTTTATGACTTAAATATTTGATTTATTTAAATAAAAAAAGGATGGCAAATGACTTTGAGATTTAATTAAATAGATGTTTGATTTATTTAATTAAAGAGATGATGATAGGATCAAGTTTGATTTATTTGATTTAAGTTGATGACTTTAGGAGATTGATAAATAAACTTGATTTATTTGTTGAATGGAATATGATTATGCATGATGCTAATTTTGCGTGTCTACATTTTTCCCCTCTTTGAAACAATGTACTTGTTGCGTTGGTTCAAAGAATAAACTTGCTGCGATCAAAATTTAAAAAATTTCTGATTTTTTCGGATGCCCCAGCGGAAAGAGGTATACTAGTACATTGCCCCCTCGAGAGATCGAGCGAAAAGATTCAATTTGAGGGTCGATCTCACGATAAAGAGATTCAAAATGGATGGTTATGGATGATTGCGATGATGATGCAAATGAGATGGTTTTAAGATGCTTAGAATAACGAATCTATATTATCCTAAACAACCTAAATTATGATATGATGTAATGATGGATGAGATAGATGATGTGATATGCTATGATTATGCAATGGATGATTTATGCAGATGCTTAGACTAACAGATCTATATTATGATGATGATATGCTATGATTATACAAATGTATGATTTATGCAAATGCTTAGACTAACAGATCTATATTATGATGATGATAATGCATGCGAGATGATGTGCAAAATGATGATGGTTTTGTGGATGCAGGATGGATGCATGATGGATGCATTGATGATGATGATAAACTACTCATGACATGATGTTAGTGCAGAAAACAAGACATTAGATGATGACAAGAGGATCCAACAAGTCCATGATCTAATGAGACTTTATTAGAGATGATGATGATGATAGATGATGATGATTTGCTTATCAAGGATTGGGATTTTAAAAGGGCTACTTACCTTATGTTTGATAACACACGTAGGTACGATGCATCAAGGTATAAAGAACCGGGATGGCATTGTACCTAGTGCGATGGAATTTGACTCGACAAGCAGATAGGAGTATTCTTGTTCAGACTTGACATACTAAAACCTTGCTAGGATGCACTTTAGAAGTTTCAAACACTCGGACCAAAACACGGAAAGGTATAACCAATCAATGCAATAGTCAACAAGCTCTAAAAACATCCTCCATACATATCTAACAAAGCAAGTATTCGCCAAGTTATTTTACAAGAACGTCCAACAAGCACAATAGACAAAAGGTAATGATTGTTGCCCCATTCCTATCTCTCTAAATCCTTCATTCGGATATCATCGAGAGGTCCTTGGAATGAGACAATAAGATAAATCAAAAGAAAAGATCAAGTACACAAACAAGCCAATGTTCTTCATATCTTCAGCCAAAAGGATGTGTTTTGATAGGATAAGAATCCAGGGTGATATCCAAAATGATGCCCATTGTCGAAACGATATATCCTAGGACATGCATTGTATAGGATGATGATGGTTTGATAAGTTGATTGATAGGCTGTTGATATAAGGTTGACTGACATGTTTGAAAATGATCAAGAGTTTGATTTTGTTTTAAAGGTTTGTTGTTTCGATTTTGATTTTACGATTGAAGCTTGCTTTTGGTACCTGCTATGATTGTTTCGTTTGTTTTGCCAAAGGATGAAGGTGACGATTTTATTATGGATGATTGATTATTGCGGGTGAAAGAGAGATGAGACGGATGGATTTTTTCAAATATTTGATGTTTTTGACGTTTTTGAAATGTTTTGAGGCTATTTTGGGTTTTTGGATTTTTCAAATGTTTTGATTTTTCAAATTTTGCGATGTTTTAGGGTTTTGTGTTTTTTGAATGTTTTTGGATTTTTGTGTTTTTGAATTTTTTGGATTTTTGTGTCTTGGGGGCTGATCAGAGATGAACCTTTCCTACGTTCAAGCTCAGAGACGACGTAGTTCAGATACCATGTTTTTGATGTTTTTCTATTTTTTGAGTTTTTTTGGATTTTTGATATGTTTTGGATGTTTTTGGATGTTTTTGATTTTCTGATGTTTTTGGATTTTCGCATGATTTTGACGATTTGGATATGGATATGTGTGATAATATCAGTGCTTTGTTTAGGATTTTTTTCAGAACCAAGCTAAGGTTGATTGATCGAATCGATGGATGGATGATGATGATAACATTGTTGAGGATACACATCAACGCAAGGATTTGATTGATCAGGATTGATGACGATAACATTGTTGAGGATGCACAACAATGCAAGCATTTGATTGATCAGGATTGATGATGATAACATTGTTGAGGATGCACAACAATGCAAGGATAGTGTTAAGCAACACAAGGATATCCTGAGATGATTTTTTTGATTGGATTTGATTGATCATGATTGATGAAGCTTGATTTGGAACAAAAGATGTTTGAATGATTTGATGTGACGTTTGACGTGCAACTTAGATGCAACTGATAGTGATTGCTTGGTTTGATGTTTGATGAAAGATGAATCTTGATAAGGAACATGTTCTCATCAAAATATGCCATGGGCTAGTATTTTGGATGTTGGATCACAAATGTTTTGACCAATTTGATTTCACGTTTTCCAATGTTCGGATCACCATATAAGGCGAAGGATATAGATCAAGATTTATTCTTGAATCGAGATCTAAATATCTACCCCCAGTGTCTAGCAATGTATGGAATGCGATGGGTGGATGCTCAGATAAGTGTATGGATGGATGGATATGGCAAGCATGCAAAGGATGCCAAGGATTATCTTGCAATAAGATAAGGTGTTTGGATCAAGAAAGCTCTTTTGGACAGTGCTTCATGGCTCAGATAATGTTGGATAGGATAGGATCAATGAAAATGGCCCATGTCAAGATGTTTACCATAAGCAGGCATAAAATGTGCCCCAAACTTTCTTTAAGATCAAGATAACTTGGACTATGGATGCAAATGGATGAAAACGGATTGGATCAATGGTTTATGGATGAATGGATTTAAGATGGATGGAATGCTCGATTTATTACGGATGGGATGAGATGCTTTCATTTGAACTGTCGCACGTAGATGCTCAATTCTACTCATGACACCTTTTTTCCAGGTTTTCGTCATGGTCTTTCCCAAAGCACCGCCGTAGTGGTTTTCACTAGAGGATGATTTTTTTCCTTACTGTTTTCAATCCTTTTTCTTATTTTTTTGGATTTTCATTTTTTTATTTTTTTATTTTGTATTTTTTGAAAGATTTAAAGCTCATGCTAAGCCACCTGGTGGTGCTAATGTAGATGCCCCTATCATAATGTTCCATTGATATCCTGCTTGAAGAATTTTCTTTGCTAAGATACGTGCACTTGAATACAACTTTTGAGATTCTTGACCTTCTTCATCGATACTGGAGTTAACTTTGTCTTGGTGCGTACATCGCGATAGAGTGCCCTCTGAATCCCTATGATGAAGGGTCGTTACCAATACATGGTCAATGTGAGAACTGGATATCATGCGTGGAGGTGTGGACGGAGTGTGTTTAGGGATAGGAGATGGATTGGTTGACAGCTTGGAATCTTTGACTCTCCAAACTTGGGAAGATGAGAAATGATGGGTGGATACGGAAGTATGCGTGGAATTAGGACCAACTGCTTGATACACTTTATACGTCGCTTGAAAAGCTTGCTTTTGATTTTGTGGACATCTTTGATGGATACTTTTCCCTTTTTTATTTTTCCCCATAGTTTCTTTGACTGATGGAGTTTGATAGGGATAATCTTTCTTCGTATTCTTTGGTATCCATATGTATTTGATTTGTCCATTATGCTTCTCAGCTTCTTTTTCTTTGATAACTTTCTTTGTGCTTTGATTCAATTCTTTCTTTTTACGTTGGTCCCAATTCGTGGATGGGGTGATGGGTGGATGAAGATTCATGGCGTGGTTGGTTGTAGTATTGGCAATGGTTTCACCATAATGATTCTTCCTCCCTATGTTGACGTTTTCTTGAGACGAAGTTGCCCCCAATATGGTAGAAGTAGTACCTTCATGCTTTGATTTCGCCTGTTCTGAGAGATCTTGTTTAGAATGCATTCTCTGATAAATGACCACCAAAGGTGACGTTGATTCAATTTGTTGCTCCGCTAACTATGGAATACCATGTTCTGTCATACCTGTTTCCTTGAGTGGATAATGTTGGATATCTTTATTCATGATGTCCTTAGTCTGAATTTGGGACATATCTGATCCTGATGTTGATAATTCAATTTGACTGTAGGAATCAATAATCTACTCTTTTTGTGTGACAAAATCTTGTTCTAGATGAAGATCATTTACGTGTCCGTCTGTAGAAAGCATCTCATGGGTAGATGGAGGAGTATGTGCATATTGCATAGATAGGAGAGTGTCCATTAGATTATTGTAGTATCTTGAAGATACAAATTCTCTATCTTGAAAGATTTCAGGGTTGCTCTCGACATGCTTTGGACCAAGTTCTTGACATGGGTCAGTTTCAAAGGATGGATTGCCTACAAAGGGTTCTTGGATATCATCATTAGACATGGCAAATGGTTCAATATCCTCAAGTGTTGAGGTCAAGGTTCCTTTAGTATTTGTAACCATGAGGTTGAAGGGGGTCAACATGTCTTGGAAAGGACCACTGCTAGACCTTGGTGAAAGATTTTGATCATGCTTTGGAATAAATTCTTGAGATATGTACTCTAACTCATAAGGCGATGTAGAGACATTTTCAATATGATCATAGATCAACAGATCATGCATTATGTCAATAGGATCAAATAATCCTAACACTTCTTGAAATAGATCGCTAAAAAGTGGCTCTTGATGTATGGTGAGTTGATCATCGGATGGGGTGGAAACATCCTCAATGTGTTCCTTAATTGAGAGATTTTGAACATTGTTTTCAATAATTGTGGTGGCGAGATTGCCAATGCCTTCAACCATAGGGTCAAGTGATGTTGACATTTTTTGAATAGGATCATTGTTGGTTGGTGGATTTTGACCATGGTTAAAAAGTGACTCTTGATGCATGTTAATTTGATCATTGGATGGAGTAGACATAGCTTCAAGGTGCTCAATGATGGATTGATCTTGATCCTTGTTCTCAACAGTTGTCATTTTTTGGGTAGCTTGAGAGGCTTGGGTAGCTTGAGAGGCTTGTTGCACTTTTTGAGCTCATATTGCTTGTTGTGTGGCTAGATATTGTTGGAATCCCCTTTGAAAAGCAACTTGTAATTCTGCGTTGTATTGGCTTGATGTGGTGGAAGTTGGTGGTGGTGGGGGTGGTGGTGGATTTGGAATCATGTTGGATGTAGTGACAAGTGTTTGAGATACGCTTGGAGTGATCGTGAGGGTTTGAGATGTGATGGGTGTGATAGGGGTTGTTGGAGTGATCGAGGTGATAGGAATGGTTGGAATGACCAAGGTGATAGGTCCTTGGGAGACCCTATTTTGACTTGTCGGGATTGATGTCGTCGTTTGATTAGATACCATCTGTTGGTGCGATGTCGATGGTATATTCCAAGGATTTGATGTGATGGCTTGATTGGTGTTAGGTGGATTGATTTGGATGGAGTAATTGGTGCTAGGTAAAGGGGGAAGCCCTAAAACAAGGAATGATGTTGATATGGGTAATGGTGGTGGAGATGTCTCTTGGCATAATGACTCAACTATTTTGGTAAGTGTAGCAATTTGATCTAGCCAATTTTGTTCTTGATTTCGATCTTGACTCCCTTGATATAGTTGATTTGGCTTGTGTTTAAGCAGATTTGGAGTGTGTACTTGTGTTTGATTTTGGACAATGTTTCGATTTGGGATGACACTCAGATTTGGCATGATAAGTTGAAATTGACCATTGTTGATGTTTGGAATATTCGTATGATTTTCAAATGTATCCATCCCAAAGTTTGTTGGATTCATGTTTCGAAAACTTGTATTTGGTACATTCATATTTGGCATATAGGGATTTGATGGGATGATGTTGTTCATTTGAAGGCTCATGCATTGACTGTTCGGTTGGTGGATTTGTAGGTTTGGACTTGGATTTAAATCTACCATTGGGAAATGTGTTCCAATATTTGATTTGGACATACTCACACTTGTTGTGCCATTGAAATTTGTAGAAGGTAATGATCCCATGTATGGATCGTATAAGTGTGAGTTTTGATAATCAATTGGCATGGTAAGGCTTTGAAAGTTCAATTGTTTTGGATTACTCATGATGTATGGATCAAGTTTGTATTCCATGTTCTTGTGTTTTGACCTTGTTGCAAAAGTGACCTCTAAGGTTCTTAGGACCAATGATGAGATGAAGGATGAAAGGTGCAAATGATATGAGTGTTGAACGTTTAGGGACTTTGAATCAATGCTAGACTTAGGGTTTGATTTTGATTGGTTTGATTTGGATAATGAACTTGTAAACCCTAAGATGTAAGATGTTATCTTAGGATGAACTTGTTCAAAGGATTGCTGATTTAATTAGAGGTATGAGAAAGGATGCATTCCCATATACCTAACTAAACAAGGTGATTTTTGGTTTTGATGATCTACCCAAGTCTAGAATGATGTTTCCAAGTTTGTTTGTGGGATGAAGATGATAAATGTTTGGATGGATGAAGTGTTTGATTTGATCCTACAAGAACCTAGGAAGGACTTGTTTATGAGACCAAGATAGTGAAGAACATGCCTTTCTCTAAGAGTAATTCAAAATCAAAAGATCAATGCTTGCATGAAAACCATAAGATCAAAATATATCAAGCACATGTGTGGGGTCCAATTTGTATTCTTTGCTTAGTGACCTTGTTTTAGTACAAACACACTCTTGATTAGATTTTGAATCTAGATGTCTAATGTCTCAACTTTCCCCTTATCCCGCAAAGTGTGTTATGCGGAAACCAAGGAAATTTGAGGCAAGAGTTACCTATGGTTGACCTTAGTAGGAGCAAATTGAGATGAAATCCAAATGTTTAGATGCCTCTAAGGATACGAATCCCAAGGGCAAGCAATAACATGTGAATTTTTTCAAGGATATTTTCCTCTCCTAAAGGGTTTGCAATTTTGATCATTCGTTGAATGTTGGTTTTCAAATGTTTTTGATAAAAGCATTGTGTTTTCAAACTGACTCACATGCAATATAACATCCTAGCTCAATTGGTACGTTTTTCTTAGTGGGCTTGCCTCATGCCCTTCGTAGTAGAAGAGATGATTTTACATGCAACCAAGGATAAAATATAAAGGTATGTTAAGAATGAAGTCTTAACCTCTATATTTCAACCAAGATCGGACATGGCAAGTAACTTCTTGGAATCTAAGTTCCAATGCACCACTTTGATAAACTCATTTGGATGGACTGATTGGCTGCTACAAACAAGGTTCTTAATGACACAACATCGGGGACATG
Organism: Sequoia sempervirens; assembly: GCA_007258455.2. Lineage (NCBI taxonomy): Eukaryota > Viridiplantae > Streptophyta > Pinopsida > Cupressales > Cupressaceae > Sequoia > Sequoia sempervirens. The sequence continues at coordinate 1,280,718,706 of VDFB02271358.1, read as the reverse complement.
GCACCTTGCGAGCCCAAGACACTAAAGGCTTTAATCAATCCTACTAGGGGCTCTTATATGTTTTACGGTAGTACCCCATTCTGAAAGACACTGTATGGCTAAGGCCTACATACCATGAGGACTTGACAGTTTAGTCTTATCAATTTTTATACCGGCCCGAATGAAAAACTGGGAGTCGCCTTCAAGTTCTCCTTTCGGATGTGTCTCTTAGGCAGGCCCCTCTAAAGGTAAACAATAGCGAGCAAGCACATCCGTAGTTCGATCAACCTTCATTTAGAAACAAATGGAGAACACACACGATATACCTAACTCACACTCGCAAAGTGTTTTGTTCAATTTTAAACCCAAATCGAAGTGTGTATGGGAAATTATTTACGCAACTTAATGTCACCAATAGCCTTTTGATTCTCAAGATCGTCGTGAGGCACGAGAGAAGCGCATACGTCTTTTGATGATATTACTTTGTGTAAATAATTACAAAACAATAAAGGCACACATTCATTTTATCCTTCAAAGCAATGATTTGATCCGTTTTAAAACACCAAAGGAGAGATGAAGATTGCCTTGTTCAATTTTAGCCCAAATTGAAATCTAGTAGGTGTCTAAGTTTCAATTTTAACCCTTTGCAAATGAAAAATCAAAGTGTTCTTTTTAGACCCAAACAAAAGTTAGTGTCCTAAAAATGAAAGATAACAATTTCGTGAAGAAGTGTTAAACAAACACTTAAAGCGTTCAAAAACACTTTGATTTTTCAAAATATCCTCCTTTTGTTTTCCTTTGCTAGCCTTGTCTTCCTCGCTTTCCTTCGTTTGTACCTTTGCTTGCTTTTTTCACCTTCCTTTTGCTTTTCCTTCTTTGCTTTTGTTGTTTCCCCTATAAGAGAAAAATCCAATCATGTGATGATCAAGTTACTAAAACAATAAGATAATTTCCAATGAAAGGATTATATGATTTTGCAATCCTAAAGGCTAATATCAACTCATGCAATTTTATGAATAAAGCCTAATGAATAAAACAATGTAGCCTTTAATGCATTAGCTATGTACTCATTGATCTTATACCCTCCACCCAACAAGTATCACTTATGATAAATAGAAAGAACGATTTTCGCACAGAAGTTAAATCTCATGCATTCATCATAATATGTTAAGTTTCATGTTTGATGATATGTCGTAAATAGTCAAAGCATAATGAATAAATCAGATATTAAATTCATAATGAATAGAGTAGCAAATATTGACTTCTATGTTAAATGCACTTATGAACACCAATCATCAACTATTTCTAGCTATTGTGTTGATCATGCATTTGTAGAAAGCAATCATTACTATCCATCTTTGACTATCAGCCAAAACATATCTAAGAAGGCTCGACCCTAGAATTTGGGTATAACTTGATACTTCGAAAAGAACCGGTGGTCTAATTCATCATCTGACAGCTCATATTATTGGAAGATTAAGAAGTTGGTGTCTAAATTTACTCAAGGCCAGTGAACAATCTTAATGGAGATGCCTAAAAGTCAAATGCGTACATTACGGATTACATGCACAAGACTCAAAATTAAAGATGTGAATAAATGAAGATTGTGGCAGTTGAAGTCGCACCTCTCAAGTTGGCCTATGGGCAGGTTGTACGAAGGGAAATCCTACAGAAAGTAATGCCTTTCAAACATAAGGTTCATAATTTATAGCCTACTGTCAATTCCATAAATATCTCTGTCAAGCTAACGCAGAAAATGCTAGTTTTCATTCATGTCGCTTTCCTTTCCTAGTCAGACCAGCTTGCGTATGGATTTCCTTTTGCTGGCTGAAACCTCTACCAGAAATGCATTCAGGTGGGTGAGATCTAGAGGTGCGTTGGGCGTAGGAATTCTATCCACTCCTCACCCACTGTCGGCCACACACCACTCCTGAACAGTTCGATGGAATGTGGGATTCACGATTATGTCCTGATTACGTAGAATCTGATTGGTGAGGGGGAAAACATTATTGTTGGCATCTAACCAGGTCTAATCCTGCCCTCCCAGGAAATGTGGTGATCGCAGGATGTGCACACAACGTTTTTATTGAATAAGCGTTAGAAACTTCGAGAAAATATTGTAGTGGTGTAAAGTCGTATTCCCTAGCCTTGATTAGCATTTTAAAACCAAACTAATCATCAACATCCCTATGAAATAACTCCACATGCTAATAATGCAATCAAAGCAACAAAGATCTAAGTAGATAAATTTAAAGCATATAATGAAACATGGAGCAAATTATATCTCATAGTGGATTGGTGCTATTGTTGAAAATAGCCCTTTCCCAATCCTTGATAGATAAGCTAGTGATGAAATTTCTATGAAGATGAAGATGATAAATGGACAAAATCAGTTCTTAGTTTAAGAGAGTGACTTTGCATAGGAGTTGTAGATCAAGTTGTGGAGGATTTGATGATGAATGAAGCCTCTATTTTATAGATTTTCAAATGCTAAGAGTGCCAAACATGGAGGATGTGGGACAAAGAATCAAGCCAATGAGATGGAGACACTTGTCAAGTTGTGATAGGCTAAAGGTTGTGCAAGATTTGGGAAATGTGCCCATGAGAGGGAGTTTCAAATTCAAATTTGTGCAATGAATGCTGAGTTTGACCTTTGGAAGGGGACATGTAAGAGCTCATAATTGACTTGTTGGATGTACATTTCAACTTGCCTTTTGAATTCAAACCTGATGGAATATTCCTCAAATATGCCATGTTGAGTGAAAATGTTGATTTAATAAATTAATAAATTGATTTATTGGTGCAAGTGGCAAAATCTAGAGAATGCAAGTGGGCAGTTAGGTTAGGCTAATTAGGATTAGATTAGCTTAATGATGATTAGGATGATTTGACTTTTATGACTTAAATATTTGATTTATTTAAATCAGAAAAGGATGGAAAGTGACTTTTGAGATTTAATTAAATAGATGTTTGATTTATTTAATTAAAGAGATGATGATAGGATCAAGTTTGATTTATTTGATTTAAGTTGATGACTTTAGGAGATTGATAAATAAGCTTGATTTATTTGTTGAATGGAATATGATTATGCATGATGCTAATTTTGTGTGTCTACAATTATTTAATCAAAAAGGGGGAATTAGTGAGAAAATGAATTAATCAAATAACCTTAATTATTCAATTAATAGAGGAATAAAGTGAATTTAATCAAATAATTAGAAATTGTTTAATTAAATGGAGGAAATAGAGGATAATGAGAAAAATGATGTTAATAAGTGAATTCGAGATGTGTGATATGCTTGGAAATTTTTAGGGGTCTACATGTTGCCCCTCTTTGAAGCAATGTACCTATTACATTATTTAAAAGACTTGATGTTTCTAAAACAAATTTTTAAAAAAATCACTTGATGCCCCACTATGGCCCAACGGATGAAGGAATGATGGTAGGCTACCCCCTCGGGAGATCGATAAAAAAAAAATTGGTCGAAATCATGAGAGGATGATGGGACTAGGTCTACTTAAAAGAGGATAAAAAATCAAGTTCTAGGAAGCCCAACAATTGGTCAAGATTGATAGCCAAGGTTGAAAAATGAGTTGCAAGGTGAAACACTAGGGTTTTCTAGGCATACATATGCATTTGGGCTTATTTCAACCTCATTTGCACACTTTGAGTTTATAGAATTTGAGCTCTGAGCCTTCACATCCCTTCTCACCCCTTTGTGAGAGTTGATCATTATGGCACTAGTTGTACAAGCATCACACCGTGCATAGGAAATTCATCAATTCTAGCAACTAGTCGGATCAAGTGCCTCTATATGTACTAAGTAAAGTTTTGCTTGCATGTAGTGTTAGGTAGCTAAAGGTAGGCTAGAAGATAGGCCAACAAACGTTTCATGTTATGGGTGACACTTTTGTAACCTGATGACACACTTTTATAGCCCAATGCAACACTTTTGACAAAAGCGCCGCATTACAACAAGTGTGTCAGGTTTTGGAAATAGTGCAACGCATTTGACTAGGTCAACACTTTTGAAAATTTTCTCAATTTTGTTTTGGGAAAGTGACACTTTTGTAATAATGGCTCGCTTTTGATTATCACTCAATGATGCTTTTGTAAAAAAGCATGCTTTTGTAAAAAAGCTCGCTTTTGTAAAAAAGCTCGCTTTTGTAAAAAAGCTCGCTTTTGTTTTTAGGCCATTTAGACAGGATTTTTTGCAAATTTTGAGAAAATTGATATCGTGAGCATTATGCTTGCAAGTTGTCCTAGACCTAATCCTATCATGGGAGCAAAGACCTCAAGTTTTGAAGCAGATGACTATCTTTATAGCTATGGAGATTGAGTTCCTGTACATGGTTGGAATTTACCACATAGCTTATATGCTAGAGATCAGGGAACACCTAGCCTTGATGACAACTTTAGTCAAGCGGTGGAGGTCAGAGACATCTTCCTTCCATCTTCCCACAAGAGAGGAAACCATTACACTAGAGGATATTTTGTGGATTTTGAGGGTACCTATCCTTGGAGAGTGAGTCATCTATGATGTGTATCAAGGCTACAAGGCTTTAGAGAGAGTTCTTCTAGATGATGAGATAGAGCTCAATGATGGGCAGATCGGTCTATGAGAATACATTGATAGAGTTAGTGATACCACTATATTGGTTGTGGAACTCATTTTTGAATAGATCATGCTAGATCAATGATCTTGATGATTCAATGCTAGATGGGGGAGAATCCTTGAGAGGATCCTGGAGGATGGATGTGTCTTCGCATGGGGTCCATGTATACTTGCTCATCTATACCATGACATGCATCAAGTGGTATACAAGATAGCTACTAGCTTCTCAGCGGGCATTACACTACTTCATATCTAGGCCTTGGAACACATTGTAATGCTCAGATCGATTAGAAAGAGAGAGGGAGGTAGGATATCCCATAGTGCACCGATATGAGGCCATGTTGACCCATAGGTTTATGGTAAATCTAGACCACTAGAGGTGGCATATCGACGATATTACAAAGTTCATATGGAGGTTATGGATCTAGATTGAGGCTTGGGAGGATGACATAGATCAATTTCCATATTGTCGATAGACCAGGTGGTTGATGGGCTGCACTCTACACATATTGGAGAGGTACCTCCCTGGCAGGGTCAGGAGATAATTTTGTGAGCAACAAGATGTTCATGTGCATGAATACCACGTATTATTTGCCTAGACTATTAGCGAGATTGTAGATTGGGGGCCATTTCCCTCGCCATAGGCAACATTAATAGATTTTGATCAATTAGTAGAGGTTTCATGGATATGGAAAAATGGTGCAGAGGATCCCAAAACCACCCCTGATTATGACACGTGGTTTGCCACTGGGAGACCATTAAGATTTACATATCTATATGGAGGTGTCATCAGCAATAGGAAACAACAAGGGGGTGAGATAGGAATACAACATCAACAGTGGTAGTGTACAGAGGTTGAGGTTCCCATTGCCAAGGATAGAGGACAGGTTCCAGCACAGGGTCCATTGCTAGCATAGGTAGTGGTCATAATAGGGGGTCTTAGAGATGGAGGGTCATATGAGTAGAGGCTTTGCATCGCTCTTCAGGAGTGAGATCAAGTGCATAGAGATTGAGATGCATATAGGCAGAAGAGAGACAACCTGAATGTGTAGTTGGATCAAATGATAGAGCAAGACCAATTGAGGACTAAGAGGGACTGAGTGAGGACCAAGAGAGACACAAAGATCACTCAGAGATAGCAGGTTGAGGCCTAGATATCCCAAGAGACAAGAAAAAGACAATAATTAGAGGTTGTTTTGCGGGCATAGGGACAAACAATCCCTTTGGCACAATACACTTAGGAGATCCGGTCCATATAGAACGAGGCAATGTATTATAGGACCTTGTATGACATGGAAATCCTAGCACACATGAGACAACCGAGATTCTCTCAGAGGAGTGTTGTGGGTCCTAGCATATTAGATGGTGGATCAGTTGGTAGGACATCTTAGGGACATGTCCCTTAGCAACAACATCAGGCACAGATGGGTCCAACACCGCCTCCTCCTGACAGAGAGGAGAGGGGGATCTCTATGTAGCTCATTTTGTGTAGATATTTTTGTATCTATATTTTGATGTAGACAAACTTTATACATATTCATCATTTATGGATAGCCTCATGTATTTTTATGTATATCACACATTCAATGTATCATGACATTCATTTTTTGATGATATATAATATGAGATCATTTTTATGTGACCATGTTATTGTGTTATTCTATGTGTTGATCTTTTATGATATATGCTTTGATTATGGATGCAAATGTATGTATAGATGCATGTGTTACAATGTTATGATGGATATATATTTATTATGATTATGGTGTGATATGCATGTCACTAATGATCTGTGGATGTAGGATGTATGATATGGATGATGATATGTGGTCTTGATTTTGTTTTTGCATTTTCATATGATTTATGTAATGATCATGTAGGATGGATGATATGAGATGTTACTGATGATTTATGGATGCAAGGTGGGATGCCTATATTTTTTTGTTGTATGCCATGATACTTGGATAGAAATTTTAGTATGATAGATGAATAGAATAATGGATGAATGATTAGAATAGAATGATGATTTTGATCAGGATACTAACAAATCTATAATTCTTAGATGGATTTTGAGATTTTATTGGATATGTGATGAGATAGGATAGATTCTTTTTCTTTTTCTTTTTAGATTGTGCAACATAATGTAAAGCAACCCTAATTTTGATATAGAAAGTAAACATGATGCACCAAGGTATGAAGAACCAAGGTGGCATTGTATCTATTGCATGGACTTTGAATCTGCAATAGATAGGAGTATCCTTGTTCATACTTTACATACAAAAACCTTGTTTGATTGTGTGAGAGAATAAATCCATTGAAGCAAGTAGACCAATGCACAAAAGGTATAAAGAACCTAATATGCACTAGTTTTATTAATCGAGACTATCCCTGCACACACAAGGCAAGTATTCACCAAGGTCATATTACAAAAACATCTAACAAACACAACAAACGAAAGAAAAGACTATGGCCCATTACATACCCCTCTAGACACACCATCAAGGCAATTTCGAGTGAGCGGTGTAAATGAGACAAAAGATAAAACCAAAATGAAAGACCAATTGATGAACACATCAATGCCACCATATCTCTTGCTAGAGAGAATTATTTTAGTTGATATCTACAATGCTGTATATTGTAGGAAAGATGTATCTATTACGAAATTCATTGGAAATTGATTTTTTATGTTTGTAGGCCATTGATATGAAAGTTAATTGATATGTTTGACAATGATCAAGACTCATGATCTTGCATGAATTGTTTTTTTCAATGATTGTATTTGTTTCTATTTTCTTTGTCAAACTTGAGGAAGATGATATGTTTACTATGGATGAAAAAATTATTGCGGATGGACAAGTGATGAGATGGATGAAGATTTGTTATTTTGGAAAAAAATTCAAATGTTTTTAACTTTTGAAATGTTTTGAGACTATTTTTGGTATAATTTTGACCTTTTTGAGTTTTTTTTGGTATGTTTTGAATTTTCAAATTATTTGGATGTCTTTGAGTCTTCACATTATCTGGATGTTTTTGAGTTTTCACATTATCTGGATGTTTTTGAGTTTTCAACGACTTAGGTGATATATAAGAATCCATTATGACAATTAGGTATAGGAAGATCCCCCCAGTCATAGGTTAGCCTTCTTCACTATGAGTGGAATAAGGTGACTTTAGGACAATGCCAAGTAGTATTGATAGCGATAGATACTCATCAAACACCAAATGTTGGTAGGGATGCAAATGGATGGAAGATGGATGGATGGGTGGATGAAGATTTATTATAGAAGGATGAAAATAGTACTTGATAGATGGTTGATGGTGCTTATTTTCACAAGGAACTTATTTTCCAAGTTTTCACCAAGGTACTTTCCCAAAGCACCACCAAAGTTGTTTTCACTAGAGGGCAGTGTTTCTCTTTACTATTTTATCTTTTTTTATTTTTATATATTTTATTTGATACAAGGAAGTTTCTCAAAAGATATATCCAATGAGTACTACTTGAATCTATCAACCATGTGTTTATAAGGCACAAGTTTATCATTTTTTATAAGGAACTCATCATTAACTTGTTTTAATACCAACTATGAATCTCCAAAGACCTATAAGTGTTGAATGTTCCATTGTACTACTAGTTTCAATCAAAAAATTAGTGCCTAATATTTTGCTATATTGTTTGTGAAATGAAAGCCAATGAAAAATTATTTTAGAATGAAATCACCTTAGAGATGATGAAAAGTATGTTAGAACATGATCCATGTAAGGTAAATGATCCATAAAAGTATAATTTGTATGGTTTGGATTCTTCAATGTGGAGGATGGGCTCATCTAGAAATTCAATGTTTAAATGTTGATAATCTTGAATTAGAACCTCTGGAAACTTATTTTCTATAAAGTTTATCCCTTGATTTCCTTCTAATTAACATACCCAATATCAAACTCACTAAGAATCATGATCCAATTTTCCATTTGACAAGTAAGGGATTCTTTAGACAACAAATATTTTAATGGGTCAATTTTAGTATCAAATGAGTGGTATCACTAAGAACATAATTGATCTTGTACCCACCCAAGTCCTACTAAGGTAATAAATATCATTTTCTCTTCCTTGATCATTATGTTTAGCTAAGAGGCCAACTAAGGCATGTTGTGTAACCAATATGTACATCAGAAAAGGTGTGTATGTCATGGGAGCCACTAGAATTGGAGGATTAGATAGGTGTTTGTTGATCTAATTGAATAATTTTTAGCAAGATTGATCCCACTCAAAGCTGACTATTTTAAATAATATGTAAGAAAGGGTAGTACTTATCTACAAATCAGGTGATGAATGGTCTAATAGCTTGGGATTTCCCTTGTAAGCTACATAGTTGTGTAAGGTTCCTAGGTAGTGGAATTTTGGTTATTTTTTTTACCTTATATGGATCTACCTCAATGTCATGTTTAGAAATAATGAACCCTAAGAGTTTGTTTGATGTGAACCCAAAGACAAATTTCTTGGGATTCAATCTAACCTTATACTCTTTGAGACTATATAATATGACACAAGATAATTGGATGATACATTTTGAATTTTAACTTTCCTAAGATGGCATCCATGTAATCTTCAATAATATCATGGAATATGACAGGCATTTCCCTATGATATGTAGCACCAACATTTTTGATACCAAAAGGCCTAAATTTTTAATAGAATATTCCCCAAGGGGTGATGAAAGTTATCTTATTTTGGTCTTCTGGTGCTATTTGAATTTGGTTGTACCCTAAAAAGACATCCATAAGGGATATAATCTCATGGCCATCTTCTAGATCTACTATCATGTTAATATTTGGAAGTGGAAAGTCATCTTTGGGGTAATATTTATTGATATCTCTAAAATTTATGCATACCATTATTCATTTGGTTAAATATTGATTACGGGGACCATATTTGCTCCCTACTATGGATGGTTAATAGGCCGAATGAAACTAACATATAAAAACTTATAAGGTTCTTCCTTGACTAAGAGGGCCACATTAGGATGCATTTTTTTTCCAAACTGGTTTAGCATCAAGTCATACCACAAGGTGATGAACAACCAAAGATGGGTCTAATCTAGGCATGTTAGTTTAGGAACACGAAAATATATCTAAAAAATCTCTAAGTACCATGGAGATGCTCATCTTCTACTCAAGTTCTAAAACAATTGTTATCTATGTCAACTTAGGTGTCTCATCTTTACCCAACTTTATGTCTATAGCAAGGATGACATTATCATGGAATAGGTTTGTGGCAGCAAGATCTTCGAAAGGAATAGGAATGACATTTGCTTTCTTATCATCAAGATCAAAAGAGGTGTGCCTATAATTATTAGGAAACTCCACGAGGGCATCATACTACTCATCATAAGCACCATATCCTAATCTATTAGTTCCATCATTGACTAGTACATCAAAAGGATCAAAAGGCCTTGTTCATGTAAACTAAGGCCTTTTCCTAAGTTATAGTTCATTTTATTGCAGATACACAAGGGAATGAGATATATGTGTTCTTTAAAGAAAGTAGCATATTGATCGTCCTTGTAAATCTATGTAGGATAAAATCCTTCCATTTCCTTATTATCAAGATAACCACTGAAAATAAAGGTAGTAGGCCCCCATTACAATGTGAGGAGTGGATCTTGAACCTTTGGGTGAGGTCAACCATAGGATCAAGGTGAAAGGAGTAACAAAGTAACTTGGAAATATGAAGGGATTCATGGATTTGGTATTCTCCACATCCTTTATTAATGATTTTGACCATGTATTTTAAGGATTTTTGTTTAGTGGATGGAGTGAAAAATGTGGAAGGTAAATTACTAGGGTCAATGTATGATGTGAATTTTATGAAAGAGGACTTGGGAACAATGTCAAAACATGGATAATGGTTGTCCTATTTCCCTCTTAACATTTTTTAAAATTGATAGGGTTGGAGATCACCAAGAATATAATTTCCCCGCCATTGTATGAGAACTTAAGACATTGATAGTATGTAGAGGGTACAACTTGGATAATATGAAGCCATGGTCAACCAAGAAAAATATTTTATGGAAGGTATAGATCCAAGACATGGCATAGGGTATGTTGTAATGAGGGTTCTACTTTGATGGGTAGTTAAATAGTACTAGATGTTTCTCTCTCTATTATCATAGGCTTTGATGGTAATAGTATGTGATCCCAATTATTATGTTGAATAACCATAATGTTGCACCATTCTAAGTTTACAATTTTTTAGGACCAACCCATTTTTTTATGAGCGCACATTTTATCTTATGTTTGGAAATTAAAACCTCTAGAAGGAGGAGAAGATAATGTGATGGATCAAGTTGAGGAAAAAAAATTGGAGTGAATGTGAGGCAATGGTTTGTGGAAAGATGGCCAACAAGAATGTAGAACCATGAAGGTTCAATATTAGTAGGGACTTGAGATTCTTTTAGGGTGTTATTTAAGATGTCCCTATGAGTGGGGGATGTTTGTAGGAGCTCAAGAATGGAAATTTGCACTATAGTTTGATCAAGGTGGTCATATTATTTTGGGGTATTTAAATTTTATGGAGTAAGACCTTGGATGGTGAATTTTCCATATCAAATTGTGACAACATAATCAAGTGTTTCTATTTTAATAGTATAAAAGCATTCATCAAGTGCTCAATGTGTCCAACAATGGAGTCATAATTGTAAGGAATTTTGTGGTGATTGACAATGTTTGTATGGAATTCCTATCATTGATTGTTTTTTATTATGAACAAGGAATGGGTTTTGATATATACCCAAATCCTAATTAGGTGAGGTGTTTAGTGGTCCTTCAAATTTTATTTCACCTTTATCTATAAGATCTTGGATATAGTGTTTCAATTGCATAAAAAAATTTCGTGGCATGAATTTTGATACAATGATAATCATAATATCCACCCTCCCTATACCAAGAGCTTTAGTTGTCTATCATCAAAGGGTTTTGTGAGTGGATTCAAGGCCACCTTGTTAGCCTTGAATAGTTAATGAAATAATGCCTCATTAGGTTCCCCTACTAGTTTAAGTTCTCATTTTTTATAATGGCCTAGTGGGTGCAGATGGAATGATAATGGATGATGTTTGTTAGAAATTTTGGATATATTTCTAATTGGTAACCCATTCCAAATACATTTTAATTTTTATTAAATAATTTGGTTTCATCATTATTTATCATTTTTGTTTTTATCCTTGGAATAAAGTTTGATAGTCCCTTTAGCAATGAGGGCCTTTTTTATTTGAATGCCTCTTTCAATGAGTTCATCAAAAGAAGTGACACCTAAACTTGAAGATGAAATAATAAACCTAGATTAAGATTTGTAAAAAAATGATGTACTGGTTGTTTTCTAGCATTGGTCATGAAAAAATATAGCTAAAGCTCCCAAACATTGAAGGAACAATGAAAAAATTCCCCCAAATTTTATTTGGTGTTACATAATTTCATCATGGTGATCTCATGTTTCATGTTAAAAGAAAAGTGTTTTACATTTTTTATACTAAGTCTCCAAAGGATGTGATGGACGCCTTAGGTTGGTGCAAGAACCATTTGATTGCTTTCCCACCTAAGCTACAAGTGAATAAGTGTACTACGTATGTATCTTCATGTGTGCAAATTTTTTTTAGCCATGAGTAATTATTTTACATTCTCCCTAGGATCTCCCTTCCCCTTGTATTTTTCATACTTTGAAATCTCAAAATAGGTAGGGAATAGGAATTGTGTTGTAGACCAATCAAAGGGATATAGACACAAATCCTCATAGGTATATAATTTCTTATGAGTTCATCCTTAGAGTCCTTTAAGGAAATATTTCATGGATTACCATTCCTTATCAAAGGATGAACTAAGGGGTGGTGTAGAGGTGTACTGATGATGTTGTGTATTGTATATTTTACATGAAATGGGATTTTTTTGTTGGTTGAGATGAAAGTTGATGTTTACCTTGGGTGGAGAAAAAAATTGGAATGGTCATAGTGGAAGTAGAAATATGGGAGGATATTTTGGCTAGAAATGGGGATGGAGATGGAGTATATATGGATAGTGTTGGTTTTTGTTCCAATTTGGGTGTTTATTTTGGATGTGACTTGATCGGTGGATATGAGATTTTGTACCTCACTTTGAATGGATGTGGATACCTTATGTGGGATAGAACCTTGGTGTAGGGGATTACCTCTAATGGTAAGGGGTTGTTTCCCTATAGTAAGAGTGTTGTGGTCTAGTTGAGGGCTGATGTGGCCATGAGTGTGATGAATTAAATTATGTGTTGTATTTTGAATTTATTTTTGGGTGGTAGGATCAATATCAACTATGTGATCAATGTTGGAGAGGTTATAACCACAAGGTATTTTTTCCCATGATTCTATGACTTGTCTAAAGATGACATATTTTTTATTTCAAAGTATTTATCCATGAGATCATGTCCTTATTTGGAATCTAGGATGTTATTACGATTGATGGTGTATTTAGGTTTGTTGGGAATATCATCATCAATTTTGCTATCATCATGTGGAGGTTGAGAAGGTTCTCTTAATAAAGGAAACCCTTCTATGAGTGGTTGACTATGAAAAATATTTTCTTCCATGTTTTTACCTTTAATGCTTTGTCTTGTGGTAGGATCCATTGGTCTTGGGTTTAAATTTGTTGTGGGAAAGGATGGATGTGGATGAATTTTTGACCTTGTTGGACTTGTGGTGACTAATCAAAAGAGAGCCAAATATAAAAAATAAAGGATAACCTTGGGTGATGTAATGAATGAATTGGAATGAAATTGGATGAAAAACTTGAATGGATAGTGGAATTATCCCAAAGATTGGAAAATGATTAAATGGACTATATGGATTAGATTTTCTAAGCTTTGGATTTAAATTGTAAGCTAGACACTTGGATCTTAAGGATAGTTTGATGCAACTAATTTTTTAATCTACGAATTATTTTAGAGTTTCCAAGAATATTTAGACAATGGGCCTTCTAGTATATTAAATGTCCCAAAGGATGGATTACGTGATTATTTTGACTAAAGCATCCAAAGTTGATACTTCCAATTATGACCAAATATTGGTTTTGATGGTGATAAGATGTGAAATATAAGGATGGTGTGGATAAAATATGGTGATGGTATATAGTGATTAAGGATATCCTATTTTTTTCAAATTTGGATATGACTAAGGTTATGACCAAGTGGACTAAGGTTATGACTAAGTTGACAATGAGTGACAAAGGGATGTGTACCTTGCACTCAAAGGTATATCATGAATGATTGGACAATGAGATAAACCAAAATGTGGATGATAGATGGAGGAATAAGGGTGTGGTTAAGTTGGAAAAATGTGAAATGGACAAGTTATTTGTTTGATGTGGGGGATATAAGGAAAGAGTCTTATGACTTAGATTATATGAACACAAAGATATGTGGTATGAACTAGGACTTGTGATTTAGAAAATATGGAGTGTGTTTAGACTATGGCTTTATGGAGTATGATTTTTTATGATGAGACAAAGGAAAAATGGATTTAACACTAATATTGTAGGTAACAATTATCCTATATTTTGCTTCAAAGTTTGTGTTTCAAGGATACTAATTGGAAATATATTTTCAAACAAGAAAAATGACTTCAAAAACTAGAGTTGACTCAAATTTGGTATTAAAGGTTTACAAACAAAAACGTAGTATTCCTTTCCCACTTTTTATATCTTCTAATCACATCACAAACCCAAAAATATATATTTTACCATAGAAAATAAAAATATCTAAGGATTCATTTGTGCATTTTTATGGCATCAAGGGTATGTTTCCATTATAAATATTTTTGCACATAGAATGAGGACAAAATTGACACAAGTAGATAAGGAGAATCGAACTTATGTTTTTCCCTAAGGTATCCTATATGATCTAGATGTTGATAAAGAATTTACATATATATGATGAAACCCTTGTTTTTAGTTGTTGAAGTTTAAGTTCAAGATGTTGTTACTTACTCTAAACTTTGTGAAGATAATGTGATGTATTCTTAACCAATTTCTTAACAATAGTTGACTCATACTTAAATCAAGAATTGTATATCTTAAGAATTAAAATCAATATTCAATCTTGAGTCTCCAATGATTAAATTAAATCAACCAAAAAAAAATATAATACCAATTGTAATCATTGTATTTTAATAATAATTACTAGAAGTAAATCATTAACGAAACACTTGATACAAGATGCAATAATCTTAACTCTAAATTATTTCAACTTAATTTGGTGGATAATGATGCTTGAGATTAAAATGGATTAATCAATCTAAGGTCCCTTGAGGAAATCAAGGATAATATCTTAATCTAATGTATTGTCGTATTTTACTCAATTCAAACCACTATAAAATTGTGCACATTAATCCTTAAATTAGTTCTTTTGTTACTTTCATAGTATCTATAAAAAATACAATTGATTGTTGATAAAATATTCAAAAATATAGCTTGAAATAAGCTTAATAATTATTTCACTAATTTTTTCTTTGTTCATGACTAGAGACTTAAATTTATCCACTAAATAGAGAATAATGGAGACATGAATTATAAAATGATTAGTAAACAATAAATAATTAATTTCTTGAAAATGTTTAATTCAAATAAGAGAAAATTAGGTAATTAAATTATTTTATAATTTATTCTAGAGGTAATTCGAACCCATTCATGAGATCCATTCTAATTATAAAAACAACTTAGATTTAAAGTAGCTTATTTTTCTTAAATTACCCTTGATGACATTATTAGTTGAACTATAATATCATGACCAAATTAATGTGTCTCTTTCTTAAACCTCTTATTAATAATTTACAAATGGAACTTATAATTTAAATCCTCAAAATATGTTAAAAATATATAATTATTAATTGTATCTATAATCATTTTTAAGATTTTAAATCATTTAACAAATTAAAACTGATTCTTTAATTATAACTAACCCCAAACTACTTAGTTCTTTTTAAAATTTGAAAACCTCTTTTGCTATGCAAAATTTTGTAGACCAATTTAAGTTCCTATTTCCCTTTTGTATAATTGCTTATATTTTTTTATTGGTTTTAGTTGTACATATATTCTTTATTTTAGATTAAACAAATTTTAAATTGAATCACAGTTTTGTGTCCTCTAGTTTTATGCATTATGTGCCACTAATATGGTGACCCTACTATCAAGCACATAGGTTTTTAGAAGAATTTTTGTTTATTTTATTTTATTTGTTTCCTTAAATAACAAGTATATATTTGTTTGACTAAAACCCAAATATTATAACAGTATGTAAACAAAAATTTGTTTGATTTCAAATAATAAAACCAATTTTTACTTGGCATGAGAATATAGGTTAGGGGTGGGTCAACTCCTCATGAACCGAGCCTTCCCCATGGGTCATACCCCTTTTGGGGTAGTGACTCCATGGGTGGTGGCTCCCATGAGTTGTGCCCATGGGGCTGACCAAGGGTCAGTGCCCCCCATACAATCATTTTTCTTTGTAACTTTTTTATATTAAATTTAATATGTAATATGATATATAATATAATATATACATTTAAATTTATTTATGATATATAAAATTATAGTTTAAAATATTATTTATTTATTTTATTAATAAATTTTGCACTTTATATTATATAAAAAAATATTTTTATATTAATTTTAATTATATCTAGTAGGATTATTTATTTGTTTACTATATTTCTAACTTGTAATTCTAGTATAGAAATTTCTACAAGTTTTTAATGTGAGGTACAATTTGGAAAATGATGGTTTAAGAGACTATGTTAAACCCATAAACAAACTTAAAAAGACACTTTATTATTATTTGTTTCTACTAATTTCTCGAACAAGTTTCTAGGGTGAACAAATTTGTTCCAACCACCTCTTTTCTCACAATAATTATTTAAGAATATTTCCAACTTGTTCAAAGAGACTTTCATTTAATAATTCAATATTATTAAATTTAACTTTTAGTTTTATAATAAAGAACCTATACATTTTTTCTATGCAAGTAAATAACAATAAAATATGACAACTTTTCTTTTCTTGTTTTCACACAATTTCATAGCATAACAAATATTCATTTACACAAGAACACATTAGGCAAGGTTCACCTATCAATACTTCAATGTTTTCATGCTTTAAAATTTACTCATATACATCCCCTTTGTGACTTTGTTTGAATGAACTCTTAAAGATAAATTCCAACTTCCACACATGGTCCTGAAAAGAACAAGGAAATAAACAAAACAACATGGTCAATGGGATCTCCACCCAACCATAGGGTTGAAACTCAACCCACCCCCAAGCTAGGGTCACATAGCTGTCACAAGAACTCAAATGCACATTTCACAACTTCTAAGCCATCACTTATCACAAATATCCTTCAACAAATAACCACCACATAAGGTTCACATTACTATCTTTTGCACATTACAACAATTTCATTCACATCCTATTATTCCTTCCCCTAAAACACATATATGGTTATTTATGTTCAAATTTAGACAAGGTAGGTACTCCTACTGAAGAATAAACTCGCACATAATTCACAACAAAAAAACACATAAGGATTCACCATCTATTTTCACATAGATTTCACAAACATAGCAAAACATTCCAACATTATTTTACACATCAAAATAAAGATCTAACAAAGTGTTTAGACCCTACCATAAGAATTTCTATCCAAGTTGAAGAAGACTCACCAAGCCCGCTTTTCCATATTTTCGTCCTCTAACCTTCTTCTCTTTCTTCTTCCAACTAGAATTTGCCTCTTCTAATGAAAAACTAAAAGAAACTCAAGAACAATCCAAAAGGAAAAATCCCCTTCTCCACTCAAGGAGAAAGAATAAATAGAAGGGAAAAAGAAACTACCTTTCCTTAACCACCTAAACTACCCAACCAACTCTAATTTTTGTCATTTTTTAAAAAGTGGGTAAGTAGAGTGGGTTCTAAATTCCATTTAAGTTGTTTTATATAATAAAATTTAATCCCTAACTTATAGGTCCTACACTTAGGAACCTTTTTAAACCATAAAAATGAAATTTAAACTTTATAATGGTACTTAAAAAACACAAAAGAATAAAACACCCTCAAGAAAATTAAAAAATAAATATACTTTCACATTTATACAAAATTTGCATAACAACTACAACACAATATTTCATAGTAGGAATCACAACTAGACCTTAGTACTCCATACAAGACAAGGTTGAGTATTACACTAGAAATAACATATTTAAGTAGTATGTGACCCCAACCACCATTGTCAAAATTCACCTGTTCACTCAACAAAAGGTGGCAGTCTATCATATAAGTAATAATAGTTGAAGAAAATATTAAATTAACACTTCAAAAACAAATATTATTTTCTTGTAGCGTCGTAAATTGTCACTCTTGAAAATTTCACACTATGTTTTGCTCTCCCCTAAGTGATTGGACCTAATTGTAACCCAATTTCCTAAATTACACATCCCATGGCCTATTTTAACATTTATCAAAAAATCAAACATGCAAGACCTACATCTAATATTTTGCTCCTGACACTTTAGATCCTGAAAAATGAGGATATGGTCTAAGAAATACTTGCACCCTAATCCCCTTAATGTGGCCCCAAAATTCAAAGTGTTGGTAATAGTAATTTATTATTTGAAATTTAAATTTTGATTGTTGGCTATTGGGATTTAATTTTTGGGAAATTAGATCAATTATTTAAATTATACTAATTATTTTCATAATTTTAAAGGGGAAGAAATCATAAGGATATTCACAAGTGATTATTATACTTCAAAGAGAAGTCAAGAGAAAAAATTATAGAATTATTGCAGCATATCGTCATCAAAGCATCATGTCAAGTTTTATGTGAGTTTGTTCATGTTTACATGCATACATTTTATTTGTGAGGACTAACACTTGTAGTTCTTCGAGCCAAATTGCAATCAAGCCTTGAGGTGATGTGTATGACTTCAGTCCTTCAAGGATATCATATATGAGTGGTGAGTTGCAGTGAGTTGTTGATTCATCATGCATTTATCATTTAGCCTCTATCCCTCAAAAGGATAATCTCTCTTTATCATCAATTTTGCCATTATGGAGGTGGAAACACCAACATGGGGTTTGACTGAGGTAAGCCCCTATATGGCACAACCCTTTCTCTTAGTTTGAATGTGCAAGTATAGATCTTAAGAGTATTGAAGGAAGATTTGAAGAAAAATCACTCATTCATGCATTCAAGCCCTACAACTTAACAAGATATAGAAACTACAATATCACAACAACAAACAAAGATTTGACCATGGGATCTAGAAGGAAGAAGCTACATACTAGAGACCTAAGGACTATAAAATTGGATTTTAGTTTTAGACACCCAGAATAGGGCATCCTTGCACCATAGTCCACCCAAAATCGGCTCATATATGAACCATAGGTGCATGCATGTCTTCTTTATCCATTTTTGGTTCTTAAGTTTGACTGTTAGTTTCCAATTTCTCTATATTCATATCAAAATAGTACATTTTGATAGTCATTTAGTTGCATTATTGCATTTTCATTTCAAATCCATTTACAAATACATAAAAAGCATAAATCAAGTGCTGATTGACTCACATTTTAGGTTGTAAGTCAATCTCATACCCTTTCCAACCCCTAATTTAAATGCTATATTAATGAAAAAGTGACTAATCCTAATGAAACCCTAGGGTTTCACTTTTCCACCTTAACATTTTTGGTGAACTTGACACACTAACATTATAAACCTTATAAAATATGAAGTATATCATCTTAAATCTAACATTAATATTTCATTTCTTTGCATTCATCATTTACGCATCAATTATTGCATAAAAAAGCATTGAAAAATTAAAAAAAATAATAACATATTGCATTCAAAATCACATTTAGGGTTGATTTCAATCATCATAGTTCAAATCTACATATTATTTTATTGTACAATTATGTATTAGGTCATATAAGGTCTAAAATTAAATCTGAAAGTGTTCATTTCATTCATTTAGGTATTTTGCATATAGACAAAAAGGCGAAAAAGTGCATTATTTTGTTGCAAAAAAGATATCAAGATCATGATTTTCAAATTTTGCAATTGCTACATTTTATATCTGAAAATTGTATTTGGAATTGCATTTTATTGCTTGAATACTTTGAAAAAAATTGCACACTTGCATTTTGCATTGCATAATCATAAATTGGATAAATTCTAGAAGAATATTCACTGTCAAACCTGTATTTTCACATAACATAACACTTAGGTAGTATTACAGATATTAAAAATTTAAATTTAGTTAAAAACTTTACCAGACTAGGGTGTCCTTGTGCCCTAGTCTAGCTAGTTTTGGTTAAAATTTTCATCAAACATCTATTATTGTGCTTTATGTGTGTTCCCGCTCTCTGATTTTGGATCATGTATTTTTTACAGTGACTGTCCCAAGCTTTAATGTCCATAGTGTGCATAACCAAGTGTTTTGAAACTCATATGAGCTTCACAACCTGGTGTTTTATTATCAATACACATGTGAGATGAAGTTGTAGACTTATGGCATCTCGTGTTGTAACTACATCCATTATGTAGCTTGAGTCCTCTAACTCTTTGACATAAGATATTGTCAATACCCAACCCATTTTGGAATCCATTCTTAATCCTACAATGCCCATGACAACTTCACAATAAAAAATCTTTGTGAAAATTGAGGTTGTTGTTACCCATGTTCCTGATGAGAAATTGAAACAATTGGACACAGATTTAGAGGGATCTCAAGACTACTTAAGCACTGAATCTTTAGCAGGAAAAATAGTGCATGTTGTGTATAACCTTAGGAAGTTGATCAATGATGCTTAAGGAATACAGTTTTTTCATAGTCTAGCTTATATAGTAGATGCTAACATCCCTACAACAACTAGTTTTTCCCAATCAAACAAAATCTCAAAACTGAGGAAAACAAGTTTCCCTCCCCACAACCATACCTTCTATTCCTACATTTACATTACCAATCGTAGCCTCAACAATGCAACACACCAATGGTATAACTCCAAGTTTAGGGCTTCATCGTGGGAATCCTTATAGTTTTGTCACATCCCACATAACACCTCAATATTTGTCCTCTCATAAACATGCAACATAGTATTCAACCAAACATTTACAAAATCCCACCATACTCACCAAACTCACAAGACATGTCAAACAATGATCTTGTTATAAACAAACTTTTGCAAAATATGACATCACTTCAACAACAAATCTCCACATTGAACCAAAATCGAAATGGAAACCCATCACAATATCTTAGGAGTCCATTTTCAATTGACATCTTGAAAACACTCATGCCTCAAAACTCAGAAATACCCTGATTTGAGAAGTATAATGGTAAGAGAGATCCTAACAGTCATGTATTGGTGAGCATTGTGTAGTGATTTCATTTTTTAAGATAAGCTCTTAGCTAAAAAAATTCCTAGATCATTGAAAGATATGGCCTTGGAATGGTTTTTATCATTGGAAAATAACTCCATAAATTCATTTACTGAGCTTGTCAACATATTTATCCAATATTTTCAAGAAAATATTGATCCTTAAGTAACATTAATTGATTTAGTGCATTGCAAGAAAGGACCTAAAGAAAAGGTAACAGACTTTATAGGACAATATCAATTGCTTTATTCACAAATCTCCTATAGTCTTCTTGATGTCGATGTCCAAAGGGTGTTTATAGAAAATTTTCAAACTATCATTCAAGATAAAATATTGTTGATGAAGTATCCATCCTTTACACACTTATGTACGACTCTTTGTGACTATCAGATATTGGTTAGTCCATATGAAGGGACACCTTCATCAAATCCTACTGATCAATTTGAATTTGTGCCTCAAAAAAATTATCAGCCATTCAAGAAACAAAACAAGATTTTTTTTAGATAAACACTCCATAAGCTGCTAATAACATTGAAACACAAGTGACTACTGTAAGTACAACTCCCTATCAATTTAGGCCAAGAGATAGATAATTTACCCAATTACCTGACTCTTATCATTCGGTCATATTACAATTGTTAAGTAAGAACCTAATTCAAGTACCTTTGATTAGACTTGTGGACACGATAAAACCTTTACATTCAAACTTTAACCCAAAAGCATTATGCCAATGACATCGTACACTTGGACATGACATGAAACAATGTATGCATCTTAAACACCAAGTGCAAGACCTCATCAATTCTAATCACATCCAATTGACCAATATTAATGATAAAGGAAACAATTCTATAGCTCCACCCAATAAAAATTTGCAAATTTTCACAAATCCAATGTCAAATCATACATCCAACTTTGTACAAGCTAGTGGGCATATGAATGATGATGACCCTAGCTAATGTTGTTAATGCAATAGATGTCCAACCTCATAAGGGCTGAACCACTTTGTTACCTGACATTTTTCTCACACATATTGATGCATTTATACATGCACCAGATGCTCCTCTCTATATCATCAGACGTATTAATGACAAACCTACACCAGGGATACTCATTGATCATGTGTGCCTAGAGAATGTGATCATTGAGGAATTCTTGTTTGTGCATGAACTTTATCAAGATTCTTATGAACAACGAAAAGCATGGTTAAAAAATCATGATGACTTTTCTCATCCTACAATAGGTTTGATAACTCTTCCACTCAAAGTTGGACCAAAACAACTAGATGTGTCATTCACCATCATATTGATGTTAGACCAATTCTATGTGAAGCTAGGATATCCTTGGTTATGCTCCACGAATGTGGTCCCATTGGTAATCCATAAGTGCATAAAGTTCCCATTTGAGAATCAAATATATACAATTCATCATAGTGGGTTTAAACCTTTGGATTCCCATGGAAAATTTTCACTAGATTATTTTTTTCCACAACCTATGGAACCTATGAAGCCTTGTGACAATTTCATTTTCCAGTCATATCAAAAGTTTAAAGAAAATTGCATAGCATATTTATCCCTTAGCAATATCCCACCTAAGGATGATCGATCTATGGTTGTTCCTCCCACCCCACAAGTCATGGATGAACCCATGTCTAAGGTGAATTTCCTCCTAAGTACACTAGGCATTTATGTTGTAGTCTCTTCACCAATATCATATAAAATACCAAGAGATAACTCTATGATTACCTTTGTGCCTTTGAAAGAGAAACAAATATAAAAACATAAGGAGACAGTGGTTTTCCGACCCTTGATGGTCCCTTCAGTTCCTCCTCCAAGGGAAGAAAAGAGACCAATGGTAGAGAAACCCTCTCTCACCACTTCACAAATTGAGAATCATGCAAGAATAAATAGAAATGCTTAGGATCATAAGTGTAGACATCATGCTATTTCTTGCTAGTTGGCTGAAAAGAATAAGACATTACTTGATGACCAAACATGTATCCAAGCAAACCAAGAATTACCACCTTCATCAAACCATTCCAATGAACCTTACATGTCTCAACCAAAACAAATAATGAAACAAGAACCTTTAACTGGCATTTTCATTAGACCACCCATTGTGATAAATTTAGACAATAAAGATGAAGATACTAAGATTGATGAAAATGTACATAATGAACTATCTTTGTTGTTCTTAAATTCTATGGATTTGGATGGGGGAAATCATGATGATCCTCCTGATGAGAGTGATTCACCAGGTTTTGAACCTGGTGATACTCCATGTACAATAATTTTTATAGTCCCTTTGGATAGTTGTCTACCTTCCATTGATGATAAGCAAGATTGGGATGTAAACTGTTTTCTTTAAATTGGCTCGCATGTGCAGTACCCCTTTTTTGTTTCATGTGTTATTTGTGTTTTCCTACACGTGATGTGATCCCTCGTGTTGTATTTCTTTATATTTCTTTATGTTTTTTAGTTTTATTTGGAGGACTCTTGTTGCTCTGTTGGCACAAGGATACAAAGGAAACAAATCCATTGTGACGCCCATCTATTTGTACCTCCATTTTTCTATTTGTTGTAAACTTTACTTTTGTCTTGTGTTTTCCTTTTGGGGATGATGCAAGGTGTTGAGACATTTAGATCTCTTCCATGTTGACCCAAAAGTTTGTTTCTTCTCTCTATGTGTCATTCCTCCATTATGTTTATTGTTCCATGAGTATCTAGGGGAATGATGTCAATTATGAGCTCACTTATATTATTGTAGCAAAGATGTATACTAACCTCGGATTTGTGGATCCCTCATGTGATCATCTTTTGTCTTGTTTGTGGTATTTTATTGGGGGTAATCCCTTATTACAAGAGCTTTATTTAGAAACATATCATTGGCATAGGGCTTTCCAAATAATCTCTCATGACCTTATCGTGTTTTATTTATCATTTTATTCTACCTTAATCAATTGCTCACAAAGTGGTGTTTAGAAATTACTTTAAGGTGGGGGAATACATTCTATTATGTTCTTCACTTTGTTCACACATGATAGAATTAGTGATGTGTTGGCTTGGAATTTTGATAATTTTTTATAGCACCTTATCAAAATTATTGGGACTATAATTCTTGGTATGGTTGACATGGGTACACACCTAGTGAAAATCGATCCTCACTAGTCCTTGTGTGTTTCTCATTTTTCTACTCTTTCTAGAAGGCTCACCTAGTGAATATAGAACTTCACTAGCCTGTGGTGCCTTGGGTCATGATTCACCTAGAAAATATCAGGCATTGTTAGCTTGTGAGTCACGAATGCCTTGGGTATGGATCCTAGTAATATTTTTGTAGAAACTTGCTAGTATGTGATTGTCATACCCTCCTTTTGAATTTACATTTTGTTTGCATTATGTTTTGCATTTTGTTTTGTTCTTGTCATGTATGTTTTATGTTGTCATGTTGCATTTCATACATGTGCATTTCTTTTCCCTTATGTTGTCTTGCCATGGGATATTGAATCCTGGGGGCTTGTGCACTTCCCCTAGATTCATTTCCATCCTATCTCTTCAATATTTGTATAATTGGACCTCTCTTGACATATTCTTACTTTAGTGTGAATCTATTCGTAAGTTCATACTCTCATTAAAGTGGGGGATAAATGTAGCATTGTAAATTGTCACCCTTAACAATTTCATACTATATTTTTCTCCCCCCTAAATGATTGGACCTAATTGTACACCTAATTTCCTAAATTACACATCCCATGGCCTATTTTAACATTTGTCAAGAAATCAAATGTGCAAGACCCAAGTATACATCTAATATTTTTCTCTCAACACTTTTGATGCTATAAAATGAGGGATCTGGACTAGGGTGTCCTTATGTCCTATTCCCCTTAATGTAGCCCCAAAATTCAAAGTGTTGAAGGTAGTAATTTATTATTTGAAATTCAAATTTTGATTGTTGCCTATCGAGATTTAATTTTTGGGAAATGAGATCAATTACATATAAATACTAAGTATTTTCATAATTTTATAGGGGAAGAAATCATAAGGATATTCATAAGTGATTATTATACTTCAAAGAGTAGTCAAGAGAAAAAATTGTAGAATTATTGCAGCATATCATCATCATCAAATAATCATGTCAATTTTTAAGTGATTTTTTTCATGTTTATGCATACATTTTGTTTTTTAGGACTAACACTTTTACGTCTTCAAGCCAAATTGAAATCAAGCCTTGGGGTGATGTGCATGAATTTAATCCTTCAAGGATATCAGATCTAAGTGGTGAGTTGTAGTGATTTGTTGATTCATCATTCATTTATCATTTATCCTCTATCCCTCAAAAGGATAAGCTCTCTTTATCATCAATTTTTCCATTGTGGAGGTGGAAACACCAACATGGGGTTTGACTGAGGAAATACCCTATATGGCACAACCCTTTCTCTCCTTTTGAATGTGCAGGTATAGATCTAAAGAGGATTGAAGGAATATTTAAATAAAATTCACTTGTTCATGCATTCAATCCCTAAAACATGACAAGATATAGAAACTACAATATCTCAACAACAGATGAAGATCCAACCACATGATCTGAAGGGAAGAAGCTATAGACTGGAGACCTAATGATTGTAAAATCATATTTTAATTTTAGACACCCAGACTAGGGTGTCCTTGCACCCTAGTCCACACAAAATTAGCTCAGATTTGAATCACAAGTGCATGCATTTCTTCTTTATCCATTTTTGGTTCTTAAATTTGACTGTCAATTTATAGTTTCTCTACATTCATATCATAACAGTGCATTTTCATAGTCATTTAGTTGCATTATTACATTTTCATTTCAAATCCATTTCCAAATCCACAACAATCATACACCAAGGGCTAATTGACTCACCTTTCAGGTTGCAAGTCAATCTCATACCCTTGCCAACCCCTTATTTAAATGCTATATTAACAAAAAAGTGACTAATTCTAATGAAACCCTAGGGTTTCACTTTTCCACCTTAACATTTCCAAAACTTCTTATCTAAAATAATCATATAGGAATTCACATAGAAATTATTTAAATCAATAATCATCACAAGTAAATATTAACAAATTGAATCTCATCTCCACAATAACATCTACTCGCACATCCACATTATGTAATCATCTAAAAAGAATTCCATCTAATAATAAAATCCATCATCTCAACAACCCCTATCAACATAATAGAATTCATCTAATAAAAATAATAACACTACCACTAATAATAAATCAACATATAACCAATAACCCATCATAAATGAACATCTCAATCAACACATACTTACATAATCAATGAAAGGAACTCATTTGGTTGTCACAAAGAAATCACAACAACCATTAGTTAGATAAAATTAGCCAGTTAACCATATCTAATAGAAACTAAAGATATGAACATCATTGATGTATAGGAACAACCATCACTCATACAACTCATGTATAATGTCCAAAAATAGAAGCACATGAAATATTGGACAAGAACATAAAAGACACATAGACTCAATAGGATCATGAAAAGGTGGGGTCTCACAGAGTATATACAACACAAACAATATGAAACAATAACAAGAATAAACTATTCAATAAAGGTGTGACTCCTAGTGTGGAACCACAATGGAAATCAATCCATTAATACTATCTACTTGTAAATAGATAGCTAGGGAATGCAAGGTCATGTACCACCTAGACACCCCTTACCTTGGAAGAAAACTCATTTCCCAAGTTTATATCTATCTCACCATATGGAAGTAATCATGAGTAACTTTAGGGGGTGACTTTCTTCCCTTTCACCATAGTAAACAATGGTTGAAAGGTCTTAAAATACACTATACAAATATTTTCTAGGGAATCTTCTAAATACCACAAGGGTATGTGGCCTAATTTGTGAGCACTATTCTGATTACAAGCATGGTTCATGAGCATATATTTGAACCAACCCTCCACCTTGTGTCCTAAATCACCAAGGGCCCCAAGGATGCACCAAACACAATGATGACTATATTGGCATACAAATTTCATTCTCCTCTCTTTTATACCTTGTAAAAACATGTGGTTGAGGTCATCCTATACGATGATGAAATCCATAGAGAGGCCCCCTAAAAGGGAAAAAAAGATAACACTTATTTTATCCTCAAGATCACCCTAGAGTGCAAGAAGAGAGCATACATAAGTGTACTTTGGGTTTTAAAATACACACATAGATTATTAACCCAAATTGAAGTGTGTAGGTGAATTTTAATCAAATTTTATTGTGAAAACAAACAAAGTAGACAAAAACATAGAAAAATAAAAACTTTATAATAAAATATTTTGAAAATATCTTTAAAAACCACTTAAGTTAGTAGTTTGTAGGATAGATTTCATTGACACACAAAAGTTAGTAAAAAAAAAGGGTTAATTCTATAGAAAAATAAATACTTATTTATTTATTTAGAGGGGTAAATGCTTTTGACTTGGAACTATGAACCAGTGAGGTCACAAATAGGGGATCTCATCCCCAATATAAATTCTCAACAATCACACCCCAATGGGGTTTGAATCTTGATGGAAAGAATGACACAACAACTTAACCATCACACCATGCCACTATTGGGAATAGAAAAATAAATACAAAAAAATAGATTATTTATGATTTTTTGATAAAAAAAATTAAAAAACATTAAAAAAGGATAACATATGCAAAAGTTATTGATGTTTTAAGTTTCAAAATAAAAGGCCAACTTTGAAAAAATATACCTAAAATTTGAAGAAAATTTTGAAAAAAATAACTTCACTACTATGTGTGCCTCAAAATTAGCTTTCCAACAACTATAAAATTTTAAAATTTGATTAGTAATGAAAAGCTTATGATAATTTTTGTAACAAGTACTTTTTGGAAAAAAACAATGGATGAGAGAATTAGGCTTTAGCCCTTGTCAACTGGCCCCTGGTTGGGCATGTGACCAAGTGTTGGGCACAAGGGGCTAAGAAGTTGGTTTTAAACCCTTTGATTATGGAGTGATTGGTGGTTGAGCAAGACATGTGATTAGGGGCTTTACAATTCTAGAGCTAAGTCCTTGGTCATGCATATGACCTTAGGGATCACAATGACAAAAGAAAAATATCCATGAATTCCAAGATTTATGAAATTTAGCTTAATTCACCAATGTTGTGGACTCGAAATGTTGTAAAAGAAAGTTTATCATAGATTTCAAATGATTTAAAACATAATTAAAATCAATGTTCAATTTTTGTAGGTTTAAAACCTAAGTTAAATCCCTTGAATTTCTAAATATTTTAAAATATAAGTTAATTTTTTTTGAATTTCTAGACTTTAATAGTTTTAAACAAATCCCAGCGCATGCTTTGCAAATTCAAAATTTCTAGAGATTTTTGTGGTCATTCATGGTGCAGAAAGGTGGGGGTGCCCAACAGGTTTCCCCATCCAAATCAGTTGCTTATGCGATAGGGAAGGATGATGGCAAGGTTATTCCCATGGCACAAAAAATTGGAGAGAATACCAATATGGTTTCATCGTCTTTTGGGACTTTTACTTGAGAAGCTAAAAAGGCTCTTGCTTCCCCCCTTTTGGTCTAGATTCTTTCTTCGTGGAGGAAGATCCGACTTCGTACGTGGAAAAACTAGTTGGCAGCAAATCTATAATTTTATAGAACACTAGGGATTTTAGGCCTATGTAGGCTATCTATTATGTGGAAGGCCTAGAGATAGTTGTTCCTGATGATATCATGAATGAGATGATTGTGGGTCTCTAGGTCTCTCTAGTGGGTAAATTTCTAGCTTTCAGTCCAAATATAGATCAGGTTAAAAAATAGGCTGATTATGTTTGGAAACTTAAAGGGATTGTCAATGTAACTATAATGGAAAATGGTTTGTTCTTTTTTAGCTTTTTCAATCATGAAGACTTGCTAAAGGTTTTAATGGGAGGTTCATGGGACTTCGATAAGAATTTTAAGAATTTCTTATCATTGTGCAAATGGAAGCCTAGTTTGATCCCTCATTGGATCTTGGCTAAGTTGCCCCCACTTGGATAAGACTTTTGGGGCTCCCATTGGAGTTTTGAAATCTTAAAATTTTCCAAGAAATTGAAAACTCTTTTGGTCATTTGATAGCAGCAGATAAAATAACTCAACAGAAATCTAGATTAGTGTTCACAAGGATTTGTGTTGATTTTGTTGTTAACAAGATCCTTCCCTCCTCTATTTCCCTAAAATCCAGGTTTGGGGTTTGGAATCAAGTTATCAAATATGAAAATGCTAATATTTTCTGCTAGATTTACAAGAAGTTTGGACACCTAAATGACTCTTGTATGAAATAGTTAATAGATAAAAATAAAGAGATAGCAGCCCAACGAAATAAAATTGTAGATGACCAGTCCTTATCTATAGCACATAAGAAGGTAAGGGAGGAACAAAAAGAGGAATTAAAAGGGGGAAAATAGTTATGAAAAATAACCATCAGATATCTTGATTGAAAAAGGTTTAGTGTCTGAAAATGATGTTCAAAACAAAGATATATATTTAAGCAATAAGTCTAAAATGGTTGATCATAAAGATCACTTCATCTCTTCCTCTCCAAAAGGTTTCAAAGAGGGAGAAATAGCTTCAAGCCTAAATAAAATAATTAGTGTGGAGGATGTTACGATCGACAAATATAAGGATGAGGACTGTGTTAGTTTGCAAGGGGGTCATAATAAAGTCTTACAGGATCTCATAGCTTTGTTGGGATTTGGTGAATTTGAGTCTCATTCTCCTCCATTGAAATCTATTGATGGATATTTTGAGGTGGAATGGACCTAGGTTAATGGGAAACCAAAAAAGAAAAAGAAAGAAGATGTTGGAGGAGATCAGAAAAAAGGGAGACCTTCTCAAAGGGATACTCGGGCTCAGGAGGCTTCTCATGAGGTGGCCTTTGGGAAATAGAAAACTCTGGATGGCCTCTAGAGGTGAAATAAATATTTAAGAAGTAAATTTATAGGGGGATCAACCTTCGATGGTCAATATTAGTATATTGACTGTTATATTTTGAGTTTGGTGAAGTTAATGTCCCGGAATGTCCAAGGGTTGAATATCCCCTTCAAACAACATATAGTAAAATGTTGTATTATAGACCTAAAAGTGGATATTTTAGTTATCCAAGAAACAAAAATGCAACAATCAATCTTTGAGAAAATAGTAAAAAATATTTGGCCTATGGCAGAGTATTGTGTGAGTGATGTAGATGGGGCCTTAGGAGGATTAACTATTCTATGGAACCCTGAAAGGATAAAAGGAGTTACAGGAAACATAGAAAAATAGTTTGGAAACTGTGATGGAAGACTTAAAGAATTCAGTGAAATGGAACCTCATAAATATTTATGCCCCTAATAATAGGGAAAAAAGAGCCCATCTTTGGGATTCTTTATCAGATCTTATTTTTTATGGTCAAAAAGATTATTGGATGCTCAAAGGGGATTTCAATACTCCTTTATTTCCCTTAGAAAAGTTGGGTGGCTTGGAGGATTTCTCAGATAGTGTGATGGACTTTGTTGATTTCATATCCTCTCAAGGGTTGTTATATGTTGATCTTCAAGGGCCCAAGTTTACCTATTCAAATAGGAGACAAGGTAATAATCATATTCAAGTTAAGTTGGATAGGGTTCTTATCTCAATTAGTTGGGATATTCTTCCAAAGTTGAATCTCACTACTCCTCCAAGAACGAGATCTGATCATAGTGCTCTTCTCTTGAATTGGGAGGAGGTGATTTCCAAGGGTCCCTATCCCTTCAGGTACGAAATCATGTGGAATTTTCACCCTCACTTTAAGGATATCATTCAAATATGGTGGAGCCTCCCTTTTCAAGGCACTCTGATGTATTTCTTATCTCAAAAACTGAAAAGAATAAAAAATAAAGTTAAAGGATGGAACAAGATCTCATTTGGAAACATCTTTTACAAAAAGAAGACCATCTTATCTAGCTTGAAGGAAATACAATAAATAATGGAGAATGGAATTACTAAAGATGAGACTTCTAAAAAAGAAAGGAAGCTACAAATGGAATGGATTAGAATATCAAAAATGGAGGAAACCTTCTAGAAATAGAAGTCTAGGATTTAGTGGCTTCAAGAGGGTGATAGAAGTACAAAGTTCTTTCATCAATCCACCATGAAACAAAAAAAGAAATAATATAAGATCCTTGGTTAAAGAAGACAACTCTATTTTGACAAGAGAAGATGTGATAGCAGATGATGTTGTTTCCTTTTTTAAAGACACTGATGGTGATCATATTTGGATATTGTTGGGATGGAGAAGCTTCTTGAAGTAATCTCAAATGTGATCTTAGATTAGGACCTTAAGGATACAAGGAAACCTATTTTGCTACATGAGGTTAAAAGCACATTTTTTCATTTGGATCTTTTAAAGCTCATGGGCCAGATGGCTTTCCTCCCACTTTTTAAAAAAATTTATGGGATGTCACATATGTAAATCTTTTAAATGTTGCTAGGGAATTTTTTAGATTGGGAAGGCTACTTAATCAAATAAACTCCACTTTATAGTGTTGATCCCCAAGAAAGATGATGTTGCTTCCTTATAGGATTATAGACCCATAAGCTTATGCAATACAGTGTACAAAATATTCTATAAGATCATGGTTAATAGGCTAAAAGGGGTTCTTGGTAGCTGATTTCTTCAAATCAAAAAGGTTTTGTAAAAGGTAGAAAAATTCTTGACGTCACCTTAGTAACTCATGAATACATTCAATCTTTGGAATAGAGTAAGAAATCGAGTATGGCTCTAAAATTGGATATGTCAAAAGCTTACAATAGAGTCTCTTGGTTGTTCTTGATCACTGTTCTTGAGAAGTTTGGTTTCAAAGGGATATTTTTTAAGTTGATAAAATCTTGTGTCTCTACCCCTAGATGTTTTTTCCTCATCAATGGGGTCCCTAAAGGGCTCTTCTCTTGTGGCAGAGGGCTAAAACAAGGTGATCCTTTATCCCCTTATTTTTTATAATTTTTGTATAAATTATTGGAAGAAACATACATAAAAACTGGATCAAGGATTTGTTAAAGGAGTTAAAGTTTCTTTGTCTTTGCATCTTTCTTCTCATCAGTAGTTCGTAGATGATACTATTATTTTTGGAGCTGAATTAGTGGTAGAAGCAGCCCATTGGAAATCTACTCTTCAAGATTATGCTGAGGCCTCTGGTCAACACATTAATTATTCCAAAAGTAAGATTTATTTTTTCAACACAGATTTGATGATCAAAGTTAGGGTTATGAGGATGTTAGGATGTCAAACTGTTATTTTTTATCCTCCTATTTTGGCATTCCTTTAAGCACAAAAAATCATCCTAATAACTATTGGAATGGTATCATTGAAAGAATTCAAAAAATATTGACAATATGGAAAGGCATGTTAGTAGTGGTTGTCATTGATGTCAACACTTGATGAATTGTTTGTATCAAGACTTGAGACTAGTGAATGTTTGGCATTGATTTTTATTGATGAGTTGGTTGTCTTTTATGTCAACACTTCATGTGTTGTTTGACGTCAATTGTCATAGTTGATGTTGTCTTTTGTGTCTTCAACTATATGTCGTTACTCTATGTTGCCAAAGTTCATGGTTGGATGCCATGCCTTGTTTGATGATTAATTATTGCTATCAGTAGAGTTGATTTCATGATGATATATTAAGATGAGGATTATAAGTGTTTTTGATGATGGAGAGATTTTGTTGATGGACTATAGTATGTTGTATTCTCTCTCTTGTTGGTCTTGAAGAAGTATGTGTTGTTACAAGGTTGTTCTGGCCTCCACAAGTGGGTAAGAATTTTATGTTTTAGAATGGTGCTATGAAGATTGTTTGGGAGAATGTTATGCATTCCTCCACTGTTGGATATATGGTCTTTCCATTTGGAATTCAGAGTTTATATTTTTTGTATGTTGGCACTCCTATATTTTTAGGTCACCAGTGTTGTTGAGGAGGTTTTTGTTAATTGCAGAAGGTTGGAAGTGTTGTTGGTTGTCTGGATTGGTCAAAAAAATGCTCCACATCTATTTGTATTGATTTTTCTCCTCTTATGTCTTGGTATATGTGATCTCAGTTTTTGTGTAGTGTCTTAATTCAAATTTTATGTGTTGAAGTGGTCTACAAGGTTATATGTTCAAGTTCTATCTCATGGTTGTGTATTTTGTGCTTTTGGGATGAAGTGTTATGTTCCTATTTGGTTTGCAATAGCTGTTGATGGAATAACAATATGAAATAAGTGTCTAAAACTGTTTTTGTATGTTCAAGGAACATTTGTTTTTGATCCACACATCAGTGGTTGATTTGTTTTGGTACTGTATTATGTTTGAGTTGATATTTTATAAATTTATTGATATTTGGCCAATAAGGCTTGTTCTCTTGCTTGTGCTATGTGATTGAGGGTTTGTACCAACATATGAAGTTGTGTTAAGAGGTATTTAGGTCCTGACCTATCCTGGTTAGAACAACATTGAGTGAATTTAATTGAACATATGTTTTGGGTCGATTGGTATTGTGTTACATGTTTTATCTACATGTTTCCTTGTTGTTGACTTGAGTTGATGTGCGCTAGCATGTGAGTTATTTGGGAGATCACATTGGAAGATTTAATAAAGTTGTTTTTGGTCCTCTCTATCCTTGGATAGAACCACTTTGATGTTTTGTGTCTGAATTGTTGAAATTATTTTTTATCTTCTTTCTGGCGACCTAATTGATGTTTTTTGATCTTGTAGTGGATATGAATGAAAGATCAAATCAATTGTAAAGTGGGGGAGTTTGGAATGTAATTGAATATCTCATAGAAGAAGTGTGAAAGTGTGTAGAAGATAGATCAAATAAGCTTTAATGCCTCAATCATCAAAGTGTATTGTTGACATATTTTGTAAATTTTAAACTTTCATGTATCCTACTTTGAGATCTTATCAGGTCTTTATATCTTTCTCTAGAGTTGTGTGCTTTAGTCTACAAGTCCTTTGTATCTTTCCCTAAGGTTGTGTGCCTTAGTCTACAAGTCTTTTGGAAGTGATCCCTATTTTGTAAGCAGTGAGCTTCATATATTTTGAGTTAACTCTCACTAAGGTTTTTCCCTCGTTGGGTTTTCCACGTAAATTTGGTGTCATCTTGTGCATGTGTGTTCCTTGTTTTATCTTTCTTTGATGCTGATATGATTAAAGGTTGAATTGTTGTATCTTTAATATTTGTTGATCTAGTTAAGGGTTGTTGAACATGTTAAGAGATTAAATTACTATATCTTTCATTGTTTTTGATTTTTTTATGGGTTTTTGGTTTGTTTAAGAAGTTGGAATTGTGTTGAAGGTCTTAAGTTTCAGAGGGGTTTAAGTTTTTTTCAAGATAATGATTCACCCCCCCTTAATATATAGTGTGTTTAACAATTAATAATAGAGCCAAGTTCCTCTGAAAATATTAATCGCTCGAGGAATGATCCAAGATGGCACATGATGGATCATACAAGAGTCCTAGGTTTGTTGGGACTAATTACACCTTTTGGAAATTGAGAATGTAAGGCCATCTAAAATTTCTAGGGTTTGGTTTTTAGCAATCAGTTAAGGATGGTTATGTTGCTCATGCTACTCCTCCAACATATCCTATTGAAATTAAGTTGTATGAGAGCAATGCCAAGGCTGAGAAAGCTATTTTGTGTGGGTTGGCTGATTCAAAACTTTTGAAGGTGATGAATTATAGTTTTGCTAAGGATGTTTGGGAAAAACTTAGCAGCATCTATGAAGGAGATACCAAAGTAAAGAAATATAATATGTAGATCTTCAAGAGTAGATTTGAGACCCTAAGGATGATAGAGGATGAAGACATTGCAAGTTAAATGCTCTGGGTGCATGAATTAGTTACTAGCATCACAAATCTTGATGGAGAAGTAAAAGAAAATGAGATTGTGAAGAAAGTTTTGAGATATCTCCCTAAATATTATAGTCATAAGGTGTCTGCTACTGAAGAATCTAAGGACTTGGATAAGTATTCTATAGATGAAATGTTTGGTGCTCTCACAACCTTTGAAATGAGAGAGTTTGACAAAGATGTTCCAAAGAAGGAAGCAACATTCAAAGCCAATAAAAATATACAAGATGAAGTAGCTAATCAGAATGTCGACTTTGATGAGGTTGATGCAAATTTTGTAAGAATATTGAAGAAAGGAACCAAAAAATACAAAGGTAAGTTACCTTTCAAGTGTTTCAATTATGGAAGGATTGGTCATTTTGCATCTAAATGTCCCTATAAAGAATTTGAAGATGGTAATAAAATAGATAAGGTGAAAAGAGGTCTTTATTCTAAGGAAAGAAGTGGCTCCTTAGAAGATGAGGACAATGATTCAAATGATGAAACCATATTCATGGCATTGAAAGACAAAAAGTGAAATATTGGAGAAAGTAAGAGTACCTTGCAGGCTGATAAGGTTAATGAAAGATCAATGGCAATATGGACTACCTTTCATGCAAAGGAAGAAGAAAATGCTTGATTAATTGATAGTGGTTGCTCTAACCACATGACTGGTGATAAGAGAAGGTTCATTAGTCTTAAGAAGGTTAATGGTGGAGTTGTTAAGTTTGGTGGTGATGAGTCTACACAAATATGTGGAAAAGGAGCTATAACAATTGATGGAAAGAACATGACTGAGGATGTCCTCTATGTTAAAGGTTTGAAACATAATATTCCTAGTTTCAGTCAAATGTGCATCAAAGGATACAATCTCACTTTTCATGCTAATGGTTGTGAGATCAGGAATGCAAGGTCAAGAAGATTAGTTATTGAAGGAACAAGGACAAATAGTAATGTCTATCATCTAAAGGAGGTAAATGGTAGATTCTACTTACTGAATTAGTCCAATGAGTGTTGGCTATGGCACAAAAGGATGGGACACATCAATTTTTACAATATGGTAAAGATCAACTCTACTCATGCTATAAGAGACATGCCTAAGATAACCAATCCTGCAAATACATTATGCAAAGAGTGTCAAAAGGGAAATAAAACAAGGACAAGTTTCAAGAGCAAGGAGTGCTTTGCTACAGTTCCATTGGATTTGATTCATACTGACCTATGTGGATCTACAAGAACAAGGAGTCAACAAGGTGAAAGGTATTTCATGTTTCTTATAGATGATTACACTAGAATGACTTGGGTTACATTTTTAAGAGATAAATTAGAAGCTTTTGATAAGTTTAAAATCTTCAGAGAAAAAGTTGAGAATGAGACGGATATTAAGATCAAATGCTTAAGGTCAAATAGAGGAGTTGAATTCACTTCAAATGAATTGAAAAGTTTTGTGAAGGACATATGTTTGCTCCTAGGACCCCTCAACAAAATGGGGTAGTGGAGAGGGAGAATAGGCCCGTGAAATAGATGGATAGGGCTATGATGAAAGATGTTGATTTTCCCGATTTGACTTAGAAGGAAGCAATTCATACTGCTAAATTATTTTCTTAACAAAGTGCAATTGAGGGTCAATAGCACTAAGCCCCTTATGGGTTGTGGTATGGAAGGCCTCCCACTAGTAAATACTTTAGAATTTTTGGCAACAAATGTTGCATTAGAAGAGATGAAGAAGACCTTGGAAAGTTTGACTCAAGGTGTGATGAAGGAATCTTTCTTGGTTACTCAACCAGGAGCAAGGCTTATAGATGCTACAACAAGAGATTGGGAAATATTATTGAAAGCATAAATATTAAGGTAAATGAAGACTTGTATCATATCTCACAAGAACAAGAGGTTTGGAGATATGATATACCTCCTTTGATTGAAGAAGAAGAAGAGAAAGAAGAGAAGGAACCAAAACTAGTGAAGGCTCCCAAGGCTCCAAAAAAGTATGTATAGAGGAACCATTCATCAAATCAGATCATTGGAGACAAGAATGAAGGTGTGTTGACCAGGAGAAGGATTACAAGAGAAAGTGAGCAAGTAAATTTTTGCTTACTGTCAAAGGTTGAACCCAAGAAATTTTTTGATGCTAGAAAAGATGATGGTTGGATAAAGGAAATGGAAGAAGACTTGGACTAGATAGAAAATAATTAGACATGGGAGTTAGTTCTCATACCAACTGACAAAAATGTGATTGGAACTAAGTGGGTATTTCGGAACAAGTTGAATGAAGATGGCGAAGTTGTGATAAATAAGGCCAGATTGGTATTTAAGGGATATTCTTGGGTTGAGGGTATTCATTTTGAGGAGACTTTTTCTCCGGTAGCCAAAATGGAGGCAATAAGGATGTTTCTTGCTTTTTGTGCTCATAAGAACTTCAAAGTATATTAGAAAGATGTCAAGTCTACCTTCTTGAATAATGATCTAGAGGAAGATGTATATATTGAGCAACCAAATGGTTTCCAGTTATCATAAGATCCAAACATGGTGTGTAGACTTGAGAAATCTTTGTATGGTCTCAATCAAGATCCTATAGCTTGGTATGCTCAGTTGGATAAGTATTTACTTCAGTAAGGTTTCAAGAAAGGTATTGCAGATATAAATTTCTTGATTGCAGATCGAAATCTTTACATTAAGGTTCATGAAGACAAGTTGTCGATTGTGGTTGTATATGTTGATGACATCATCTTTGGTGGAGATGATTATATGTGTAACAAGTTTATAGAAGAGATGTAAAAAGAATTTGAGATGTCTATGATTGGTGAGTTGTCTTTCTTCCTTGGCCTTCAAATTGTTCAGCAAGATGGTGGAATCTTTATTTCTCAGGCTAAGTATGTAAAGGAGATGTTGAAGAAGTTTAGGATAGAGGATTCCAAAATAGTAGGTACCCCTATGGTGATTGGTTGTCACTTGAGAAAAATTGATGAGTCTTTGAAGGTTGATCAGAATCTATATAGGTCTATGATTGGAGGGTTTTTGTACTTGATTGCTTCTAGACCTGATGTCATGCATGCAGTATGTTTGGTTGTCATATTTCAATCCAATCCTAAGAAAAATCATGAGAAGGCAGTGATTTAAGAATTTTTATATTTTTGAAAGGAACTCTGAATTATGGTTTGTGGTATTAGAAGGACAATAATTTTTCTCTGAGTGCTTACATTGATGTTGATTGGGAAGGATGTGTGGATGACTAGAGAAGTACCAGTGGTAGTGAATTTTACTTGGGAGAGAAATTGGTTTACTAGTTCAATAAGAAGCAAGACTCGGTGTCCTTATCCATAGAAAAAGTTGAATATATTGCTACAACATCTTGCTGCACCCAGGTGCTTTTGATGAAGCAAACCTTGAAGGATGTAAAGGTGGTATATGATGATCCTATTTCTATATTGTATGAGAATACCAATGTAATTAATATTTCCAAGAATCTAGTAATACATTCAAGAACCAAACATATTTCTATCCAGTGTCACTTTCTAAGGGAGAAGGTTGCAAAACAAGAAGTCAAATTGGAGTATGTGCCTACTAAGGATCAGATTGTATATATCTTCACTAAGATGCTTTCAAAGGACACTTTTGAGTATCTCGAGTAGAAGTTAGGGGTTATTTCCCCTCCTTGTTCTAACTAGATGCATAGGTGGTGCACCTATCTAGGGGAAGAAATTTAGGTCATATCATTTTTTTTCTCTTGGATTGATGTGTGATATCCCTCAATGGGAGTTGGTAGTAAGGGTATTTTGGAGAGTTGTGTAGTTGTTAAAAAGAAGTGTTGGTATAAGATGTATAGTGGTTGGTCAAAGGGGGAGAATATGTTGTTTTAATTGAAGATCTTTGGCCCCTTTTCCTTGAAGTTAGAGAATGTGTTGTTATTTTATTATGCAAGTGTGTGTGGCCCTTTGTCCTTGATCTAAAAGGGGGAGAGTGAGCAAGTGTGTGTTGCCATCAATTCCAAAGGGGGAAATTGTTCGCAGTGGTTGTCATGGATGTCAACACTTGATGAATTATTTGTATCAACACTTGAGATTGGTGAATTTTTGTAATTGTTTGTCATTGATGAGTTGGTTATCTTTGATGTCAACACTTGGTGTGTTATTTGACATTGATTGTCATTGTTGCTATTGTCATTGGTGTCTTTAGTTGTATGTTGTTGTTACGCTACATTGTTGAAGTTCATGGTTTGATGTCATGCCTTGTCTAATGATTAATTGTTGCTATCAACAGAGTTGATTTCATGATGATATATTAAGATGAGGATTAGAAGCATTAAGATGAGGATTAGAAGTATTTTTTATGATGGAGAGATGTTGTTGATGGCCTATATCATGTTGTATTCTCTCTCCTATTAGTCTTGAAGAAGTATCTTTTGTTGCAAGGTTGTTATGTCCTCTACAAGTGGTCAAAAGTTTCTATTTTAGAATGGTGTTGTAAAAGACTATTTGGGAGAATTCTCTACATTCCTCCACTATTGGAGATATGGTCTTGCAGTTTTGAATTTATAGTTTGCGTACTGTGGATATTGTACTCCTATATTTTTAGGTCATCAATGTTGCCTAGGAGGTTTATGTTAATTGCAGAAGGTTGGCAGTGTTTTCGGTTGTTTGGATTGGTCCAAAAAATGCTTTGTATTGATGTTTCTCCTTCTACAGATTGGTGGATGTGCTCTCAATGTTTGTGTAGTGTCTAAGTTCAAATTTCATGTGTTGAAGTGGTCTGCAAGTTGATCTATTAAAGTTCTATTTCATGGTTGTGTATTTTGTGCTTCTGGGATAAAGTGTTATGTTCTTGTGTAGTTTGTGGTAGCTGTTGGTGGCATAACAATATGAAACAAGTGTCTAGAAGTGTTTTTGGATGTTTAAGGAACATATCTTTTTTATCCGCACATCAGTGGTTGATTTATTTTGGTACTGCATTGTGTTTGAGTTGGTCTTATATAAGTTTGTGGATATCTGGCTACCAGGGCTTGTTCTCTTGATTGTGCTATGTGCTTGAGGGTTTGCACCAACATATGGAGTTGTGTTAAGATGTATTTGGGTCCTGACCTATCTTGGTTAGAACCGCATTGAGTGAATTTAATTGGAAGTATGTTTTTGGGCCTATTGGTATTGTGCTACACATTTTATCTACATGTTTCCTTATTTCCAAGTTGAGTTGATGTGCGCCAGAATGTGAGTTGTTTGGGATCACATTGGAAGATGTAATGAAGTT
Organism: Sequoia sempervirens; assembly: GCA_007258455.2. NCBI lineage: Eukaryota > Viridiplantae > Streptophyta > Pinopsida > Cupressales > Cupressaceae > Sequoia > Sequoia sempervirens. The sequence continues at coordinate 1,280,678,563 of VDFB02271358.1, read as the reverse complement.
GTTTTTGGTCATCTGTATCCCCTGGATAGGACCTCATTAATGTTTTGTGGTCGACTTGTTGAGATTATTGTTTATCATCTTTCTGGCTGACCTAATTGATGTTTTGTGATCTTGCGGTGAATATAAATGAAAGATAAAATCAATTGCAAAGTGGGGGAGTGGAATGTAATTGAATATCTCATAGAAGAAGTGTGAAAGTGTGTGGAAGATAGATTAGATGAGCTTTAATTCCTCAATCATTTGAGTGTATTGTTGACATATTTTGTAAATTCTAAACTTTCATGTATCCTACTATGAGATAGTGAATCTCATCAGGTCTTTGTGTCTTGCTCTAGATTTATGTGCTTTAGTCTACAAGTCCTTTGTATCTTAACCTAAGGTTGTGCACCTTTTTCTACAAGTCTTTTGGTAGTGATCCCTATTTTGTAAGCAGTGAGCTTCATATATTGTGAGTTAACTCTTATCATTGTTTTTCTCTCATTGGGTTTTCCATGTAAATTTGGTGTCATCTTGTGCATGTGTTTTCCTTGTTTTATCTTTCTTTTCGATTGATTTGATTAAGGGTTGAATTTTTGTATCTTTCATTTTTGTTGATTTGGTTAAGGGTTGTTAAACTTATTAAGAGATTAAATCGCTATATCTTTCATTGTTGCTAATCTGTTTAAGGTTTTCTAGTTTGTTTAAGAAGTTTGAATTGTGTTGGAGGTCTTAAGTTTCGTAGGGGTTTCAAGTTTTTTCAAAATACTGATTTGCCCCCCTCTCAGTGTTTGGTTTGTTTAACAAGGAAAGCTTCTAATCTAAGCTAGTAAGCTTCAACTTTTAAAAGATTCTCTTTGAAATATCCCTGTCTACTATCTTTCATTATTTAATATTTTTTCTTTCATTTCAAATAAAATTGAACATATTCAAAGGAAATTCCTTTGGACTGGTATGGAAGAGAATTCTAGGATTTCTCTTGTCAGCTAGGAAATTTTTTTCTTACCCAAAAAATATGGGGTCCTTGGTTTAAGAAGGTTAAAATTATTTAATAAAGCTCTTCTCTCTAAAATAGGATGGAATTTCCTAGATGGTAACAAAGATATTCTAAAAGAAAATATCTAGGAAACTCCAATCTTGGATGATTTCTATTTTCCTTAGACTTACCAAATGGTTTTTTCATTTGGAACAACTTATTGAAAACTAGGAATGTTATTAAACAAGGAAATAGAAGAAGAGTGGGTAATAGAAGGAAGACTAGATTCTGGAATGACTTATGGAACAATGGCCCTATTTTTTCTTACATTAATCAACTAAACTATATTAAGGAGATACTAACAAGAGTTAATGGGAAATAATTGCATGATTATGTGGATTGGGGAGGAGTTAGTCAGAAATGGTATAATTTTTGGGAATAGTTGATAGGAGGAAGAAATTTAAGGGTAGGGAGACAACAAGAGTGGGATGTTATTTCTCAATTCTTAAGTTATCAAATTGGTAATTTTATGTTCTTCTCATACAATAGGGAGGATGAATGGATATGGATTATACTCCCTTCTTGGTATTTCTTAGTCAAAACTTCTTATGCTATGATAGAGCAACATATGCTCCCATGCTAAACTAATTTCTAAAATAAACTAATTTTGGTGGGAAGTTGTTCATGGCAGTATCCTCACTATTAACAACCTAAATAGAAGAGGTTTTTAGTTTATAAATATATGCTCCCTTTTTTATGAGGATTCTAAAAATATAGAACAAATGTTCTTTCACTACTCCTTTTCCAGAGAGCTCTAGACTAGTGTTCTAAAAATTATGTTAGTTGAATTTGTTTTTCCTAATTCTCTCAAGGTATTTGTAGAAAATTGGAAGAGTTGTCCTTTTATCCATCCTATCATTGAATATTTATGGAATCAAAAAACCCATTCATTTTATGGGATTATGGAAAGAAATGAATAATATAATATTTAAAGATCAAAAGAGAAGCAGTAAGGATGTCTTCTTGAGCATAAAATAACAAATCTAGGAAACCATAAATTTTGGAAATTATGGTTTCTCTGAAAGGATGCCTTCTTATGGTGACTTTAGGATCAAATATAATGAGGGAATAAAGAAAGACTTGACCAAGGTTAATTGGGAAAAATCATAAGCAAAAATTTAACCAAATGGCTACCTCTTGATGAGGGATGAATAAAGCTCAATTTTGATGGCTGACTCAAAAGGGAACTTGGGTATAGATATGGTTGGTGGTGCTATAAGAGACCACAAAAGCTTTTTAATTAAATTTTATGCTAATAATTTAGGTATCTATACTAGCAATGTGGCAAAAGCAACTATTCTTTGGTGGGGTTTGAAGAGACTTAAAGATTTGGGTTATTGTTAGATACACTGGACAACTAAGAGGGGGGGTGAATCAATTGTATACTTTTAAAACATTAGAAATCCTCATTAACATTCAAATCTACATTAGTTCTTAAAACCTTATCCACCATTAAACCCTTAGCATGCATCAACATATTGTAAACATATAAATAAGTAATGCAAACACATCAAACACATAAGCACACCAAATTTATGTGGAAAACCCAAGAAGGGAAAAGCCATGGTGAGGATTAGCTCACTAATATACGAATTTCAACACTAAATACAATAAGGCTCACTACCCAAAAAGATAAGAAAGGCTCACTATCGATGGATCATTGCCAAAGGACTCACTATCCAGAAGTAAGAAGAAAGAAGGGGTGGCTCACTACCAATTTGAACTGCTAATCAATGCATCTCTCATATGCTGAAGGTATAGTCCCACTAAAGCATAAACAACTCATCAAACAGATTGAAATGTAGACACCTTCTGCTCACTGCATTAGGAAGTCATAGGAATTAAGGCTCACACTCATATCAACACACTTGATAACTTTTGCATCTTTCACATCACAAACTTTTCAATTAATCCACACAAAAATTCACTTTGCATTTATACCCTCCTTGACCTAAAACAATCTCAATTAGGTCAGCCTTAATGAAACGTATACACCTCAACCGTGTAACACCAAATAGGTTGGAACCAAACACTTCCACAATATAATGAAGCCAACCAATCCACTACTTAATTGGGACCCAAATCTACATCAATATACTTCTCAAAACTTCCTCAAACAACAATTATCCTCCACAATTAGCACTAGCATGCTAGGTCAGCCAAACTTGCATTAACACTAACAAGTGACACCAACACACACCTCTCAAGGTTTGGAAACACCTTGCGAAACACACAGAAACATTCCACACTATTCATACAACATCTTAGAATACTCCAGCACCATCAGAATATTCTACATAACCACTTGAAACTCAAGAACACCTTCATTTGTGTAACCAAACATATTGTCACAAACAACCAATACACTAGACAACCTTGTAGAATAATTCAAAACCTAAAACTTCAAGGAAAGGTAGATACAAACATTATAAGAATGTCCTAGATCTACAACACCAGAAAATTCACTATGGAGAAAGGTGGAGCAGTCTCATTTCTCCTAGAAAACACTGCTTTACAGTTCACACACTAGTGAACACAACTTATTTTGCCACATGATCCAAAAATTAAAACTTTAGATATAACACCTCTGAACACTTCTGAACATAACATCTAAACTACATGGGCACATCTTCAAGCATGAAGAAATGCGGAGCAAAACATTGAACACCACTTTGTCACACTGAACTCTCTTTTATTCATTTTTTTCTCAAAAGCACTTGGAAACCAAGTGAACCAACTTCATCAACAACACTACTAATATCTCTACAACATATCTTCATCATTTCAACCACACAAAAGGTTGATATCCACAAGCACTTACTCATTATTGCTACATTAGAGGTTGACACCAGTGATTATACTAATGACAACATAATACAACCAACACACTTACTTTCTCAAGGGTTGACATCAATGCAACAATGCTCTGTTGACATCAATGAAAAACACGTTTCCAACAATAATCTAGTTGTTATAGAAGGAGATTCCAAATTGGTTATAGATATTCTTAAGGGAGACTTTGTTGTCCCCTGGGTAATAAGAGATCAAATGGAAGATTCAAAAAGATTAATGGGGAGCTTCCTTCAAATTAAAATTTGAAACTTGTATAGGGAGGGTAACAAGGTAGTTGATGTTGCTTCTAATGAGGGGATTTCTTGCTCCCATTGGGTAAGCTAGAATTATAATCAAGCCCCTCAAAAAATGAAAGAATTAATATCAAAAGAGAGAATTGGGATCAATATAATTTTTAAAAATTACGATGTTATGTGTTGCTTCCAAGTTGTCTAAGAGCAAGGTGAGACCAGAGGATTTATGGTCCCTCACCCTTACCATTAAGAACTATTACTAGTCCAAAATATTTTAGTTTTTCATTTTTCAAGAAATTGGAATAAAGATACAAAAGGGATTGGTTATGATAATCATAATAAGAATGAGTTTTTATTGTGTCATGTAGGAATGATTTCTATTACAGAGGTGTATCAGTTATCATTATTATTAATCCTTTAGTTATTAAAAGATGGAAATATCAAAATCCTACTATAAAGGAGGATGGTTGCATTATTATTCAAAAAAGGAAGGGTAATGGTTATTATAGAATGATTTATAATGTCGATATCTTAAGTAGAAAAAGGATTTCCTCCTATTCTTTCTTCACAAGCACACAAAAGAGGGGCTAAATATTCATTCAAATCTTAAAGATACGTCGGTGGGATATGTAATCATGTAAAGGAATGTAAAATTTATTTTCAACATGATCTCTACATTTATTCCCTTGAGTAAGATTAATTAGCATAAGCTTCAATTAAATTACAATACATTAGGAAACTTCAGTCATGACATGTGGTTTGATAACCAGAAGAATCGCATTATTAGCTTGTTTCACTTTATGAAATAAGAGTTTTCTTTATTTAGTTTTTGTTACCTCAAAAAGGGTTATCTTCACAGTCATATTTCTATTATTCTCCGTCAAAGTGGTAAGGTGACTAGGTTTCTAGGTTTTCATCTGGATAGTGGAATGTTTTAGGAAGAATAATGGGAGGCACAAGGAAGCATTCATAGCCCCTTTTGTGCATCCCATTAAAACAAAATGCAAACTATGGAAGATCTTTGGGGAATTTCGTATAACAGTTGAGAATGTGTGTCTCAAACTCACTATTGAAACCCTAGCTCAGTTGCCATCAAACTTAGGCTTCCTGAATTTTTGCATTCAGTCTTTACTGCAGTATCATAGGGTGCAACTAAGAGGGGTACTGGCTAGCAGTGTTACCTGCCATCCCACAACGGTCTTCATCAGCCTGTGCGGGTGTGTGGGGCCATACCGCCACCCCGCAACAATCCATGAAATGGATGGCAGTAGAGCGAGGGCTATCCCACCACTCTGCAATGGTGGTTGGAGAGGTTGGAAGGTGTGCGGACCATCTCGCCACCTCGCGACAGTGATTGAGGAGGCTTGCGGTGGTGCGGAATAGATCCCATTGAGATGAGATGAACGATAGGTTGGTGGTAAAGATTCATCAAGGAGATAGACACATATTGGAGGGAGTCATCATAGAGTCTCTTAGATATCCCAATGGAAGGTACTGGCAACGGTGAAGGGTTGTGAAGAACTCTTTGTCAGAGGGAATGATGAATTTTTCCAGGACGTAGATGTTGGTCCCTTCGACATGGTGATGATGCTTGATCAACGACTATGATCATGAAGATCTAATGGTGCCTGCTAGCCCGTGGCATTTGTGGTGGGACCCTTTTTGTGCCTCACGGTGGAATGGGGAAGGATGGATATTGAACAGGGTGTTGATCAGACGATGCATGAAGTTGGTAGTGGGTCCTATGATGCAATCCAAACACGTGGTGACATCTTGATTGCTTCACATCATTGTTGTGAAGTGAAGTGATAGGATGGAATGATAGGCATATCAAAGTGACCATGAGAATTCAGAGAGACAAGGTTTCATGTCTCTTCGACATTTCGATAGGATTTCGATGGAGGCAGAAGGTAATGACGGTTATGTCATTTATGACCATTCATCTATTATGGAAGTTGGAATGCTTGAGGAGTTTGTATTGAATGTTGTAGTGCAGATGGAAGAGAGAGAGAGAAAAGATTGAGCTTCAGAGGGGTTATGCTATCAAATTTTTTCCAGATGGAACAAGATGTAAATCTCCATGTAAAGGCTTAGAGCTTACAATTGTATTGTAACTGTGTATTTTGTTGTTGAATAATACAATGGATCTATGCTTTTGGAGGGTGGGGTTTTTTGCCTGAAAGTGTTTTCCCCATGTCAATATTTATGTTCATGTCTTATGTTCTATCTTTCATGTTTAATGATTCTATTTATTGAATCTGTTTAATGAATGTTGTTGAAACTGGTTGATCTTGCATGATCTAAAATTGCATGAAATTTCCTCTAAGGATTAATGGTGGGAAATAAACTATGCTTGATTCTGATTTATGGAATAGTAGTACATATTTTTGAGGCTTTCTAAAGAAATAAATGTTATCGAAGACACTAATCTCAGATGCTCTTTCTGGGATGAACCAAATTTCCCTTCAATTGGTATAATTGCTAGTGTTTCTAGTTCTAGGTATTCCTTTTGTGAGGATTTCTTAGTCTGTCAAGCTTGAGGAAATATGAAGGAATTGACTAAAGATTGATCCTTTGGTGAGTGGAAGTTGTTTGCTTCTTTTTTTTTAGTTTCATGAGACAACACACAACTTGAAGGATGGTGAAGACAAAGAAAATGAGTTGGTTGTGTTGAAATGATGTGATTTGAAGCTTGTAGTTGATAGTGGAATAATCCTAATGCATGGGGTGGGATTTTTTGCTTTGTGGTTGTGTTGCAATAAATATTTCATATTGGGTGTCTGTGTGAGAGGCTCCCTGATGATATGGAGAAGCTTGGGTTTTTTTCAGATATGGAGTAATGTGCTTATGTTGGGTGTTTTTTCCTAGTATTGGAAGGCATTGTTTTTGTTACCCAATTGAATGTAGGCTATGAAGTTGATCATTGGATGATCTGGAACCTTCTGCAATAGCTTGTCTCCCTCGAATGCATGTACATGTTGGTGGTTGTGGAGTTAGCCTGAAATGGACCTAGAGTTCCTTAACTACTTTTTCCTTTAATGGATGCTTTGTACTTGCATGGCACAGATTCATGTTCCTTGGATTTGAGGATTTTATATATTTTCCTAAAAAAATTATGGTTATGCTCATCTATGATAATCCATTATTCTAGTTAACCATTATGGTGGTTTTTTTCTTCAAAATTTTTGAGTCTTCTAGATGTGAAATGGGTGTGGATGCGCATGGGTGTTTTTCAAAAATAGTGGTTTTGCAGGTTTTACACGATCAAGATAAAACTTATGGTTTTGTGGAGCCGTGGTTAAGCTATTTTCTAGACCCTGGCTTTTGGAGTGTTACCGGATGAGATAGTTGTAGTTCTGCATGCATGCTTCATGCATGGTATGAGGAGGTGAGATTTCTTTCTCTGCATGGGAGTGTTGGTACTTGATTATTCACTCAGCATTTTTGTGGTGATGCTTGGTGGGTTCCTAGACTATGGTGCTTGAGTTGTGGACCTGTTTGGCAAATCATATTTGTGTATGATTTAGTGTCTGAGTCATGTGGTCTACATGACTATTCTTTTTGAATCTCAATTTTGTTGATTACTAGTGCAATGATGGGTTTGCATGTTTAAGTGTATTGGATCTATGAGCTATGTAATTTTGTAGGTGTGTGTAGCCTATTGATTGCAGTGGGATAACTTAGAATTGGACTGTTTATATCCACAAGGTTGATTCACTGTTGATGCAAACTTGTTAGCTAACCTTGTCTGTGGTCACTTGTGCATTGGTGTAGTTGCTTTGAGATGAGAGGATGGATGATGTTGAGTACTTTGATATTCAGTTATGGGGACCTATAGCATGTGTATCATGATGTCATGAATAACTTGGATACACAACTTGGTGTAAGTTTTTGACAGTGATGGTATTTTTGCTTGGTTTGGAGATCTTGGTGCCACTTGGTATTGTTGTCAGATGGACATGTTGATGTGTGGACCTGGAGGATTTTCAGATTAGGAGATGTTTGGCCATGATTCTTGGAGAGCTCAGTTGTCACGATTCAGTGGGAGCTTTAGCAATGACTGTGGATGAATGATATTCTTTAGTGTTGCAGATGTTACTAGGAGAAGCTCTTAGATCCTATTGCTGCAAAAGGGTTCTTTCACATTTTCATGGAAACTACTTGAAGATGTGTAGCATCTCAAATCCATGGAGGACTCTTGTGGTCTTTTGGTTGAGGTGTTGGTGCTTGATAGGTGATGTTGGTTTAGAGTTTGTTTGCTTTATGTCATGGTATACTCTTGTTTAAACATTAGAGTTTCGACATGGTACATTGCTCTTGAGACCATGTCGTGTTCACTTGGAGCATGTGATCTCCTAAGGGGGATGTTTAGTTCATGATGTCATGATAAGTTCTTGATTCAGATGATTGGAGCTTTGACAATGGTTTCATGATTCTTTATGTTTTGGGTGCATTGTTCATATGCTTGAGAACTTCATGATAGTATAGTGATGCATTTGGAGTTTAGCATGAGATGTTTGTCTGTAGGTGATCATGGACACATGGAGAATGAGGTGAGGTTGTATTTCTCTTGAGATGAGAGAAGTGTTGTTGAGATGGCTACTCTTGATGAGATTTCAACAAAAAGTATGAGAAGCCTAGACCTTGGTTGGACGTGAGTTCAAAAGAGACCTATGAGGAGATTTCTCTTGGAGGAGTCATGATTTCTTGTATGTCTTGGAGGAGCATTCTCATTCCCACTCTTGGTCTACTCAGTGGCTTATCACTTGAGAGGTATTTTCCATTTTTTCTCTCACATGCTTTATGCTTTATTTCATAGATATGGATCTTGAGCTACCAATAGATGGTTCTGGAGGATTCATTGTGAGAGATGGATGGAATGGTTATATCCTTGGGATTGCATTTTCATTTATGGTGATCATAGGGGATTGGTAGTGGGATGATTTCCTGAAATGGGAAATGGAGTAGTTTGATATTCTTTGAAAAGTTTACATCCGTGTAGATACATGATGCATATGTTATGTTTTATCTCTTTAGGTTGAATGGGTTTGGATGTTGTTATGAATTTTATATTGGGGTTGTGAAGGAGACATTACTTGATACAGTTGGTATTTAGATGTGTACATAGAAGGGTGTGCTACATGTTTATGATTTGCAGATTTTTCTCTTTAGTTTGGTTCTTCTTCCTGTATGTTCGGATTCATATGACTTTAGATGTGAGATTTATATGTGGAGCTATGGTGATCACTAGTTTGTGGTCATGTGTTGTCACTTGGGTGATGACATGGAGGTTCTTGTATCTCTTTCTTTTTTGGGGTATGGATAACATGGGAGAGCTATGGAAGATTGTTGAGAGAGATATTTCTTGCAGCAGTTGGTTGCAAGATTTCCAGATCATTGCAGATGGTCCTTGGTACTAAATGGTTATACTTTCTATATGTTGTGATTGGTAGACTTGTTATGCCCTTGATATTTTTAGATTTAGCATTACCCATGTAGTGAGAGTTCCTGGATGTGTTTGGTCTTCTTCGACTGGTTGGCACATGGAGCTTATATTTGCAGTTGATGGGTTGGCTATGTAGGTGGCATGAGTTTGCTGATGTGGATACCTTCGAGGTAAGTGTGATTGGATGGATTAGCACTTGTTGTGGGTGCTATTTTCAATCACATGGGTTAATCATTTCGATGGGAGTAGTTAGTTTCTTAATAGTTGTTCTAACTAATGTTCTATCTTGGTTTTTGGAGGGTGACTTCATGGTTGAGTTTAGGTTGAAGCTTTGAATTTGATGTTGTTGATGCTTTTGTATAGCTTGCGAGCATAGTGGAGAGGTAGTAGTATTTTGTAGCCTTTGCTATTAGTTGGATATGATGCTTATGTTCTTTAGACTAGTGAATATACACCATGGCTTATTCCTTTCCTTTGAAGGATGGCTGGAACTGTTGCCTGAGATGGTGGACATCTTGGATGTTGTAGCAAGTGTCTAGGGTGATACAGTGACTTCAAGCATTGGAAGGGGTTTAGTGAGTTCTTTGTCAAGTGGGATAATGTTTAGAATGTGTGTCTCAAACTCACTATTGAAACCCTTGCTCAATTTCCATCAAACTCAAACTTCTTGAAGTTTTGCATTCGGTCTTTACCGTAGTATCGCAGGGTGCAGCTAAGAGGGGTGTGGGTTGGTGGTGTTACCTGTCATCCCATGGTTGTCTTCATCAGCCTGTGTAGGCATGCAGGGCCATACTTCCATCCCACAATAGTCCATGAAATTTTTGGAGGTAGAGCGAGGGCCATCCTTCCACTCCACGAAGGTGGTTGGAGAGGCTGGTGGGTGTGCGAGCCAGCCTGCCACCTCATGACATTGATTGAGGAGGCTTATAGTGGTGCGGTATAGATCCCACTGTCTCACGATGGTCATATGAGATGAACAATGGGTTGGAAGTAAAGCTTCATCAGGGATACATACACATATCAAATGGAGTCATCACAGAGTCTCTTCAATATCCCAATGGAAGGAGCTAGTGGCAGTGAACGGTTGTGAAGAACTCTTCGTCAGAGGGAATAATGGATTTCACTAGGACATAGATGTTTGGTCCCTTCAACATGGTGATGATGCTTGATCAATGACTGTGATCATGAAGATCTGATGGTTCCCACTAGCCTGTGGGATCTATGGTAGAACCTCGTTTGTACCTCGCGGGGGAATGGGGAATGATGGAGATCAAACAAGGTGTTGATTGGATGGTGCACAAAGTTGGTAGTGGGTCCTGATGATGCAATCCAAACACATGGAAACATCTCGTCTGCTTCACATCACTATTGTGAAGTGAAGTGATAGGATGGAATGATATCGAAGTGACCATGAGAATTCAGAGAGACAAGGTTTCATGTCTCTTTGACATTCCGATAGGATTTTGATGGAGGTAGAAGGTAATGACGGTTATGTTGTTTGTGACCGTTCATCTATTATGGAATTTGGAACGCTTGAGGAGTTTTTATTGAATGTAATAGTGCAGATGGAAGAAAGAGAGAAGAGATTTGAGTTTCAGAGGATTTATGTTTTTGGATTTTCTCTAGATAAAACATGATGTAAATCTTCATGTAAAGGCTTAGAGCCTGCAATTGTATTGTAACTATTTATTTTGTTGTTGAATAATACAATGGATCTATACTTTTGGAGGGTGGGGTTTTTTACCTAAAAGAGATTTTCCCATGTAAATCTTTGTGTTCATGTCTTCTATTCTATTTTTCATGTTTAATTATTCTGTTTATTGAATTTGTTTAATGCATGTTGTTGAAATTGGTTGATCTTGCGTGATCTAAAATTGCATGAACTTTCGTCTAAGGATTAATGGTGGGAAATAAACTATGCATGATTCCACTTTATGGCATAGCAGTATGTGTTTTTGAGGCTTTTTAAGGAAATGAATGTTACCAAAGACACTTACTGATCTCATACGCTCTTTCTGGGATTAACCAAATTTCCCTTCAATAACACCCTTGTTCCTAGCTATGTAGGGATTCAATGATGAGCTTACTTCAAAATTCTACAACTCCTGGAAGGAGAAAAATGTCTCTATTGGTAGCATATGCTTTGAGGTGAGCCCTAAAATTATTAGGGAGGTGACAGGCATAGAATGAAAAGGAATTAAGGTGGTGAAATTCAACAATGGCAACTATCAAAGGTTCATTGACAACTTCTTTGAAAAAGGAGAAGTTGTAAGATTCCAAAATGGCTATAAAAGAGAGAAGCTACCAATATCATTTGGTTTGGTAAGCTTAATATCATGCACTATTTCACTTTAGAAGGGAGATTTAAAACAATTCATGGGTACCACTTCCCATTTTTGAACCACATCTTCCATAAAGAAAAGATCAATATATTGTTCTTCCTATTGTCTTCCTTTCACCTTTGTATTGCCAAGGGGGATTCTCCTCCTCTACAATAGGAATTAATTCTAACCCTTTATAAACATGTGTTGTCCAAAACCCCACAGTCAGGCCCTGCTTATTTTGTTAAACCTAGAAGTAATCCCCTCTTTTCTTTGAATAACCCCTCTTCGGGAAGGAAGCCTAACCCCAAAAAAGGTATTTTGAAAAATGCTACTTCTCCAACTCCTTCCTCTAATGAAAAGCTATTAAATACTACCCTTCAAAAAATACAAAATCCATTTAAACCCTAATTTACAAAAATAATAATTTGGGACCCGCTATGAGTCAATGGTTTAAGGAAGAATCTATTGAGATTTTTGATGAGGGTGAAACTAGGGAGCAACATGATAAAAGTGGCAGGACATGTGAGAGATGGTCTGCCTGCTTAGCCAATGTTAGTCATAAAAATAGAGGCAAAGATAATAAAGGTAAAAATTTAACCTTTGATGAGGTGGTGAAGAATTCCTTAGAAGAGGAATACTTTCCATATAATGAGGAAGAAAGTCAAGATTACAACTTGCATGAAGCAGATGATTAGAAGATCCATGAAACAAAAGAGGAAGATAACAATGAGGAAGAATCTAATAAAATCAAAATGAATGAGATGGACATAGGAAATGAGGATGAGGTGAAAGAGATAGAAAGAGGATAGGAAGAAGAAAATGTTAAAAATGAAGGAGACTGACCTGAAGTCTCTTCAAAATATAAAAGAACATATTAAGGACTTGAAGGGTCACATCTCTAATATTGAATCAAAAATTAAAGTGACATTCTGAAGGAAAAGATAATAAATTCGGGTAATGATATTAGTAGCATTATTTCTATATTTGAAGAAATTATGCACCATGCAATGTTTGGCAATGTTATAGGAAATTCCAATTTGAGGAAACTGGAGAGAAGGATGGGCATGAATCAGAAGGGAGAGGCCTAGATGAAGAACATAATGGAAGACTCTGAAACTAGTTGGAAGGACCCCCTCGAGATACTAAAGGTAGATTTGGATCTTATCAACAGTCCTAAGGAGTAATGGTTCTTGTTGTTCTATTAATTTTAAGTTTTTTCCCAAATGCCTATTTAATTTTTGCCTACGTGCACCTTATGCTATATAGTTTTTGGTGAGGCCTGTTTAGTTAGTTGGGATTGCAGTGCCTTTTTTTTGCTTTGATTATTTTTTTTTGTACTGATGGGACCAATGCCCTTACCCTTCTCTTTTATCAAAAGCAAATCCCACATATATTTTTCACTATTTAAAATACAAATAGGAAAACATAATGCAAACAAATTGGAGACTTGAAAATAGAATGCAATCAAACTTTATTTTTACTAAAACCCTTGTGTATAGCTTCACATGTATACTCCATAATGGATATATATACCTATGTATACACTATGTGTATACACTCTGGTCTGTATATCTTCTCTACTCTCATGAGCATGTGAGGAGTATACATAATAATTTTCTATCTTGTGGTACACTATTGTACAATATATATGTAGTGAATATAACTTTGTTCCCTATGTGATAGGATACCTTATGTATATTTCACAAAGATGTATATTTATTTGGTATTTTTTATGCTAAAACCTTGTGTTGAGTATACCAAAATATTGTATATATTCTTAAAAGAATGTGAATACATCAAAGCAATGTGTATATGCTCATAATACATTAAAAAATGAAATTGTGTATACTTCAAATCTTATCCTATGTAGTCATATGTCATTGTCCATATTGTATGGTCATACAATATTCTATACAAGTCAGCTTCAAGGGACCCTGCAAACACCAAAAATTTCTTATGAGAAAAATAACAAGTATTATATGTCAATTTTTTTCTCAGCCGTATATAATTGTGAGCTTTATTTTGACCTCAAATGCACATAGGAGAATTTGATGCCTATAACCACTCAAGAACCTACAAAAGCTAGTTACTAAAAACTATTTAAAAGGAAAAAACACATAAATGGATTTAGATAAGGGAGGATATCCCCAAAAAAGTTGCTAGAAAGTAAGCAATAATATAAAATTCAACTAGGATGCAAATACAAAGCACATGATTCATATTCCAAAATACTACAAACCTTAAATAGAGCTCAACAAAAGAGTGCAAACAAACATAACAAGAAAAATAAACTCAAATGTTACTACAAACTCCATTTTTTAATGATTTTCTCCAATTATTAGTTGGTATGTGGATGTTCCTTTTCTTGAAATTTGTCTATTTTTTTATCATGTACTTAGATCAAAGTTCATGGATATTTAAATTAGTGAGAATGTGCCTCAATTTATAGAATTTTGGAAGAGGCAACAGATGGTTGAGATCTGATAGTGAGATCAATGGAGTATGATTGATAGTATTTTCCTAGGATCAAGGAGAGAACAAAGGGTTGAGATGGAGGTTTTTGAAATTTGAAGGGCTAAGATTCACTTACTAAATTTGGTAAGTGGTTGCAACCATGAGACACATAAGCCTAACATGTGCACCTAGGAACCCTTTATTCTTAAGTTTTTTGGAGAGAATATTGGAGCCATAAGGACAAGTGTTCTTAGTTGACCTTTATTCTTAGGATAGGTTGAGGGAATATATCCATAATTAATTAATAATATTTCATTATTTTAGCCATGTGTGAGGTGGAAAATACGTTTAAATAGTAATTATTTATTTATTTATTTATAGTGAGGTGAGATGGAAAGGGGGGTTAATTAAATGATAAGATTATTTAATTAAGTGATGGAAAATAGGTAAAGGGGACTTGTCTAGGTGATGTGTTTGTTCAATTACGACGAGGGAACTTGTTGGTTCCTCTTGTGACCATGTTGTTGCACTTGAAGATATTTTCAAAGTGGTAATGAAAATTCTTTAAAATTTGTAAAATATTGAAGGGTAGTCATGTTTCTACTATGAATAATAGAATAAAGTCACTAGTGAATTTGATTAATTAACAACCTATATAGCATTGGGATTTACATTTTTTGAACTTTTTGATTTTACACTTGACTAATTGTTGGGTTGATAAATTGCTAAATTTAATTCTTTCTTTATGAATTAAGGTTGGGAAAAACTTAGTGGTTGTTTTTCCACTCTTAAAGTGGGTTGGTTGAGATTACTAATATCTCAACCATCATATTTGTGCACCTAACTTGATCTTCATGCATTTGTTTTAAAACTTATAAATTTCCTTCACAAAAAAATTAAAAAACAAGTTTGTTTGAGGTTGTTTTGATTGGTTATCCAATATGAATGTGTGTATGGGGTTTAGGGGAGAATGTTTCCTCATTAAAACCATTTTTTCTAAGTCTTGGTAGAACTTGGTGATAAGGACACCCAATATGCATGCCTACCTTATGATACTTTCAAATTTATTTTTAAGATGTCAACGATCACTTAAAACATAACCACGTTTTCATGTACTTGGTAGAGTTTTGGTGGGCTCTAACTAGCTATAAGTGCACTTTTTAACTTAGTTTCTCCTTTATACTAAGTAATTTTTTATGAAAAAAACCATGTTTTAGGTAAATTTTAATAGTGGATTTATGATGCAATAATGAATATAGAGTCTAGTAAAAGAAATATATTTGTACAACCCACAAAAACAATAAAAATACCCACTAATGTGCTCAACATAAATAGATTTAGAAAATAAATGAGATGTCACAAATCAAAGATGTTAGCAAGAAAATCGGGGAAACATAGATAAGAGTTTTGAGCCCCAAGTAATTTTTGAGTGTCATAACTTATACCCCAGACTTGGTCATATAAAGGCAATAATGGTTTGATTTAGATAGAGGATTAACTAATTAACTATATATTCATAAAATTTTAGATAACATCATACATGTAGAATTTCAATAATCATTATATTAATCATATCAATGGAGTACATTCATATATCTTCCCCTATACTTTGTGCCTCTTTCTCTACTTACATATATTCATTAATATATACATTATACATATACCTTATTACATACACTTTACATATATATTCCTGCTTACATCTCTCTTACATTGTTATTCATATCTTTCCCTGTGCATATATCTATAGGATGGGACATGACCCATCTATCTTACCCCTACTCTAGATGGTATTTTTCCAATCTTAAGGTCCACAAGATCTTTGCAGCAAGATGAGGTAGGATTCGCTCGATGGTGTCTAAACTATTGCTCTTTCATGTCAACATCATCCCCCCTTTCAAAATGTTAACTTGTCCTCAAGTCAATGCTAATCTATTAGAAGAATATCCTTATATATATCCTTGAGTTTAGAAAAAGTGTTCTCCCATTGTGTTTTGGCTAAGTGTAGCTATTGGGTCTGAACTTGGATATGCAGTAGTAGATTCTCTGCATCCAGAAGCTTATGGGGGAATTTTTATCTTTTGGGCTAATTGTTGTGCCTCTTGGATGAATCTCATGATATGTGCTAGCCTTAAACTCAATACTTACCTTAGTTTGTGGAATGTATTCTGGACCTTATCCCTTTGATCATGCAACTATTGAAATTGGGCATGAAGTCCATTGTAGACAAAACTAGTACAATGCATTGAGATCTCCTTTAGTGCTTTTTAGAGTGTTGATATGAGACTCTAAGGTAGAGTGTACAATAGCACATTTCTTCCTTTCCTCATCTTTTTTTATCTTTTGATACTCTGCTTGAAGTTTTTTCCTCATTGTTTTCTTTTGTAATTGGGAATCCTTGAGCACCCCATCTACCAAAATTATCAATTTTCTAGCCAAGGGTTGGTATGAGTCCCCTTGGAGATGTGGAAACTTTCTTTGTTTATATTTCACTATCTCTTCTAGTTGGTTTGAGTTATTCACATGAATTTTCAATATTTCATCCCTTGTTGTTTGGTGTAAGATGTCCCCTAATTGGAATTTTTGTAGGGGTGATATGCTCCCAATATCCACTTGTGAGCCTACTAATAAAATTTGGAGTAGCTATTGAGATGACACTAGTTTGATTTGCTTGTGTTTGGCCAAATATTCCTTGGTAGGTTTTTTTGGCCTCTTTGATCTCTTGTTGGACTGTTTAGGTGATGTTTGGTTTCTCTATCATAAGTTTTTCTAATCTCTGCTTGGACTGGATCTCTTTGGTCTATATCTCTATTATCTTTTTCTTATATGGAAGTGTAAAGGTAGTGGTTAATTCCCCAATAGCCATAATTTTTAGTTTTTCCTCTTCATTTCCTACTTTCTCTCTTCTCCTTTTAAGTGTGGTAGTCAAGGAGTCCGAGAATTGATCCATTAGATCCTCCAATGATATGTTGTATGCTACCATGTATCTAATTATTGCACTTTCTATGATCAATTGATTTGGGAGTGTCATATTGGGATATTTCTAGAGGGTCATTTTTGTTGAACACTCAAAATACTAAGAGGTGGGGTGAATCAATATTCTATTAAATCATTCAAACATTATCCATCCAATTACCAAAGAAAATTCAACTGATATAAGAAAAGAAAGCATGAAACATCCACAAGATCACATAACACATGAACACCAATATTTTTACATGGAAAACCCAAAATGGGAAAAACCATGGTGAGTGTTAGCTCACAATATATTATATCTAGATATAGTATATTATAGAAGTGCTCACTACAAGTGGACTCACTATCTAGTAGACTCACTACCCACAAAGAATAAGATAGAAGGTAGAAGGGGTGGCTTACAACCTATTGAACTATTACAAATGCATCTACATGTTAGATTATAGTTTCAATTAAGTACAAAACAATCTTTGCACTGATCAGGATCAATGCTCTACTCTACTCTAAATTCACACAATTCACAATACTCTAATCATATTAGCATCACACACATGTAGGTGGAACACCATACATTTCATCTATTTCTCATCACTCGCTCACCTCCCTCCAAACACCGAAAAAAATCTCCTCTATATATCCACATCAAGTGTAATATCAATTAGGTCATCCTAATTGGATGTAACACACAAAATTGAACTTGTTTTCCTCAAAACATTTCATCTAACCTTCGCACCTTAATTAAAAATCAAATCACCTCAAGATAGGTCGAGATAGACCTAATATAGGTCCTACATAAGATAAGATTACTTGCTCATCCTTAGCAAAACATCAAACGTGTTAGGTCGGCCCCAAATAAGACCCAAACATAAAAACCTTCACTAGTTTACCCAATTCGCAATATGTGGAACTCAAAACACGATGCAATATAGAATTCCTACTTAATTGACATATGAAAGCTTATATTCAAAATCACAACTCAAAATATTCATCCACGAAGGAATGCAGAATATCCCACACCGACATACTATATAGGAAAAGACTGCAATACACCAAGTCGAACTCTATCATTCATAACTTCCAGGATACTTCACCAAACAATAACAACTCTTGGATTTAGATGCATATGATGTTCACCAAATTACTGTTAGAATCGTAGAGTGATATCTCTATTTGCGGTGGAGTGCAGACCCAAAAACTAATGCACTGAACCAATGTATTGACAGGTTTGATACTTTGGAAAATTTCTATGTAGTTGTACTTTTTGGACCAACTTATCTTGTACAAATATCTTCAAAAACACTTCTAAATCATGTTAGAATGATCCACAACAATGTTGACATCAGTGACAACACTAGATCATGCATTATGTACATACCATGCTTATGTTGCCAAACTGCACCATCAATGACAATCTCCTCAATCTTCCAATAATCTCCCCCTTTGTCATTGATGGAAACATGCTCTCCAAAAAAACTAAATATTCTCCAAAAAATTTCTCTCCCCCTTACACATATATTTCTTTCCCAAAACACTCCAAGTATCTCTCCATGTATCTCTCCAAGTATCTCTCCAAGTATCTCTCCAAGTATCTACCCCCCTTTGACATCAATGGAAAAGGGTGTACTGGTACCAACACTTTGCATACTCCCCCTCAGACATATGTACAAATAGAAATAATTTAAAGAATGTACTAACTCCCCCTTAGAAAGTTAGCCAAAAACTTTTGTATCATCCACATATTTACAAAATAATCTGAAAACTTGAAAAATGCATAAGAGTAGAAATAGTCAACCCAAAGATGTTGACCCTTGAAGCTTCTTTAAAATGACTTTCAAAGCAACTTTACGTTCTTCCTATTCTTTCTTTGCTACCACAAGAATTCTATATTGAGACTCAAGCTCAACCAAGGTTTCCTCTCCTTCTAGAGTACTGGGAGTAATATTTAAATTTGATATCTTATCACTACTGGCAAGGGCACTCGAGATAGGTATACACTTCATTTTCACCAAGTCTCTTAGCTTCCCAAAATGCTTGATTATGCCTTCCTTCTCGCTCTATAGGGTAAAGAATTTGTCATGCAAATCTACTATAGCAGTCCAAGTCTGATCATCTCTATCGTGTGTCAGTTCATAGGAACTTGATGCATTGCTTATTTGTGTCTCAATTGAATCCATGGCATCCTTTATGCTTTGTGTGGAATTCGACCACTTCATGCAGTACAAAAACAAGATCTATGCCTCTTCCTCACATGCTTGCACATCCTTCAAACTCTCTTCAACTTTGTTGTGTGCAGATGCACACTTCTCTATAATATCCAACAATTTCATTTCTACAAGCGTCATCTCAACTTTTGTTTCAACTTGTCCTTTTAATCCAAAGGAATCAATCAAGAACTTGAAGTTATCCATTGTAGATAATGATGTATCAATGTTTGTTTTGAGGGTTATCTCCTAAAATTATTTTTACAATTTCATCCATCAATTCAACACTCTTTTGATATGTTTCAATAATCTCTTTTCTTTCTGATGTGTGAAACACATCACCTAGCCGCAACTTATGAATAGGATAAATTTTATCTAGCTCTACATTTCCCTGCTACATGAGCAACTACAATAATTGAGATGAAACAACTGGTTGGAATCTCACTTGCTTGGACAAAATAATTTTTAAAGGATTACCAAAGGAAGATTCACCGAAAGGCTTAGGTAACTTAGCTTCTTCATCCTTTTCGGACTCAATGTTCTCTTCTTCCTCTGCCTTATCTTATTCACTGGAGGTCGTATCTTTACCTTTGTCTTCATCATTCTTCTTCTCTTCATCTCCTTTTTCCTTATCCTTCTTTCCTTTCTCATTCTCCTCATCCTTGTCTTCATATTCTTTTCCTTGCTCTTGTTCTTTATTCACATCATGTTTATCACCTTCACCGATGGCTTGTTCTATGTCTTCTGGAGGAACAGATGTTTCCATATTGCCTTCATCATTGTTTACCAATTGGAGAGTGGACTTGTCCTCTGTATTATCATGAGTAACCAAAGGAATATAGGTGTTATCCTTAGTAGTTTCCTCTCAGATCACTATCTCTTCTTCTGCAACCTTTTCAACTCCATCATTTCCTTGCATTGGTTCTTCTATATTTGGAGGAGCATTTTCTATGTATTCTTCTTTATTAGTAGCTCCAAAATTGATCTCATGCTCATGTTGAGCATCGTCTATGTACATATTTCCTTCCACATTTAGTTCTGGAACGTTGGTATCATCATTTAATCCTTATTCAGTTACCTGGAGTAGACCCAACTTTGTACAAGTTCCTCAACCTTTTCATTGCATTCTTTCTGGATCATATCATGATCATTTTGATCCATTACCATTAGAATATTTATTTTTTATTTAGTTCTTAGCTCCTTGCTATAAATGGTAGCCAATGTGGCTTGGTTTGCTTTAGTCAAGGGAGCACCAACTCTTTCTAGGGCTTCATCTTTCATCCTTTCATGTTCCATTCTTGCATCCTCTCTTCTTTTCAGAAAAAATGTTTCAAACATCATCTGGTATATCCTTCTAAATATTATGCATATCTACCTCAAATAAAATAATGTATTTTACTATGGCTTTAATTATGGTAGCTTTATCTACCTCATCAACTTACTTTATAAATTTCTACAATTTCCTTTAACATTTTATTTTGTACTATACTATTGAATAGTGCTTCAAGATTTATAGGGGAGTGAGGTCTCTCAAATTGTTTTTATTTATGTACTTTTATCGAAGGCTTCTATGTTTCTTTCTACTTCTCTGAAGAAGCCTTCTTGGCTTCCTTCTCCTTTTCCCTTTGCTGAATTTTGAATGCTGCTTTTTCTTTTTCCATTTCCTCTTCACTCTCTATATCTACAATGTCAATTCTCTTTCTTTTTGTGTTGGATTCACCTTGTGAAGCATCACTTCTTTTCCTGACCAGAGGGGTATCATCCTCTTCCAACTCTTCTTCATCAACAACATTGATGCCAATTTCCTTTTGTCTTGTGGCCTTTTTCTTGACTTTCCTTCTTGTAGGAGCAATAGGGGGTACTATGGTAGTAGACTTATTTGCTTCTGCTTTGGTGACATGAACTATTGGAGGGGGTTTCTCCCTTACCAGAGAACTAAATGTGTATTTCCTTTTCTCACCAATAGTAGAAAGAGTTGTGGTAGTTGATCTTCCTGATCTCCTTGAGCTATCAAAGGCTTATGTTGTACTCATGTCAGCTCTATTTCTTTCTTTGGCATACCTAACTCTATCCTTTGAAAGACCACTTTCTTATGCATATATGTCGAACATCTTGTTAACATTCTTTCTCATGGTCCTGGTTTCTTGAATTCTAGGTGAACTTCCATTGATTTTTCTTCATAAGTCCCATATCTTGGCCTATTGGGTTCTTCAGGACTATTCAACAATACCTTTTCACAACCAATAAGCTCTACCTCTAACACTTCATAACCTAGTTTCAAAACCCAAATGGTCCTAGGCTTTACTACTTCCATCATGCAAAAATTTGTGGAAACCAGGAAAGTGATGTCATTTTTGTATCTTTCCACAAAAATTATTGGAATCCTCTATCTCTCATTCATTCTTCTCTGAAATACTCCAAAGAAGGTAGCAAGGGCATCATCCTGGGCATTAATATCTCTAAGGTTTCTCATATAATCTACTATCTGATGTGCAATGGGCCTTGTACTTGACCAGTTAACCATCCCAATCACATGAACTTCCCTCAAGAATTAGAAGAGTGAAAACATCACCAATGTGCCATACTTAAACACATATTTCTTCTTCTTAATTTCCTTTAGATTCTCCATCAATTGTTGCCTAAACAACTCACACATGCCATAATCAGCATCATTATCAACCATTTCATGTTTCACATTAATTGCAGTGGTAGATACTGAATTATCTCTATTGGTATAATAGATTTTGTATCCAATGAGCATAGTTGCATACCTAACAGTAGTACTTCTGATAGGATTAACCGTGAGGGATCTTTGATCAAATGTGGCACTGATTTTCTCCATTACCTCTTTGTTCTTGATAGATTTTAAGATTGGAACTGTTCTAATAGACCATAAACCAATTATCTCTCTTATTACTTCCTTTGTAATCATGTGAGGCCATAAATCCATACAAATTGTTCATGAATTTTTCTCAGTGCCATCCTAATCCACTTGTTGTCATAGAAGAAATTGGGAAATCTTTGCCACACATCTAATTTCTTTTCAACTAGGGATTTGTACTCTGGATTCAAGGAAAAATCCTCTCCAATTAACTCATTTTCCCATAATTCCCCAAGCTTAGTGGGTGAATGTTCATCCATGCTACCATGAATGTATGACCTAATGTCTTTAGTTGGTAAAACCTCATAAGGTATATGCAAAAATACGCCTATAGGATCATATTCTATAGCTTTGGTGGGATATCTTTTAAACTTAGGTTGTGGTTTTTGTAAAACATATATAAATCTTAGTGTCACCATTGTAAAGTGTATTCAATCTGCTTTCAAACAAAAATACCAAAAAACTAGGGTACACAAGAATTATCCTTGTATTTTTGCTTCTATAAAATTTAGCAATATGTACAGGTCTACTATAATTGTTGCATATGACATTTCTTTGAGAATTATTCCTTCTATTCATTTTAGATCTTTATTTATTAGCTTTATGTCCAAATCCATAACATGTATAATAGTAACCATTGAAGGATTAAATCATTCTACCATTGCTATATCCATTCGTCATTTGAATTTTGAATTCATTTGCTTTATGTCCAAATCTTTTGCATGTAAAGCACTGACCAATAAAGGATGGAACATTTTGATTCATTCTACTTCTACATTCCATTTCTCTATGTCCATATTTATTACAAGAATAACAAATACCATTGAAAGATGGGCACCTTTGAGCATTTGATTGTCTAACCAGAGGTCTTCTAGCATTGTTTCTTTGATTTTGAATCTTCCCATTATTCTTTGTATCTTCATTCTTTTCTAGTTCATTGATCTTTTCTACATTAGGTGTTTGAACTGTCTTTGAACTCTCATCTTTTTCAAGTCCCAAGCCACCTTTGTCTTTAAATGATTTATGACCTACAATCAATTCATCAAGCATTGTAGAACTTGTCTTGAATTTTTCCTCATGGCTTCTTGCTTTCTCCAGATATGATCTTAGATTTACCACTTCTTGTTCAAGCCTCATGCATTCATTAGATTTACTTTTCACCATTGCATTTAGACATTTCACAACTCTTTTCTTTTCTTCCACTTGCACTTTCAGTCTGGTTATATCTTCATTTGCTTGATTCAATTGTTCATTGACTTCCTTATGCCTTTCTCTGAACTTCTTGATCGACTCTCTCAATTTTATGATGCATTCATTTGCTTCTTTGAGATTTTCCTTTAGATATATGTTTTCACCTTCAGCCTTGTCAAGAACTTCAAGATCAACTTTGAGTTCTCCATCTTTGTCAAGCATGCAATCTTATTTTGTGTATTCAATAGTAGGAATCTCTTCCAGAGGAATAGGAAACTTTCTATCAGCCATGTGTTCAATCTCCAAGATCTTCCCAAAGCATTCAAGCTCCTTCCAAGGATCCAAGCTCTGATACCAATTGTTGAACACTCAAAATATTGAGAGGGGGGTGAATCTGTATTCTATTAAACCATTCAAACATTATCCATCCAATTACCAAAGAACATTCAACTGATATAAGAAAAGAAAGCATGAAACATCCATAGCATCACATAACACATGAATATTAGGATTTTTACATGGAAAACCAAAAATGGGAAAAACTACAGTGAGTGTTAGCTCATAATATATTATATCCGGGTATAGTGTATTACATAAATGCTCACTGTAGGTGGAATCATTGTCCAATGGATTCACTGCCCATAGAGAATAAGATAGAAGATAGAAGGGGTGGCTTATAGCTTATTGAACTATTACAAATGCATCTACAACATGTTGGATTATAGTTCCAATGAATTATAAAACAATCTTTGCACTAATTAGGATCAATGCTCTACTCTGCTCTAAATTCGCACAACTCTAATCACATTTGCATCACACACATGTAGGTGGAGCACCATATATGTTATTTATCAATCATCACTCACTCACCTCTCTTTAAAGACTAAAAAAAATCTCCTATGTATATCCACATCAAGTGTAACATCAATTAGGTCGGCCTAATTGGATGTAACACACAAAATTGAACTTTTCATCCTCAAAACATTTCATCTAACCTTCGTGCCTTAATTCAAAATTCAAATCACCTCAAGATAGTTTAGGATATACCTAATATAGGTCCTATATAAGATAATATTACTTTCTCATCTTTCACAAAACATCAAACATGTTAGGTTGGCCCCAAATAAGACCCAAACACAAAACCTTCATTTGTTTACCCAATTCACAATGTGTGGAACTCAAAACACGATGCCATCTGTAATTCCTACTTAATTGACATCTAGAAGCTTATCTTCAGCATTACAACTCAAAATATTCATCCGTGAAGGAATGCAAAATCTTCCACACCACATACAGTATAGGAAAAGACTGCAATACACCAAGTCGAACTCTGTCATTCATGACTTCCATGATACTTCACCAAACAAAAAAAAATCTTGGATTTAGATGCATCTAATGTTCATCAAATTACTTTTAGAATGATAGAGTGATATCTCTATTTGTGATGGATTGTGGACCCAAAAATTGACGCACTAAACCACTGTACTGGCAGGTTTGATAGTTAGGCTAATTTCTGTGTAGTTGTACTTTCTAGACCAACTTATCTCGTACAAATATCTTCAACAACACTTCTAAATAATGCTAGAATGACCCAAAACAATGTTGACATCAATGACAACATTGGATCATGCATTATGTACATACCATGCTCATGTTTCAGACTACATCATCAATGACAATCTCCTCAATCTTCCAACAATTTCTAGGACTTCTTTCCAAAAAATACTAATGTATAACTAATCCTCATCTACTAGTAGTGAAAATTTGGGGATAGGTGTGTCCTTCAGTACTACTTGCACCTCCTCCTCTATATCCACTATTTATGGGGAGACCTCCCTATGTTCCTTCTCCTTCCTCCATTTTATTTTCTTCTTCACACTCATTTACAAGAGGGCCTATATTTCATCCTCTTCTGATTGTTCTTTCCAAGGATTTGTGGTAGTGAGTCTCCTCTTCCTTGATTGGCTAGATTTTCCTTTTGAAGGTTCTACAAGAGGAGTGTCAATATAGAGCCTTTTGTACCTCCAAGGAGTGGATGTACTTTGTTCCTCAGTCTCTTTCTTTGGTAGCCCCCACTTCTCATGTAATTTTTCCTAGTTTTTCTCAACATGTTCTTATGATTTCCTTTTGGCTAGATTATCCATGTATTCTTGGTAATTTGTATATATTTCAGCTTGTGGGTCCTTAGGGAGGCTGAGTGTGGAGGTGTAGGAGTGGATATCTATATCTTTCACCTCATATGGGAGTTGGGGTATCCAGGATGTTCTAGGCTTCCATCAACGCATAGTCCTTGTCAACTATAAAGATGATGTCTTTGATGTACTGGCAGACCACGTCATAAGAGATGTGTTCCATATCCTGTAAGTTCTATTGTAGAGATTTGAAGAAGCCCTAGTAGGTTGCGGTGTAGGATGTGGCATCTTGGAAATGTTTCACATGTTCCTAAATTTGGAATGCAACCGGTTGAGTGGAGTCCCAATTCTTTCTTGTAAAGGCTAGGAGTTGTCGCATGAAGTAGAGAGTAAGGTAGATTAATAGTGTCCCATATCTGAATTGGTAGTGATATTTTTTTGTCTGTTGAATTTTATCAAGGAAATCTTGCCACAAGACCTCTCATAGGTCAATGTCTTCCCCATCCATGACCATCTAACAGGTTGCATGAATTGTAGTGGTGATAGCAGAATCTTCCTAGTTTGTGTAGTATACTTTGTAGGTAATGCCCATGATGGAATACTTGACTACTAGATTTGTTATCTTGGTGACATCAAGGCTTCAACCATCATATGCCACTCTGATTAACCATATGACCTCTACATTCATGGAACTTTTTGGCATTACTTCTCCTTATGCCCATAGGCTAGTTATTTCTTTGATGGTGTCTTTGGTGATTCTATAGGGTTGGTCTAGGTAGAGATACTCATCATGGAATCAACTTAATATGATCTAGACCCAATCTTCTTTCTCCATGAAGTCTAGAAAGTCCTTCCAAACATCTAGTCTTTTCTCAAAGATGTTTTTGAATTTTGGTATATATTGCTATGTGTTTGGCTACATCAGGATATGCCTCGAAACTTCAAACTTTGTATGATCAATCTCTATGAGGGGTGCATGGATATACTTTCGGATATATTCCATGTAGATGCCATCTGTGGGTACCTTCGAGAATACCCCTATTGGGTTAGTCTCCATTGCTTTGTATGAAAATCTCTTATATTTTGGCCTAGGCTTCTAAGAAATCTCAACTACGGTTGGTGTGGCCTTTTTTGGAAGCTGAGATTTACAATGAACTAATAATTTTCTTAGGGTAGCCTGAATGCACAAGTTTTAGCAAGAGTTGAATAAATAGTGAGTAAGAATGGAAGAGTGAGTGATGTATTTATAATTATCTTGTGAGGTGAGTGTATTAAATAGTGTAGTTGTTTTCTCATCTTTCTGCATTTTTCTACCTATTATTTTCCTACAACTCTTTTTTCCCAACGAATTATGTTCTATATTTGGTGTATTAAAATATTATAATACATTATTTTCTAAATTTATTTGATCTAGGTTAGTTTGGTATAATATTTTTATTTGATTCCTTATTTGATTGTTTCAAGGTTAGGTCGAGGAAATTGACGTTTAAACTTGGACCTACCTAGTATTTGCGGATAATGAAACCTAACTATTAAAGTTATAATTGTATTGTTATGATTAGTCCTTCTATGTCAATTACTTTTCTAATCCCATGTTTATACCTTAGGTAGCCTTGTTTTTCTTGGAGGTTACTATTTTTCGGTGTATTGAGTCGTTTTATTTTGTATATTTGGATAATTCCATAGGTTGTTAGATTAGTGTTTGTATGTTGGTTTTGTTCATTTGCAATGTCTTTCTTGTGTTTGTGGTAGTTTGCAGAGGTCTGATTATATTATTGTGTACCATAAATTCTCTCCAAAACCCATATACCTTTTGAGAAGTTAATTCCTATTCTCCTTGCATCCATGCATCTAGAACTTATTCACTATCAATATTGTCATTGTCACTATCGAGTTCAATTTATTCAAAGATTTTGGGGTCTACTTCTACTGTAGGTAATCTTGAGATAGAATAGAGATTTCTTGGATCTTACCCCTCTCTTTCTTGTTCAATTTCTTCTACATGTGTTTTTTCTTCTCTTTCTCCTAGTGGATTATGTACTTTTATCTTATCATCCGCCAAAGATATCTCTTCCTTTCTTGAGTCTACTATCCCATTAGAATTGACAAACCACTGTAGTGCTAGCAATGCTCTAAAAGTGTTAAATGATTCCTTCATCTCAACGACATTGAGATCAACAATTGGTTTAAGTCCTTTGATGTTTATTTCCACATTTTTCCATGTTCCTAAAGTCTCCATCCCAGAGCCATCTTCCAAATTGATGTCCATTGGTGTTCTAATTAGCTTGGGTCTTCCCAACCCCTCCCAAGTTGTTTCTAGAATAATGTTTATATCTGCACCTACATCTACCATCACATGTTTGAATTTAGTATTATTAAGGTGTGTGGTGATTAAAAGAGGACCATTCTTCCAGTTCTGGTCTTTTGTACGTTGGTGGACTTGTTGTTTCTATTTTTTCCAAAATTTCCCAATTGTTTTAATTTTTCTAGGAGGTCCTTTTGTTGGGCCAAAGAGGCTAAATTATTCAACATCATAACTTTTTCCTCTGAAAAAAATGTTATCTTTTTGTTGTTGTATAATGTGATGTTTTTCGCTGTCTAATATCTTATCATGTTATTGTTTTCTTGGCCGAAAGCAATCAATTCCTCTTCTTCTGGATTTGATTCTTTATTGAATTCTTCAATCTCTCTTTGTTTATTCTTTCTAGTATTAGTTCCTTGTCTATTCAACACTGTAACCCTATTTTTCTTAGTTCTAGATTTCTTCTTTTTCTTAATTTTCATTTGTTGTTCTTCACGGGAATACTCTTCATTTGATGTATTGGATGACCAATGATCCATTCTTTGAAAAAATTTAACTCCTTGTGGTGGTATTCTTCTGATTACTTTGGCTCCTTTATGGTTCTGCAAGTCATTATTTTTGGATTGTGTTATATTTTATCACATCTAAATATATCATGAGTTCATCATCTCCATAAAATGGACACTTCCTTTTCTTTTCTACCCAATATTCTATAGCATAATGGCCTATCTTTCCATAGTTATAGCATGTAGCATCACTTCTTTGGTAGTTGTTTCTATCATGTCCTCTTCCTCCTCTATAGTTTTACTTCCTATTATCTCCTAGGTAATCTTATGATGAGTTATTTTATAATGCATAAGCATCCCTATTATCTCTCCAAGGTGGTTGTATGTAGCCTGCATCATATAAACGACCTTCTACAAGTCCCTTAATATATGCCATTTTTCTATTTGTGTCTATGTCACAGTTTTAGTTCATAGGGAATCTTGGATTAGGATCACTTGTTGAGCTCCAAAGTTGATTTTTTTTGCAGGGAAATCCTCAGTGAGGTGACTATCCCATTCGTGACAAGTTTTGCAATATAATGTATTTATTTTAGTTGGTACTATTTTCAATTCTACATGTAATTTTGTTGCATTTCTTTCTCCTTGGGTTTTAGGGAAATAATTCTAGAGATGAACTTCCCTTGAAAAATATATGCACCAAATTTCATTACTTTTCTTTTCTTCTCCTCTTTCCAAAATTTTGTTTTGTATAGTTATTTGCTCTACCACTAATTGTCGTTTCTCAAGGTTCTTTTTGATATCATCTTTCTGAGGTCTACACCATGTTTGTGCTTCTATACGGTATGTCATTATGATCAAATCTATATAAATATTGAATATCCTTCCATCTAAGGCTACTCTTATATCTCTTTGTAGTCCAGAGATCAACCATTCAATCATTTGTCGCTTTGTTAGAGGTTCCTCCAATTTGCAGAAGACTTCCTTAAATATTTTGGCATGTGCCTTCACTAATTCTTCCTCTCCTTGTACTGGGTCCCTCATTTTGTTAACACTATCTATAGGGATATCTAGAGTGTCAAAGTTTTCTAAGAAATCTTGCTTTACTTCATTTCAATTTTCCTATGCTTCAAGTAAGTATATTTGTACCAATCTAATACTTATTTTCTTAGTGATGATACAAAGTCTAATAGTTTTGGTTTTTTCTCATCAATGTCATATCTTTCCCACATATATTCTAATAGGAATATATATTTTGGAGCTTATGTTGTATCTTTTCCAAACATTAGGATCTTGATTGAGGATTCCATATTATTCTTACTTCTTCCTACTTTAATTTTTTGGATTTTCAAACTATGCCTTTCTTCCTTTTCTTTGTTTACTTTCCTAACAGTATAGGTTTTTTCTCTCTACCTTTATCTCTTGATGACTTTTTATCAAAGTACTCCTTCCCAATTATCTCTTCCCACTCTACTTCTTTTCCTTCTTTCTCTTTTGTTCCTTTACTTTGTGGTGTCTCTTCTTTCAAAATTCTTCTACTTTTATATGGCTTAGGGGATGGGTCATGGTTAGGGGGTTGTGACTCTTCAAGATACATTTTCACTTTCTTATTTGTTTTTGATAAAGGAAAAAATGGGTTTTACAGGGACCCAAAACCACAGAGTTTACAATCCAGAGAAAAAAAATCCATCAAAGTACCCAAAGAAAGGAAGGTTGCGACATAGAAAAAAGTAAAAAAGGATAGAAGCCACCAACCAAGAACCAAAAAAAAGTCGGCACAAAGCCAACACCAAGCACAACCAAAGCTAACCTAAGGACTTTAAATTCTCTGCAACCTCAGCTTCAAGGTTGCACATCTCCCAGGTCACCTTTTTCAGATCCTGGATCTCCTGGGGTGAAGAATCTGCTTTTCTCTTCAGGTTGGCTCTAGTCCTCTTCAAGGGGCCAGAATCCTCTTTCTTACTTTTATCCTTGTCAGCTTCCAATTTCACAAGCAGTGACCCCTAATGGTTATTTTCCAGCTTCTCCACCATTGTGCTCAAAATAGTAGCATTTTTTTTCACAACTCTGTGGCTATGCTCCATGATGGTTTTCATAGTTTCCCTGATTTTTCCAATTTCCCCTTCCAAATGCTTAACCTTATTCTCATTTTCCTTCTTCATCTTGTCTGTGAGCTCAACAGTTCTTTGAAGGCACTCGGCCATCAACCTCTTCTCTTCCACAGTCCACAAAACCCCAACAGTATTTTGGGAAAGCCCTTTAGCTTCCATCTCATCCAACTTGCTAGTGACAACCCTATTTTTTAAGCTGAGATCCTTAATCTCATGAAAAACCCACTTCATGATCCTGAAGTAGTCAACATCCCCATTTCTAGAAATTGCCAGTATATCATCAGGAAATTCTTGGTTCGGCTTGAAGTAGTGGTCATAAAGATTGAGATCTCTAGGGAATTTGGGTCTATTCTCTCTGTCAGTGGAAGGGTAAGAGGTATAAGAGTCCTTACTGGCTTTAGGGGCATCAAAATTATCCTTCAGAGAATCCTCAGAATAAGAAACCAAATTTTCATGGGGGGATCCTTCTTCTTGATTTTCACCTCCTGAGAAGTACCAGTGGGGGTTTTCGCAGAGCATTCTTTTTTGTTCAAGGGCTTTCTCTAAAGGGTTTTCTTATTTATCTTTTTGGGGGAGGGAGGATCTTCCTCTTCCCACTCAGTGTCTGAATCATCTTTTTCCTCAGATGTACTAATATCAGTATCATATCCTTCCGAGGCCGAAGCCATTACAGGGTTAGACAAGGCCGACATATTTTTAAAATGCTCATGAATGAGCCGAATAAGGCTAGTATGCAGGACCAGATTCTTCCTAGGACTTTTTCTATATTCCTCAATACTATTATTCAAGGAGTAGAAAAAGTAGTGAGGAAAGGAGACCCTTACCTTGTATTGAAAATGATTGAGGAGGGAAAAATGGTAACCGTAGACTCTAGTAAATCTGTCATCCAACGTAATGTACTCCATAAGAATTCTAAGCACCTCCCTCCATATCTTCTTGACCGTCCTAGCATCAAAATAACTGTTAGAAATTTTAACCAGCTCCTCCCTTTCCTCATCAGTTTTGGGAAAACTGATAACAGCTTCATCCAAAAACTTTATGTCACGAAAGAACTTAACCCCCTTAGTCGAGAGACCAGTGATTTCCCCAATAAGGTTCTCATCCACCTTAACCTTCCTCCTTAAGAGAATAATTTCACCTTTCTTCTAGTGTTTAGAAAAATACTCTGTTATTTTTGGGTCAGGACTATGGAGCTTTTCAATGAAAGGCTGCAACCCACCCCGCTTAATTTTCCTCCAAACCTTCAAATTTTTCTTGTGCTTCTCATAGCTAGTCAGCTCCACCCTCTTTCTGCTTCCCCCCATTGTTGCAATAACCTTGCTCCTATTGCTTGCAGGGAAAATGAATGGAACAAAGAGCCAATAGCAGAACCAAAGCACCCACAAAATGTGCCAACCCTTGCAGTCTGTAGAGATAATTACAGCACCAACATCGTATCAAATGATGTCACAATACCTGGCTTTATTCTCCTTAATCATCATTAAATGCAGCAACTTTCCCATGAGTGATATAATAATCTATTAAGGCTCTAATGTCAGCTCCCAAATCATTATAGTTCTGCCACATCTATTGCCCATTTTTTTTGACCCCCTCATTAGCAAAATAGTCAGCCACACTATTTGCTTCCCTAAAGACGTGGGATATTCTAACCTTATCAAAGTTGGATAAAATAGACATAGCTTCTTCTATCCAACATTTAATGGTCCATGAGGGGGGGGACTTTCCAAGGAGACACTCAATAATGTTTTTAGAATCACCCTCAATCCATATATTTTTGAAGTTCATTCTATTAGCAAGGTCAATTACTAGGAAAGCTCCAATGGCTTTGGCTAAGTGATTAGACTGTGTGCCCAAGGAGATAGCCATCGCCACAAAAAAATTGCCATTATAATCTCTTATCACTCCCCCACTCCTAGCCGGCCTTAGATTTCCCTTGGCCGCCCCATCAAAATTAGCTTTTATCCAGCCCCTAGGAGGGTGACTCCAATTAACACCTTCACGGTTCTTTTTCGCTAGTCTTGAAGCCTTAGAAACATCACTTTTGATATTCCAATCCTTTGCCATCTTGAGGTCATAGTTAGAAAAGACCACAACCTCCATCTTATTCTCATGATAAGGGATATTATTGATGTTTTCCACAATTAGCCTGTATGTTTTCTCATACACAATATTCTCCGGAGCTTCCTTGTCCCTAAAGATTCTATTATTTCGCTCCTTCCACACACCCCAGGCTATATAAGGGAAATTAAAAGACCATAATCTGCAGATAGTAGGATTCAAGGAGGGAGCATTCCACTGAATAAAATGGTCTTTGATAGAGCTAGGAAACACCCATGAGAGGTTCCAGAGAGAGAAATCTTCCCCAAATAGAAGTCACATACGAACAGTGGAGGAACAGATGGTTAGCATTTTTTGCTTCTTCCTTACATAGGTAACATCGATTTGGGATCTGGATGCCATGCTTATAGAGATTATCAACCGTGAGAACTTTATTATGAAGAAGAATCCAAAATAATATGTTAACCTTAGGAGTCAAGTGTTTAATCCAAGTTTTATTCCAAAAGGGAGGGGGGGGAGAAAGGGATAGGAAAGAGACACCTGAAGAGACCGAGTAGCTGCCCAAAGGGTTAGCCGTCCAAACTAAAAGATAATCGTGTTGGCTCGACCCCATTCTAACAACCATCAAAGAAGATTGAATCGGTGCAAGGTCCAACCTAATCTGGCACAGATTCACCCATCCCCCATATCTCCAGTAGTCCTTGACATGAATCCCATAAATAACCTTGTAGGTATCAGCCCACCCATTGAAACTTTCATACGAAATTAAGGGCTCCTTCATTAACCATCTATCTTCCCAAAACCTAGCTTGTTTCCCATTTCTTATGCTCCATCTGACTCCCAAATCAATGATGTTTCTCCCTCTAATCATATCATTCCAGAGAGCCGAACCACGGGGTAGATTTAGAGAATCAAGAAAAGTCTTGAGAGATCCAATATTTGCCATATATGTGCTCTTTAAAATACTGTTTCGTTCTCCATTAGACGAGAAAGCTCTCCATATTTTCTTAGCAAGGAAAGCCCTATTCATTGTTCTAATCTTTATAAGACCCAAACCTCCCAAATTTTTAGGTCTACAAACAGAATCCCAGCCAATAAGTGGCATTCTTTTTCTTTCTTCTACACCTGACCAAATAAAGCATTTTTTGATTTTTTCAATAGCATCCACATATTTGGAAGGGATTTTAAAAAGACTTAAGGCATAGATTGGAAGGTTCTGAAGAGTAGCTTTGAGTAGCTGAATTTTACCTGCTTGACTAAGAAGAGCTCCTTTCCATCCAACAAGCTTTTTGTTGAACCTATATACCAAAGAGTTCCAAAAGGACTTAGGAGGCATAAGGCCCAAAGGAAAGCCAAGATAAATAGATGGTAAAGATTCCACTCTGCATCTAAGAATTCTGGAAATCTTATTCTGCCTAGGCTCTGGAGTGTTGAAGAAGAATAAAGAGCTTTTATGTCTATTAACCATCTAACCAAACGCCCTCTCATAATCATCCAGGACTTTTTTAAGATTCCTATCTTCAGCCACTATAGATCTCCCCATCAAGATGGTATCATCCACAAACTGTTGGTGGGAGTAGACCAAATTACTAGAAGAAAGCCTCAATCCCACTAAGGATCCTTGATCGACCATTCTTTTCAAGTTCCTCCCAAGGCATTCCGCCATAATAGTAAATAAAATAGGGGAAATGGGATCTCCTTTCCTTAAACCTCTAGAATTCTTAAAGAAATGTGAAGGAGACCTGTTCACCATGATAGAAATGAAAGCAGTAGAAATGAGTTGACCAACCATCTGAAGGACTCTATTGCTAAAGCCAAACGCACTCATGATTTTGAGTAAGAATTCCCAATCAACATGATCATAGGCTTTCGAAATGTCCAATTTGAGAAGAAAACCTTCTTATTTGTTAGTGACATTTATTTGTTTGTGAACATAATTATTTACCCAAATTCATTTTGATCTATTTACTTTTCTTTGTTTCTTCTTCCTTGAGTTTTCTTATACTTCTATTGACTAACTCTTCTAAATATCCAGCTTCAATAGATAGAGCCTTCTCTAGATTTTTTCAGAAATTCCATAAACTTATCATCTAGGTTAATGGTTAGGTTTGATAGATCTGATCTAATTGTCAAAATTTTAGAGGTTTGCAGTAGTATTGGAGTCTCTATGTTATTGCAGGATCCCAACAATGTTCTTCCTTAAACTGGTTATGAGTTGTTCTCCATAACCATCAATGTTCTTCCTTAAACTGGTTATGAGTTGTTCTACTTTTTCCTAGCATAATTTTGATTTCTTTAGGGTCTTCTATTCTTCTTATTTATTCTCATTTCCTTTTCCCTTAGAAGCACCCACTTTGGCACACTCAGCAATGCCATCATTGGCACGCTTCTCATTTTCTCTACAATTTCCATCCTTCTACGATGTCTTTCTTCTCTCTCAACAATCTGATTGTGTCTTCTATCTTCTCCATTAGGGCTTGTCAGGTTCACTTTTCTTGCTAATTCATTTTTTTCTCTAACTTGTCTTGTGTTTTTCTTATCTCATTTTTCCATGGTTTCTTTGATTTTGGATTACATTAGTCCTTTTATTAGTTCCCATGGTAGTTATTTGGTAAAAAAATTTTACTAGTCACATCTCTTTGAGGACTCCTTTCAAAATCTCTCCCCATTTACATTCTCTATCCCCTTGGTTCCTAACCCCTTCTCATAGGGTAAGCATCAAGAAAATAGTTCTACATATTTTTATATCTTATTTTCTTTCTTTCTATATATCTGATTTAAAATTTTAAAAATAGTATAATTGTCCTTTATATCACCTAACCAAGGTCCCAACAATGGAATCAATGTTGGCAAGAAAATTGAGGAAACATAGACCTGAGTTATAAGCCCCAAGTACTTTTTTAGTGTTTTAGTTTATACCCCGAACTCAGTCATATAAAGGCAGTAATAGTTTGATTCAGATAGAGGATTAACTAATCAACTATATATTCACATTTAATTCTAGATAACATCGTATATGTAGAATTTTTCTAATCATTATATTAATCATATCAATGGAGTACATTCATATATCTTCCCCTATACTTTGTACCTCTTTCTCTACTTCTTATATATATTCATTCATATATTCATTCTATATATATCTTCTTACATATGCTTTACATATATATTTCTGCTTACATCTCTCTTACACTGTTATTCATATCTTTTCCTATACATATATCTATAATATGGGAGATGACCCATATATCCTACCTCTAATCTAGATGGTATCTTTCCAATCTTAAGGTCTACAAGCTCTTTGCAAAAATATGTGTTAGGATTTGCTCAATAGTGTCTAAACTATTGCTCTTTCCTACCAACAAAATATATTATCATTTAATTTTAAATAATGAGAATATGTTTAGTCTTCAAATTCTTTGACACAACAGGTAACTATCAAATTTTAAAAATAACAATGTCTTTACTACCTTACATGTGTGTAGGCTATGTGACCATTACAATGATTGAGAACCTAAAGACAATAGATTAAAATTATCTCCTCTATGATTTAAATCATGTTCCAAATAACTTACCATCTTATTTATAGGGATCCTCTCTAATGATAAGCTACCATTAATTAAAATGCCATGAACCTTGGTCCACAACTTTTCTTACAACCAATTTTAAATATTCTATTCAACACAATACTGAAAGAAAATCCAAAAGAGCTCACTACACATTACATCCCATTGATCAAGAGGAATTATAGGTTGAATAATGTATGTTGTGAGATCTATGTTGTCACATCTCAGACTTGGTTGATGTTTGCTTTTACTTTATATGGAACTAGAACATGAATAAATGTGTGTGGTAGAATAATTGTTGTGAAGTTTGAATAAGAATTAGGTGAATGTTTATTTTATTTGAAAGAAGAAATGCAATGGATGATATTTTATTTCAATAAAATGAAATGTGATGATTATTATGATGTAACATAGAGAATGATATGCATTTCTTTGATTATATTTTTAGACACTATTCTATTAATGGGTGTTAGAGTTTATATGAGATGCAGGTTTGTCGAAGACCAAGAGTGTGGTTGAGGTAGAGGAGGTTAGCCACCTGGCAGGGTTAAGTTGGAACGGATTCTCTCGCACACACAACTTAGTAATCATATAAAATTGCATTTAGGAGGTTATTTAATTAATTGTTTATATTGTTTTACTTTGCAATGTTATTTAATTAATTAGTGGTAAATTTAAAATGCATAGAAATAAAATAATTAGTTTAGTATAATTTTAGTTAATGTTTTATTTGAAGATTAATATGTTATTTATTTTGTTAAATTGTGGATAATGTGTGCATAGAAAAAAAAAATCTTGCTTTATTTTACAATCAGATTTATTAGAAAACTTAGAATAAAATGAAATATAGGAAGATTTTCGAAAGCAAAGTGATAAGATAGAAAACAATAAAAATAGGAAAATATGAGCTAAGATGATTAAAAAAATTAGAAAAACAAAACATAAAACAAAGCAAAATAAAGCTGAAAAAAGTAAATAAAAGTTTATAAAACTCTTTAATTCTCAACAAGAGCAGGCATTCTGAATTATTATTTTCTTTCATCTTTCATCATTTATCTTTCTGAAAACAAATTTGAAGCAAGCAAGAACGGTTGAATTGGGTGAAAATGGGAAAAGAAGAATATAACAAGAAAGGACAACTGAATCAGATTAGCGTTGGACTCCAGGTTTTTGATTATTTATTTTCATGAAATTTCTATTCTAGATATGCGTATGAATGAATCATTTTGTTTGGATTTAATTTACTTTCAGAAGAATATTGCTTTGAAATTATATATTGGATTTATGTAGAAATCTCAATCAGAATTTGTTTTCCTATCGAAAACTCAATTAGACTCTGTATTTTCTGTAGGAAACATGTACATGCTACATATTTCTAAGTAAATATTTATATATACAAATCCATAGAAAAATATATTCATATATATATATATATATAAATATACATATTCTCATCTCTGCCCTGAGATTTTGAGATCAAAGATGGAATAGATTGTTGTTTTATTGTTTGTATATTATATAAATAATATAAAAAAAAAGTGTATAAAATATATGTTAAATATTTGTAGCCTGTAGCTGCGCATAAGTCTGGCTGTGGAGAGGCCATCGACCTCTTCACAGACCATGACCTGTGGAGAGGGTGTTGCCCTCCCCACAGGGGTTGCGCCCCCCTCCCTTATGCCAATTTGTACATTCTTATCATTGAATTCATTCAATGTTTAAAACTTGAACTTTATTTCAACTCTTACCTCAAACTTGCAGCGATTTACTTCAAACTATACGTATTTTCAATGCTTAAAACTTATAAATTTATCTCTGTAAACAGAGCCGCCATCAGAAAATTAGTAGATTAATATATATATATACTCATATACACACACACACACACATATATATATATATGAGTATATATATATACAAAGCATGAATGCTAAATGATCTATATTTGTATAAATATGAATCTGAGAAATCTGTATTTTGTAAAGTATGTAATTTGAATTTATACAATTTCTACTTGCCAAATGATAATTGTAAATTTGCTAAATATATATCTATTCTAATTTATAATGATGTCTTGATATAAAAATCTGCTTTTTAAACGATATGTGTATCATCTGAGTTTCATACTTGTTATATGGATATTCTTTTGGAATATATGTATGTATTTATATATATAAATAAGAATATTTATATATACATATACACATATATAAACGTGTATATATTTAAAATTATGAAGAATAAATCAAATATGATTATGAATATATTTAACTTACATGTTGTATTATGATTCCGTATTATTTCAATTGAACAATAGAATTTTGTGCAAGTGAAAAAGCTATAGAAACACATATAGATGCAATTTTATGAGAAATACAAGTAATTGATTTGATTGGGATGTAGAATTACATTGAGCAACATGGTTAATTATTTTGTACAATTACTTATTTGATATCTCCTTGTCAATAAATCAAACAATAGTAAAACCATTGAAACTCTAACTTATTATGTGAAACATAAGAGTTTAAATAGATGAATAGTTATCTGCTTTGGACAATTATTTATTTGATAATTCATAAGTAATGATATCAAACTTGTATAACATTTAGAAACTTGATGATGAAACTATACTTGAAAATGTTGAATGAATAGAAAACACTTGAAATATTATAAACTATACTATATGTATTCTTTTATGAAACCACTTCTGGGTAGGATGCCGAGTGTGGATATCCAGAGATGATAGTTTCCCTTTTTGAAACTATCACTTTTTGTTATTTTGTTTCTTGGCCAAGCATATGCACCAGTGAAATAGATGGTATTTTAAAAAGCCTAGATATTATTGATATTAGTCTCTGCCACATCCTGCATGCAAGAGTTATGCCATTCTAGATTAGATTGCATACAAGCATCAGACTTGCATCGAGAATTCCCTCCTGCTTCTCCATTCCAGGTTGCTAGGCTCCTCGCGCAGGGTCAGAGTTTTCTTCGAGCTAGGAAGAAATCCAAGGAAGTATTATGCTTTGTGGTTGGGCAGAAAAGGCGCCTGGACCCACTCTTGGTCTCGGCTTTGCGGAAGACAAAGCAGTGTCATGGCAGTCGAGCACCGAGGATTTATCATCACATGGATATTTATGTATACATTTCTTGTATTACTTTGTATGGCTTTCATAGCGAATTGTAACTTAACTTGTGAACTTGATGTAATCATTGATATGTACTTGCTTATGTAACATTGAAATAGATGTTGTAACAATACTTGATGTAAACGTTTACATTTGGCATTGTACTTTCTTGGAAGCAATCTTATTAACATATATATATATATATATAGTTTCATTATTCTTATGAGGAAATGAATTTTTTATCAATATCTTTAATTGGAAAGGTGAATATTCTTTGAGATTTCCATGTTTAGTAAGGTTGGCGTACCTTTACATTTGGTATCAGAGCCCTAGGTTCAACACTTGGGCCTCAAGACATCTACGCTAGAGGTTGCAATGTGAACCTGTTTGATGACCTAAATCTCTAGGTGCATCGAGTGATTCAACACCCTATTTTGGGTCGAAGATTCCTTTGATGGGTTGTAATCTCGATGATTCTTGGATGGTTCAGTTGGGAACCAAGAAGAAGAATAGGCATCGTATGACTATATTAGTTGAGAGTACTCCTTGCTTTAGTGGCATTTTCATAAGAATCCCCAGCAAGAATAATGTCATGGTTGAAACAAGGATTAGAGATTGTATCTTTAAAGGGAATGTTGAGATATTTTGATGTATAACCCTAAGCCAAAATGGCTAAGTCATGATGACAACCCATGAAGTGACGATGTAGGAATAGAGAAAAATTGTGAGAAAAGAGATCTCTCTTCAAGGACATAAAGGGTGAATGAATATGCTATAAAAGTAATAAGTTACAAGATTGTTAGAGTAAAATAATGATGTTATGACAAGTAGAAAGAACAATCAACTACAGCCACAAATGGTTTAAACTTTAAAAGATCCTTATGGAAGAAAAGGATCAAAGATGGATGTAAATAAGAGAGCACGGATGTCTACAATAGCAAAGGTATTAGACTATGAGTAAGCTAAGCTTTAAGCAATGCTTTTGTAAGAATGTAATCTCTGTGATTGAATGCAAGTTAAGTTTTCTTAAGGATCTTCGATATGGATCTAGGACATAAGTTGCTCGGATAAGTTACCATGAGTAGCCTGTCGACCAGGCAGGTGTTGATTGATACTGTCGAACCTTGTGAGTTCTAGTTTAATAATAATGATATTTATAAATATGCTTTTGTGTGAGTAATGCATCGTGCGAGTCATGCACTTTGCATATATTGTGCGAGTTATGCACATATAATGGTCTTATATAAGAATATGTTGTATGAGTAATGCACTCATGATTGATTTATATTTGGTGTGAGGAATGCACTTATGATTAATTTAATTTTGATGCGGGCAATGCACCCAAGCTTGTATACTTACTTTGTGCAAGTAACGCACTTGGATAATTATTGTTTCCACATCTCGTGTATGTGTGTTGTATGCTTAAGTAAATTATTGTCTCCATGTGAGTGATGCAACTTGAGACAGTTCTCATACTTGTACGAATGAGAACTTCATGTAACTATTGTGTGAATATTGTATTAATGCGTTATTCATATGAGTGGTGTATTCCTGTAAAGTGGGAATTGGTAATTTCTCTTTGTTGTGAGAATGAAGTGTTTAGATACCTTGGGTTATGGATGTTCGCTAGTGTATGACTATGTGTGTCATTGTGTGGAGATTGAAATTCCCTTGAATGGGATGCAAATTTTGTTGTTGGCATCTTCAATGATGTTGGATGGTGAAGTAGAATGGATCTCATGTTTGTGTGTGATTGAGTCTTTGACAACTCATTGATTACCATGATTGAATGTTTTCTCTTACTTATTCAGATCTTGGAATCTACGTATAGTTTTATATTGTACTCCCTCTCTTGTGACTAGAATCAGTCACATAGTTCATGTGTTGTGAACTTGTAAAATTTGATATTTTAATTTTATTTCATTGACTTTGATTAATAAATGTTGTAAAGGCCAGCATTGAATTTTTATGTGTTTATGAGTAAGTATAGCCATTAATTTTTGATACATATCTATCTTGTGACCATTATGGTCATGTGCGAATTATTGTTGAAATTGTGAACATTTTATACGTTATTGTTGAAATTGAATTTTACTTTTTCCTTGCTTTGAATTATTTTCTAAGGTGACTATGCTTAAATGTTTTAAACAACTGGTCAAGTTTCATGTTATGTGCTCTATCGTGTCCATGATGGGCCTCCAATAGATTGTATGAGGGAGTAGAATACAGAGAACATACTAGATCCTGGTGTGTATGACGTTAGAATTGATAGATTGAAATTCCTTGATTCGTTGTTAGATGCAAGTGTTTAGTTCACGAAGTGACAAGAAAGTTTTGGAAAACACTGGAGTTGTTATGGATCAATTGTTTTGAATATCATGTTAATTATTATTTGTGAGGACGTTATGTCTAGTTAGTAAAAAGGGAATTTGAGAATATGCTTAAATGATGATTATATGTGTCAATGAACATTCTTAAAGGTTGACTCCTAATTATGTATATTCCATGAGTTATGAAAGAACTTGTTTTTGCATATGATGAAATAATAGATACTGGTAGGAGGAATGTTAGTGGAGAAAACAAAGTGGTTGTGTAGTGAACTTCAGGTAAAAATGAATAAAATAGAGAAGTAAGAATGATAAAATTCTATAGGATAAATGAAAAACTAGGAATAAGTGGTAAAGGATAAGATAACAAGATAAGAGAATTGAAAAGGAATTGGAACAGTTGTGATGAAGAATGAAAAATGTTGATGTGTGGTAAGTTAGGATTGTTACAAAATAGTTGAATTGAATTATGGAATGATAGTCAAGAAAGTATGAGGAAGTGGATGCGGTAGGGAACACAAAAGGAAAAGTAGAGAAATGTTGCAGATGGTAAAAGGTAGAGTAAAGAAACACTACGACAACAAGTATTGCTTGAACATAAGTAGATATTTTAGAATGGATAAGGTCATAGGAAGGAAATTCCTCATAACTATGTATTAAACAATATGTGGAATGTTGTAGTAACACAAAGTTTGAATGAAATAATGAAAGACTAAAATGACAAGATAATAATGGAAGTTGAAAGTGAGAAGAAACCATTGAGACAAGAAGATTTGTGTGGAAATGAGAGGAAAAGATAAGATTGAAAGTGTTGATTGAAGTTTGACAGATAGAGTGTGTTGCTAAAAAAAATATGGATAAAAAGAGTGTTGTAGAACTAAAAATGGATAAGGAAGTTATTGGAAGGTATTCTAAACTAGAACCAACCAATAGATGGTAAAGGATGTAAAACTACAAGATATAGATCAGTTAAGGAATATATAATAAAGTAAGATGGAAAATATGAATTAAATGAAGTATAATTCAAGATGAGATGAAGATATGATTCAAATTCGAATTGGGCACTAAACATGAAGAAAAGATAGTTCAATAAAAGAAGATACATATGTCGATAATGATGGAAATGGGAGAAGTACAAGAAGGTACAAGTTAAGATACATGGAAAGTTCAAAAATCAGAATTATCAAAGGAATGGATTGTAAGTGTTCTAGTCTCAAAATAGTCGGTGTGCACGATGGTCGGTTTGGACCTAGTTGGTGCACCTTTGAAGTTTGTTTTGTTATTTTGTAACCTCAACCTAGTGATGGTTAGGAGGTAAGATCTT
Source organism: Sequoia sempervirens (assembly GCA_007258455.2). Taxonomy (NCBI): domain Eukaryota; kingdom Viridiplantae; phylum Streptophyta; class Pinopsida; order Cupressales; family Cupressaceae; genus Sequoia; species Sequoia sempervirens. The sequence goes on along the minus strand of VDFB02271358.1, from coordinate 1,280,635,544 downwards.
TTGAAAATATGTAGTGATTTGTCAAATTTGAGATGCTCGTATTCATGCTTTGAGTTGCATTGATGGATTATGATTTATGCCTCATCTAGTGGGCATCAAGAGTGTGATTAAGTTTGTATGCTTAAATATTGTGATGTTATTCCTTTATGCTCTGGAAAAGGAGCCATATGTTACTTGGATGTAATTGGATGGTAGTAGTACCATGTGTTGTTAAATGTATAAGTATAATTAGATGTACCATGTATGTGGTGTGCATGATTGGCATACTTAGTAGGCAAGGGTGGTGCTAGTGCAGCCCACCAGGATTTTTAAAGAGATGCAACGTTAAGTTGCGGAAACAAAATGTTGTGCATTATAATGTCCAATGGGACGAGTAGTCGGTGGGAAGAGCCACCTGGGTGAATGCAGAGGATATTGATAGATCCTCTCCGCATTTGAGAATTATAGCATACTTATTCTTTATGCTTATTATGACTTTTATATATCATGGATGTTTAAAACTCTATTATGTAGATGTTTGTAAATACATCGAGACGATGTCTCTTCCAAGTGGGAAAGGATGTCACGTCTCAGACTTGGTTGATGTTTGCTTTTACTTTATATGGAACTGGAACATGAATAAATGTGTGTGGTAGAATAATTGTTGTGAAGTTTGAATAAGAATTAGGTGAATGCTTATTTTATTTGAAAGATGAAATGCAATGGATGATATTTTATTTCAATAAAATGAAATGTGATGATTATTATGATGTAACATAGAGAATGATATGCATTTCTTTAATTATATTTTTAGACACTAATTTATTAATGGGTGCCTGAGTTTATATGAGATGCAGATTTGTCGAAGACCAAGAGTGTGGTTGAGGTAGAGGAGGTTAGCCACCTAGCAGGGTTAAGTTAGAACAAATTCTCTCACACACACCACTTAGTAATCATATAAAATTGCATTTAGGAGGTTATTTAATTAATTGTTTATATTGTTTTACTTTGCAATGTTATTTAATTATGTCATGCCTAAAAAATTTCACAAGAAAAACTCAACAATTTTTTTTTTAAGTCTATTAATTAAGCTAATTAACTCTCTTTAAGTGTTTAAGATGTAAAACTAATCATGTTAAGATTCGTACGTCTTCACGAAGATTTCAATGTAAGGATGTCTATTCAATTAATTAAATATGTTCCCCTTGAGATGCTCTAGAATCACGAGTCTTAGATTTGGATAGGGTAAGACAATGGTTTGAAAATAATTTATCTCTATAACCCTTAGTATGGAGATGTCCTGCTACTTATTTCACAATATCTTTTCAATTGATATTACTACTACAAATGTTAATATTACTTACCATATTGCCCTTTCTCATAGCAATGATGACCCCAATTATTACAATTATCAACATTTTCTAGTATTAATTTACATTACTCCAAGCGTTGATAAGGATATTATTAACCCTTTGTTAAGATATTTGGTCTCATTAATATAACTCCAATATTAATATAATTTTGCTATTTAACACTTTTAGTAATTTCATAATCTACCAGGGTTGAGAATTAAAATTAATCATAATTACTTTTAATTATTATTTGTTAATAGAAGGTAATTTGAGAAAGGTAATTTTTTTTTTCTCCTTAATCTTTATTTAAGTAATATTTACTCACCAAGAATATTTAAATTCTCCAATCAACAAATTTCTTATTTTTACCATTCAAATACTTAGTAAATCTCTACCTGAAAATATTACTCCCAATATTAATAATATTAAACTTATGACATCTAACAAATTCTATATTATTACATGAATTGCTAATATTACCAAGTTCAAATGATTTTTAACTCTACCTCTAATGCCCATATTTACACGGTTACTAAATTGTTTACTACAATTTAGTTACTAATTAATTATTTAAACATGCTAACTAGGAATAAATCTAATTAATGATTTAGTAAATTGTTTGCTAAATTGGTTGCTATAATTTAGTAAATTGGTTGCTACAATTTAGTAAATTGGTTGCTTACAATTTAGTTACTAATTAATTATTTAAACATGCTAACCAACAATAAATCTTTAATAATATTAATATTTCCTAGCCTCCCAAATAATAATGATATTTAATGCATGATTCTACAATATCATTCCCATTTAAATCAATGAACTAATAATAACATTAATTTTATTTAATCCCCCTCTGAATATCAATGATTTATTGATATTATGTTTATTTATTTAATAAGGAAAATTCTAATATGACATCCAAATATGTACTTAATTATGCCACATTGATATTACCATTACCGTAATTATGCCAGGCTGATATTACCATTAAATATTCTCCAGTAGTAATACATATTGTGTTGTCCGCCCAACCATATATTACAATGCTAATATTATTCCAAATAATATATATATGTAGTAAGAGTATTATTAAATATTTAATCCATTGAATCAATAAAATTATTTTCTAAGGACATGCAATTTGCTATTAGTCAAATTATTAAATTTTGGAATAATTATTAAAATTGTTTATACATTAGACGAACAATGAATATTGCATTCGCTTTTTACAACGAATAGATTTAACTAGATGTCCAACTTAGCCCAACGATTTAATCCTAGCAGTTTATTCTTTATTATTTACTTCACAACAATTCATCTGAAGAACAATGTATTTCACCTTAGTTTTTTTCTTTTTCTTTTAACCCCTCATCTTTATCCCAAATGGTAGGTGAAATAGATGTCGGGATAAAAGGTTACAGGCATGGTATTATTGCAACTGTACTGAGTTAGCAACATTAGAATATTTATTAATGTGATCATTGAAATGTTTAATATACATGCTACAGTATTATTGTTATTATTTTATTAAAGTTGTCATTCGCGTAAGATATTTTCCCAAGTGTTAATGATATTACGTGTAAATAGAAATGTAAGTATTTATGTTAAGGAAATATAAAGTATAATAATTTAGCCTATTTTTTTAAATCATCCAAAATGGAATCGAACAGACTAGCCTAATAAAACTGGTTATATGGTTACGAGTGGTGAATAATTTTAATATCCAATGGCTTATCCTATTTATTCATTTTAACTGCCATATGGGGATTGCCATCAATAAATAATATTTGTATTAATATCAAATGGGTTGTAGGGAGATTAATGTCAGTTAAAGGTAAAAGGAGGGACCTTAAAATTATAAGTGCAGGATTAACATAACTTCACAAATATTTTGCCTGCAACATAGCTTACCACAGAACTTTCATAGAGCAATAAATCAACAGACGTACTGAGGCAGACTTACACACGCCAACAACCAAGACTCCTCACGCAACAAGAAAACAACGGTTCAACCCATCCTTGGAGTTCATCGCATAAACTATTCTTTCAACAGGTAGATCTGTTCCATGGTTTTAATGAACTAGTTCTTCAATTTAATTTAAATTATTTAAATCCCTAGCAACTAGAGCATATGCCGCCTTGGTACCCAGACAGAATGATTAAATGGTTTGCACAATTCTATTTATTTGTTCAACTCCTACATTTGTTTTCTAATATGACTGACAAATAAATATTCACGGGTAGATATGAGCTGCTCATATTTCTTTTCTTTCTTTTCTTTTCAAACTGTGCAGACTAACAAAACAAATTCATTGCATAATCATATGTAGATTTGGGGAAAGGTGTGTGTGTATTCTGAACATTTGAGAAAACCAAGAATCCATACAAACCTCATTCCCCTGCTCCTCCTTTTATTTTACTCATCATTTGCTTTCTAAAGAAATAAAACTTAATCACAGCCAGATATATACAACACCATGATTACAAATGGAATAACCACTTCATTACCCTATTTTATTTTCTCTTGTTTCTCTTCTTTGCATTCTATCATCATAAAAATTGAAACATAAGATATTTTCATACTACTGCAACAATGCAACATATAACCTTTCAACGAAATAAGAAATCTTTTATAGTGATTACTTAATGGGTTTTGAAGGGAGTATTTTGCTACAATTCACAAGGTATATAAGTGTTTTTCACTGCAATAGAATATGAGAACTTTCAATACTACAATCAATATCTAGGAATACAATGGTCTAGACACAAGGAATAAGGACTACCTTGTCCATTCCTACATTTACTATATGAAACTTTTTTTTTTTTAAACTTACAATACTACCATTATATTTGAGAAACATTTGAATTGCACACCCATGAACAAGGTCTTGCTCTCCACCCTACCGTAATGGCGTTATGGAGCCTCATGGGCTCTAGCCATACCCCTGAGCAAGGAAGTCTCTTAGCTCCAAGATGAATAATGGAGCCTTTTCCAAACTTTTACAAAGGAATTTAAAAAATGGCATAGCACCAAATTGCAAGTCCCTAGGTTCTCTACTCTCTATTTCCAACCATGATCCATACAACATTCCACCTTCTTGCAACAAATAAACAAGGGTAAGTGAAAATAGGAAGAACTTATCTCTTTTCATTTTGGTGGAGGGATTGAGCTTTTTCATCCATCTTTCCTCTCCAAGCCAACTAGCTTGAGCACCATCTTCTAAGAAGCATATATCCTCTCCTCTCACATCTTCTCCTCAATCTCTAGCAGAATTCTCCAAAAAGAAGAAGTGGGTAACACCCCACTCCTTCCTCTCCAAAATATATAAGAGTTTCAACTTGCAACCTTTGGATGGGGAGGTGTGGAGTATACCTACCTCCATCAATGTGAGTCTTTTCCTTATTGATGAAGAAACAGGCACTTGGACAACCCTTCCATCTTTCCATCCAATCCTCTCTTCAAAACTCGTCACTCTTCATAATGAGGACTTTTTAGGGGTCAAATCATGTCCTAGGGGCACTATTGTATGCCTACTTGACCCCTACCACTATGGTATAGACCCTAGAGGGATTATTTTTGCATCCCAACCAAGGAAATTGACCAACAACCCTCTTTAAAAACCCAAAATATAAATCAACCCTTACCACTTTACTCTATCAACTTGATAACTTTATTTCCTTCTAATCCTTGAAAAGGGGTCAAATTCATCAACATAAGGAGATGTCTTTTGATCTACTCAATGGTCTTCCCTTCTTGTACTAACTCTTCTTTTCCTGCACATTACCAATGAAACCATAAGCAACAATTGTATATCACATTAATCTAATAGTTGAAATAAGCTTTAAATTTTACAACCATTTCATTTACAATTTCAACTCATATTCCCAATTTATGATTCCTAACTCCTTCATGGTAGCATAAATAAAATGTTAGAATGAAAAGCAAGAATATTATCAAATAATCACACTATTTGTCATCCACAATACATCTTACCATCTATACATAAAACAAATTAGATCTTTACTAATCACATACAACGTGGGGCCTTACAAATTAATTAGTGGTAAATTTAAAATGCATAGAAATAAAATAATTAGTTTAGTATATTTTTAGTTAATGTTTTATTTGAAGATTAATATGTTATTTATTTTGTTAAATTGTGGATAATGTGTGCATAGAAAATAAATCTTGCTTTATTTTAAAATCAGATTTATTAGAAAACTTAGAATAAAATGAAATATAGGAAGATTTTCGAAAGCAAAGTGATAAGATAGAAAACAATAAAAACAGGAAAATATGAGCTAAGATGATTAAAAAAATTAGAAAAACAAAACAGAAAACAAAGCAAAATAAAGCTAGAAAAAGTAAATAAAAGTTTATAAAACTCTTTAATTCTCAACAAGAGTGGGCATTTTGAATTATTATTTTCTTTATCTTTCATCATTTATCTTTTTGAAAACAAATTTGAAGCAAGCAAGAACGGTTGAATTGGGTGAAATTGGGAAAAGAAGAATAGAACAAGAAAGGACAACTGAATTAGAGCAAATTTATTAGATTAGCGTTGGACTCCAGGTTTTTGATTATTTATTTTCATGAAATTTCTATTCCAGATATGCATATGAATGAATCATTTTGTTTGGATTTTTTTTATTTTCAGAAGAATATTGCTTTGAAATTATATATTGGATTTATGTAGAAATCTCAATCAGAATTTGTTTTCCTATCGAAAACTCAATTAAACTCTGTATTTTATGTAGGAAACATGTACATGCTACATATTTCTAAGTAAATATTTATATATACAAATCTATAGAAAAATATATATATATTCTCATCTCTGCAGTGAGATTTTGAGATCAAAGATGGAATGGATTGCTTATATTATATAAATAATATAAAAAAAAAGTGTATAAAATATATGTTAAATATTTGCAGCCTATAGCTGCGCATAAGTCTGCTTGTGGAGAGGCCAACAACCTCTCCACAGGGGTTGCGCCCCTCTCCCTTCTGCCAATTCGTACATTCTTATCATTGAATTCATTCAATGTTTAAAAATTGAACTTTATTTCAACTCTTACCTCAAACTTGCAGCACTTTATTTCAAACTGTATGTATTTTCAATGCTTAAAACTTAAAAATTTATCTCTATAAACAGAGCCTCCATCAGAAAATTAGTAGATCAATATATATATATATATATACATACAGAGTATGAATGCCGAATGATCTGTATTTGTATAAATATGAATCTGAGAAATCTGTATTTTGTAAAGTATGTAATTTGAATTTATACAATTTGTACTTGTCATATGATAATTGTAAATTTGTTGAATATATACTGATTTATAATGATATCTTGATATAAAAAATTTCTTTTTAAACAATATGTGTATCATCTGAGTTTCATACTTGTTATATGGATATTCTTCCGAAATATATGAATGTATTTATATATATAAATAAGAATATTTATATATACATATATACATATATATACGTGTATATATTTAAAATTCTGAAGAATATATCAAATCTGATTATGAATATATTTAACTTGCATGTTGTATTATGATTCTGTGTTATTTCAATTGAACAATAGAATTTTGTGCAAGTGGAAAAGCTATAGAAACACATATAGATGCAATTTTATGATAAATACAAGTAATTGATTTGATTGGGATGTAGAATTACATTGAGCAACATGGTTAATTATTTTGTACAATTACTTATTTGATATCTCCTTGTCAATAAATTAACAATAGTAAAACCATTGAAACTCTAACTTATTAGGTGAAAAATAAGAGTTTAAATAGATGAATAGTTATCTTCTTTGAACAATTATTTATTTGATATTTCATAAGTAATGATATCAAACTTGTATAACATTTAGAAACTTGATGATGAAACTATACTTGAAAAAGTTGAATGAATAGAAAACACTTGAGATATTATAAACTTGAAACAATTCATACTATATGTATTCTTTTATGAAACCATTTTCGGGACAGGATGTCGAGTGTGGATATCCAGAGATGATAGTTTCCCTTTTTGAAACTATCACTTTTTGTTATTTTGTTGCTTGTCCAAGCATATGCACCAGTGAAATAGATGGTATTTTAAAAAGCCTAGATATTATTGATATTAGTCTCTGCCACATCCTGTATGCAAGAGTTATGTCATTCTAGATTAGATTGCATACAGGTATCAGGCTTGCATCGAGAGTTCCCTCATGCTTCTTCGTTCCAGGTTGCTAGGCTCCTCACGCAGGATCAGAGTTTTCTTCAAGCTAGGAAGAAATCTGGGGAAGTATTATGCTTCATGGTTGGGCGGAAAAGGCACCTAGACCCACTCTTGGTCTCGGCTTTGCGGAAGACAAAGTAGTGTCATGGCGGTCAAGCACCGAGGATTTATCATCACATGGATATTTATGTATACATTTCTTGTATTACTTTGTATGGCTTGCATAGCCAATTGTAACTTAACTTGTGAACTTGATGTAATCATTGATATGTACTTGCTTATGTAACATTGAAATAGATGTTGTAACAATATTTGATGTAAACGTTTACATTTGACATTGTGCTTGCTTGGAAGCAATCTTATTAACACACACACACACACATACACACACACACACACACACACAAACATATATATAGTTTCATTATTCTTATGAGGAAATGAATTTTGTATCAATATCTTTAAGTGGAAAGGTGAATATTCTTTGAGATTTCCATGTTTAGTAAGTAAGGTTGGCGTACCTTTACATATGTAGTGAAAATATTTGTCATTCTATCCATAATATCCTTATGAAAAATAATCTTAAACGTGTTCTCAATTGTTACTAGGAATATTGAATTTTTACTACACTATGAGAGTATAATTTGGAACTTAGAATACCTAAAATGGTGACTAGGCAAGAAAATATTGTTATATTGGGAACTATATTGTACAAAAAGAATATGATAACTATAAACTTATTAGAAACCTAGAAAATAAAATAAAACATGATGCTCCTAGATTATAATCCTAGGTAACAAATTTTGAGCGTAGTGTGAGAAGTTAAGTGAGAATGGTTGAGGTGACCATGTCAACCAACCTAATTCAACTTCAAAAATCCAAGTATCATCCACAAGTCCTCTTCCTTTCCACCAAAAAAGATACTCCTTGTATTCATTTCCTATTTTTTCAACTCAAAATCTTATCTCATCTCTATACCTTTCAAGAACCTATTGCCTCTAATTTGGTCCCTGCAAAGAGTTTATATCCTTCTCTACATCCTTATATCCATTATATTCATATGCATACACCACATTAAACAAAAATGAGATATCTAAACCTTCTAGGAATCTAATCTCATAAGAATTCTAAAAAAATTACAATTCTACAAGGGCCAATATTCTTTGGATTCAACTTATTATAGGTTCCTTTAAGGAATATTTCCTTCCTTAAATGTGTCATGATCATCTCACCCTCTAAGTAATATTTTTTTGTTATTATCATATATACTTTCCTTACACTTACTAGTACTTCTCTCCATCTACTTCTTCACTTGTTTTTGCACCTCCTACATGTACTATGAAAAATCCTCTACATATATGCTAACATTTCTCCATCAAATACCTTAAAAAACTCAATGTAACATTTTAGAGATGACCCATATGTAATATGAAATGGGTCTTACTTGTAAAAAACTCACTAATTTGTTGAACTCAATTTTAGCTTACACCAAGATAGTGTCCCACAATATTATTTTGTCTCCCAACTATTTACGAGATTTTCTCAACTCCTTTTAATAGCCTTCATCTAAGCATCTATTATTAGATGGTATGAAGAACTATAATTTAGTTGTATACTAAACCTTTTCTGCAATGTGTGCTACAAATGGTTCAAGAACTTAGTATCCCTATCTAAGGTGATATTTTTCAACAACCATGTGTCCTCACAACTTTCTTGAAGAACAAGTCTACAATCCTAGAAGCATCATCATCTCTTGGAAAGGAATAAAATGTGTCATTTTAAAAAACATATCAATAACTAAAAATGGATTTATTGTTGGGATTAGGGTGTCTCAACATTTACAAGTCCTAGTATTTTAATTTATTAATTATTTATTTTATGCTAATGTTTATTTCCTACTAATTTCATGTCATTTTGTGGGACCTATTGATTGTGGTGGCATCCTACATGGAGATGATTGTATGAAATGTAAGATAAATATTTGAAAGTAGGTGTCCCACTTGGTAGACCCCATTGGAGGATAATTTTGTGGCATGTCATAAGTTGTAATATTTCACTCTATGATGGATTAAAAGTTTCTATGATAAGTTATGAGGGTGGAAGAGTTATGTATGAAAAACTATGACAAGTGGGCCCCATGTGATTGAGCTGCCTATGTATGAAAGTGCATTGCATGTTGAGGGGTCATATATATGAGGAGATAGGAATTGGAAATGGAAAACACAAAGCAAGTGGGTCACGATCATGGAATTACACTTCATGAAAGGTTGTTGCATGCATACAAGTGTTGTGCATATCAAGGAGACTGAAGATAAGAATATAAGTATTGGATTCTTTCCATATGGAAATCTTAGGCATCCATATTCTCATGTGGAGTTGTATTTATTTGGTACATGTTTATTTTGCAATAAGTGCAAGTTTTGAAGAATTCACAAGTACCATTATGTTATTAGAATCACTCTAGAAATCTTGTTGTAGTTGAAGAATCTTGAATGAGCTTAGCTTTGTGACTATATTGTAACCTTCGTTGTTTATTGATAATATAATTTGGGTTATTATTTTGGATTGTGGGGTTTTTCTCCTAAAAGGGTTTGCCTCACATATATCCGGTGTTATGGTTATATTTCTTTATTTCCTATTTATTTTGTTATTTATTTGTACATCTGAATTTATAATTGATAAGGGTTTGTAGAAAATTTTGTAATATCTCCCCCACTTATATTGGTGTAGGAATATATTTCCACTTACCCAACTTCCTTTCATTTGGTATCAGATCTTGTCTATTTTTTATCTTTTTATTGGGTAGAGGGTTTTCTGTATTAATCTCTATTTGAGTGGGAGCTTTTGTAGAAATTTTCATGACCTTGTTGCCAAAAAAACATGGAAAGCACATCTAGAAACATCAAGATTGAAATTTTTAATATAAACAATGTCTAGTTGTGAAAGCTCAAAATGGAAGATATACTCGTAGACAAAGATCTATGGGCTATAATATTTGATGTAAAACCTACCAGAATGACTAAAGAAAAATATGAGTTGGATTATAAATCCAATGGCTTGATAAGACTCCATTTCATAGACTCCATTTTGTTGAATTTCCATGAAGAGAAGATCTCAACGATCCTTTGGAAGAATCTTTGAGAGATTTATCTAGCTAAATCCATGGTAAAAAAAGTTATATCCCTGAGAAATAAGTTGTATTCTCTAAGGATGGAAGAAGAAGGATCCATGGTTGATCACCTAAATTCCCTTAGCATGCTCATTTCCCAATTGGGTTATGTTGGTGTGAAGATGGAGGATGAGGATTATTGCATGGCACTCGTATGTTCTTTGCCAAAATCATGGGATCACCTTGTCATGGACATTGGGAGTACCACTACCACCAATAAGATGGATGAATTGGTTGCATTGTTAATTTTTGAAGAGATGCAAAGAAAATATTCTGAGATCCCCAAGGAGGCCCTTTTTGTTCATGATATATTGAAAGAGAAAAGAAAGAAAAAGGAAAAGAATTCAAAATATAAATCCTCAAGGAGATCTAAGTCTCATGGAAATTTCAAGAAAAAAGGTTGGAATTAAGGAAAAATTGGTCATTTCTACAAAGAATGTAAAGGGGAGAAAAATAAGAAAAACAAGAATACCTTCTCTGATTTTGATTCAAGAAAATCCTGTTAGGATGATAGTGAAGCATTTTTCGTAGCCTTGGTAATCCATGCAAATAAATATGTGGTTAATAGACTCAAGTGCATCTTTTCACATGAACTCTCATAGGGGTTGGTTCTCGAAGTATGAAGAATATGATGATGGGAAAGTGTATCTGGGTGGTAGCTCTCATATGAGAATTATTGGTTGTGGAAGAGTCAATATTAGATTCCTTAATGGCAGAGTGAAGGGGATCGATGGTGTGTTGCATATCCCTTGTTTGGTATGAAGCTTACTTTCAGTGAGCAAGTTGAACGATGTAGATGTATAGGTTGTTTTCTCAAGTGGAGGATGTAACATGACAAGAGTAGTTATGGTGTTGGTGAAAGGTGTTTGAATTGGAACCTTGTTCCAATTGGATACATGCACTATTTAGTGCAATAATTATTCTAAAAATTTAAAGAAAATAGTTGCAAAATTTTTATCCTCACCATTGGAGTAAAAAATGAAGAAATATTTTGCATCAACTTCCCATGGTTGTACTTTTTGGGTACTTAAGGGTGCTCATTCCTTGGAGATGAAGCCTCTAGTAGAGAAAATAATGTTATGGCACCTGAGACTTGGCCATTGAGAAGGGTCGTGGAGCCCAAAAAATTCCTCATAGAGGGGGTTGATGATTGTAATCTCAAGTTTGAATTATGTGAACATTGCATCTATAAAAAGTAAAACCATGTTTAGTTTTATTCTAATTCTCACAAATATTATGGGCTTTTGGACTATATTCATTCTGATTTGTTTGGTCTTATTAATTTTCCTTTGAAATTAACAAAATATATTACATATTTTGTTTCATTCATTGATGACTATAGTAGAAGGATATTTTTTACTTCTCTAGGAGTAAATCTAGAGTCTTTAGTTGATTTGAGTATAAAGCCTTTGTAGAAAATTATACTAGTAGAAAGATTAAGTGTTTAAGGACTAATATCAATGATGAGTTTTATTTGATGGAATTCAACAAGTTCTATAAAGAGCATATGATTGAGAGGAATAAGATGAATCCATACACTCCTCGATAGAATGGAGTTATGAAGAGGATGAACATGATGTTGATGGAGAGGGCTATGAGTATGTTGAGTGGATCTATCCTTGAACAAAATATCTAGGATAAAGTTGTAGCCACTATATGCTATCTAATTAATAGATCTCCTACATCAATACTTGTTGAAAAGACACCCATGAAGGTGTGGTCGAGAAAGAAGTATTTGTTAAGACATCTCAAAGTATTTGGTTGTGATACATATGCACTTGTGCTAAATGAGAAGAGGTAAAATTTAGAGAACAAGGAAATTAAGTGTATCTTCATTGGATATAGTGTTAGTGTGAAAGGGTGCAAGCTTTGGGATCCAAAGGATGAGAATATTATGTACAGTAGAAGTATGATTTTCAAAGAGTTGATTTTTTTTGTTTAGTAGCTAGAGAAAGAAGAGAAGGATAAATGATGTAGTTCATGTTCCACCTACTATAATGTAAAATTAACTACGTACACCTGTTGGACCTAATGATGAGGAGAGATCAGTCAACTCTATTTCTTTTTTTGAAGAAGAGGAACCTCAACCTCAACCATTGAGGAGGCCATGTGAGTTAGGTAGCAACCTGTTAGGTTTGGTTATTCACTGTTGGATTCTAGTTGTATATTTTCTCAGATTATTAGCATCAATGAGCCTAGGACTATAAAAGAGGCTATGACTATGCGTGATGTAGAGTCCTAGATGAAATCCATTGATGAAGAGATGGTTGCACTAAATAAAACAAAAACTTAAGATCTTGTACCTTTTTCCTATAGGACATAAACCTATTGGTTGTAAATGGGTGTTCTTTTTGTCTTGATTACATTGTTGAAAAGAATAAAGCATGGTTAGTTGAGAAGGGGTATTCTCAGGTGGAGGGAATTGATTATGGTGAAATATTCTCTACTATAAAAAAGCTGACATCCATTCAATTCTTGTTATCACTTGTTGCAACTTATGACTTAGAATTTGAGCAAATGGATGTGAAGACAACATTCCTTTGTGGTGATTTGGAGGAAATCTATATGTCACAACCAAAGCATTTTTTTCAAAGGTAAGGAAAATTTGGTTTTCAATTTGAAGAAGTCTATATGTGTTCTAAAACAATCGAGCGTAGGATGTGATATCAAAATTTTAATACCTATGTGTTGAGTTTGAGATTTCAAAGGTCAAAATTTGATCATTGTGGCTACTATAAATTGATAATGATCACATTCTCATTATTGCATTGTATGTGGATGATATGTTATTTTTCGGAATGGTAAAACTATAATTTTTGACGTAAAGTTTTAGTTATCATCATAGTTTGAGATGAAAGATCTAGGTGTAGCTAGGTACATTTAGGGGATGGATATCAAAAGAGATAGAGTTAGAAAAATTATTTGGTCAATCTAGAGTAAGTATGTAAATTCAGTGTTGGAGAGATTCAACATGGTTTCTTATAGACCATTGGTTGTTCTTGTTATATGTGGAGGATTATCCAAAATATCTTACTGAGATGGATGATATGAGTAGAGTATCTTATGTGAGTGTTTAGAAATTTTATGTATTCCATTATCTATACTATAATTCTAGACATTGCCCAAGAAGTGGGAGACCTAATTCATTCAATGGTTTATCATGGATGGGTACATTGGGATGAGATTAAGAGAGTGTTAAAATACTTTTGGGGTAATTCCAAGTATTCATCGTGTTTTCATTATTATCCTACTATACCTCAGAATTTAGGTTTTTTTTATGGATATGTGGACTTAGATTGGGTAGGTGACATTGACAATAGAAGATCTTCCAATGGATATGTATTCATGATGTTTGGTGGTGCTATCAGTTGGATGAGTAATTGGAAATTTGTAGTCACTATATGTCCATGAAAAAAGTAAAGTATATGGTAGGTACTCGTGCTTATAAAAAAAAAAATTTATTAAACATTTGTGCTCATAAGTTGGGTTTGATGTAGGGATGATTACCATTTGTTGTGATAGTTAGAGTGTCATTTTCCAAGCAAAGAATCTAATTTCCATGCTAGAACAAAGCACATTGATGTTTGGTTATATTTTTTCTATGACATGATGGAAGATGGGAAGGTGAAATTGGAAAAGGTTGATACTTTGACGAATATTGTAAATGCACTGAGAAAGCTTGTGAACATAGAGAAATTCAAATGGTGTTATGATTCCATGGCCTCATGGCTCCTAGAAATTGATTGTTGTTTGAATACTGAAAGGTCTTTGCAAAGTGGGAGAATTTTGGGATTAGGGTGTCTCAACCTTTGCAAGTCCTAGAATTTAATTTATTGATTATTTATTTATTTAATGCTAATTTCATTGTCTACTATTTGCATGTCATATTGTAGGACCTATTAGTTGATTTGGAATCTTACATGGACATGATTATTGTTGCCTATATTTCACCTATAATTTAAATCAGGCAGGATAATCATGTGTTAGATCTTTAGAGGCCAAATGGAGCATTCGGCCTAGGGCCAAAGTCATGAATCTGATGCTAGGTCACAGGGAACTCAATGAAGAAGCCTACCTTGTTCAATTTCGGCATGAAAATATTCCAAGGACAGAGTCGCCAAGACCCCAGGAATGTCACGGCGAATGGGATTCACCTGCAGGTCCCTATCGGCAAGACATCGGCGTAGGGTCTCGGCGACAAAAGGTTTTCAGTTCGGCGGAGGTTCTTTACTTCGGCCAAGGTCTCGCGAACGCATCGGGTCTCACCGACAAAGAAAAACAAGATCCTTCAGTGTATGTGTGCAGGTTTCGAGGAGGTCTCGCTGAGATCACAAAGTCTCCCTGACTTAGGAAGCCTTCGGCGTAACGAGGCATTCGAAAAGAAGTCTCACCGACACACAGATGTCTCGCCAACAACAGAGGGGCCTCGCCAAGAGTTGAAGCCGTCGCCATGAGGTCCTAGCGACTTACCAGAGTCTTGTTGAAAGGAAAGAAGAACTCGATAGAATAAAGTGCGTTTGGGGTGACATCAATCAACTCCTGCCGAAGGTGAAGAGCCTCAGCTGGATTTGATAGCTTCGGCAAAAGACGAAGGGATCGTCGTAATGTCTGGGGGAGGTCAAATGTGTCTCGCCAAAAGATAGAAGGGGCCCCGATATGTTTGCCTTCGGCGGGAGTCTCGCCGACAGAAAGGAGGGAGTTCGCCAAGACAAAATCAATGCGGCGAGGGGTCTCGGCGACTAACGAGGGGTCTCACCAACAACAGGATCACCGAAAGATTCAACCTTCGGCATAATGTCTTACCGAAGGCCGGATGTCTCCCCGATAGCAAGATGGATCTCGGCGGAATGAAGTGAGCTCGGGCAGACAAAAAGAGTTCGCCATGAGGTCTGGCCGATAGAAGGAGTCTCGCCGACAGCAAAAAGACTTCGCTGAGACCAAGGACATCGACATAAAGTCATGTCGAAAGTAAGGATGTCTCCCGACAGGATGCAAAGTAGGGTCATCGCCAAGAGTCTTCCTGAGATGAGGGGTTCGCCGAAGGAAGAGGAATTCTATAAGATGTCTCGGCGAATGAAGATAGTCTCAGCGACAAGGAGGGAGATCGATATGACATCTGATTCTCGCTATGGAGTCTTCCTAACTTCATGATGTCCCAGCGAAAGGAATATGGAGCTCGCTAAAGGATGGAATGCGTTCGGGGTGACATTGAAGATGTATCACCGATAGAAGACACAGGGTCTCGGAATAACGTTTCGTCTTCGATAAAGCGTCTCACCGACACCCAGGTGTCTTGTCGAATGAGGGGAAGCTTGGGGTGAGAGATTCAACATCGCCAAGAGGTCTCACCGAGTGTAGTGGGTCTCTCTAAAACGGATGCCTTCGCTAAGCATGGAGTTTTCGTCATGATATCCCAGCGACAAAATTGCATCTTGCCGACGGCCTCAGTGGTATCGGTATGACTGATCGAGCTCGATATGAACTCTCATCGACTGTCACGTACTACGTCGATTGTTGCCAAATGATATAATCGCATCGGCAAGACACTTTTAGTGTCTCGCCGGGATTTTATTCTTTTCAAAAGACTTTTGACCAGCTGCAAAGCCCACGTGGAAAACGCTCGACCAACCAGGGGGAGCTGAGGCGAGCCATGGTAGAAAAGAGAATGTCAACCCTAGATGAATGCCATGCGAATCAGAGTGAGCTCAGGGCATTCAAGGCATTCAACCGAGGTGTTTCGAGCAAGACACAATGCTAGAATCAGAGTAAATGTGGTAGTTGCAGAAAGATCAAGAAGGTTTCCCCAGAAGGAAATCTTGGACACCGACATGGACACGCAGGGTTCTGCATTAATTTCAGGCAAAAGATCAAGAGGCAAATCTTTTCTGGGACAGATATTTTTTGTAAGCCCAAAGGGGCCGAGATCTTTTCTGTATATAAGGCATTTTTTGGCCTTTTTGTAAAAAAAGTTCAGATGTATGCTCCTTTGAATTTTATGACCCTTCTGCAGTCCTCTCTTAGACTAGCACGTTTATGTAACTCAATTTGGAACATAATATACAAAATCTACCTTGGTTACCATTGATGGTCCATCTTTTTCCTTCTGATTCTTGTGAAGTATTGTGCATTCTTTTTTTGATTCATTGAGCTACTTAGTGAAATATTCTCTTTCCTTATAGCTTTTGTTTCATGTCGTGCCTTTCTTTGCAGAAGTAGTATCATGTAGGTTACAAACTGTGTTTACTTAATCCTGCACATGAGCTTCTAGTTTGTGAAAGTCTGCCTTTCCTTCTTGAAGGCATGTGCATGTCAAACCTGTTTGTATGTGTGATCTACAGGATCTTGTTGTGCAGTCCCATGGCTGTCACCAGTATTCAAGTGTAAATCGAGTATCTCATTGTTCCTGTCATTTTGGTGTATCACCCTAGGATTTAATTTCCATTTTTTATGTATTCTCCTTCTCCCTTTCCCTTTACAGATCAGTAGTCTAGGTGACACCAAAGGAAGCCTGCCTTCTCTGGAGGTTCATTTCAACCATAGGTGACCCACAACCTTGAGATGATCCCATGTTGCTCTAGAAAGCTCAGTTTTTGTAAACTTTGCTCAGGGTGCAATTCTAGGTGACAACAATTATATAAAATTTAAGCTACATATGTGGAATTAGGCATCCCACTTGGTGGACCCCATTAAAGGCTAATTTGGTGGCATGTGTCATAAGTTGTAGTAGTTCACTCTGTTATGGATAATGAAAAGTTTCTATGAAAATTTATGATAGTGGAAGAGTTATGTATGAAAAAATATGATAAGTGTGCCCCATGTGATTGAGCCACCTATGCATGCAAGTGTATTGCATGTTGAGGGGTCCTATGCATGAGGAGATAAGCATTGCAAATGAAAAATTAAAGCAAGTGGGTCTTGATTATGACATTGAATTTCATGAAAATATTTTTCATGTTAAGGAGACTCAATATAGGAATGCATGCATTGAATTATTTCCATGTGGCAATCTTATGCATCCATCTTCTCATGTGGAGATATATTTATTTGGTACTTATTCATTTTTCAATAAGTACAAGTTTTGAAGAATTAATCGATAGTGTCATGCTACCAGAATCACTCTAGAAATATTATTGTAGTTGAAGACTTATGAATGATCTTAGCTCTATGAAGTTATATTGTAATACAATTTGGGTTGTGCTTTTAGATTGTGTGGTTTTTTCTCTCGAAACGATTTCCCCATATATTTGGTGTTATAGCTATATTTATTTGTTGCATGTGTATTTTGTTATTTTTATGTGCACATTAATCTACAACTAATAAGGGTTTGTATAAAATTATGCAATATCTCCCCCACTTAGATTGGTGTATGATTTTTTTTATTACTGGACTTCCTTTTAGTTATTAACCCCTCTAAGTTCATGTGATTCCAAGTAAAAATGCATAGAAAGTTCCTCTAAATCTTTCTTTGAAATTGGTAATGGTTTATATAATCCTATGTTTTAGGATATAACCCTATGTTCTAGGCAACACCTTTTGCAATTTGATATATTCTACCTCTTAAAAAAAATAATGTTGTAGTGAAAAAGTGGATAAAATAAAACTCCTCCAACATGTCCAATGTATTAGGAAATGTGTCTCAACCTTTCTCTTAATGCTAAAATTATAAAAATTGTTATGTTTAGGTTATAATATAGGAAAACTCATTTTTTGGGCTATAGCATTGGTTTTTGGTGAAAATAAATAGTTTGGGTTATTAAAAAATACTAAGAGTGATACGTGTTTTATGGTTCTCTTTAATCTCTAAAATTTTATAAAAATGGGCCCAATCATCCTCTCAGATCAAAGTTTATGGCCTTAAATTTTTTTATAAGAAATGTAAAAATGTGGTGTACACATAAAAGAGTTCTAAGGGGGGTTATGCTTGTTGAGAAACTTATAATACATGTTATGACACATAATAAGGTATCTTTGGTTGGAGATAATTAAACCAAAATAGAATTTCCAATTTTATGAGTGGATTATAATAGGGTTATGACATCTCGAAGAAATATGTTGTTTTTAGCTTGTGGTCTCATCTTGAGATTTGGGATTTGGGCACCACTTTTGGGAGTTTTTATCTCATAGTTTTCTAATTATTATTTTATAGTTTTATGTATTGTATCTCCTATATATTAGATGCTTTAGTTGGAGGCTTTGCAATAGTTTTGTAGATATTTTTTAATTTGTTATAATTCCTCTAGATCTCTAGTTGGTGATACTCATGTGGATGTTTACTTTGCAAGTGTATTTCAAATATTTTGTTTATTTAATAATACATTAGTCTACTTTGGAGTATGGGATTTTTCTCTTTAAAGGGTTATCCCCATGTAAATATTTGTTATATAATATTATTTATTTTATGTTTATATGTGTTTCTTCTTTTTGTAATGTTAATAGATTGAAATTTGTACAAAAATCTCAAATTTTTAGTGTAGGAAGAATTTATACATACCTTGATTCCTTTCACAATGTCTTATCCATATCAAAATTACCTCCCAATCCTCCACTTGTTGGAAATAAGTGTTTTCACTGATGTCAACTCAAGATGTGTTATCATTGATGCCAAATGTGAATATTGAAGGTTGTATATACTCTGAAGATAGGGCAAGTGCAGTAATATAGTCAGCAGTATATTATGTGGTTGAAATAGTATCAATCTAATGTCCAAGAATGTTGTGGAAGAAGGTACACTAGTTCTGTCATGTGTGCAATGTCTACACTAACATAGTTCCTACTTGGTGTACTACTCATTGAGATAAGTTGTAGAAGATTGGCTAAGGCATTTGCAGTGCATACCTTATGACAGAGTCATGATAGTTTGGTTTGCATCCCTCCATTGTGCAAGCATTTTTCTTATAGTTCAAAAGTTAATATGTTCAAGATGTGAAGGTGTTGTATCCAAGGTTTCAATTCATCACACCTTCTATAGTGAAAGCTACAAGTAACAGTGTTCCAGTTTATGCTTTAACAATATAAAATGTTGATGGACTATAGGGATGCTTCACATTCCTCCAGTGAGATAGCAGTGTTTGTGCATACTTGGTGATATTTTCACAGAGGTATATGAATTCTTCCTTACAAGTATCAAGTGTTTTGGTGGTCTGCAAGATCAATTTTTAAATAACATCTTTCTACAGTTTGTCCTGAATGCTTTATTCTTATATATTCACTGGGTTTATCCTCTTGCACCAACATATGATGATTAGTTCCATCATGAGAAGGTTGAGGAGATATTGTTCATGGACTACAATGATTGCATCTTGATTCAAATGATGGTTTTGATCTCTCCCTAGTGGTGTAAAGTTGTATAGATGGTAGTTTTGGTGGTGTTGTTATTATTTGGGTCGATAGGCTTGTTTCCTCCATCAATGGTTGATCTAGATTAATTAATTTTATTTTGGAGGATATGTTATGATATGTTTGGATCTTGTAATGCCATTTGTCAATCCACAATTTTTTTTCTTGCAATATCATATATTTTTGGAGTTGACTAGTGTGGTATCATACATTTCCTCTAAAAGGTTGTATTGGAGCCGACCTAATTGAGGTTTTGTGTTGTTGCAGAGTATATATAGAAGATCAAATTCATTTGTGAAGGTGTTGTTGTTAAAAGTGGTGTGATACAGTATTATGTTGAAAATAAAGTGTGTGAAGTCTGGGTGAAAGGTTAATTGTGAGAAAAATGGATTGCAACATCAACATAAGTAGGATGCTTCTTCATAGACTTGTTCATATTTGTATTTCTCATTATAATCTTCATGTATCCTACTCTAAGATAGTGAGGCTCATTGGTTCCTTTGTATCTCTCCCTAAGGTTGTACACCTTAGTCTACAAGTCCATAGACAGTGAGCCTTAAACAACATTGTAATTCTTGTTAGCAATCAGCTACATATATTGTGAGTTAATACTCACCGTGGTTTTTCTATCATTGGGTTTTCCATGTAAAAAATATTGGTGTCTTTGTGTGTTGCATGATTTATTTTTTTCTCTTCTTTTAGTTTATGATGAGATGTTTAATTTGCAAATGGGAATGATAAATTTTAATATATGTTAATTCACCCCCCTCTTAGCACTACATTGTGTTCAACACTACTAAGTAGTTCCCTAATGAGACTCTCTCTCATGGAAGTATTCAACATGTAAATTGTCTTCCCCAAATGTATCATTCCTACATAAAGTAATTATCAAATGAAATCATACCTCCAATGTAATTATTCACACAAATTTTACATGCATCTATAAAATCTAGATCTACAACATATAGATCCTTCATCATTTCCATTCCTACCAACTATATTGTCATAGTATTCAACAATTAATTTCTCCCACTCAATGCTTCTACCACCTTATTAGTTACATCATATCAATGTTTGAGAATAAAATAAAATTCCTACAAGAACTCCACCCACCTCATGTGTCTCTACTTTAATTTTTTACTCATGATAAACCTCGATGCCTAAGGATCAATATATGAACTTTTTGTGACAAATAGTGTCTTCACTTCAACAAGGATTGATCAATTTCATAAAACTTCTAATCATAAACTAAATATTCCTACTTGGATTCATTTAACTTATCACTAAAATATATAATATTTTTACCTTATTGACTCAAAAAAGTTCCAAATATCCTTACCAATGGTGTCACAATCCACTTAGAAAACCTTATCAAAGTATGAAAGTGTCAATTTTAGGGCCTCCATCACCATTTTCTTTAAATTATTTCAAATTTCTTTTCCATAGCAATCATCCAATAAAATCCATCCTTCTACATGTAATGTGTTAGTAATACATAGATCCCGCTAAATTTTTCAATGAACTTCTGGTAGAAGCTTTCCAAACTATAAAAAAACTATAATCTCTATAGTATTCTATGGTAACAACCACTCAAAATTTTCCTTTAATTTTTTTTTATTGATCCTAAAACCAACTTGATACATCCCAAATTCCAAGAATTCTAGCTTTTTTTTCACAAATCTATACTTCTTTAGGTTTATACACACGTTCCCATTTCTTAACTATGTTAAAACCTATTACATGTGTTTAAAATTATCTTCCCTAGTATTACTAAACACCAAAATATCATCCACATAAACAACAAAAAACTTACATAAGAAAGTTTTCAAAAAATTATTCATCATCCTCATAATGTTCTTGGTGCACTATTCAATCCAAAAAGGCATGACCAACCACTCATATGATCCATATTTTATTCTAAAATTTATCTTCCATTCATATCATTCACAAATTTTGATCTAATGATATTCACCCTTGAGGTTAATCTTGTAAAATTACTATGCCTCACCCAAAATATCCATCAAGTCATTTATATATAGTAATGGAAACCTAGACTTGATAATGGTCTTGTTAATGCCACATGATGTTGTACACATCCTCCACTCTCCTCCCTTCTTTTTTAAAGTACCACAAGTACAAGGGGCTATACTTTACTGGATTAAACCTTTCTTCATAATTTATTTCATTTATCTACTTAATTGTGTACTCATGTCATGACTCATCATGTGTAGCACCCTATTACATAAATTGGACCCTAGAATCAAATCCATGCAGTATGAAATTTTATACACCAGTAGAAAACCTTCTAATATTTTTTCTATGAAATCCTCAAAATCTTGTAGCAGTGCTTCCATCTTCTACTCTTTTAAGTAACACACATTGCTTTCCTCCATTGTTGTATTAACCTCAATTATTAAATACCACTAAGAATTACACTCATAGAATCATGTATTAACCTTTTTGTAGCCATGAAACATGATAAGGAGTGGGATATAATATTCTCATTAGGTCCAAGTTCTCTACTAACTTAATCGACAATAAGTTATCTATGGTCATATTACAACACTTTTCACCTTAATGACACCTATTTTTGAAGATACTCTTCCTTGATTATGGTTCTTTATATTCTTTCATAGGCTTCAACAAGACCTTGCACAATGTTGAATTCTCCCCACCTTCAGGTGTGATTCTCTTTATCTCACTACCCAATTCATCACTCCTTTATACTATGTGCACTCTCTTCACTTTTCCATGTTCTTTTTCTACTTATAGCCTTAAATTCCATACCATACACTTCATTTGAATTTGTAATTAGTACCACTAAAATTTCTTCCATGAAACCCTCTATTTTTGTCTTCCTCTTTCTTTTGATACTTCTCTTTTTTGGATTCATGCCCCATTGTTTCACATTGTTGCCTTATTATTTACATTCGCTTATTTTCTTCTCTATTTTTTATTTAGTCATTGCCCTTACCTTGCACTCTTTTTTGCTTCTTGGATAGCTTCTCATTTTCCCTCAACATGAGCTAGTAAGCAACCTCAATGGATAGAATTGACAACAAAAGAATCACATCTTGGATTTCACACAACAAACCATTCAAATAATGAGACAACTTCTCCATACCATTATCCATGTGAACTACCCAAATACTAATTCTATAAAAATTCTTGATGTATTCAATTATATTCATTCCTCTATATTGCAAATTCTAAAATTTATTAAACAACTCCAAATCATAATTTATAGGTAAGAATATACCTTTCAATTTTTTCACCATCTAATATATGGCCTAATATTTCCTACCCTATAATTATACACATAATTTCACCACAAGGATAAATTATCATTTAATATATAATGATTCCTTACTTGACTCTCTTAGGGTCTTTAATGAATTCAAATTCAAAATACTTCTCCAAATCATTGATCCAATCTAGAGATGACTTGAAAACCACACACAACACTTGAACATAATCTAGAATATTCCACAAACACCTTGAAATCCAACAAATTTCTTCACAACAACTTTCACTTAAAGAATAAACTCATCCTATTCACCCAGACAATCTTCCATACACTACAACTCAAGAAACCACCTTGAAAAGAACCAAACCATGAAAAAATCCAACTGAATATAGCTATGAGAAATATCAACACACTTCTAGATCTGCAAGACCAGAAACCAAATTGCAGAGAAATGCGAAGCAAAACCATTTCTCCTAGACACTACTACAACACAGTTCACACACTGGTGAACACAATTTCTCTACACAATGATCCAGACCAATAAATTATTGATATAACATCTATGAACACATTTCATCAACATATATGAACTACACAAGCATATCTTCAACATATAAGAAATCAAAGCTAAACCAGAACACCACTATGTATGCTAGAACACCTCTACAACACACTATTTCCACTTTTATTCAAATTTTCTCAAAAGCACTTGGAAACCAAGCACCAGAAAAAAAAATTCTCATCATTTTCAACGCTTCCTTATCACCACTAAACCAACTATAACATTGCAACTCAACTATACATCCATAAACAAAATCTTATCAAAGCAACACTAGAGGTTGACACCATTAGCACTACTGATGACAACATAATGAAACTAATCAAAGAATCATCACAACTTCTCAACCATCACCAGTTGACATTAATGACAACACAAACATAATCCCGTTGTCATCAATGACAACACCAACTACTCATACAAGTGCAACAATTAATGTAATCATATATAAATTATTTTAATAAAAAATGATCTATTTATGCAACCCAAAAATAGACAAGTGAAATACCGCAAAAAGTACACAACACAAAGAGATTTAGAAGAGAAATTAGATGTCACTAATTAGTAACAATATTATTCAATTTTTAATAATGAGCATATCTTCTACATTCAAATGCATTGAAACAATGTGTCACTATCAAAGCTCAAGAATAGTAATGTTTGTACTATATTACATGATCATAGGCTATGTGCACATTACAATGATGTAAATTTAAATCCCGTATCTCATACCTATCTCCTATGTGTTCCACCCTATTCCAAAGAACTTATCATATTATTTATACATACCCTCTCTAATAATAAGGTACCACCAACTAAAGGGTCATGAAAATTCCTCCATAAATTTTCCTATGACCAACTTAAAGTATTCTAATAGTGTAAATTTAAAATTTAGCATAAAATTTAAAGTATCTTTACAAATTACATCTTGTTGATCGAGAGGAATTTTACAATGAATTTTATGTGTAGTGAGATCTATGTAGTGAAACTATTTTTTGTTCTAGCATTGAACCTTCCTAGAACCAATAACATAGAAATATTCTCAATTACTATCATGAAGCTTGAATATGTATTTCACTTTGAGAATTTAATTTGAAACTTGAAATTCTTAAAATGGTGAATCATGGCTTATCTAAAAAATATTTGTGGGAGTAGGTATCTTATTAAGTTTTAAAAAGTTTGGGTTTTGGTTTTTGGTTGTTGACTTTGTACCCAATAAATACATTTATAGGCCCCTTTCCTTCCACAATATAAATAACACCTTAGAGTCTCCAATTATAATGGATCCTTCACTACAAGTAATGGATTCATATTATCTCAATGTCTAAACAATAAGAATGTCCCACATGTATGGGCCTCTCCACTTTCTTCCATTTTTATAAATTTTTTTAATAATTCTAATAAGGTTCTAACTCCCAATGAATAGACACCATCTAATGCTCCAAATCAAATATCATCCAATAGTTCATGGGACTTTGGCAAAAGGAAAAAAGTTACAATGTAAGGCCATTGTGTTGCAACACATGGTAGTGTGTGTTATATTGTAAAGTTAAAAATTTCTCCATATAATTTATGGTAGGCACCACTACCTTTGTTGGTTTAAGTTAAGTTGTGACTTAACTAAGGCCATATAGCATACTCTTAGGGATTTCCAAAAAAAAGTGGAGTAATATATCATAATGTGAGCCAATATCTAATATACTATCAATCAATTCATCCAATATCCCATGGTAGAAAGGTCTCTCCTTGCATATTGGTAGTATAGTTTTGGCACCCATGACTTCCCTATGTCATCCTAAAATAATATAACACACTAGAGTACTAGACATAGGATTAGTCACATAAAAAATTCAAATTTTCCAAAGTAGTATGGCTAATAATTCATGATACGTTTAGTTGTATAGTGTTGATATGGGAAGTTTCACCTACTAATTCCATTATAGTGTAGTATTGGGTAGTGGACTTTGTGAACTAGTCACTAAGGATACTATGCCCATGCCCAACCATCAATAGGAGTAATTACTAAATTTATATAAATTTCTTCCCTTTGTAGTTTTAAATTTTAAATATAATTTGGAGTGGTGTGGTTTAATTAGTGTGTAATTTATAAATATCAATTTGTGTGCCCATTTAGAACTAGATGATGCTCTCTAGAACTAATATATAGAGCCTAATGCATTTCTTAACACTTAGGGAAGCATATTTGTGTAGCTAATTTTTGACCTTGATGTGATTTTTTTTATTCTAGCCTCTCTTCCCTACTAGAAAAGGGAGCCTCTATGTATGTTTCCAATGGACATGTATCTATATAATAGTCAATCAATAAGTTAACTTAATAAGATTTAATATATTTTAATTCTCTATCTTTTAATTGTTCACCTTTTAATTTTATGTATACATCTTTTTGATTATTATATCATGAGTTACTCTCTTATTCAAGATAATTTGTATCTATTTGACACAAGCCTTTATTTTTCTTTAATTTTATTTCTATAAACATTTATTTTTACCCTCACAACATAAAAAAATTTAGGCGTAGCATTAAGATAGATAGGAGAAAAATCCTCTAATGCTAGAGATTATTTTGCAAGGATCACCCTCATTATAGACTTGCATTACTACTTGCAATAATTTCCATGTTCCTTGGTCCTACATAGTGTATTATACCATGACAAAATCCTTCAAATAGAGATCAATATCTTTTGGCATGCCAAGTGGGACTTAAATTTTTTGAAGGATTTTAGCCTTCACTATATGTCTCAAGGCAACCCTTGGTTGATTCTTAGTGAATTCTTGGCCAAACAATTCTAGTATTTTACTTGACAATTTTGCATCTATCAATCTAGAAAAGCTTACCCCTAGAATCACTACAAAAATACAAATAGAGCTCAATCAGATATCCTTGTGTCATATGCCCTAGTTCCACCTACAATATGGGGAGACATATCAAATATTGCTCTTCATTCTCTTTCTCACTTCATGGGAGAGAATCGTGATACTCCAATGGAAAATTGATGTGATGTTGTGAAGCATTACACATTTCACAACATTATTGAAGAAAATGTTGTTTTAAGACTACTTGTTGCATCCTTCAAAGGAAAATCCATAGAATGGTACCAATCACTTTTATAGATGTTCATTATTGTTTGTGACCAACTATTTTAAGTGTTCCTCAATAGATTCAAAGTGAAGGGTTGTGCTTCATTACTACTAAAGTAGTTGACAACCATTAAAAGAGCCCTTGTAGAAATTCTTAATGACTTTAACACTAAATTTTAGAATATATGCAGTGCATCTCAATAGAGGTTTACTCTCCATTAACTACAACTTATCTCTATTATCTAAATATTATTGATTTTGAAATAGCCGTGGAAATTAAAAAAATAGAGGAAATGGTCTCTTAAATGCATATGAGATTTCTATAGCTACAAAGAATGACTTGATGCAAATTGGAAGGTTGAAGCCTCCCCCCACTATGCCATTATTTCCCAATATTTAGTTTTCATACCAACCAATGCCAATCAAGAGGCCTTCTTCTCTACCTCTCATGAACCTAATACTTGCCAAGCCTCAATTGGAATACCACTTCACTAAATGATATGCTTCATTTGAGCTTAAAAAGATGAGGAAATTAATTCAAACTATGTCTAATGAGGCCACCACTCTCAAAAGAAACCAAAATAATATGAAAACAACCAACATCCCTAAAACCAATCATATAATCAATAGTCTAATCAAGGTTATAGACCATTCTACAAAAATGAATAAAAATCCTTTATATCAACCAAGTAGGCCTCTAATGTATCCAAATTAGTTAGTCCTAGTGGAAAAACTACTACAATAGATTCCCTATAGCTCTAATAGAGAGTTGGTGGTAGCTCAAAATAGCTACATCCAAGAAAGAAAATTATGGTGCTACCACCACTCTACATCCCATAATTATGACTCATGCCTTACCAATTCCCATACTCAATCCATCTTCCAATGAACATATATTTAGCATCAATCAAAGCAATTATTAGGTTTCCCCACAAAGCTACCTAGAGCAAACTAGTAACCAAGGATAAACATTAGTAAGCTAGGAATATTTTGAATCATACCCTCAACTTTAAGGTTCCATGGGTACTTTACAAGAGTCATAGCACATATTTGACTATCAAGTAAGAGAGAAAAGGATGGTGGAAAAATTAAAAAACTCAATTAAATCCCTCACTTCTTACAATATAATAGGAGAAATAATAACTAGTGTTTAGTGTGCCAACAACATCCATGTCAAAGTTTTTTGCACCTTGTGGGATTAAATTAAATTAATTTGGGACTACAAAAGTAATGTATCCTAAATCAAGAAAAAGAAAGAAAACATAACCTATTAAAGGGAGGTCACATGTGCATTGGGAACCCAATACTATTAAGGTAGGAAAATTTGTGATCTTGTTCAATATATTGAATTGGCTCAAGAAATCCACAATCAATGTCTCTCTAGGATGTAGTCTCCATACCTAGCCAAATGAAGATGTTGAAAGAGGATCTAAGAAGAATAAATAGATCCAACAAGAAAAAGACACAACTTGTGGATATAATAGAGGTAATATTTCTACCAACTACAAGTCTAAAAAATTATTAAAAGTGAAGTAAGATCAAACCAAAACCTTTCTATTTGGTACTAATCCATAAGGATAATTTTATACATAATTTTATGGTATACTCTTGTTCAAGAACCTTAGTAATGACTAGAAAGGTTTTAAAATATCTTTACTTCATATATGAGCTAAAAACAAAGTAGTTTTTCAATTAGATGGAAGCCCATACAACTATGTAGGAATGGTCAAGAAATTACCATTATCATTGTATGTCTACCACAATATTGATGTCCTTTAGGAAATATCTACAATATAGGTACTTACCACCTTAATAATGTATTCATATAGGGATATTAATACTAAGGAGGTTATCTCTCCCTGGGCTACAACCATATGTTCCTAACTACTAGGTATAGAAATAAAATGAGCATTCCATTTGAACCTCTTATCATACATCACATTAAGAACACGCTTATTATCCATAGTGATCCACTTCATTCATTTTTAATTGAGGATGGAAACCATAACGAGGTAAACACTACCAATGATGTCCCAAATGAAGAATGTGATACATGTTGGTCATTTATAGATGGCACAAGAGGCGAATCTCATTAGTTATTCAAATAAACCAGCCTCAACACCTATTTGATTCATGAAAATAACCTAAAAGCCCAAAGATTTATAAAGAAGCAAGAGAATGGTGTTGGGATATGGAAGCTATATTTTTATGGGACCATTGCAACATAAGTGATAGTATTGGTATCCAATTGATTTCCTAAGGAAAACTTATCAACAATTTTGTGTGCTCCAATTAAAATGCACCTACAACATTATGAAGTATGAGGCACTAGTGAAATGGTTTTTGTTTGCAAATAATAAAGGCATCAAGATAATTTGGTGATTAGATAGGTTGAATCCTTATTCATAGTCAATAATTCCTTTATGGAATTATATAAACACCACATATAGCATCTCTAAGAAACCTATGATGTTATAAATATACAAGAAGTTCCTATAAATAAGAATTTTGAAGCTGAAAAAATGGCCCTTATTGGTTCCCAATTTAACCCTACTAGGGACACATTGAGAAATAAAGATGGGGTCAAGATGGTGATCATGCCTCACTCCCAACTATCATGAAAGAGTTTCACCGAGAGAATTAAGGAGGTTGATATTCTTCTCAAGCCATAAGTATACAAATTATAAGAGCAAGATATTATTGGCTACACTTATTCATGGATGTACATAGATGGGTGTAAAAGTGTCAAAACTACTAGTTCTACGCTTGAAAAAAGAAAAAGGCACATTTTCCTTTGAATCCTATATCTACAAAGCAACCATTTTCTATGTGGGGACTTGATTTCATTGGTGTAATCAATCCACAATCCAATGCATGCTAAAATATCATCTCATAGTAATCAAATACTTCCCAAGATAGACTAAAGTGATGGTGTTAAAAAGAAAAATGAAGGTTACAATTATTAATTTTTAGAGGATATAGTTCTAAGGTTTAGCACTTTAAAACTATCATCACTAATAATTCCAAGGAATTCAAAAGGACTATAATCTCCCAATTTTACCATCAACACATGGAATACCTAAATGTGTACTTGAACTACTAACCACAAGAGAATAGATTGGAATAATCCTTGAATAACTTGATAAATATCATCAAGAAGATGGGAGTAGAATCCAACTGGTAGTGGAACACACACTTGAAGAGATCTCTCTAGACCAATAGGACAAATCCAAAGAGATCGACATCATATTTGAAGAGAACTAAGAAATTATTGTCACCTAGCAAGTACCAAAGAACACTAAGTCAACAATTTTCTAGTTATCCTCATTTATAGTCAAGAAAGTACAAGAGTAAAGTGCCTCAAGTTTCTAACATTTTTTTTACAATGGGTAGTAAGAGAGAAGAACTTAGTGAAGATTGAAATCTTAACTCTCCCTTTAGAGAAAGGGAAGTTCATTCTAAATCACAACCTAGTATATGTCTCATTCATAGCCATGTAACCCAAGGAACCAATATCCAAGCCAAGTAACCTTATTCCATACTCACATATTTTAAGTTTAGATCTTATTAATGATTAATTTGACCAAATATGTTAGGCCTACCTTCCCATAAATCCCACCTCCCTAAGGAATGGCACATTCTTCTACCAAAATTTATCCCTTGAGAAACATCTCACCAGTGCCCCCAATAGCTACATGGATAGGATATGGAATTCACACTTGGCCAAATTTATTTTTCCCACTTTTCACCCCTTCCTAAAAATTTACATTGTATTTTCATAGCTTTTTTAATTCACATTCTATATTATCAAAGGGAAAGGTAGTTCCAACCAATACAAGTGTATTTTCTCTATAACAATTATAATAAAAAAGCTATACATCCCCTTTGGATCCTATGTAACATTGAAATTTTGGATTTTTTCTAGGAAATAATTACTAATAAGGGTTCCTTTGCTCTAATTCTTCCACTTGATTCATTCAAGACTTTAAATTTCCCATCAAATTATTACTCACTCACTAAATTCAAGAGTGACTAACAAGACATATGCAATATGGTAGACTACTTGTTGGACATGAGGGATGATAAAACTATGTTCCCAAAATATCTAGAAATAACACATCTACTAAATAGAACCCCTACAACTAAAACACTCTATTTATACTTCTCATAACATGAGAATAAAATTACCACCCAACTACAAAACCTATAAGTACCAATATATTAAATAACCCATCCATTCTTACCCACATGAATTGACACTAGTGCTACCAAATCTACCTAGACATTGATACAAACATTACCCATGAACCCTTGGGACATGAAATGGTTATTTCATATACCCTCCTCCATATAAGAAATTACTACTATATCTTTATAGAAAAAAAATTAATTCCCACTATATCTCTCCTCTCTAATGAATAAATTCCTAGGCTTATAAATTATTGTTTCACCAACTTGTGGTCATCCATAGAGGAGATTGGTTTTTTGGTGTAGACCATGCCATTATTAGGATATATAGATTCACTAAATCTATCTATAGGCTACCAAGGCTAGTTCACTATTTTTTTTTTCTCTAGAGTTCCTATAGTAGGTGGATGCCATTGAAGAGAATGTTGAGAATTTTATGGATGCTTATCACATAGAAATGTAACCTATACAATAGATCCAACCATATGATACATTCTATAAGAAGGTGAAGGAATACAACCCCAAGTTGATCAATTATTAGGTGTCAATTCTTAGAATGGAATAGTGGAGCAATGAGATTATTGTGGTATGGTGGAAATTCCACTAAGAGATAGGCCCCACATGAGAGAAGCCTAATGAGATCCTAGAAGATATCTCAAAATCTACCTAATAAAAATTTCACTTCTATCTAACCTCCTTCTATAACATACAATATAAATAGTAGCATGTGAAGTTCACCTCCTCATAGGAAAAATAAATATCTAATTAAATGCTCCCTATACTCAAATGGATATGAAATAAGTGATTCAAAAAAATGCTTCATCTACTAGTGGAACTAAAATATTGATACTTAAATGGATATGACACAAACAATGCAACAACATGCTTCATCTATCAGTGGCACGAAACTATTTCAATTAACTATGGGAACTAGGATCCCTATTAAACAAGTGTT
Organism: Sequoia sempervirens; assembly: GCA_007258455.2. Taxonomy (NCBI): domain Eukaryota; kingdom Viridiplantae; phylum Streptophyta; class Pinopsida; order Cupressales; family Cupressaceae; genus Sequoia; species Sequoia sempervirens. The sequence continues at coordinate 1,280,603,419 of VDFB02271358.1, read as the reverse complement.
GAAGGACCTAGTCCTAGCCACTTCAAGATAAACAACATGAGGTCTTTCCATCAACCAAATAGTCATGGGACAAGAAACTTTAGGTCAAGTATTGAGAATATTTCCAAGAAAACAAGGGTAGATCAAAGCTATAGGTGCATCATTCCAAAGACCTAGTGCAACTAAATAAATTCTATTAAAACATCCACTTAAGGTAGTAACAACATTGAGGAGAATAAGAGGAGGAAAATGGAGAAGGGAGACCTAACTACACAGAAGACGACTAACTAGAAAAAGGAGGTAAAGGATTAACCCACCAACAATAATACACAATAAAAAATACTTATGACCCCCATTATAAATGTTCATCTTCCTTCTCCCTCTCACACTTATTTTCCTCGCCATCCTCCCCATATCATGTCAGCCACTCTTGAGACCTCTTCCTACTAAATTCCTCATCAATCATCCCCTTCATCTCCCCAAAGAAGGTATCCATATCCCTCACATGTCTCTATTTACCATCCTCTCCTTAGAATCAATTTCTTCCACCACCCCCATTATCACCACCCCATATTCCTATTGTGGTTTGCTCACAAATCCCCATGCATAAAAAAATTATGCAACTGCTCCCTCAGTACACATACCCAAAAATATAATTTTCTACAATACCTTAGTCCCACAAGGTAATTCCTATCATTGAGTAGTGGCTATCACCTCCCAAAATTATAGACTCCTTTAATTTTATTTTGATAATATTTTGAATCCCAACAATCACAAGTGCCTCCATCACCATCCTATGTGTATTTTCACATACCATCATTAATCACTCCATCCATTACTAAAAAAGTAGCCCTGTATATTCACACACTTTCCTTGGAAGCTATCCAATTGGAAAAAGAAATAATGGTGATGCATATTCCACTCTTTACCAAAAAAATGGTGCAGATTGGGACTATGTCCTAGTAGAAATTGGCTAAGAGAATGGCCAAACAATATTTTTCTCCTATATATCAAGGTGGGTATCTACCAAAAAGGACCTTGCATTTAAGATGCTTTACAATTTGAAAAGGGACAAATGCAACTGATAGAATACTAAAAATGGAATCAATAAGTGTTATAATCAAGTATGTAAAAGCACATAATAGCTTTAAATTACTCCAGTAAGGTGAAAAAATCATGGGCTAATCCCTTATTTCCTTAGAGATAAAGTTAAATAAGGAAGAAAAATTAAATTAGGTGAAGTGAACCATTGAGGCCTTCAAAGTAACAATAAATGTTTTAAAGCATCAAGTCTCTATGGTATTAGAAAAAACCTCTAAAATAAAGGATGTACAAAGATAGGAGGCAAAGAAGCACATTATCAAAGCCTATAATAAATTGGCTAAGGTCATGTTGGACTTTATTGTTGAAAAGGGAGAGAGTACTATAAAGCAAGTCACCATGAACTTCTTGAATTAGTAGGAAAAAGACATGAAGTCTCAATTGACACAAGAAAAGGCTACTTCTAATGTCTTAGAGAATACATTGGGACCAATAAAAATGAAATTAATTGCCCAAGGTAACCAGCTCACTCAACTTTAGAATCAAAGACACCTAAAAGAAGGCCATGAATGGTCTCATAAAAAAGAACAAAGACTCAGAGTGGAGATTGGATGTAACTAAGGAGGAAATTCAACAACTCTAGGCCCAGATAGAAGAGCTTAAGTTATATATGAGATCTTCAAGATTCATTCACACCCTTTATTGAGATTACTAGAAGGAAATAGATAAATCTATGTATTCCTTCACACTAGCACTTGATGAGACCAAGTATTAGCTAGTTTTTTGTTGTTTTAGTTCATGATTTTAGACATTTTTGGATACTCATTTCATATACATTCCTAAACGTATCTATCTTTTTTATGTCTTTTAGGTTTTGATGTATGGAAATATTAATATGATATGTTGGTAATTGCATGATTAAAATGTGTGAGTTTGTATGGAATGTAGTATGGATATATGTTTAATTTATGGATATTAGTATTTTGTATATGTTAGATGAATTAACTCCTTCCAATCGAAAATCCAGAGTAAGCAGAGTGTAACCCACAACAACTAGGAAGCACAACCTGCAACCAAAGAATTTTAGACAAAGATGCAAGGGAAATTCTAGAACAATAGGAACATAACAGTTGTAGAAGTGGAAGCGCTCATTAATGAGGATGATTGTGAATCACCAAACCATTTAATAAGATAGTTGAAGGAAGAAGGATTTTGCAATGATTGGGAAGCCAACGTGACTATTCCCATAGTACACATCTCTGCTATGTCGTTAAGGACAAAGTTCCAGTCCTAATCGTCTTCTTTCATCTTTTCAATTACACTTTCAGTTACATAGAATTTGTCACTCTCTATTTTATAAGGGAGTGGTAATTTGCATTTAGTTTTCTATTTTGAGTCCTCATTCTAATAAACCTCCCCTGAACCTGTATAGTTGACTCGGTGGTTGAGGAGTAGATATAGTGTATGGATATGTTTAGATAGATATGGTTTTTTCTATTAAATAGACAATAATTTTTAATTTTCCTATTATGCTTTCATGAATAAGATATCTCTAAAGATTCTTGTCAGATTGTGAAATCTAGATATCTGCAATGAAGATGCTTCAGTTTATCATTTTGTTCAGTTAATTCAAGAAGTTTAGATTTGATTTTATTCTATGGGTATGGTCACTTGAGAAAGGGACACTCAAGGTAATTTTTCTCCACTTTAATTTCTATTCTCATATTAGATGCTTTCATTTTTTTATTCTTCTTAATCAATTCTTCATTTCTTGTATATGTGAATGAGATTGTGAATGTGATCTTATCTTACACTTCATGTTTTGTTTCTATACATTTTCCTCCAAAGTGAGTCTAAGTTAGTAGTATTAAGTTTATTACAGAGTTCAGGTTTTAATAGTGAACTAGCCATAGTCTTAAGTTGTAAGCACCCATAGCAATAGTTCCAGATTTAATCCTTTTTCCTTGTTTTGCAGTTTAAACTTTAATTCCTTTTGCATATGTTTCAACCACCTATACTAGATGATATAGGCAGTATAGAATTTTTGGATGCACATATAGTGTCAACATCATCACAAGCCTACATTAGCCATGGTTGATAATTAAGTGGAGTCTTTACAAGGGTTTAGTGGACTGTTCAGTTAGGAACCACCTCTAAATTGTGTGTATATCACCAAGTTTGTTGAGCATTAGTTGGGACTTACATTTTTGGCACCATTGTTGAGGATGGTGCTACATTCAATATTCTCTTATGTTATTTCAAGCTTTCTTAGTTTAGAGTTTTGTTTCCAAAATTAGGATAATTATTTTTTAATCCACCAACACTAGAATGTTTTACTAAAATTTTGCAAGTTAGTGACACAAAAAGTTATAACTTTTGCATGCGGAGGTAGTGAGATGCTTTGGGAAGATTTCTCCCCTCAACACACAAAGCTAGAGAGGATATTGATGATCAAAATGAACAAAGCGAGGGTATTCCTAAAGAAGAAATTTCCCTAACACCAAAATCCACTATAGATATAGAGGAGACATTCCAAACCATGGTTGATGCAGTGATGGATGGCCCAATAGAAATGTAACTTTTGAGTTTCTAATTGACAACCAGGAGAGAGCAACTGCCTTGAAGAACATACCTCCTTCAACATTGTCTATCTTCTATGGTTTGGTTACTGAGGATTCATATACCTTCTTGTTTAAGTTCAATGTGTTTTGTAGAAGCTATGATTATACAACAGATGCACATAGACTCAAACTGTTTCCAACCACCTTGAAGGATGCTACTTTAAGATGGTTTATGGGTTTGGGGAGAGTTGTTGTTCCTGATTGGAATACTATGAAGACAAAGTTCCTGGAGAAGTACCAAGACTACTGTAAATGAATTAAAAGAGGAAGATATGAACATTTTAGGATGTCTCAAAAGGAGGATGAATCCTTGGAAAAATACATGAAAAGATTCCAGTTTTTCCTTAAGAAATCCCACCAAAACAGGCTCTATGATGAGTCTCTAAAACTAATATTCTTGAGAGGGATTAATGAGGATTCTATGGATGCACTTAATATCATTGGGGTAGGAGATATTTCTCAAGCACCATTTGAGGAGATCTACTAGGCATGCAAAAACTATTCAAGGTCTTTCACAAAGAAGGCCAGAGGAGATAAAACATCTTCCATCAGCAAGACATCTAATGAAGTTTCTAGAGTGGAATCAAGTAACCTACTGTTACACATGAAAGAAGAAATCATAAGCCATTTGGGTACCTGATTGGACACTCTACATGTGGAGAAAAATCAAGAAGAGGCAGAGGTAGCCTTACTGAATACTACCCTAATTTCAAGTAGAGAAAAGCTAATTGCAAGTGCAAAAGAGTGGCAATTATTTTCAAGGACTGACCAAGGAAAATAGACTTTCAAGCAATGGAGGGTGAATATGGACAAGTGTTCTAAATTTCTCAAAGGAAACCATGGCATTCAAGAAAAGGTATGCCTCAAGATCCTTTGAACTATAATATGCCATTTCTAGTTAGCAATCAAAATTTCTCTAGTTGGAACCCCCAACCTTGGGAAAATACACAAAACCAATGGTAAAATACTCAACCAAACTAGAACCAGTAGTAAAAAAATATGTGGCCACAACAAAACTATCAAGGATCCAACTACAACCCCCAATGGCAACCTCAATGGAAAAAATGTCAGCAATGGCAAAACCAAAACATGAACTATCAACAACCACAATAGCCTATACATCCACAATAGCAAGCCATCATTCCAAATCCAACAAATCCATCACCTCAACCACCTAGAGCACCTCAACTACTAGCCCAACCCACACCTAACCCAAATAACAAGCTTGTTCAATAGACCTATACTAATGAGGCTATTCAATAACCTACTTATGGGGTAGAGGTGAGTGATTTCCACCTTAGATCAGGGAAAACATTGGTTGGGCTTTCATCCCCTCAAATCACTAAGTTAGTTGATGAGGAACCCTCAATAGAGACCTTGGACAACCAACCTATAGAGCCTAAATCAAATCAGGTTAACCAACCCAATTCAAGTCCAGAGCCTCCATTCCCTAAACGATTATTTTTTCAAAGAAATCAGACATAATCTGAAATAGACCTGTTGGGACAACTTAAGGATGTGTGTATAAAGATACCCCTCATCCAAGCCATCAAGGAAATTCCCATCTACACTAAAACTATGAGAGAAATTTTCCTTAAGAAGCTAGGAAGGAAGAAAAAATACCCTCAAACTATTCATGTCTTAAGGAAACTTGCAAACATCATGTTGGGAAATATAACTATCCCCAAATATGCAGATCTTGGAAGTCATGTAGTGGATGTAAGGATAAAAGGAACTCTCATTAAAAATACCTTGATTGACTTGGGAGTAGCTATTAATGTGATGACCAATGAAACAATGTAGCTATTACAATTAATAGACCTTAGACCTACACCCACTATCCTACAATTGGCATATAGGTCAATAGTTAAACCTGAGGGCATCATTGAAGACTTGTTCATAACACTGGATTCATGGGAGTACCCTATAGATTTCATGGTATTTCAACCAAAGGCCAACCTTCCAGGTTATCCCCTCATTCTAGGAAGACCATGGTTAGTAACAACAAATGCATTTATAGGTTGTAGGTATAGAAGTATGATTATCTCAAATGGAAATGTGACTAAGAAATTAGTCCTTTATCCACCAGCCCAGCCTCACATAGACTTAGAGTAGGCCATTTGGCCTACCCTAGATGAGGAATACCAATACTCCTTACAGACCCTCATGACTATTGAACACAACCCTTTTTTAAGAAACCAATATGAGGATGATTTAATAGCACACATCATATAGAATAACTGTGGTAGGGACGTGCAACAACAAAACTACTTGGACATGCCTACAAGATCCTCTATAGAATGTTATCCCCACCAGTTAATCCGAGTTAAAATCCCAATTTTTTCATACCTTGCTACCACAACAATGTTTCCCAGACATAGTAGGACTTGACCTTTCATCTATTCAAATAGCATCCAAGACCTTGGAAATCATGCCAGGTAAAACATTGAATGTTAGCAGTGAATTAACTGTTGCACAATAGAACTCCCTGACCACTATGCTAAAGGAACATGTAGCAACCTTCGAATGGGATTACCATGACATGAAGGGGATTGACCCAACCTTTTGTATGCACAAGATATACATCAATGATGGTTTTAAACCAATAAGGAAACCCCAACCCCAAAGGAGAATGAAACCTACACTAAGAGACATAGTCAAAACTAAGTTACAAAAATTGCTTGATGTAGGCTTCATTTATCTTATTTTTGATAGTCAATGGGTTTCACCTCTAGTAATTGTCCCAAAGAAAGGATGAAAGTGGAGAGTGTGTGTGGATTATAGAGAATTAAATTCATCCACTAGAAAAGACCACTTTCCACTACCATTCATTGATCAAGTGCTTGAATCCCTAGTAGGTAAAAAGTACTTATCCTTTATAGATGGATTCAGTGGCTATAACCAAATTAGAATAGCTCCAGAGGACCAAGATAAAAAACTTTCACATGCCCTTGGGGAACTTATGCTTATGTTTTCCTTCTATTTGGGCTATGTAATGCTCTAGCCACTTTCCAAAGGGTAGTGTTGAGTATATTCTTAGATTTTGCACGACTCCATGGAAATCTACATGGATGATTTCACAACTTATGGGGACACATATGATGAAGAACTTAATAACCTAGAGAAGGTCTTAAAAAGGTGTCAAGAACACAATTTATCCCTAAGTTGTGAGAAATGTCTCATGATGATGACCCAAGGGATTGTGGTAGGACATATTGTCTCAAAGGATGGCATTCAATTAGATCCCAATAAAATTGAAGTAATATCAATACTCCTTGTACTCCAAAAAGAAAAGATGTTAGGAGTTTTCTAGGACATGTTGGGTACTATAAGGGATTCATATAGGACTTTAGCAAACTTGCATCCCTTTTATTTGTTTTACTCACAAAAGATGTAGAATTTGAGTGGACAACAAAATGTCAACACTCTTTTGAAGCACTCAAGATAGCATTAACCCAAGCACATGTCTTGAGAGGACCGAATTGGACCTTGCCTTTCCACATACATACAAATTCTTCTACTTTTTCTATAGGAGTAGTGCTTGGATAGAAGGAAGGTAATAAAGAGTGTGTCATTTATTACATTAGCAAGAACCTACAAGGGGCAGATTTCAATTGCACAGTAACAAAAAAAGAGATGTTCTCAGTTGTCTATGTAATCAACAAGTATAGACACTACATCATAGAGTATACAGTATTCATCCACACTAATCACACAGAAATAAGGTATCTAATGAATAAACTAGTGGTTGGTGGTAGGCTTGTTAGATGGTTGTTATTACTTCAAGAATTTAACATCACCATAGTGGATAAGATAGATTAAAAAAATGTAGTGGAAAATTTTCTATTCAAACTACCAACTCAATTAGCAGAAGATGTTGATGATTCTTTTCTAGATGAGCATTTATTTGCTCTATCTCTACACACACCTTGGTTTGCTGACATTGCCAACTATGTAGTAGTAGGACAGATACCACCTCATTTCTCCACTAGAGAAAAGAGACAATTGGTACACAAAATTTTTCCCTACTCTTGGATAGCTAGTTATTTATCCTACACAAGACCAGATATCATTATGAGAAGATACATCAAAGAAGATGAGGTATATGATATCCTCAAAGCCTGCCATGATGAACCCTATGGGGGACACTTTGCAACAAAGAGGATTGCATTGAAGATTCTCACCACTAGCTATTACTAGCCTACTCTCCATAAGGATGTAGTGAAATATACTAGGATTTGTGATAGGTGGGAGAATGGGCATGCCAACTAAAACAGATGAGATGCCTTTGCAACCACAGTTAGCACTAGCACCATTTGATAAATGGGGGCTAGACTTTATTGGCCCAATATCACTGGCATCAAACAACAAGTATATATTAGTTTGCATAGATTATCTAACAAAGTGGGTAGAAGTTAAAGCATTGCAATTTGAAAGAGATGGAAATGTGGAAAAATTTCTATATGAAGATATATTTACTAGGTATGGAGTACCAAGAGAAATTTTCACAAATCAAGGTCCCCAATTTACATCAGAACTGATCAATAAATTGGTGAAAGAATATGAGATCAGGCATAGGAAGTCAACACCCTACTATCCTCAAGACAATGGATAGGTGGAAGTAAACAATATGGAGATTGAAAACATTCTGACCAAAATAGTGCAGGTTCATAGGAAGGATTGGGCAACCAAGTTGACTGAGGAAGTATGGGCCTATAGGACAACTTGGAAGACTACAACAGGGTTTACACCATATGAGTCAATGTATGGAAAAATAGTAGTACTTCCTATTGCATTTGAATACAAAACAATGAGCACAGTAGTACAATTGAGATTGGACTTAATAGCAGCACAAAAGGAGAGATTACACAATTTGAATGCATTAGATGAAATAAGGATGGAAGCTATGCACCACATTGAGTTTGTTCAAAAATAGAGAATTAGATGGCATGATCAGTTCATCAAAACTAAGGAATCTAGTGTGGGGGATTGGGCTTTTCTCTATGACTTAAGGTACAAGGACTATAAAGGAAAGTTAAAAATAAGGTGGTTATGTCCCTATGAGATACAACAAGTATTCCCAAAAGGTGCAGTATAGTTGCAGACAATTAATGCAATCAGATTTTCACTACTAGTTAATGGACATAAATTGAAAATTCATAAGAAGCCAGTGTAGAAGAATGAATTTATTCTTTCCTTTATGCAAAAATATGGACCATAGAGTGACTATAACAAAAATATTGTACCAGACATCAAAGATTCAACAACAGATACTACAAGTTCTCCACATGACTTAGTAGGTGAGCTACACAACTCACCCACTACGGTCACTCAATAGTAATTTCCTATCACATTTCATATGCACACATAACACAGGTGGAAACAATCAACAATCATTTTTAAGCACAGTCCATGATGCAGTATGGACCTATAACTTCATGCCTACAAGCGAAAAAATTCAGAAAGGGACCTGTTGTTCAAGGCACCCACAACACTTTCCTATCATAAATTTCAAAATTTCCACCAAATTAATTGCATATCCATTCATATACACTTTATTCTCCTATACATACAACCTCAAAACTATCATTTCACTACATGCAGCTTCATCCACCTCATCCCATGTACCATTCATATCAACTTTCTTGGTTTACATGCACTATGTTGTTTATTTCACATCACATCACCGTACATCCAATAGCCTTTCAAAAACATCATTCACCACATGCCATGCAGTTATATCATTTATCACCAATTGCACGTACAAGCAGTCACATCAAATCTCACTATGAGCAATTCAAATCACTGTCACACGAGCTAAGTTTCAATTCACTACACTTCTATAGGTACACATTAATTTTCCATAATTATCATAGATGACAATTGTTTTCTTACATGTTCACATATTAAATTTTGCATGCTTTGTATCGTTTTTAATGTTTCTAATACATCATTTCACCCTCCACCAAGTACAATGCAATTAAGTGAGGAAACTTAATACCTTTAGTTGGGGGGGGGGAACAATACTCTTTATTCTCATTTTCTTGATTTACAAAACCAAAACAATTTCTGCAAATCCTTTGCCATTCTATTTTTCCCCATTTTGTATACAATCCTACCATCCAAGCTACAATTCAAACTCAGAAGGAAAGGAGAAGGGGTAGAACATCTACATTTGGAAAACACAAGCACATAGGAAGAAAGGGATTGGTGTGATTAAAGTAATAAACATAGAATTTAAGCACAAACATAGCAGATTGTCATCATGGGTGGAGATATAATCTGAAGAGAACCATCTACACACAATCAACTGATGGAAGACAAATTGGTGTTGCTTATTTTTTAACATGTTGGTTGGATAGACTACTTCTTGAAACTCACAGAGTTCAATGAAGTTATGACCCAACAATTTATTGCTACTTTACAAAATGGTGAGGCAACTGTAAGAGGGTTGAAAGTGGATGTTAGAGGCCGCCATTACAGAGGTTTTAGGATTTCCAAGAGAAGGGGAGGAGTTTCCAGTTGGGGAAAATGTTGCCACTGCCAGGGATGAATTCAAATAACATGGAGAGAACTTGGACTCATCCTCCCAAGGTACTAAAATATTATCCTTTCCATGGGTTTGGGCTTATGTTGCTTCATATATAATTAAGTATTTCACATGTGATGGTAGACAGTATTTTTTATATACAATCCATCTCAAACTTTTAGGATCTTCGCCATGAAAGGCGTGTAAATGTTCCCAATTTCCTTTATAATTTGTTGAAAAGAATGAGTTTTGAATAAAAAAGCAAGAGAAAGAACACTACATTTTCACATTATTGCTTAGTTACCATGTTGATAAAAGGAAGTTTGAAGGTTCAATTTCCACATGTTTCATGGAAGAGCTTTTCAAATTGCGGTCATATTAATAACATTCTTGAGGAACTTGTTGTTCCATAAAATGTGGAATCATCTATTGTGTCAGGAAGAGAAATTCCCTCTAGCTCCCTTGTTGCTTCACCTACCCACAACAGAGGAGAGCTAGAGGAGCAGAGCCTGCAAGACTCACCACCTATAGCCTTTGGGAAACCCGTAGCAGGAGAAACCCAAGAAACCCCTACTTTCGTCAAAACACAAAAAACTAGGAAAATAAAAGGTGAATCTTCTTTTGCACCTACCAAATGGTAGAAGAAATTCACATAGCCCAGGTGTTCACACTGCTTGAAGAAGAAAGGTTTTATGAGGGGATCAATTAAGAAGCAAGAAAAAGAAGATGTTGTGATAGTAGAAACTGATTCAAAATTAAAGGGGGATACCCTTGGAAATGTAAATACACCAATTAAATAGCAATGGTATTTCACAAGAACCTCTGAATCTAATTTAGAGGATTCCTTTGTTGCTAAAAAGATGAGAAAGAAAACCTGACAAGGCTTTGATAGTGAGGTTTGTGATTATGCCATGAGTGATGATGATCATTTTTTAGAAAAATATGATTTGTTTATTAAGGAAATAAATGTTAGAAAGGAATTGCAAGAGGGACTTGATAGAATAAAGAAATTGGAGGATTTCTTAACAAATTATCAATTAAGGGACACTAAGAGGGACATGAAAATTAAAGAATTGGAGTAAAAATTACAAAAATTTGAACTTGGGTCTAAGCTAGATGTTTTCTTACATAGCTTGCTCTTGTGGAAACAAGGAATAAAGAACCTATATCTAAAGGTAGACCTCCTTTTATTAGAACCCCAACTAGCCCCACTATTGTGTCCCTAGGGTATGTTGTGTGGAAAATAACTAATGAATTCTCCCAACAGAAGGAAGCTTGGGAGAAGGAAAAAGTAGAAATGACAGCTAACCATACTAGGGTTCTTGAGCTGAATGAAATTGAATTGAAGAAGCTGACAGTCAGAGTTGAGGAAATTGCAAATAAGGTTGCACAAATCCTCAAATGTAAGCCACCCACTAGGGTGTATTCTTTATTTTTACAAGAGAATTTTCTGTGTTTTCAATTCAACCAGCTAATTAGTAACTTACCAATTGCCTTGAGTAGGAAATTTGAGTTTTTAAATATTTTTGTTGATTCTACACTAGATGTACAAGACCAACTGTGTGAATTTTACCTGCATAATCTTACTCTACCAGATGATACATAATAAAACTCATTGATTTTTGTGGGGGACACATCAGAGCACTAGCTTCTTACTTTAGGAACAAGCAATAGAGGGGTGAAATAATGCAAGACTATGTTGAGAGAGAGAAAACTATTGCTCTCTAGATTAGGAAAGAGTCAAAGGACCTCAGTACAATCATAGAGGAATGGAAAACTCTCTTAAAGCATAAGGGTGTAGGTAGAAGAATCATGGATGTTAGAGAGAATGATTATGTTAGGATGCAAAAACTAGTTGTAGGTCTCATCCATCATGCTTTTAAGTTTGTGCAAGGAAGGTGTGAAGAACTGACTCCTGAACTATAGAAAAAGGAACCACACTCTTTATATAATTTTGTAGCCATGCTTGAGAGATCCTGTGGGTGTATAGAGATTTCCAAAGATAAAGGACTCACATGGGTACCCCTTAACTTTTATCCACTGATGCTCCTATATCTAGTGCCACTTGGATAGAGGATAGAATGCAGAACAGGAAGAGGTGGAACATTTCAAATGGGCAAGACTCCCAACCTATGGAAGCTACTACTTTAAATAGGGAAAAGGAGTGGATGTGGTTAGAGATTTTAAGAAAATGACCTTGCAATACAACCTCCATTCCTAAACTGATTGGTTGAGGACAAGAAATATCATAGTTGGGGGGAAATGATGAAACCAAGTATTAGCTATTTTTCTATTGTTTAAGTTCATGCTTTTAGACATTTCCAGATACTCATTTCATATACATTCTTAAACTTATCTATCTTTTTATGTCTTTCATGTAATTTGAACCAGGTTTTGATGTATAGAAATATGATTATGATATGTTCGTAATTACATGATTAAAATGTGTAAGTGTGTATGGAATGCAGTATGGATCTATGTTTAATTTATGGTTATTGGTATTGTATATATGTTAGATGAATCAAATCCTTGCATCCGAGAATCTAGAGCAAGTAGAGTGTAACCCGCAACAACTAGAAAGTGCAGCCCACAACCAAAAGATTTCAAATAGAGATACAAGGGAAATTCCAGAACAATAGGAACATAACAGTTGCAAAAATGGAAGCACTCATTAGAGAGGATTATTGTGAATCACCAGACCATTTAATAAGATATTTTAAGGAAGTAGACTATAATGATTGGGAATCCAACATGACTGTTCCCATAATACACTTCTCTGCTATGTCATTAAGGACAGAGTTCCAGTCCTAATTGTCTTGTTCCATATTTTTAGTTACACAGACTTTGTCACCCTCTATTTTATAGGGGAGTGTTAATTTGCATTTAGTTTTCTATTTTGATTCCTCATTCTAATAAACCTTCCCCAAACCTATATAGTTGGCTCAATAGTTGAGGAGTAGATATAACATATGGATATGTTCAGATAGATATAGTTTTTTCCATTACACATACAATACTTTGAAATTTTCCTATTATGCTTTCATGAATAAGATATCTCTAAAGATTCTTGTCAGATTGTGAAATCTAGTTATCTGCAATGAAGATGCTTTAGTTTATCATTATGTTCAGTTGATTCAAGAAGTTTAGATTTACATTTATTCTGTGGGTATAGTCACTTGAGCAAGGGCCACTCAAGGTAATTGTTCTCCACTTTAATTTCTTCACTTTAACTTTTGTTTCCATATTAGATGCTTTCATTATTGTAGTCATCTTAATCAGATTCTTCATTTCCTATATATGTGAATGAGATTGTGAATGAGATCTTGTCTTACACTTTATATTTTTTTGACTTTATACATTGTCCTTCGGAGTGAGTCTAAGTTAGCAGTATTAAGTTCATTACAGAGTTCAAGTTTTAACAATGAACTAGTCACAATCTTAAGCTATAAGCACCTGTAGCAATAGCTCTAGATTGAATCCTTTTTTCGTGTTTTGCAAATTTTTAAGCTTTAATTCCTTTTGCATAAGTGTCAACCACCTATACTAGATGATATAGGAATTATATAAAAAAATTGGATGCACATATAGTGCTAGCATCATCACAAGCTTATGTTAGCCCTAGTTGATAATTAAATGGAGTATTTACAAGGGTTTAGTATACTGTTCAGTTAGGAACCACCTTTGAATTGTGTGTCTATCACCAAATTTATTGAGCATTAGTTGTGTCAGCGCTCAATTCCATTTGGTATGCTCAAGAATACAAAAGGAAATTTATATTGTAGATTTTACCTTTACTCTAATGATTAATGATGCTCACAATACCATTACACAATTATAAAGTACCAATTTACTCAAGCTAGTTGCCATGGGGATGCATATTCAATTTGATATTTCCTAAAAATTCAATGATGTCTTAGATAAGGACATGATGGTGCAAGACTGCAAGGTACAAATAGGAGTTGTGGCCTAAGCAATCATAAATATTCAACCTTAAATCAAGATTCTTGTAAAATGGGAGCAACTTCCCTCTCTAATGGATTAAGATGAAAAAGTGCTTTGTCTAAACACATTTCAAGGGAGGATAAAAAATAAAGTCTTGGATGAGTCAAATTTATGTGCACTATCTCCAACACCAATGACAAAAGAAATGTTGGTAGCAATCAAGCCAACTATTGACTTGGGGACTTTGGTGCAAACCACCATCTTGTAATCATAATATCATATGAATATATACTAGAGCTTGAATGTAAAAATAAAATATTCTTGAAGATTAACTTTCCCAAGGATGAAGATTGGGGGAAGCTTGTGACTTCTCTAAGCATTTTTTGAGAAAGAAGGTATTTTCATAAGTTTTGAAAATTTTGAAGTTTTAGTTTTTTTAGGGGTAAATATACACCCAATGGATTTTTTTGGTTCCCTTTCCTTTTGGCAATGAAATATCCCCTAATATTCACCAAGATTAGTGAATCCTTCACTATAGGTATTAGATTCATCCTACCTCAATGTTTTAACAATGAGAATGTCTTACTTTATCCATGGGCCTCCCTGCTTTCTTATGTTTTCATAATTTTAATATTTTTTTGTAGTTCTTATAAGGTTCTAAATCTTGATAAACATACACTATTTGATGCTCCAAATCAAGTCTTGTCTAATATTTTGTGAGAATTTGGAAAAAAGTATAAAAGGCTAACATTAGAAGGCCCCAACATTGTGACTCATGTCAATGTAAGCTATATTATAAAGGTAAAATATTATCCATATAATTTATTTCAAGCCCCACTAGCTTTGTTCATTTAAGTCGTCATGAATTAATTGAAGCCATGTGGTGTGCTCTTACGGATTTATATAAAAATAAAGGATGAATATATCATAAAGTAGCACAAGTCCAATTTTACAACAAATTCATCTAATCGTTAAGAAGATGTGTGACCATTGCAATACAAAAAGGATTCTCCTTGCATCCTAGTAGTATAATTTTGGAACCCATTACTTCCCCACATCATCCTAAGAAGGTCTATCACACTAGTGTATTGTAGGTAGGCTCAATCATATACATAACTCAAATTTCCCAAAGTAGTAGGGCCATGCATTCATGTCCAATGGTTGTATATAGTCAAGATTGGAAGTTTCACCTACCAACACATCTATATAGTGTAGTAATGGGTGAAAAAAATTGTGAATCAGTAACCAAGTATCTTATAGCCATACCCAACCATTGACAAGAGTAATTAGACATCAAAATTGTAGAAATGTCTTCTCTTTGTAATTTCAAATTTTATAAATGTAATTTAGAAAGAAAAGTTGGGTAGTATATTTATAAATAGTGTCCTATGTGCCCATTAGGACTAGATGACACTTTCTATAGCTAGGTTATAAGCCTAATGTATTGGATAACTCTCACATAATCATGCTTGTATAGCTGAGATTTAAGCCTAATGTTCTTGTTTGATTCTAGCTTCTATTTTTAACTATATAGGGGAGCCTCTTTGTATGTTTCTAGTGGGTATGTATCTATGTAATAGTCAATTGATAAGTGAAATTAATAAGAAGAAATCTATTTGCATTATATATCTTGTTTATATTCACCTTATGTTCTTATGTATGCATATTTATATCGATTATTATATTATGATCTATTGAGTTCTACTTTGGTAGTAAAGAAAGTATATCTATCTAGTGTGAGCCTTTTTTTTACTCTAATTTAATTTCTACAAACTTCTATCTCTTTTAACCCCCATAACACAAAAAAAAATAGGCTTAGCATTAAGATAGATAGACAGACAACCCTAAAATCCTAAAGAATGTCTTTCAAGGATCACCCTTATTACAAACTTATATAGTTGCCTACAAGTCTTTCCATGTTCTTTAGTTCTACATGATGTATTGGCTACCAAAATAGGCTTCAAATCAAGATTAACAATGACCATGTAGGAAAATGTATTTGTAGTGGGATCTATCTTCCACAAAAAGAATCTCATAACTAGAAAATGAATGAAAATTTACAAATAAAAAAGTAAAATAAAAATAAATATTTTTGGCTTATGCGATATTGCTTGACCCTTGAGATGGGCCTACATCATTTTGCCACTCAAAATGTGTGCCATGTTAAGACATGGTCTCCAATTTTCCTTGGTGTCATTCACTTATCTCAGTCCACCATCCCTTAGGTACACTTTTATGAGGGACAAGCCATATGTTTGATGTGCATCTTCAACAACTTAAAATCCAACTAGTTTTTGGTGTAGATTTCTCAACATTTGTCCACATTTTCCATGCTTGCTAGAAAAATATCGAGATGGAAATGCCACTCAAAAAGTACATAAATGAATTATCCTCCCTTTCAAGTCTTGGGGAATAATTCTTCATGGTTTTATCAATGATTGTGTGCATTAAAGGAGAATTTAGGTGTTCATTGCAATGGTAAAGTGAACCTAAAATATTTTGTTGTCATTTCCCAATTTTATTAATTTTAACTCCAATTCTTGACTATTTTCATTCTCCTCTTTATTTTGTTGTAGTCGCCATCTTTGGGAGAATTGTCATTTGTTGTTCCTTCCTTTTGTATAACTATTATTTTACTCCTAAAAATTTATTAGTTTGAAAGATTGGGACAAGACCAACTATTACAAACTAATTGGGAAAGGTCACATTCAAATTGATGACATCATTTAAGGATCATTTGACAACAAATTGAACGAAAAGGGGTATGGAAATCAATATTCATAGAGACACCAACAACTAGCTCTTTTTGAGGGGCCATAAGAGAACTTCAAAATATTTGGTAAAATTTTGGCCAAGTTCTTATTCATGGGAAAAATGCAAGCCTATTATAACAACTAGCCCAAATAGAAACCTAAAATGATACAATTAGAAAACACATCACATGAAAAGAGAAAAATTATAACATTACAAACACTAGAAATGGCAACACTTACCTACTTACAAATAAAAAGAAACAACCAATTGGGAAAAGTAACAACACCTCCATTTGAGTTGGGTCTTTGATCATGAAAATTCATATCCTAAAAACCTCTATAAAATTCTCATGAAGATATAAGTTTCAATTGGGTAGGAACAATCATGCAGCAATAAAATTAGTGCAAACTTGTACAATGGTTCTAGATGGTTCTCATGGAAAAATATTTCAAGATGATTTAGATACTCTACCTCCTTATAAATATATCTCACTAGATCTTACATTTGTAGCACATATATAGGAATAGCGATCACCTCATATTGGATGTGCTCTTCTTCACTCTTCACCTCAACATACTCAATCCTAAACTTGGTCAAAGCATCATTCTCTAGAAAAGGCTAAAGTTATTGAACAAAATTTTCTATCAATTACCTTTAAATTTTTGGGCCCATAATGGGTTTTAGTTGTGATTTTAATGTTGGCAATAATTTATCATCATTAGTTGAATCTTCATTTGACAACCCTTCTAAGTTCAAATCTTCAACCATTAGATCATTATCAAAAATATAAATGTTGAAAAATATATGCTTCTCTAGTAATAATCTTTGTCATCCATCATCTTCTAGTTTAAAAGGAGTAAGAAAGTGATCTTCTAATGTCACGTCTCAATCCTGATGCAGGTTATTTTTGGCTTTGTGTGGATTTATTACATGTTTTATTGTGCCTGGTAGAATAATAATTAATATGATGGTGTTTTGGTGTGGAGATAAATGAAAGTGTTTATTTAAATTGTGAAAAGTTGAAAAGTATTGAATGCGTTTAATTTTGGAAATGAAGCAAAATAGAGTAGAAACATTTTTATTAATGTAATGTATTAATTTATTTATATCTTAATGTGATACTAATTTAATTATTGTTGTGTGCCTGAGTGCACTTGAGTTGCAGGAAGTCGAAGACCAAGGGTGTGATTAAGGAGAGGAGATTAGCTTCTTGACAGGGCAAAGCAGGAAGACCTCTCGATCACACACACCACTTAGTTTCATATAGATTGCAATGTCTAGTTTTCGTGTGTTTGTTTTGAATTGATTGCAAATTAAATAATAATTAGTAAATTAAATAGAATAAAGCATGATAAAATAAAGGATTAAGTTTAAATATATAGTTAATTATAGATTTTTAGATTTAAATACTCATGCATTCTACTCTCCTTGTATTTTGTGTTACTCTTTGCGTTAATAAGTTAACCATTAGTTATAAGATATTTATTCTATTTTTTATTATTGAGTAAATATTTAAAAAAAAAGAGAATTACATGCAATTGAATTGAAAATTATTATTAATTTTAAAATAGATTTCAAGATTAGGTTAGGAAATTGTGAATGGAAAAACAATTTTAAAATAGGGAAGTGAGTTCCGTGAAGGTAAGGTTCTTGAAAAACTTTCTTGTAAAAAAAATAAGCTCTACAATCTTTGTTTTAATGGCTGCCAAGAAGATGTTGAATCTTTGAAATAGAGAGTTGAGAATTGTTCCTTTGAGGATAGTAGGAGAATAAAGAGCTGGAGAAGCAGCTGGAAAGAAGGAAAGAGAAGAAGAAACTTGCTCAGGAAAACCAGATTGAACAGGGGCAAAGGAAAGAAGTTGATTGAAGACCATTTCCAGCTGAAAGTGTAAACTCTAGGTTTCTCATTCTATGAATACCCTGTGACAATTCGAAGTTCGCAGTATGTGAATCCATTCAAAATCTGGCAGTGATTTTTATTGAATAATGTTTATTTGTATGGGGAATACACCCCCAGCCCCGCCATAGAGGAGGGCGGCGCTGTGAGAGGGCAGCGCCCTCCGCCTGTGGAGGAGGCGCTGCCTCCTCACAGCCAGCGCCTTCCCCTATGGGGAAGCGTTGGCCTCACACTATATACCACAGCGAATTAACATTTATTTTATAGTTTTTAAAAGCTGCGAATCTTAAATCCGTTACTTTCTGAGCACAGCAGGAAACATTGCATATAAAGTTTAAATTATACACATATATATATACAGCAATATATATATATTTACGCATTCATATTTGCAAATATATGCACAAACAAATTCTGGTTTTGGTAAATCCTGTTTACTCTTTGTTAGTAGATTCACACAGAAAATATATAGGGATGAATACATATTTAAATATATAAATATATATAACTATAATTATATACACACAGATATATATAAATTTACATATGTATATATATATATATACCTGGCATAAGTATTATTGCTGTCTACAGGAAACACTATTTTTCTGTCATTGGTATTAAACTGAAGCATAGCATATTATATATACAATCAGCCATAAGTTTACCAGGTATTCAAGTGTTTGTGATTATTTTATAAATACATAAACAGATCTGTACAGTAGACTTTCATATAAAGAAATCAAATCTTGGAAAAGTAGCTGTTTGAATCCTCTGAAATGACTCCGTGTTTAATAGCAAACTTGTTCTCAATACAAATCTGGTTATTTTCTGTGAACATCTCTTTATCAAACTAACTTTATTGCTGAATATCAATGCATTGTGTGAAACATCACATATCTTATCTGAACTTAGAGAACACACATAAGGCTAGATTTAAAACTGAATTTGAAACTTTATAGCAAATGTAGGTTATTGGAAACACATTCAAAATTAAAGAATTTTCTGATAAGAATGAATTTCGTATTTTTGCTGAAACTATCAAAATCCTTTGTTGTGATCAAACTAATTTAGAAAATAGAATTGGAACTGAATTTATTTTGCATTGAAAACACACTTGAAATTGTACAAGAAAACCCCATCTATTGATTGCATGCATATAGCTATTTTGGCAATTCTTTGTGGAAACCTTGGAAAATGTTGAAACTTCTTTGAAAATTAGAAATGTGTCAAACTTGAAAGTGAACTTAGATGGAATTGCATTATTTACTGTATTTTGAGAAACTTTCGGGACAGGATGCCAAAAGTGGACCCACAGAGACGATAGTTTTACCTTTTCTAAAACTATCTTTTATTTTATTTATGCTTGGCCAAGCACTTGCACCATTGAAATAGATGGAATTAAAAGCCTAGAACTAAATGAATATAGGTCTCTGCCACCTCCTGTTTGCAAGAATTATGTGATTCTCATGTTAGGAATGCATATAGGCATCAGGCTTGCATCGAGAGTTCCCTCCTGCGTTGTTGTTTCAAGTTGCTAGGCTCTTCGTGCAGGGCCGGGGATTTCTTCGAGTTAGGAAGAAACCCGGGGAAGTATTGTACTTCGTGGTTGGGCGGAAAAGGCGCCTTAATCACACTCTTGGCCCAACTTGCAAGAAGACCAGTGGTGTCACGGCGGTTGAGGTTCAGAGATTTATTTGTTATAAATGTAATCATGTATTATTTGGAATGGCTTGAAAAACCCACTTGCAAATGTAATTTTATTTGCAATTCAGTATTGTAACATTGAAAAAGATGTATTGAAAAGAAAGATTTGATGTAACATTGAAATAGATGTACTGATTGAAAGTTAGTGATGTAATTGAAAACTTGAGCAAATTCATGGAATCTTATTGATATGTGAATGGAAATCATATATGTAACATTGCAATGATCCTTATTGTTATTTAAATTTATTTAATTTGCATACATGAATGGAAATATATTCTTAATTTTCCTTTTGAGCATTTATGGAAAGATAATGACATATGCATCCTTTATTTATACTGTACTTGGAATGGATTAAGTTTGGTAAGTGTATGGCTAAATGAACATCAATTTTCGAGCGTTACATCTAATTAGTATATTTTTGTCTTCAAACACTGGTTCATAAGACAATTTTGGAATCTCTTCAATTTCATGATAACAATTTTCTTCAAAGAATTTATACATAAGAGAGAAAATAACTAGACTTGTTCAACATCAATTACACATTTATCTTCAAACACATAATAGAGTAGTAATATAAGCTTCCAATAAATTTTCTTCTTCTTCAGACATATTTAAACCTAGCATCAACTCATTGACAAGTGTTGAATGTTCAGCTTTTGATTCTTCATTGGTTGTGGAAAGCTATGAAGGAAAAAGGTGAAGACAAGTCAAAATTCATCAGGAAATCCATTATTTCTTTAACTGAAGACCAACTCTTGATGTGTGTAAGAAAATTTCCAAGACTCACGAAGAATCTTCCAAATCCAAATTTGATTTACTAATTAAATTTGAAACTTTATTGGCCCTACAAAGAGAAGATTGTGCTTCACCTAGCTTTGCTACCTCATTGACTACCAAAAGAGAACCATCCACCTCTAGCGGCATATTACTCAAAATGAAAGATTCTCATCTTGAATGCTCACAAAAACTATTAAACTTGAATCCATAACCCCTTCTCAAATTGTTATTTGATTAAGTTCTTCAAACAAGCCTTCAAATGTAGTAAAAAATCATCAAATGCTTCTTCATCCATGGCAAAATTATCATCTTCTTACTCAATGAAAATATTTGAATCTTTCCTTTTCTTTATAGATGGTTGGGAGAGTTTTTCTACCTCAAAAAAAAGATGATATGAAGCCCCTACAAATGCATAATCGTGTTATTTTCAATAGAAAATAAGCAAGGCATGTGAGGTAGACAATAAATCTAGATCATCCTCTTGATTTGCTAATGAAGGAATAAAAGGCATATTCTTGAAAAGAAGATGCTATTAGTGACTTCTCTCATGGATACTCCTTGTGTATTCACCTCCTTTGATTCCATGAACATGTAGAATCATTAAATGTATTTATCCTTCTTGTACAAACTAATCCATAGTTAATATACCTAGCATAGATTTTCCATCAGGCTCATCTTGAAGATGTTAAAGATTACCCAAAAATCTCGATAATCTAACCTCAAAGTGACCATGAGTTGCATCATAATTCATCTCTGGACACTACTAAGCATTGTGGTCACTTGTCTCATGAAAAGAGAATAAAAGGTTATTGATACCATTAGGAGGTGCCTCCTAGGAAGCCTTTCAAGTGAAGGAGGCAATCTAGGTCTAAAATTTTTGTTTTCTTTAAAAATGGCCTTGATACTATTGAGTTGGAACATTTTTTTGAAATTGTCTTTTCATTTTGGTCACATCAATCACCACTCTTTGTAACAAAGAATCAACGTGACTTGGAATCATAGGCCTAATTGAGTGTTTCCTAATATTGTTGATAGTAATGATATTATTTTTATCCTTGACTATTCATGTCCAAGATTCTTCAAACTCATCAATTTCCCAAGTTTTGATTAGGAATGCATTTTTTAATGGAAGTGCATTGGTAAAGCAACATAAGACAAACTATGAAGGCCTCAAACTTGTGTTGATTCTTTTTTTGAGGTATTCAAATTGTAATAAATCCTCACATGGGCTTGCCATTATTCTTTTGTGCATATGACAACTTGAAAAATAGAAACTTATCATTCTTTGCTAGTTTGAAGCATGATAGGAACTTCTCCTGCCTAGTTCCCCATTTTGTGATGGAACTAGTAGTGAGATTATGGAACCATTTTAATGTTTTTTCAATCAAGGTTTCAACAAAAAATTTAACCACATCTTCATGTGCCACTTCTAGAATGTTACAAGTTGTAGTAAATGCAACAATATATTTGTTAGGGTGTTGTGTGTTGTCACCGTGGAATTTAAAAAAAATCTTCCTCGAGAATTATGAGAGTTATGGAAAATTACAAATGCCAAGGGACCAATATTGGCTCCCCGTGACAAAGGAAATAGAAGAAAATCATCATTATTGTCAACATTGTCACCCATCATTTGAAATCTTTCTTCATTTTTACCTTGATCTCATGTAAATGCATTAAATGAGTTCCCGAACCATCAATGATAAATCTTCACTTGAATTTCTTAAATAGGTATATGAAAGATAGGACCAAGGAGTCATGTCTTCCTCTATGATATGATGTATACCTTAATAGCCAAAATGAAATGTCTTCGATAAGGGGGGGTAATATTTCTTGTTGCAAGCTTGGCTTATTGTATCGCATTCCCTAGTAAAGTTGCCTAAACTTATTAGTATTTTAATTTGTCTCTTGCAAGACAACACAATACATAACACATAAGATAGAACTATTCTTCAAATCAGAAGGGGAAATTCCCTAAGACCTAACTAGACCTAAAACTAACCCTAGACTAAATTTGTACGAAAAAATTATAAATATTCACATATACAATATTTCAATGGGGTTTTCGATAAGTGGAAGTCACTACACAACTCTTTTTTCCCCTCAATGCATGTGTTAGAATGTCAACAATCAAGCCCTACAAATAATATTTATAAATATTAAAGAAAATAAATAATCTAAGCACAAATGAATACAACTTCTTACTAACTAAAGTAGAGACAAGCATTTCATTGCAAGAAAATTTTTAAAAGCACAACGGACGAATGCTTATTAACTAGTTAAAAGAGGGGCCAATATATCTACATCAATAGGAAAGAATTAAATAGATGGGCATCACATGATTTCAAGAAGTAAATAATTAAACCACTTTCAAAGATTTAAACGAACACACTTCACCAATACAAGCTTAACTAAATGTAATCTTAATTTGATTTACTTCATGAAATTATCAACATAAATTCCATAATCAATTTAATTGAATAGGTATTTTTTGTAGAATATGATTAGCATTAATTAACATTAAAATTTTGTGCTCATAGTGTCTATTATATATTATATTAAACATATTTTTAGGGATTTAAGAATAGTAAAAAATATCCCAAAAAATACCTCTTTAAAATGATCATATCCTTATCTACAAGAAAAGCAAAAGAAAGGAAATTTTAAGTAAACTAATACTAAAACAATTAATAAAATACTACAACCTAAAAAATATGCATTGCAAAGAATAGCCATTTCTAAATGCAGCCATTGCTAAAAATAGTATAGTACAAAAATAACTTTGAAGCAATTTTAGCACTGAAATTGGTGAACCCTCAAAGGAATACTAAAAGTTGATGACTCATTGGGTAGATAATGAAACCCTAGCTGCGATGAATCAAGGTAAAGTTTGACATGATAATATGTCAAACACTTGGATTTAAAACCCCTTTGAAAATACTTTGATGCTTTGAATCTTCTTTGAACATAACTCAAAGTTTAAAGATGAATCCCTTATCATTTCTTGTCCCAAGGTTTTGAGGTATCAATTATCTCTATCAATTTGCTAAAAGGAATGCAAAGACTAGGGAAACTCAATCAAGGACTAATCTTGTAGAAAACGATAGAGAAAAGAAGAATAAAGAAGAATGCTTGTTGGTTCCTATTGTGACTGTGTTATTACCCTTCAAGAAATTTTCATGGTGATTGAAAAATCTTTAAAACCTACAAAATCATGAAGGATAACCTTATTTCTACCATGAACAACAAACAAGATTTGTTGCTAAATTTGAATGTATAACAACTTATATAAGCATTGAGTTTTGCATGCTTTTTTAGACTATTTTTTTCTTTACATCTAAGTAATATGTAAAGAAATTCATGGCTAAAGCCAACCAAATGTGCACCCTATTTTGTTATTTTAATGCATGTTTTAGGACTCACAATTGGGCAATATTTAGTGATGACTTTTCCACTCTTAAAATGCATTGGAGGATATTACTAATGGCCTCACCTTCATATTTGTGCACCTAGCTTCATCTTCATGCATGACTTTTAAGACTTGAGCAAAATTTTCCTTGGCAATGACCAACAAAAAGTGCATTTGAGGAGTTTATGAGTGGTTAAACCATTATGAATGTGTCACAAGGATTTTGGGAAAAATAATTCCTCACTAAAGTCACTTTTTTAAAATACCACCCAAAGGGTGTGCCTACCTTACGATGCTCTCAACTTATTTTTAAAGATGGTGGAGATCACTCAAAGCATAACCATGTTTTCATGTGCATGATGGAGTTTATAACTAGCTAAAAGTATCCTTTTACATGTTATTTTCTCCTTCATACTAGGCACACTTTTATAACCAAATTTCCATGTGTAAGTAGAGTTTACTAGTGGCTTTGCCAATCAAAAAGAGTTATGTTTAGACTTAGTCTCTAACTTGCCTTGGTATGGTTTACATACCTCTTGGCCATCTCTTAGGTGCACTTTCATGAAAAATAAACCATGTGTTTTGTGCGCCTCTTTAACAACTTAAAACCCAATCAAGTTTTGGTAGAGATTTCTCAACATTTTGCCACTTTTTCCTTGCTAGTGGAAGGTTGAGATGGCAATACCACTAAAAAAGTACACCGAAAATGACTTACTATCCCATTTAAATCTTGGGTGTGGATTCTTCATGGATTTGTTAGCAGCCTTGTATGTTGGAGGAAATTTTAGGTGGTTATGCCAATGAAAAAGTGCACTTGGAGGAATTCACTTGATCATTCACCAATTTCATTAATTCTAACTCCAAGTCTTGGGAATTTCATTCTCCTATTTCCCTTGTCATAGTCACCATCATTCAAGAAATCATCATTTATTTGTTCCAATGCTTTTGCATAACTTCATTATTGTGCTTCTACTATAGTCATTACTTTGAAAGATTAGGACAAGACCAACTCTTGTAAATTGATTTTGAAAGGTCACAAACTAGAATCCACTTACACAATTTGAGAATCAATTAACAACAAACTCAACAAAAGGGGTGCAAAAATCAAGTTTTGTATGGTTACCAACATATTTGAAATATAATATACAAACCTAAAAGTGTTCACCAAAACCACCAACATACATTATGGTAGAATTCGACTACTCTAGTACTCCATTTGAAGAAGCATCTCCAAATACAATTCAAATTACACCAATACAATGGGATCACTCATGCCAAATAGAATTAGAATTAGCTTGGACACTAACAATACATAAATCACAAGGCTTGACACTTTCCAAGGCAACAATTCATATATGACAAAGAGAATAAACTAAGTCAACATTTATGGCCATCTTGTATTAAATTATTGGACGAAATTAGAATTGTGCCACTAAAACACAAAAACAACTTGCAAAAATGATAAAATTCATGTATATTGGCATACAATACTTTTATCCAATACCCATTACCTCTTTAGTATGGTGTACATATGGTTTTGGATAAATATTAAATGTTTCATTTTTTTAATGCTATATAATATACATTAGAATGAGAATCAAATGTTTCATGCATTTTAAGTTCATTTGAAACATATTACATATTTAAATGAATATTATTTGTTTCATTATTTGGAAAAAAAAAAATTATTTCATTTTAGATAATATTTGATATGATGTCCGACCTCTTTTTGTTACATGGTTTTATTGTTTATGATTGTCTTATTATATAAAGGTTTGGACCCTTTCAAAAATTCATATTTATCAATAATATCAAAAATGATATATTTCGCATGATGCATTGGTAAATGCTATTAGCATAAATATCTTAAATACATTTGTCTAAAAGACAACAAAATATTTAAAAGACATCAAAATATTTAGTCTCAACACACCTATCTATCTTATATAAGAATTAAATATAAACACCTCAAGACTAATCTCTCCCAATATCTTTTAAATAGATGAATTTAAGATATCTAAACTAATTAAACTCTATTAAAATTAAAATACAGAAGAATATATAAGTATCTAGGCCATGATCCCATGAAAGATGGCAAATTTCTTAACAAAGTGTTGCTAAGAATTTCTAGGAATTATGAAATACTAAAAACTCTAGCTCAAGTTCAGAAATCTTAGAAACCCAATGGTCTGATAGAGAAAATAAAATTAAATTTCCCACAAGAATCCAAAAAAATTGAGAGGAATCCAAAATTTGCAATATGCCTTACTATAGACACGCAAAATATACTGATTGACATTGTGCATCTGATCCTAACTTACTAACATCGTTTCTTCCTGAATCATCCCTCGGTCTAACCATTTAATCATATCTCCTTATCTAATTAAATTCATCAGCTTTCATCCCTTAATTAAATAAATCATTTTGTCTAATTAAGTCACTCTCTCTTGTTAATTAAATCAATCCACCTGATCTAATTATCCTTATTTAATTAAATAATCAATTTATTTGATTAAATCTCTAAAGTCTATCCATTAAATTAAATAAATTAAAACCTTATTTAAATTAAATAAATTAAAACCTTATTTGATTTAAATCTAACACCATCTCTTTTAATTAAATAAATCAGAATCCTTATTTAATTAACCTCTTATCACATTCCTCTCTTATTGATTTAAATAAATCTATAAATTTGAATCAAATAGGTCACATCATCTAACTTCTCTCATTAAATTAATTAACCCTTAATTAATTTAATCTCATCTCATGTCCCATCCTCTAGATAATGCAACTTGCACATGAAAATAGATTTAATTCATTTATTAATTCTCTATTTTCCTCACAAGACATCTTTTGAAATATTCTCTCAATTTAAATTCAAAAATTCTAAGTCAACATGTACATCCAACAAGGCAATAACTTCATCTTACATGTCCTTTGCCTTGAGCCAAATGGCATTTATTGCATTTTCCCTTCCCTCTTACAAGTCATTTCAACAAATTTGAAATTCAAAATTATGCATTTATTGGCACAATCCCCAAATCTTGCACATCCTTCATTCATTCATAGCTTGACAAGTGGCATCATGCCATTGGATGAATGTTAGTCCCACATTGCTCAAATTTGGACATTCATCCATCTTGGAATTCTATAAATAAAATGTTTATATCCTCATTTGAGCATCCACAATTGAGGCAAAGTTACCATGCTCAAATATCTCTCAAATTTCATCCATTATCATTGAGTTCTTAACTAGGTTTTTGCATATTTTTGGCTTGGAGCTCTCATATTTCATCAACAAAGTGGAGCAACTATCTTCAACACATCAAGCTTGCATCTTAGGGATTGGGAAAAGGGTCAATTTTCACATCAAATTGGCACCAATTCCCCCATGGGATCATGTGTTTGCTATTCTAATTAGGATTGAATCTATTTTGTTCTTTTTATTATGTTTTTCATTGTTTTTTTTCATAGTTTAAAGTCGTACATGGATTTCATGAGAAATCCTTGTTTTGACTTGCAATCTCTTGTCTAACTTGTTTATTCTTGTTGTTTTGCAGGTACCAAAGTTGGGGTTCACACACTTACAATGTTATCATGTGAAAATGTTCAATACAAAAAAAAGTGTTATCATGTGAAAAAATAAAAAACTAAGCTGCCCCACCCCAGAGGTAGCCACTAAAAAGTAAGTTTTACCTCATTAGAGATCTCACTCCATTATACTAGATCTTGAAGCACCCCCTTATGTAAACATATTTAATAGGCACAATTACAATGATTCGATACCACTTGTCTGTGGCTTTGTTTCTGCTAAGGGCACAAGAAAAGGTAGGGGGATATTGTCAAAAGCACAGGGCTCAGGCGAGGTATCCCTCAAGACCACCAGAACCATGAATATTCAAGTGTGGTGCAACGACCACTATAGCATTGTGCTCTACTACACAGCAGAGCAGTTGGAATTTCCGGAAGCAAAACTATAGACATTGCAGCTAGAAAATGGAATAAAAAACAATCCTCAACACCTGAGCAAGGACTACAAATTACAGTGCAACCATTACCGACAACCAGAAGCATTAAATTTTAACTATGTTGCTACTTTATCGGAGCCCTTATGCGCCTTCCTTTCTTATTGTGAGGATTGATTCATCCTGTTATAGAACTGGGATAGAGAACTGCTTGGCGAGCAGTTTGACCATGGCTATGGAGAGAAGAGCTTAAGGGAGAGCAAACACCTGAGAGCAGCCCCTGCATAGCATCGCTCAAGAAGCATCTAATTTGTAAAGTTTAAAATATTATACATTTTGATATTTAGGGTGCATTGAAAAGAGTTTATTAAGGTCTAAACTTAAAAAATTATTCGAATATTTATTTCCATTAAATTGCTCGGTAAATCAATTCTGTATCATTCGATCCAATGGGCAACACTCTCTCTCTCTCTCTCTATATATATATACAAGGCTTTACAAGAGCAATATTTTAATCCATTCAAAAAGCTTATTGTGCTTAGTACAATCTGTCCATCCAGAAAAACTTCTTATTCTTAAAAACAATTTAACTGTGTAAAAAGCCCTGTGTTTGACAGACCAAAAAATACTCACCTCTTGTGGTTAACACGACTTACCCATCCAAAAAAACTTGTGTTTTGACACAATTTACCTATTCAAAAAGCCTTGTAAGACCATTCTGTGATTTGAGGTCCTTAAAATGGAATGTAGCCCACTTCCAACGAAATAAATGGATCATGTCCTCTCTCTCTCTCTCTACCTATCTATCTATCTATAGACACAAATAAATGCTTTCCATGGTTAGTTTATGATTGCTTTAAAAGTCCACATATAAGAGAGATGACTTCCACTCCAACGCTAAACATTAGTATCCATATTATTTGGAATATATCTAGGCTTCCAATTTAGAACTTGGTAAGTAATGAAGGCGGCCCTTCTAATAAATGACAATTCTAATGTAGGCTATAATGGTAGGCCTTGGCTTTTGCGCCTTATGTAAACTACCGGTAGTAGTTGTGCTGACTGTGTAAGAAATTATCAGCCAGACTCAACCTGCTAGCCTTGTTTATACAAGACTTACCAAGAGGCCTGCAAGCACACACGCACAGTCGTGTAGAGCCAACAGTTTAAGCTCTAACCTTGGCTTGGTTCTTGTAATCTACTCCATTCATTCCCGACCGGCTGTTCCTCACAACTTACGCTACATGCTAATGAATACGAGAGGATGGCCATGATTGAATTTACAGCTCAAAAACACCATATTCGCCAACACCAGGACTCAAACATGCCATATTTGCTTTACATGTGGCAGCCAACTAATAAGAAATCTAGCAAGCCAAGCCTGTTCTTCTGAGGCAACAGATCCATCACTACGGCAATCATCATCTGAAAACTAAACAATGCTTGAATGGGGAAGGAAGAGCTTATCTTTCACATGGGTTTGCAATTATTTAGAAAAAATATTACCATTCAGGCAGCCAAATCAAACAGTCTGTTCTGTGGTGACTTCTGATTTTTTGACCAGGCTGCCCAAGTGGTATTTTTTTTCTTCATATAATTACAAATGCATGTGAAATATATTTTATCGGAATGGAGAGTATCATTGTTGCGAGAAATACAATTCCACAGAATCTGTTGGGCATATGAAAAACCCAGCAAGGCCAGGGCAGCAATTCAAACCCAATCATCTCTGAGTTTTGATGTATTGCCTCAAGCTACTAGTATATAAGATGAGGAGTCAGCCAATTGGTTTGCTGAGTTATTCCTGAGAAAGGCTTTTGCTACCATGGACTAAATAGTAACACACTTTCCAGACTCAACAGTAATAACATCAATCTCAAATGAAAAAACTGGAGTTAATATGACAGCATCAACAGTCTTCAAAAGATGACAAGCATGGAAATTATGCAATAAGGTCTATAAGAAATCATGTGTTCATATATCCATCAAAGGATTTTCACTCATATGCCTGGACTAGAATCTGAATTATTCTTTAAAAAGATATTCCTGAATTTGAAAAATGGCAATTAAAACCAATGCAATGTCATTGGTAACTTTTCAGCAGTGGCCATCTTGTCGTATAACCATTTTGCCCCAGAAAAGAAGGATTAAAATTGAACAACTTATATTTCTACAGTGCAATATTATAGTACTATACAAGAGAAACAAATTGTGTGCAATTGTACTTGTCATCTGATTAAATGTTGTAGTCATGTCTCTTTGTATCAAGTTTGAAAACTAAACGGAATGCACAGTAAACAATATTTTCACATTCCACAAAACAGATCATAACACTAAATGCCATTGTCATGCTTCTTTGAATCAAGCTCAAAAATACAGATATGAACAATTCATACTCTGGGAATCAGATAGTAACACTACACATGATAGTTTAGCATTAGCCTTTATGTCCGATTAGAATGAAAGAAGAGACGAACAAATCATGTATAGTTAGCAACAAGACTTGTAGATTAACCCACAAACCATTACTGTTTTTGTAATAAGTCTAAAGGATACAGATTATGTGGTAGTCTATATAGTGTAATCACATCAACAATTTCCACTTCATGAATCATCATTCCCATCTTCAACGCTCACCCAATTTATAAATGCAAAAAGGAACTCTTTGAGTGAAACTGTTCCGTCTTTGTTCCAATCCATTTCTTCTGCAAGGATAAAGCATACATTGAGAATGCATTTTCAACAATCATCCATATTAAAAGATTAATATGTTTTCCTATAGGGAGCAACAGTATTTACAGCAATAAAAACTACAAATAGACATCAGTAGAGTAACAAGTCATACCAAATCTTTTAAGGGCAATGTCACTGCCAGAAGTCCTTTGTCCTGGACCAATGTCATTGATAGCCTGAACTATCTCATTTCTGGTAACATAGCCATCACAATCCTTGTCAAAGAATATGAAAGTATCTACTATAGTTTTGAAACTTGCCTCAAGCTCAGGCAAAAGAAGACGTGATTTCTGAAAGATATCTTGTTAAGAGAAACTGTACGGGAGAAGCAATTCTATGGGATTATTTGAATCTAAGTCACCAGGTTCATTGTCATGTTCATATCCAAGTTCATGTTCATGTTCGGCAAGGATGAAAACCAGAAAAATTCATCAACTGATAAAATTTGGGAAAAATTCATGATTAAATTTAAATATAATAAAACATAACATTGAAGTTAAAAATAAATAAATCTTGTATTGATAAAGACTTAAGTTATCAATATTAATAATAAGAATATTAGACTCTCCTGCTTGCCACTGAAAATGGCTGCCACATTTTTTTATTGCAGCAGCACTAACTGTAATGTCCTCTCTCTAGACTTAGTCAGTTAGATTTTATTTTAATTTAAACACTAATGTTACAAAGTTAAATTAAATATTTAACTTTGTGATTATTAAATTTTTAAAAGGGGACTTAATAAAGTGGCGATTGGAAGACAGTAAAAAAAAAAAAGTGAAGTTAATGTTTTAAATGTTGGCGTCCAAATGGCAGATATAAGGAATTAAAATTTAAAGTAAATATTTCAACTCTCCAAGAAGTGTGAGAGTTATGGAAAGAAGAATAAAAGTATTTTGGGCTCATTTTTCAAGGTATGCGTGAATTTTTGGAGAAGACGGTTTTGCTACTGGTTTTTCCTAAACTTCGTGAAGACAAAATCCTTTATGAAGAATATCATCTTCGGAGGTGAAAGACCCTTCTTGGATGATTGCTGATGGTCTCACTTAGGGGCTATGCTGGAGCTGCATTGTTAGTGATATTCCAAAGTTACAGATTGAAAATAAAGGATTTTGCAGAATGGAGAAAAGTATGCTGGTAAATTTTGTGGTGTTCTTTGTAGTGTTTTGAAGTGATTGAATTTCTGGGGTCAGCCGTACCATTTCCAAAATAACAAGTTAGTGTCATCTCTTTTCTGCCTTGAGAGTGTCATACAGTTTGGGAATCTCAGAGAAGTTGTTTAAATTAATTTTTGTTGTTTTTTTTAGATCAGATATGAACAGTAAGCAGAAAAATAAACTCAGAACAGAGAACACAGAATTTTAATCCTGGGAAAACCCTCCTACTCAAGGGAGAAAAACCCAGCAACATTTTTACTAAAGATAATTCAGATACACCAATGCAAAATAGCACTTAAGAATCAAGCCAAAATAGGCAGAGTATAATGATACAATTCAGCACTGTCATAAAGATAATCCATGCTCTTCCTTAAGACTTTTGTGTTAGCAAACTTCCTTCTTGATCACCAAATAGCAAACTGAATGAATGAATCGATCATAGAATAAGGAGAGCATATCTCCTATTTATACAAATCCAAGAGAAGGTTTTAGCTTTTACTTGAGCCGACCCAGCAAGTATAACTTCTGTTTGTGCTTTCACTTGAGCCGAACTGTCTTTTGGCTTACCTCCCGAAGCTACCTAAAACATCAACACTCCCTCTTACCTAGGGAGGTATAGCAAAGTCTTCCTTGAGTCTCACTTAAGGGTATCTTGTCTTGTCATGGACTCTCTCAACATGATGTCCACAATGGCTACACCCAATTGTGGGAAGCACAACTCAGTCTCAGAGATGTGTTCTGTACAAGGGCTTTCACCTCATATTTCTCCGTCTCAGAGAAATATACGCTACAAGGGTTTTCACTTCATATTTCTCTGTCTCAGAGAAATATACGCTACAAGGGCTTTCACCTCATATTTCTCTGTCTCAGAGAAATATACGCTAATGACAGATCACCTCATATTTCTCTGTCTCAGAGAAATATACGCAATGACAGATCAGTTCGTCGTTCTCTCCATTCTCCTAACATAGGGAGAAAGTTGTGACTCCCTCTGGAGCTGGATTGCTTTCCTCAACACCATTTCTGACCCTGCCATACTTAGCCTAATTTGAGTAGATTCTTCATAACTACTCTCTCCACCACTGCGAGAACCCTGCCTCGGCTTCCTTCACTTGACCCAATCTCCAACTCTCCTTGAAGACCTACCTGTGACTCCTCTTCAAGCCCAAACATTCTGGCATACTTTCTCTAGTCTCCACTTCTACTTTTCAGTGTCACAACTTCTTCTCATCGAGCCACTCCAATTCCTCGTGACATAGGACTCCATGGGATTGCCTTGTGCCCATTCATATCCAAAACACTTCCACCACGAGTGCAACTCAACTTACACCTGCTGATCCACTTACTCTGCCTCTTCATTCCCACCTCCAAGATGGTTCTCTAGCAAACCCACTTGAGTCTGCCTTGGTGCCTTCCAAAGACACCCCTTTCTCCATTACTTCACCCACAATGAGCAGTCCCAAACTCGGTTGCGTTTCTTCTGCATGTCCATTACACTGTCTCTTGGCACGCTTGGCGCCCAATTTTGCTTGTAACACAACACCAAAAGCTCCGTCCAACCTCCTTTGTGCTCACACCTAATGGATGAAACCTTTGCAACACCTTCATCAATGCCTTATTGCACGGACTTGACTCTGCTAGAATTCCTAGTTCAGACTTCTCATTCAGCCTGACCTTGTCCAATCCAATTGGTAAGGATTTTCCCTTGTGACTTGGCCTCGTCTTGGTCTCTCCCACCTCAAGGCCTATCTGTCAGCTGATTTACTCCTCGGATTTGTCTTTGACAACATCCTTCTCCCAGAAGCAAGTTTTGGTTGGAGATGATGATCCATTGGCTTTCCATGCACAACAGTTTTGCTAGGCCGTGGGCATGCCTGCTCACCCATACAATCTTTTGCTTGTGTTTCACAACATAGGAAACAACATAAAATAATTCTGATTCCAATCAGGTAAAGAATTATCCCCACAAAGTTTGTTAAAATCTGGGGCATGATTACTCTCTTCATTTTGTAGACTCTGATCATGGATCATAGCCTTCGTTGCCTCTACTATAGACTTGTTCTTTCTTACGGAAACTCCATTTTGCTGAACATAGAACTCCCTCTTGATCCCTGCCTCAATACAGAAATTACGAAAATCCTCCGGAATTGTACTCCCCTCCATTGTCTGATCTCAAAACCTTAATCCTTTTCCCAGACATGTTCTCAACTCGTGCCTTGAATTCTCGGAATCCATCAAGAACTTCCTTAGACTGTTTACAATACTGTCAAGGATGATTGCAACTATTGCCAATTTTCACTAATAGCAGGTCATCCTCATGGAGAAGACAATGGAGATGGAAAATTCTAACTTTTAGAGCATCACTAAATGACCAATAAAGAATTATCATGAACTAATGTAATTACAATTGCTGAACATCGTTATCAGTAGCTCAACCGAGTTGTCCAATGAACATGTATTCCACAACAACGATGTGGAATATGCCTAATATCATGTTGCCAAGTGACGCGATCCAACTCGTCATACTCCACTGTTATGACCATCCTTGTTCATTGCCCCATCAAAATGTCGCCCAGACTTCAAAGGGTCTCACCCCGACACCATCATGTCACATCGATAACACCCTAGTTGGAGTGTTGCCAAGACTCAACAAGATCTCACATCGAACCCACTAGGTCTCACCGATAAAACTCTTATCGACACCAACGGAATGTCGAACAGACATTGAAGGATCTCTCATCGAAGAGTGCATGTCTTCCCGACATCGTCACCACCACATCAACGATCACTAGCCTCGTCACCATTTGTAATTCGCAACAAGGATGCAAATTACCAATCATCCTATTGCCACTTGCCAGTTGTTCATACACGTCATTGAATTCCATCTCCGACATCTCTCTATCAGTCCCACCATGGTCATCTTCGTTGTTGTATCTGATCCCGTCCATCGTCTTGTCGAAGAGACCTCCTCACATCTCTCCTCGAAACACCCAAGTCTCATTGATCAAAATTCAACCAAAACACCATTGGAATGTCTAACAGACATTCGAAGATCTCACGCTAAACAACATATGTCACATCAACATCGATGAGACTTTGCCTTGTCGAAGAGACTTCGACAAATCTCTCACCGACTAGCCTGCCTCTTGCCGACATAGCACCAATGCACCCATCACACTACCGCTCGACCAAGGATGTCGAACAAATGTCGAAGAAACATTCATGAGTGTCTTGCCAAAAGTCCAAATCTCATCAATAGAACTCCATTTGCTGCCGGACAAAGGGGATGGAGTGTGATGCTCCTGCATCAGACTCAGCAGGTGATTAAAATCACGTGCTCTGGGCAAACAATGACATCTTGCCTCAGCCCGCATAGACTTTCAGATATGATCCTCAATCTGATCGTTCTTCATCCAAGACAAGTTGGTGACTTTGTTAGGGGCTTCTCACTTCTTACATTAAAAGGAGCTCTTATCTTCCTTTGAACTCTCTATCCTTGAGTCTGCAAATAGGTCTTCCCCGTTGTCTACTTCCTTATTTATGATCATAGGAAACAATAAAGTTGTTCCCTCTAACTGAGAATTTTCTTCATCAATAGTACTGCTGAATAGTTGTGAACACCATGAGTTTCATTCAATTCCAGTGTGTAATGCCAAACTCACAGGAAGCATGAAGAAGGATGCCACAACTTCATTATAGTCTGGAATTCGCATCAAACTTCAGTTGAGCTAAATATAAATTATCTTCCTTAAGGCTGCCTACTATCAATGCAAAGAGAGCCCTAATGACTCCTTCGGTTGATTTCATGTATTTGCAATATGAATAAGGCTCTTTACTTGCCGGCGAAAAAGGATAGTTTAAAAAAAAACCTA
The DNA here is from genome assembly GCA_007258455.2 of Sequoia sempervirens. Classification (NCBI taxonomy): domain Eukaryota; kingdom Viridiplantae; phylum Streptophyta; class Pinopsida; order Cupressales; family Cupressaceae; genus Sequoia; species Sequoia sempervirens. The sequence goes on along the minus strand of VDFB02271358.1, from coordinate 1,280,567,039 downwards.
TAAGGATGCCGATAATGTCTTGACTTCCCTTGCCATTGAGCATCTCATTCAAGAATTACTTGCATCATCCATCAATACAGACGATTCACCTTATTCAAGCTTCATAAGAACTGTCTCATGCCTTTAATATATAGCATTGTCGGCCCCCTTTTGTTGAACAATCTTATTTGTGCAACACTATTATCATTTCTTCTCGCATCCTTTGCAAATGCCATCATGCTCTCTCATGCTCTATCCTACAAATGAATCACAATACATAGAACCTCACGGGTTGGCAATTGGTTCTGGAAATATGGGATCTGATGAAACACTACAACCAGTTCGCCAGAGATTGAGACCCAATGAAATACTGAAACCAGTTCGCAAGAGGCTCAGGTAGTAATGTCCGCAAGTCAGGAGATCGCTGCCACAGATTGTCATGAGACTCCCTCTCGCAACGGTGATATTGCTTCTATGCCGACTACAGGATATCCACGGCCTCACCAGAAATGAATGATGTGATGTGCTAGCAATCCCGTCTTGGCCAGATCAAATATCATTTGTCCTGAATGGTGAGCAAATAGCCAGTGCGGTGGTAGCCGGGATGAGCTCGTTTCGGACTTGTTCGTGAAGAGTCTCCAATCTGGAACCGAGGAAGGTGCGACGGAAAGTTCAGAGGCCACGCTCTGTAGTAAATCGCGACCTTGAGAGAGGAGCTTGGGGAGTGACGAAAGCTTGAAGGGCTCCATCACTTAATCGCTTCACGCCTTCCTTTCCTTCCTCCGTCTCTTCTTCTACAAGCGTGACTTTATCCACTAATGGAATCAGGTTTAACATCATCTGTTATTTTCTGCCTCTCACATATGGCTTGAATGTGTATTGCACAAGCTCTTCATTCAGCCCCATCGAACTTACACATAGCTCTTTCCTGTCCTAGCATCAATCTATGCACAATCTGACTTCTTCCCTGAAAATCGAATTGCATCTGATGCTTACACAACTACGCCTGGGTTGCCAATGAAAACCTTCAGAATATCGAACTGCTTATCATCCAGAAGGTGCGCCCATATTTCATATCAAGCATATCAAAGAAATGTCTTCCACACTACCCGGAATTATGCTTAGTCAAATCTAATCAGTTTTCTTGAACCTACTCTGATACCATGTTGTTTTTTTAAGATCAGATATGAACAGTAAGCAGAAAAATAAACTCAGAACAGAGAACACAAAATTTTTATCCTGGGAAAACCCTCCTACTCGAGGGAGAAAAACCCAGCAACATTTTTACTAAAGATAATTCAGATACAACAGTGCAAAATAGCACTTAAGAATCAAGCCAAAATAGGCAGAGTATAATGATACAATTCAGCACTGTCATAAAGATAATTCATGCTCTTCCTTAAGACTTTTGTGTTAGCAAACTTCCTTCTTGATCACCAAATAGCAAACTGAATGAATGAATTGATCATAGAATAAGGAGAGCATATCTCCTATTTATGCAAATCCAAGAGAAGGTTTTAGCTTTTACTTGAGCTGACCCAGCAAGTATAACTTTGTTTGTGCTTTCACTTGAGCCGACCTAACTTTTGGCTTACCTCCCGAAGCTACCTAAAACATCAACAATTTTGAAACAATATTGTTGGTGCCACCTCTAAGTAATTTGCAATGAATTCCAATGAGGCCGATAATGTTGCATTGGGAAAAGTTTGAATATTCAAGAAGTTTGGCGCAAGAAGGGAATTCATGTTGTCACCCATTGGTCCTGACGTGGAAGTTGACATGGAAAATTAAATGTGTCACCGCTGCTTGGAAAGGAGGGTCGAGCTTATAATAGGCATTTTGTCAAACAGTTGCAGGTGTCAAAGTTGAATATACTTGTTTTTTTGTTTCTAGAAATATGAATAAATTACAGTGGTATCAAAATTGTTTATTCCTACTAGCCTATGTTTGAACAAACTCATCAAGTTGCAATACCTTCTATGAGTGAAAGAGAGCAAAGATATTTTAACAGAGAACAAAAGAAAACTCAGTGGCAGCCCCCTCAAATTCCAAAGGGAGAAACTATCTTAGGTATCCTTGGAATACATCAAGATTTTCCCAGAAACAATGGTATTGATCCCTTGGCAGTTGTTGAACAGGTTGGGGTAAACATGGGTGATAGAGAGCATGGGGAACCAAGTACAAGAGAAATCTTGAATGGTCTTGCTAGAGGACAGTGTGAGTTGTAGTAGAATATAGCTCAGATGTGTACGCAATGACTCAACATATGATGGGCAATAATAATAACAACAATAATGACAATGGTGGGAACAATGGCCCTGAAAGAAACAATGGAAATGGGGATGGATAAATCAATAATAGGGATGTAAATCAATGTATTGTGACTAGATCTACCAACTCTAGGCCTCCTATGCCTAACTTTCCTCCAAGAAATAATCTTCAAGCTGAAAAATGAACCTACACAACATGAGTTATAGGATCAGATTTTACAAGATCCCTTATTATGATGGATCTGGGAAGACTACAGCTAGGGCTTGGGTGCAAAACTAGATACTTATTTTCAGCTCAACCCAATGCCAGAGGATGAGGCTATTAAATATGTTGTTATACATTTAGATGGTAGTGCTCACGAGTGGTGGCATCATGGAATGGTCACTTTGGAACATGATCAGATTGATTCTTATGCAAAGTTCATTGAGAGGCTGGCTGATAGATTTGATAAAAAAGATCTTGAATTGCATTTTAAGGAGTTGGCACAGTTTAAGTAGTGGGGTTCTGTTGATGCTTACATTGAAGATTTTTAGAGGTTATCAATTTTGGTAACTGATATTTCAGAGAGGAGGTTGATTGTTTTATTTATGGATGGGCTAGTAGATCCATTGAGAGATTGGATTAAGGCACTTAGTCCACCTACATTACAGTATGCAATCAAAAAAGCAAAGGACATGGAGTCCTCTACTTCAAAAAAAAAATAAGTCAAAGGGATTCTTACATAAAAAGGATAAGGACGAGAAATATTTCCAAAAGGATTCCAATCAGTCCAAAAATGTGTCAACTAGATTGGATAATGATCAGCTCAATGAACTGAGAAGGAAAAAATTATGCTTCCAATGTAGGGAGCCATGGGACCCAACTCATAAATGTGTTGTTAAGGCAAAGGCTAAGCAGATTGAATACTTCTCAGTTGATGAATCAGCTTCAGAAAAATCAAACCAGCAAGCTAATTCATGGGAAAGTGAAGAAGAAAGCTCAATTCAAGAGTCAGAAAAGGAGCAAGGTTGTGAAGGTGTTATTGCCGAACTCTCTAGCTTTTAGAAAGTTAGATCTTTTAGAGTTCGAGGAGTGTTATGTGGATAGTGGATAGTGACTCTCATTGATATAGGTGCCACACAATTTTATTGATGAGGGGGTTGTAGCTAGAAGGGAATCAAAACAAAAGATTGTGACAGTTTCAAAGTGATGGTAACTGATGGAGTCACCCTCACATGCACCAAGAAGATTCCAAACTTGAGCATTCAGTTGGATGAGTATGAGATCAGAGATGACTTCTATGTGGTGAGCAGAGATACAGATGTGGTCCTTGGTATGTAGTGGCTACATTCCATTGGGGAGTTTTATATGAATCTGCAAACCATGGAAATGAAATTTGATGTGGCTGGTAAGAAGATCACACTTAGAGGCATGAGGGCCACGAACAATCTCTTTCAAACGAATGGAAAGACTTATCAAACATGACCAGGTAGAGTGTACAGCGGAATGCATTATCATGCCCACAGTTCAGAGCAGCAAAAAAGGAGTTACCATCCTGATGTAGAGGCTGTGTTGTCCAAGTACAACAAAGTATTTGGTAGCATACCTCCAGGGTGACTCCTAGATAGAGGTATTGAGCATGTCATAGAGTTGGTGGGTGTGAAACCAATTATCACTATCCCTTACAAGCATTCGAAGAGGCACAAAGATGAGATAGAAAAGGCCATCAAGGAGCTTCTTGACAATGGGTCACATTAGGCCAAGTGAGAGTCCTCTTGCATCTTCGGTAGTGCTGGTAAAGAAAAAAGATGGGAATGCGAATTTGCATTGTGTTAGTTTTAGGATCAGAAATTAAATAAGCAGATATAGAACAATTTCAAACAATTTAACACAGCATATACCCTAGGAAGACCCTCCAACTTGAGGGAGAAAAACCAAACAACAATATACCACTTATATATTGAATAATGAACAGCAATTCGCTTTACAATGAGGCCCAATCACAAGGCCGAACTAGCAGCACCACACTTGATGCAATATCACAAGAAGAAGATCTCCTTGAAGAATAATTTTGATCTGCTATATCGAACTCTTGCTGTAGGTAATTTGCACTTTTCTTGAAAATGAATGGAATGGATGATAATGAAAGTGAACAGCGCCTCCTTAATATACATTTCGATGAGGTGATCTCCAACAAACGCGTCCCTTCATAGATGAAAGGTCGGCCTTAAGTGAATGGGTGTGACTTACAAAAAAAGGTGGCGAACTTTTAGATGAAGTCAGCCTTATTAATAATATAAATTACAAATGTAAGTGAAGGTGTCTCTTCATAAATCGTCTCCAATAAATAAATAGCCATTGGCTATATTTAATTTATTGCTTATAAATCGTTGGAAGTATGAAGCCCGCGGCTACAACATCAACACATTGATTACAAGGCTCTAAATAAGAAAACAATCAAGAATAGGTATCCCATTCCACGCATAGATGAGTTGCATGGTGCTCGCTACTTCTCCATGATTGATTTGAGGTCAGGCTATCATCAAATCAAATTCCATGAGGATGTGGAGAAGACTGCCTTTCTTGTCACTTCGAGCATTATGAGTACCTCGTTATTCCTTCTGGCCTAACCAATCCACCAACTACTTTCTAGTCTTGCATGAGTAGAGTGTTTAACAAACAGCTTTATAAGTTTGTTCTTATATTCTTTGATGATATTTTGATATTCAGTAAGACATGAGAAAAGCACATGAGGCACTTAGAAGAAGTGCTAAGCATCCTTGAGAGAGAGTCATTGTTCGCTAAGGAATCTAAGTGTGAATTTAGATTGGTAGAGCTTCTTTACCTTGGTCATATAATCAGCTCTAAGGGTGTCTGTGTGGATCCATAGAATATTAGAGTTATTGTTGATTGGCCTCCACCTACTACTCTTTCACAGCTTAAGGGTTTTTTTGGTTTGTGTGGGTTCTACAAGAGGTTTGTAAAGGGATTTTCATAGATGGCTGCCCCACTCACTAATTTAACCAAAAAGGGAGCCTTTGTTTGGTCTAATGCAGTGCAACGTTGCTTTGATCAGTTTAAGCAAATCATGAGTTCTTGTCCAGTTCTAGCTATTCCTAATTTTTTCAAGCCTTTTGAGCTTGAGTGTGATGCTTCCAAAGAGGGAATAGGTGTTGTTTTGATCCAAATAAGCATCTTATTGCATTTGAGAGCAGGAAGCTAAGGGATGCTAAGAGAAGTTATTCTATTTATGGTAAGGAGATATTGGCCATAATGCATGCTTTGGCCAAATTCAGACCATATCTCGTGGGAGGTAAGTTTACTGTTAAAACCGACCACAATAGCCTCAAATACTTCTTGAATCAGCGAGACTTGAATGATAGACAATAAAAAAGAGTAAGCAAACTCCAATCTTACGCCTTTGGCATTGTTAGGGAAGAGGAACATAGTGGCTAACGCTTTATCCAAGAGACCACATTTATGCTCTTTGGTGGAGATTACAATAGATTGGAAAGGGCTAATTTCAGTAGAGTATGACAAGGACTCTTGGGCATCTAGAATCATTGAGGGTACCATACAAAATGACAGGGATACGGTAATCAATGAGCTTATCATTTACAAAGGTAGAATTTATTTGGTACCCACTTGACATTTTAAGATGACAGTTATGAGAGATTTTCATGATACTCCAATGGCTGTTGCCCGAGTTTTTTCAAAACATATAGGGAAATCTAGGAGAGGTTTACATGGAAAGGACTTAAGAATGAAGTCCTTAAATATGTTCAGGAGTGCCCCACACGTCAACAAAATAAACATGAACATACTTATCCTGCTGGTTTATTGCAGCCACTGCCAATTCCCAGTCAAAAAATGGGAAAGTATTTCGATGGACTTTATCACAGGGTTACCCAAGGTGCAAGGAAAGGATTGCATCTTTGTTGTCGTGGACAAGTTAACCAAATTTGCCCATTTCTTTGCTATTTTACCAATGTTTACAGCAGCACAAGTGGTAGATTTGTTTTTTAGGGAGACTTTCAAATTGCATGGGTGGCCCAAGAACATAATCAGTGACAGGGATAGTAAATTTTTTAGCTTGTTTTGGCAAAAACTCTTCAAATTGAGTGGGACAAAGCTTAGTCCTAGTACCAACTATCACCCATAGACAAATGGGCAGACTGAAATTGTGAGCAAGTGGCTGGAAGGGTATCTCTACAATTATGTTTTAGGGCAACAAAAGGCATGGGTGAGATGGATACACCTTGGTGAGTACTATTATAATTCCACATACCACATGTTGATTAAGATGTCACCATTCATGGCTTTGTATGGTTATGAGCCCCCTAGCTTCATGGACTTGTTGTTTAGAGACAGTAGGGTGCCAAATGCTAAGGATTTGTTACAACAGAGTCAAGATATCATGAAATCCTTGAAACAGAACTTGCAACAAGCCCAAAATCAGTAGAAACAGTATGCAGACCAGCAGTGCATTGAGTGAACATTTGAGGTTGGTGACATGGTTTATCTGAGGCTACAACCCTATAGGCAGTCCACTCTCAAGAAGAGTGGATCAAAAAAGTTGAAGCCACGGTATTATGGACCATTCAGGATCTCCACGAGGATTGGAGAAGTGGCTTATGAGTTGGAGTTGCCAGCAAGTAGCAACGTACACAATGTTTTTCATGTTTCGCACTTCAAGAAGGCATTGGGACATAATGTAGTTCCCTCTTCCGAGTTGCCACCATTGGATGAGGAGGGGAAACTTATTCTTATTCCTGAGACTATCATTGATATCACAAAGCGTACTCTAAGGAGTACCATCAGAGTGTACCTGGTGAAGTGAAAGAATTTGTCAATTGAGGATGCTATCTGGGAGAGTGAACAGATTTTGCAGCATCCAGAGTTGAAATTGCTTAGGGACAAGCAATTCTGAGGAGGGAGGATTATAATGTCTCCTCTCTAGGCTTAGTTGGTTGGATTTTATTTTAATTTAAATGCGAATGTTACAAAATTAACTTAAATATTTAACTTAGTATTTATTAAATTTTTAAAAGGAAACTTTATAAAGTGGTGCCTGGGAAGACATAAAGTAAAAATAAAATAAAAAAGTGAAGTTAATGTTTTAAATGTTGGCATCCAAATGGAGATATAAGGAATTAAAAATTAAAGTAAATATTTCAATTCTCCAAGAAGTGTGTGGGAGTTATGGAAAGAAGAATAAAAGTATTTTGGGCTCATTTTTCAAGGTATGCGTGAATTTTTGGAGAAGAGGGTTTTGCTACTGGTTTTTCCAAAACTTCGTGAAGACGAAATCCTTCATGGAGAATATCATCTTCAAAGGTGAAAGACCCTTCTTGGGTGATTGTTGACAGTTTCACTTAGGGGTTGTGTTGGAGCTACATTGTTAGTGATATTCCAGAGTTATAGATTGAAAATAAAAGTATTTTGCAAAATGGAGAAAGGTATGCTAGTAAATTTTGTGGTGTTTTCTATATTATTTTGAAGTGATTGAATTTTTGGGGTCAATCGTACCATTTCCAAAATAACAAGTTAGTGTCATCTCTTTTCTTCCTAGAGAGTGTCGTACAGTTTGGGATTCTCAGAGAAGTTTAAATTAATTTTGAAACTATATTGTTGGTGCTGCCTCTAAGTAATTTGCAATGAATTCCAAAGAGGCTGATAATGCTACATCGGGAAAAGTTTGAATATTCAAGAATTTTGGCGCAAGAAGGGAATTCATGCCATCACCCATTGGTCCCGACTTGGAAGCTGACATGGCAAATTAAATGTGTCGTCACTGCTTGGAAAGGAGGGTCAAGCTTATAACAAGCATATGGAAATAAAGTAAGAAATCACATTTTTTGAAGGTCAACTATAAACACCAATTCCCACACTGCTATAAGGCAACAACACTTCCAAGGAAGAAACTACTAATATCGACTGGTCAACCAATGATCCCAAGTAGGCCACATATTCTTGCCAGCGCTGTACCGCTGTAACCGATCACACACATTTGGAAAGGACATTGTACTTCTTAAGGTGTGAGCAGTTCCAGGTAAAAAAAAGATTAGGGTTGCAAATGCAATTTATAGGTCAGAAACAGTTTTAATATGTATGCAAATTTTTACTATCTGCTGAAACCAAAAAGAAACTCTGTTTAATATGACACCTCTTGTATATCATGCTCTTTGCTGTAAAGAAGTTTGTTATTGAATCTAAAGGCTTATAATATGTGATGGTAGTTGTTGAGTATTTTATTCATATTTTTGGAAACAAAAAAAACAAATATATTCAACTTTGACACCTTCAACTGTTTGACAAAATGCCTGAGTGGTATGACTTGTGAAATTGCAAAACAATTCATGTCAAGAAATTGGTGTGGAACGTTACAAAACAGGGGTGTACATTACATTAAAACTAGGGCATTTTTCCATCTTTTCAATCCAAGGAATGATTCCTTCACGACAAATTTTTGCAAGGTATTTGAAAGTGCCAAGCTGAGGATGCACAATGTGAATGGATCTAAATGTTTCAAAACAGTTCTAGGAGACTAATACAACAACACCTAAGACTTAAGAGGAGTTTGGCGATTGTAAGCTCCAGGTCTTCCTCCATTTCATGGAAAGCTTCAAGCTGGCAAACTCTTTTGAATCCCTCAACAGATGCTGGTAAGGATAACTCACATTCACTTGGGCTGATCCATGACAAATAAGGCTTTTCTCTTCTACTCAATGGGAGTTTTTCAACAAGTGTTGGTAGGGTTTCACTTGAGCATCCACATAGAGCATGTTACAATGATGACTTTGCTCTATCAAAGGCTCTAGATCCAGCCCTGCCAAGGAATCTTCAGATAATTGAAGTGGATGTGACTGCATCTAAATTAGAGTCCTTCGTTAATACTTTTGAACAAATTCTGACATTAGTGTTCAAGGAGGAAGTGGCCAAGCAAGTAGAATGGTTTATGTAGATTACCTTAATCTATAAATTTCAAAACTTCTAGCCCAGTCTAGTTAAACTGCACAAATAGATTTCTCTCGGAAGCCTTTTGCTAAAGAAAGCTTCATCATTTGTCCTTGTGCAAAAGGCTAGTTCTTGGTCATATGCAAATCTCAAGCTGATAAGTAAGCCTGCCTGAGGGAGGCCCATGGTTTTGCAACAAAGCTCTCCTGGATTTGAAATATTGGACCCCTGGTTTTAATCCCCTAACAGAATCCTTCCTAGGTGAAGCTTCCAAGCCTTCCTCTACAGTTTTGGAGTGAGGAATGTCTATCCTTCCATTGCTAACTATTTGGGTCATCTTATTTATGTTCCTAATGTCGTTAGATGGTTAGTCAGTTTACCCATGCAAGGATTGGTTGGATTGGATTTATCCAAGAATTTACTAAAAGAAATGTGTTTGGAAGTTGGCAACTAGGTATGGAAACAACAAATTGATTATGAAAGGATTGTCTTCAGATGTCGTTTATTTTATAATACTAGGCACTTGGCTGCAAGTTGTCCAAAGTACTCTCAGCCAAGTCTTAATCCAACTTCCTCAAGACAAGCCACATGGTAGAAGGGAGCTGAGTCATGGCATTTTGTGATTGAATCTGTTAGTGAGGGCCTGATTCAAAAGCCTCTTTTGAGTGTGCCTCCTCTGCTACTCCTGATTCTTTGCCAACTTCCCCTTCCATGGTTGTTGGGTCCCCTCCTGAAGAGATTGCAAATACTTTTGCCGCTGGTGGGTCTTCTTCTGTCAAAGTGCTTACCTCTTACGATTCTCCAATGCAAGAGCTTCACCTTGTTGATGACCATGCTAGCTCTTCTAATGCTTGGATCACAGTGAAAAGCAAAATAAAAAGACACCTATTCTTAGGCTATCCAAGCCAATCACAAAATGACTTATCATTTTCATGCTAATAAGGGTTACCATGGCTACTTTTGTTTTCCCTCCCATGATTTGCATGGGATTCTTTGTCTGGCCTTCCTGTTAACAAGAATGGTTTTTTCTCCCCTGTAGAAGGTCTGAAGCTTTTCTCTTTTATATATTAATGTTTTAAAGAATGGGAGAGGGCCCCAATCCTCACTTGGTGGATAAAAAAAAGTTATAAATATGAATAAAGTTTAAAATAAAAATTATAAAATTAATGTTTATAATAAAGTTATAAAGTTAAAGTTAATAGAAGTATAAATATTAATATAATTATTAATTTTAAAAATTATAAACATTATCATTAAATCTTAAAGTTTTGAATGAAAAAAAAACGTAACAAAAAATCATAAAAGAAAAACAAAAAACATAATAATAAAAAGTAAATGATACAACAAAGACCAACACAGACACTTCTTGCTGTGGATATTGAGTGCGATCAAACATGCCTTGTGCAACACAGATGGTTATAGCGCCTAGACGCTTCTGCAGGTTTAATATTATAGATGTGCAGTTTTGCTTTTGTAGGAGTTTCACAGGAACCTTCAAAGTTCAAACAATAACAAGGGAGTCAATTTATTACATGTGCTATTACTTGTCAAGGGAATTATTACAGCACTGCACAATACACCACTATTAAAGGGCACAGGAGCGCAGAATACCCATGACAAGGGTTGCAGTTGCAGATAACCACTGTGATATCCACTAGCAAAACAAGCAGCCACTGCACCTTCAATCATTCCAACCACTAGCAAAACACGAACAAAAAGCCCTCAAACAATGAAGCCATGTTGCTCAAACCCTCATATGGCCATTTTTAATGGTAATTATGAAAGATTTTTAGGGATTTTTTTATAATTTGTCAGATTTCAAATCTTTTGAACAAAATTTGGTGAACCTGGTGACTTGGGTTTAATTTGTTATTGTTAAAAGATGTGGATAACTATAATGCCTTTCAAACATTCCCAGAAAAAATAATGATACCTGCAATTCTCTTAAGCTATCAAATAACAAGCAAATTTTATTTTACACAATGGAAAACTCAAGGGATACTGCAAAACTATCTTCCAAAAGATAAATCAAGGTTAACAATACAATGAACTCTTTGAAATCAATTCCCCTGCTTTCGTTCATATCACACTCCTGATATAATTCTTTTATTTCTTGATCTGTAAATGAAACATGCAACTCCTGGAAGCCACGGTTCAATTCATCCATGTCTATTTTTCCATCAAAATCTTTGTCTGCAAGTTACAAAAACAAATAACACTAAGATCATGCTGACAAATAACTGCAAAGATAAGTTGCAAAATACTGTTGCTAGACCTCTTCAAAAACTACATAATAACATATTATTTGGAAAGTTAACTTATCATGAATGCTCAGACTTCTTCCCCAAGGATAATTGTCAGGAAATTTCAAAAGTTGAGAATTAGCTTAAAAACCCAGTTATACTAATGCACCCATTCCATCTAAATTAAGCAGCCAAAGGTGATGATGCAAATTCAGTATTATAAATGGAAAAATGACAAAATCTTATGGTCAAAATAGATATTTTCATTTTGTAGCACTGAAAATAATATTAGTTAAAAGACATGAATAATCTCTTTTCAGAAGGGAAAGAAGGTGGATATCAGTTGGTTTAAATTGTGTGTGTGTGTGTGTGTGTGTGTGAGAGAGAGAGAGAGAGAGACCAATATCCTCATTAGAAGGGGCTACAATTTTCTTCTACAATCACTACCTATTAGTTTTAGGTTAGACGAGCATTAAAGTGACAGTGGAAAGGTCAAGAAATAATTTGAGGTATTATGAAAACGCCATATCATTCATTAGTCCATTAAGAAATATAAAAACCATGGGTTGGCATATATGTTACGCAAAAAATACTTACTTTATGATCCATTCATCATGCCCAACTGTGTATACAAGCACCAGGCAGGGCATACAAAAGCTGCACAAATTGTACTTTGCACTGACAAGGCAAGCCAAAGAATAAGCGTTGACTCACAAATTCCACAAAAAATTCAATCAGAAGCTCATATAAAGAACACGAAGTATTCGGAATTTCGGATTTTACAAAATAGAGTAGTAATTTTCTTTTCCATGAAAAATCCACTCCATTGACAACATGAGGCATATGATCATGTAAAATTAAATGCTAAATAATCAATAGTACATCGAGAAAACACATAAATCTTAAAAGTTTATAGTACAAAAGCTTAAGAATTTAAATGTAAATATCTCTACAAAAGATGAATCCCATCTCAAACCTTTTTCATAAGAATAAACTTTGATGCTGTATCACCAAAGGAATTGTTCTTGCAAAAAGCTGATTCTTATGTTACAATGAATGTACTAAGAAGCCCACTTTTAGCAATGGTTATTTTGGCAGGGTTCAAGGCCGCACCCAAAAAATCATACTTTCCAGAAAGAGTGGTAAGATTGCAAAAACCCATTTTTTGACAAACTTACTAGAACTTGTTACAACTCAACAACTTTCTTAATTCCCATCCCTTTTGCTTATAGAAAATGGTTTCCCTTAAGAGAAATAAATTGAAATTCACCAAGCATAAATTTTATTTGTTTTCCTATATGTTTCACATATACCCATGCTCATCAAGTGTCCTTCGGAAACTTATAGAGTTTGTAAAAGCTCAGAAAAACTCTTTAGTCTTGCCATATAAAACATTTTTTGTGGTGACATTGACCTATGGGTTTCATAAATCTTGCAAGCTTTCTTTGTAGGCAAGTCAACTAGCTGAAATATGATATGTTTTTCTTAATCTTGTTAAAATGGTATATACCCCTATAGGTAGTGACGCATAATAGTGTCAAGTGGCTACAAAAAGCCCCTAAGAACTAGAAGATGTTCACTCAAATCAGTATTCTGATTTCTATCCTCAACCAAGATATTTCACTAATTCTATGACCATCACTAGTTTCCTACTTGGATTTAGAATCCCAGTAGCATTCCATGGGGACGTGTCCACAAGGTTTGGGTGACATCTCTAACATCTACAGGACTAGAGGACTTAGAGGGAACGTCTCCTTTTCAAGGCTGGACAAGCTGCTCCATTTGGTGAATAAAAATTAAAATAAGGTTACATTTTGAGAAAATAATTGTTACAAGATTTGGCAAGAATCCTAGCCAAACTAAAATTAGTTCAGACAAGGTTCTAATCTTTGGTCTAGGTCTAGCTTGGGTTTAACTAGGTTCCTATTTTAGTTCTTTGAATTTGGCCAATGTACATTTGAACATACCTTGGTCAAATCTAGAGACTTGCAACAAGTTCAAACGTATCCAAGCCAAATCCATAGGCCCAAGGCAAGACCCTAGGAGAACCTAGGGCATACCCAAGGTTGCCTACCTAGGACATAAAAATTCGAAAGACCAAAAGGAACAAAAACCTCCCAACCCTAACTACTAGCTTTACCCAGTTCCAACTGAGGATGAGGAGCATAAGTCTACTACACAGTTTCATTTGTATGGTGTGGCTAGTGGAAGCAACACCAACACAAGGAAAAGCAACATGATGATTTTTATTGATTTTACAAATGCAAATGCACTAAAATATACAATTTTGATTTATCTTTACCATTTCACAATCAACATTTAATTATCAATTATCAACTATTTTTTGTATTAAATTTTGTACATTTTTTGCAAATTGTTAGTATTTTGATTTGCCCCTTTCAAGACAACAAAAAACAGATTAGTAAGGACAAACCTTTCTTCAAAATAGAAGGGAAAGCTCCTTTGTAACTAAAAACTAAAATAAACCCTAGAACATAAGGAAATGACCTCTAGCTTTTTACAATATGTACAAGTTTAATCTATAGATTTTAAGCATACATAGCAAACAAACTAAAATAATTGTCTTATATTTTCGTTCTCGAGCAAGGGCACAAGGCTTATCAACACTTCTACTCAAGGTGAGATTTTTATATCTATCTCTTGAAAGTAAAACTTACAATAGCTAACCACACTCACATTTTCTAGCTAAATACAAAGACTAAAAAACACAAGTACAACGCAATTTAGAAATGGATTGGAAACAAAATATAGGATCCGATAAATCATAAATTGAATAATGAAAATTGCATAAAAACTACAACACCCGCGTTAATGAAAACTGCAATACAAAGCCTACAATAGTTACTAATTTGTATTCAATATACCAAATCAATGCATAAGGCAACACAAGAAGCTTGAACAATAATCTTAGCAACAAGTTGGTGTAAAACTAACTATTTTATCTCTCAATCTAAGTGCCAATTTATTTATATGCTTTTACAAAAACAATTGCATGCGATTTATAATTTTATTCAAGACAAATAAAAGGCACATTAAAAGTTCCTACACTAAAATTAGTTTGCTTGCACACAAAGCAAACCTTAAATACAAAATTGTCTTCAAATACATTGTCTACAACAAGAGAACCTCAATTAAACCATCCAAAAATAGTTACCTCTCACAAATAGCAATCGGCTAAAAATAGTTGTAGCTAAAAATAGCATTTTGATGCATTAATCCCTCTCAATGATGCTGATGTAGCACCTTCATTTGACAACAACAAATCCTCAGAAGAAACTTCAAACCTTGACAATTCATCCTTTGCTTGATGACAATCTCCACATGATCTACTTTGGTGAAAGTCAGACCAATGACCTTGAAACACCTTGAAAGATGAGTAAACGAAATGACAAACTCTCAATGTCTAATCAAATTACTATAGACTTTTGTTGACTGAAAACCCTTGGCAACTGCTGTAAATGAATACCAAATGATGTGCCATCATTCAATACTGTTGAAACACTTGAAAACTTGCTCTAAACTCATTTAAAACCCTGATGATTTTCCTTGCATAAACCTTGTCCACTCCTTGAAGAAGAGCACTCCAATGGCTGCTTGCATCTGACAAAACTTGGTTTATCTTTGGAGAGTGCTCCAAAGCATAGGGAAGTCCCTTTTTGTGTTTGAGCCTTCAAATCATAGTTTGAAAAATCACAACATACCCCTAAGTAACATGAGTACTCTCACACTGACATAAAAAATGATTAGCTCACCATTAGACTTGCCTAAAACTCCGGCTGAGCCAATGGAAAGCAGCCGCTGAGTTTGATTGTAAGTACTTGCAAGAAATCAACAAGTAGTCACCACTGGCTTGGCAAGCATTGCAGATATGTCCATCCCAACAATGAAGTTTGAAGCATGTTTGAAAGCCCTAATATGCATTCATAAACCCCATAACCACATTCGTAGAAATGAAAACACACTGTAAACACTGAAAATACACATTTTAAACACTGTAAAAAGTGTGCAATTGTCTATTTAACTGCAGCTGACCTTCATCGAAGTTGCAGTGTTTTGGATGTGAAGGCTGACAGTTGTTTTATTGAGCACAAATTTCAAGAATTTGACATGTGATTAGGGCTTGAATAAACACAATCCACATATCTTTCCAGTAATTAGGGTTTGACAAGTTCTCTTCAGGTATCCATGATCCACATAGCTTTATTCTGTTAAAAATTAAAATTTTAGGTGGGTCCAAATAATTATCTAAATGTCCCCCATCAATAGTTTATTTCTTTGAATATATCTGAGTCATGATCAATATTACCTAATTTCGTAATGCTAATGGAATGATTAAATATTTCCTAATGCTAATGGAGTGATAATTTTCAATCATTATAATACATACCATATTTGTTGGATGTTGTTTTTGCATGATAAAGCGATATTGTACTTTTTTTGTATTCAAATATGACAGACCCACCATTTTAGAAATTAATTTGATACACTATGACTATGTAACTGCATTTTGCATAAAATTTATGTTTTTAAAGGAATTTAAGTATTTTTTAAGTTCTCGGGTTTTTGTTGAGTCACCAAGTCCAAGTCAAATTTGGGTCTGCCAAGTTTTGTCATCACAAATTTTTGAACTATGATTCAAAATTTGTCCATTCCTTCATGAAGGATGTTCATGCACTAGGTGTACACTTTTTGTTATGCTTTTAAGTTGGCATTGCTCACGTAGTGAAAAAGGAACTTTTGTCACTTAAGTCACTTTTAGTTCTAGTTTCATGTTGACATGGGACAACTTAATCATTTTTTCCATGGTTCTACGGAGTTTCCTGACGGGGGGACACGGGGATGTGGGGACGGATTTTGGGGACGCGAGGACCAAGGGCCTAAGTTTGGGGACGGTGGGGGGACAATGGGGGGACGATGGCGGGGTAGCGGCAGGGCGCTGAAATACAGATAGTACTTGAAAAAATTGTTATTAAAGGATGTATAGGTATAAGAATTATACATCTTGGAGACAACTAGGAGTCCCCTAGATGTCTTGAGGACACCCCAGCATCCTTGAAGTCCTAGCGGTGTCTTGGAGACGACAACGCTAGTAGTGGGATGGTGGCGCTGGTGGTGGGTTGGTGGGAGGACATCCCCCCAAGTCCCAAAGTCTCCGAGACGGGGACACCTAGGAAATGTAGAGTTTTTTTTGGGGGGAGACGCATCCCCGTGGAACACTAATATTTTCACTTAAGTCACTTTATGAAAGAAGTACTATGCCCCATGATTTGGACATTTTGCCCACTTCTTACACTGACTATTTAATCCAAGAACAGCTGCAATGTGTTCGAAAGGATGTTATTACCATCTTCATACATTAGTCATTCTTATATTTTATCCCTTGTCTAAGCTCCATTCTTTGTATTTTTCAAATTCCAATGCATTGGAAAGCTCCTTTCATTGACCCTACAAAGACATCAACTAGAGACAACAAATATAATCGTGATCATGGGTGACAAGGATTTAAGAACTCACTCAATGAACAAATGACAATTCTTTGGCTTAAAATTTGACTCTATACAGCAAACTTCATATAGGTACAACACAAATAATGTATATTTCTCTATATCTTGAATATTATATGTATAATCACCTACAACAAAATGGATTGCAAAATGAGTATATTTTATGTGATTGAGCATAGCGAGAAGGTGCCAATGGGTGTCAATCATGCAGCAATAATTAGATCTAGGAAGGGGAGGAAGGATTGGGGGAAGCCATTGGCAATCACCTCTATGAGAGGGTAATTGAGCTAGAAATAGTGCTCGAGTGCCTATCACAAGAGCAAACTCCATTCCTTTTGAAGTGAGAAGGAAAATTGTGTAATATCCCACCCCTGACAGGATATTTACTTTTCTGATTTTTGCTTGGCTTTGTTTTTTGGTTTTAATGAATGTCTTGTGATATATTTGCAATGTTTGATACAACAATATAATGCAGCAAAATAGAAGATATTGCAATAATAATTTTCAACTCAAAAACTGAACATTACTACATAGGGTATACACAACTGAAAATTCCAGATTTTTATATCAACTTAGATACTCAGAATTTTCACAAAATATTGACAACCCAATTCATAAAATATCCCCTATTATCTAAAACAACAATACCCAGAAAATCTGAGGTAAGATATGCCTTGAAACCCTCTGAAATGGATGCCAGAATGAAGTATGAAGTTTGCAGCAGTATAACAGTAGCAACAATGATAAAATACTCCAGCAACGATCACTATCACCAATCCCCATGCCTAGTGCAAAGCTGCATACAATTAAATTGCCAAAACCCTTGCCTGGCAACCACCTTGTTGTACCCAAAACAATTTTTTGCTTCATTAAGGCATTTTGATTAAAATGGTCTAAACCTTGTAAAATTGTCGTCAAAAGTCAGTTTTTGGTCAAACGAAGTATGGGCTTTTTGTCGGTTTACTGTTTAGAAAACAATGGCAAAATTTGAAAATTAGGGTTTCCAGACCCCTATTTTTAGGAATAAAACCCTAAAAATAGGATCTTTCCATAATTGATTGAAAATTATTTTGATTGGCTTATTTCACTTCACGATCAGATTGATGAAGTCAAAATCACGAAAAATTCAGTTTAGCTCTGGTGGGTTGTTTTCATTTTTTCAAGAGAAAAGTTAGGACCTCTGAGGTCAACAATGGCAGATGGCCAGATACCAGGTGTCGAAATCTAAGCTTAAAACGCTCCAACGAAGATTCTATAGTGACAAATGTTCAAAATGATACTTCGTCACGGAGGGGATTTTCATCAAGGAGAAAATCATCAAAAATTTCTAACTCTAGAAAAAAAAGCTCCCCTTCTGGCCAGGGGCACCCTAGGTTTCAGAGGCTCAGATCAACCTTTCGGGATTTGTCACTTCCAAGAAGACTTCTCTGGAATACTGTTAGCTTCGCGATGAGCCTGCCAACCAGTCTAGAGGATTCTTCTAGCACCTGAATTTGAAGATCAATGAAGAATGGAGGAGATAAAGAGTCAAAATTTGACTAACACTAGTGGAGAAAAGCACCCCTGGAGGCCAGGGGTGCCCAAAATTTTGAGGCACCTATTGTAACTTTTTGATTAAATCACACCTAGGATGTTTGTCTCAGACTTGATCAGGCTTTGCAACAAATCCATCAACAAGTTAATCTGAGTTGCCAAACTACCGGAATCAGGAGTCAAACATAGGGTTTTTGTCATGGTCAGAATGTTTGTTCAGAGCACAAAAGCGCCCTTAGAGGCTAGGGGCGCCTAGGGTTTTGAGTCCTCAAATGTAGTTATTAAGGTTTGCTAAAATGCTCATCCTGTACGGAATTCTTCTAGCTTTCCATTGTATATCTCAATCTGATCAAAAGACTTGTCAGTAGCCGGTAGCTGGAGATTGAATGAAGAATCAACAAGTTGTGAAAATGGCTAAGTCTGGAAATAAAAGCGCCCCTGGGGGCTAGGGGCGCCCAAGATTTTAACTTGTCAGATGAAGTTTTTACACGTTAGGCCCTCTAGAGGGACATGTTCAGAATTGATACAGCTCTGTTGTGGACCTATCAGCCAACTCGAGAGATTTGTCAAGTGTCGGGAGTTGCAGGCTGAAGGGAGGTCAAAATCAAGTTTGAAGATGATGAAAATCCTTGAAAATTGTCTGATGAGAAAAAGCGCTCCTGCTGGCCAAGGGGCGCCCAGAGTTTTGGTGGCTTAGAAGTTAGAATCAAGGTTTGCAACCTCAAGAAGCTCCTTTTCAGTTTTGATCCTGCTCTTCAACGAGATTGTCAGCCAATCTACTGGACTCCTCAGTCATTCAGAATCAATGATCAAACATAGGCTTCGGTGACGTTTGCAAAGGTTGAAAAATGAAAATTTCAAAAAAGTTTCCAAGTCTGGAGAGTTGGCGCCTAAAGTCAAACTTTGACTTGAGAAGATTTTTGAATTTAAGTTGGATTTTTGAAATGAACTTAAAGTAATAATAAAACTTCAGTCTCACCTCTAAATCAACCTGCAAAATACTCCATTTTTCTTGCATGAGGCGGTTTTATCTTCATCCAGTTAACTAAATTGAGGTCCAATATGATTATTGTGTCCTAAATTTAGGGTTTTACATGATGGGTGACACCTTAATTCATGAAATTTATTTATTAAAGCAATTGGGCGCCTATTTTCTTCATCACAGTTAAAGGAAAACACATTTTCTCGTGCAAGCAAGATCTGAAGGCGCTACAGGTGATATTTTTCAGTGTTCTTCACAATTCCAGGTCCAAATTGCTCAGACAGATAATTTTCCAGATTTCATCTTTTTAGCACATGCATTTTGGACTTCATCAAACAAGATTCAAGGCATAGGCGTCGTTTTAAAGAGGCAAAATATAGTTTCTATCTTCTTCCTCTCACAATTCTTCTATCCTTGTCTTAGGTTTTCTCTCGCATGTCAAAGTAAATGGCATCTTTTTCAAAATCTGGTCATCTGGGTTCACTCAATACAGCGTTGGCAGCAAAACCCATGTTCCAGAATTTTTCGAGAAAATTGCCCCGTTACTTCTCTTTTTGAAGTACTGTGCTTTTTTTCCGAAGATTCTTTTGCATGCTGGTGAAAAAGTCAACTTTTTGAAAAACGAAGAACCTGGGTTTGATCAGCACATTGGCGCCTACAAAACCCATATGCCAGTTTTCTTGGGAAAAACTGCCCCTAGTGCCCCTACAGCTTCTATTACTAAAAAGCTTTTGCATGCCTAAGTAAAGGTCGTTTCTTCGAATTTTTGATAATCTGGGTTGGCTTAGAATTTCATTTCCTAAAAATTTCCCCTCAACACACTATTTTTAGCCTCCTCAGAAGCAATTTTTAGCCTTTTCAAAATTTCATCCAAACATATCCGACTTCACAGTCAAAAAAGTCTAGTTTTTCAAAATGCAATTCAACCCAATTGAATACAAGACCAAATCGGTCTTAGTTCATGATTTCCTGAAAATTTTGACATTGACTTGTGCCATGTTCATCCTATGATCAAATTGAACACTTTGGAAGGCGTTCACAACACTACAATCAAGCATCTTGATCGCTCCAGGTTATTCGAGGCAGCCTCTATTCCAATCATAGTGTCAGATCTCAAGTTCGTCATTGCATTCATCAAGCATTATGACTCTTCTACACAAAAAATTCAATCAGCAAATGGGCGAGTTGTTTGCAGCCTCAAGCCGAGAGATGTTGAAAAGTGTTTCGCCATTCCACCCTGCACAGATAATTGCATCATAGTCATGGAGGAGTGTGAAAAGATATGGCTTGCAGATAAGGAAAGATCTCAGAAGGTCGCTCAAAGGTGGCTGAAGGAGTAGAAAACTAACTTGCCAAAGTAGCTTGGACGCAGAGAATTCAAAGACGAAATAGCTATCCTAATTACTTAGCTCAACCGGGTCACGGGTCAAGAAAAAGCTAATGTTTTTCAGTCGTGGATGTTCTATGTCATTTCCCAGATTATCAATAACAAGGAACATTTCGACTGGGCTATGTTGATCAGTGAAGTTCTTCATCAGCAAATCATGGGATTTCTCAAGATCCATGAGTTTCATATGGTTTCTCATCTCGTCTATGTAATTGCATTCCAAGGCAATTTTAGAGTGCTGAAAACCGTTGGAATTCTTGGTGTTCAATGTGTGCATGAATACTTCCCACGGTTGGAGTTTTCGCGAGCTGAACAAGATTTCAAGCAGGAAAATGATCATTTTCTAATGAAGACAGTGAGAAATCTTGACAACGAGATGCACATAAGGGTTTTTGCGGATGCCAAATCAGCAATGGGGAATTGGGCATATTGGTTTATCCAATTTCCCACATTCACCTACATCCGAGTGTATGGTTTCTCATGAGAGCCTTTGATGCTACCAAGATACCCGTCTGACTAAGTCTTGTTCATGGAGTTTTTCAGACAAGTTCATGAAGTTAACTCTTTTCTTCGCAATTGGCACAAGATAGCGTTCACTTTTCCATGTGGATTTGGCATATACAAAAGCAAATCAGCATCCAACTGCAAGTTAATGAGCAACAAGTTGTCAAAATTCCATCTCAAGTACCTCAACGAAAAGTGCTCGTATGATCCTTTGGGCCTCTTTGCAACTCGTTTCGAGCGAAATCATTCACACAAACCAACACTTGAAGACTTTTGGGTCAATTGTGAGGATGAATTCGAAGTACGGAGGCGCCATTGTTGTAGACTTACTCTTCCTCAACTTGCTGAATTCTTATCAGAAGATGTTGAAGGTTTGTCGGATGATGACAGAGAGGTTTTGTTGTCTTCGTTCGTCAAGGATCAAATTGCTCGCCAGCCGCTTCGTCAACCAGATTGGTATGCCAGAGAGAGCACTTCAGTTGAGGATCTATCGAGCCGAGTTGTCAAGAACAACATGCTTTTCTTGGATGGCAAGAGAAGGTGGAAGGTAGTTCCAGTTGCAGAGCCGCCAATTGTCTTTTCTTCACTACCTTCCACGTCTAGATCAAGACCCAAAGTTAAGGCCATAATGCATCCTCCTGAAGGTGTCAGGGTTATGGAAATATGAAGAGAAAAGTAAGTCAACGAGAGCAACTGGAAAAGGTGTCGGAAGTTCCAGTAGAGTTAGTGGTACAAGCTGAAGCCGGGTCTTCCTCTCCTAGTCCACCATTATCTCCTCGACCTCCTCTTATTCAGATAGATTTTGAACCAGAATCGCCAGTTCGTGAAGCTTCAGTGCCAGTTCATTCACCAAGAGTTGACACAGCTACAACCGTTTCTCCCAGAGAAGTCAACGTAGATCGTTCATCTTGGCTCAAGAGAACTTTGGGTAGAAGGCGAAAGCCTTCTTATCAACTGGATCTTTCAGAGTATGGCAGTGCCTATCAAGACATGTCAAACAAGAAGATCAAAAAGCAGGTACACATAGAATAGAATCCTAAGGCAGAGATTGTCATTGAGGCTGCTACACCGCCAAAAGGCAAGAGTATGGATGAGGTTGACGTTGGTGATTTCACCTTTGTCAAAGCTAATCTTGGTAGGAGCACTCACCACGTGGACGTGAGCCTCTTTAAGGTTGCTGCAAGTAATCTTCAAGAGGGAGTGATGAAGGACGGAGAAGACAAAGCAGCCCTCAAGGCTAAAAATAAGCAGCTGCGACAATATATCTCAGATCTTCTTCATCGAACTTCAAACATTGCAACTCTTCTTCCACAGCTTCTAGAATCACTTGCAAATCAACAAAAGTTGGGTCAGTTAGTCAATTGTGGAAAGATTTTGGAGGACTAGATCGAGGAATTTGTTACCAGAGGTAGATACCTTCTTGCAAAGATGTACCAATTAAGGTACAACGCTCACGATCTCCGTCAAGGAATTCAGCAGCTTGAGTTGAGCATCGCAGAGAACAAACCAAGAGATGAGATCCTCATTTCTCATTTGGCGATCGCATATGATGTTGTAGTAGATGAAGAAAAAAGGAAGCTTTTCGCTTGGAGAGAACATCTCTTCAAAGTGGAAACTTATGAGAGAGTATCTACATGGATGGCTGAAGTCAAACAAAATGTTGTTAGTGCTCTCAAACTCGTAAGCAGGTTCATCACACAGATCCCGTGCCATTATCTTCAAGAGAATGGTGCCTGCATTGATCTTGGTGTTGTACAAGTTGAATTCTAGAGTTTAGTCCTTGATGGTCTTGATGGTGAGCCTATGGCATCCAAGTTGAATCATTTTTCTGTGATGTTAACACGTTTTGACAAGGCAGCTGAGGAGGTCAAAGAGTGTCTGAGATTGATCACACATGTAGAGAAGACATTGAACAGACAGTCTATTGTTCTAGATAGCATCAAAGTGCCTGAAAAAGATGCAATTAATGATTTCCTGGAGGATATGATTGCTCATGACAACTTGGAGTAGACAGATAGTTGGATCCAATGGTTTTCCTAAGTATAGAATCAAAGGCAGCAGTCAACTCAATGTCACTCTTGAGTTCTGATTGCTGATTTCATGCATGTTTATCTCATCCTTGGGGATATCTTTTGGTGGAGGTGGAACTTTCAGTTAGGATTTAGTTAACTAATGTTAGTTATCAGTTGACTCTCATATCAATAAGGACTTGCATGTTGCAACGTCCATTTAGTTTAGTGTTAGTTCAGTTAATTGAGGTAGTTTTTCCAATTAACCTTTTAGCTGCATACATTTAGACTTAGTAATAATTCTTGCATGCTTGCAAGACTGATGTTAACTCAAGGAATTTTTAGGGTTCCCTACTCCTTCGAGATTCTATAAATAAGAGCACTTTGCTCATGGTATTTCAACTTTTGTTGTGATAACAAATTGTTGTGCCCACCTTGCCATGCAATATTGCTATTTTGTATTGGTTCACTTAGTTGAATATAAAGTTGGTTTGATCGTCTATTGTGTGTGTGGTCTCATTATGCAATTTGCTGTCCCAGATTTATTCTTGTTGTTTTAATAATCTATCTTTCATATCTACACCTCGGATAGTGTATTTTACCTCCTTGGGAATTTAGAGATAAAGATTATCGTTTGATGTTGTTTCTAGCAATCTTGCTTTCAGCCTACACCTCAGATAGAGTATTTTACCTCCTTGGGAATCCTGAGATCAAGCTTGCCGTTTAATGTTTTTTTCCAGTAACCTACTTTCAGCGTACACCTCGGATAGAGTATTTTACCTCCTTGGGAATCCTGAGCTAGTTTACTGTTTTATGTTGTCTCCAATAACCTTTATTTCAACCTACACCTCGGATAGAGTATTTTACCTCCTTGGGAATCCAGAGATAGAGTTTATCGTATACCATTCCCAATTGTCCTAATTCCTATTGCTCTGTTTTTCTAGAGGAGATAGTATAGTTTTAGTGTTAGCCTAGTTGTAGTTAAGATCTGCAAAACCGAAGAAAACCTTAGCTGCAATGTATTTGGTTTCTTAACCTTGTGCCTCTACCAACTGAGTCAAAAAGATAGGAATTTAGAATAGTTTACTTTTTACGCATATCAGCAAAAGAGGGAGCTTCCCCTCCTAATTTGAAGAGCAGTTAATATTGTGCATAGTTGTTTGTTTCCAACACGCACTCTAGAGGTGCAAATTGAAACACCAACAGTTTTCTGGCGCCCATCGTGGGGCACGAGGCAAGAAAACTTCAAGAAAATCTTAACGCTTTATGACACGGGAATGACCATTTGGCATCCTACTACTCCAATACAACAACCGGGTCTCACACCTGCCATCATTCAACCGAACTTCATACTATTTCAAGCGGAGCAAATGGACATCATTAGTAGCTTGTGGAGTTTCATCTTTGAGAAGAATACATCATCTGCTCAATGAAGGAACGCAGCTACTACTCTAGACGAGGAAGAAGAAAGGGCTAATCTTGCAGCCAAAAGACCAATTTTACCACCTTCTGTGTGGCAATAATTCATCCTGGCTTACCAAGTATACACTAGGAGGAGAAATAATCCTCTCTTTCAAGAAGAAGAGCCAATCTTTCAAGTGGTTCCCGATCATTTCCAAGAAGAACCACAAGAAGAACCTCCAGCTCAAGCAATGGGCGACAATAACAACAACAATAACGTCAATGGCCGAAATGGGAGAAATCCCAGGCGTCCAGCCGCATTACCTTGGGGTGACAACATCGGCCCATTGGCCTTGCAAGGACACCATGAACTACCCAAAGGATCGCAAAAGCACTTCCCGAGATTTCACGACGACGGGGCTTGTCACTCCGATGAGCATATCTCAGCATTCACAGTGGCTTGTTCCGTTTTGCATGTGTCACACGAAGATATCACCATTTGTCTCTTTGTTGAGACTCTTGAGGCGAATGCTGCAAACTAGTTTAATCATCTAGAACCAAGCATCATCACAAGCTGGGCAGTCATGAGCGAGAAATTCTTGGCAAGATTCAATCCCGCCGAAGACAGTGATCAATTATTTGTGCAACTCTCAAACTCAAAGATGGAACCAACTAAGCCAATGAGAGAGTTTGTGGCAAGGTTTAACCGCCTCGTCACATGCCTCTCTCATACACTTAATCCATCAGATGAGATTTTGATGAGTAGCTTCATCAATGCTCTCCCGTCAAAAATAGCCTTTTTCTTGAAGTTAGGTCATGAAGTGGATTTACAACTTACACAAGAAGAAGCTATTAAGCTTGAAGACAATATGATCACAACCGGGAGGATGAAGAATGACGCAATCAGACCGCTTGTTCAAGCGTCTACAGATCCACTGCTACAAAAGGTAGCCAACGAGGTGACTATCCCCAAAAGACAGTCACCCATTCAAGGGAAGCAAGCACTACCCGCACCACCACCGTATCAACCTCGGCAACCATACCAGCCAAAGAGGAATAATTTTCAGCCCTTCAACAACTACAAACCAAGGTTTCCAACAGCACAACCAAGACAACCTGTTGATACTGAGAAGTCTATAGCTTTTTGCTCTTTCCATGACACTGATGCACACACCGGATCCACATGTCTGGAGAATCAGAGAATGAACTAGATCATGGGATATGCTGAGGCTGCTCCAAGTTCAAGTTTCGTACCTTCACCAAGTGCAAATGTTATCTCACCACAAACGAACAACTTTGATGGCGACTCTGCAACGGGTTACTTCGATAGCGAACCCATCAATGAAGAAGAATACCGTTAGTACTCTCTTGCAGTAAATCATGAAAATATTTCATCGCCTGTGTTTACACGTGCCCAACACTTCAAAGCACATAAAGAAGAAGAGGAAAAGTGGAAATCAAATGAAAAAGGAAAAGAAGTGCCTTCCACTTCTAATCCCAAGTCTTCACATGAGAACATCATGGCGATTGCTCAAGATCCGTCTTAAGCAAACTTTGACATTGTGTCTTCCATGAAGAAGACGAAGATACAAATTTCACAACTAGAATATCTTCAGGATCATCTAGAGCAGTTGGATCGGATTCTCAAGGTCGTAAAGAGGAAAGCTGCAATCTAGCCTACGTTGCTTGAGTCATCCATACCAGCAAAAGACAAGTCGGAGCCGTTTTATATATCTTTATATATAGGAGGTTTCAAACTCAATAACTGTATCATAGACTCAGGAGCTTCAAACAACGTCACGCCCTTACAGATCATGAATGCATTGGGACTCTCGTGCACCAAAACTCATGACAAGTCTTACTTCAATCAAATCCGGTGTCGTTGGTCGGCCAACTAAAAGATGCTCAAGTAAGGCTAGCATCTTGTCCAAAAAAGAAGATAATGATGACCATCTTGGTAGCTGATATTCCAACCAGTTACGGGATGTTACTGAGTAGAAGCTTCTGCAAGGATCTCGGAGGAGAGATTTAGTTGGATTGGCCGTTCACGACAATCCCATTGAAGAAAGGCACTTTCAAGCTAGAACCTGAGGCCAAGTCGAGATTCATAGTGGTAAAATCACAGGACCCCCAAGCACAAGTGTTGTATCAAGACATGGGTTCCGACACATATGCTATGATGTTCGAGGTAACTAGAGAAAGTCAAAAGTTTGCACTTTCCACAAGCACATCAAATGAAGACTCAAAGATGTGGACAATGCAATTTGACGAAAGTTAATCAACATCAGGTTCAGGAGTGGGAGTTGTCATCACTTCTCCCGAAGGACGTCTATATCCTTTTGCATACTGGTTGCAGTTTGAATGCACCGACAACACGGCAAAATACGAGGCGCTTTTACTAGGTCTCAAAAATGCAAAGGATATGGGGATCAAACTACTTAGAGTCAAAGGAGATGCAAAGCTGATCATCAAGCAAATCAGAGATCAATTCCAAGTCAAAAAAGATGCCTTCGATCCTATAGACAAAGGGTGTGGAATGTCATCGACTGGTTCGACACATTCGACATCAAGTATATTCCACGCACAGACAATAGTAGAGCGGATGCCCTTGTGGTATTAGTTGCTTTATTCATGCCACATTCTGACTTTTGTCAAAATACCTTCACTATTGAGCTGATTTATAGGCCAGTTGTTCCTGATAATTCTGACAACTGGCAAGTCTTCAACGATGATGATGACATTGAAGAGTTTCTCGTCATGGGAGACAATTACAAAGAGTTATTCTTTGAAGGTAGTTCTGCTCCTTTTAAAGAATCACTCACAGAGGACTCTGAAGTTACAGACTTTGGGATCATTCAATTGAGAGGAAATCAAATTCCCAAGGGTCTTGTTTCTTTAGAGAACATTTTTGACAAGCACGATAGATATATTCAAGATCAAAAGAATTCAGGTGATAATATTTCAGCTGAACACTATCAAGTGAACATTGGCACTGAAGACAAGCCTCGGCTTGTTAACTTGGGCAAATGTTGTACTCCAAAAGAAAGCGAGAAGTTTATCTCCCTTTTTAAACAATATAAAGATGTTTTTGCCTGGTCTTACGAAGACTTGAAAGTCTTCACACCCGTTGAATTGTCTCACACAATTCCTTTGAAGTTTGATGTCAAGCCCTTCAGGAAGAAGCAAAGGCATTACAACCCGCAGATCCAAGACACTATGTATGCGGAAATTCAGAAAATGGTGGACTCAAAGATTATTTTTCCAATACATCATTCCACCTAGGTGTCAAAAATAGTTCCTGTGCGCAAAAAGAATGGAGAAATCAGAATTTGCATAGATTTCAGGAACCTGAACCAATCATCCTTGAAGGACAATTATCCCTTACCAATCAGGGAGCACACTTTGCAGACGGTCACCGGTTCGGAAATGCTATCATTGCTTGATGGTTTTTCCGAATATAATCAGATTGCAGTGGTAGAGGAGGATCAAATCAAAACAGCTTTCACCACCCCGTGGGGTACATTATCTTATGAGAGGATGCCTTTCGGCCTCATTAACGCTGGTGCAACTTTTCAAAGAGCCATGGATCTGGCTTTTGGGAATCTTAAAAATAAAATCATAGTCGTCTATCTTGACGACCTTACCGTTTTTTCAAACAAGCGGCAAGATCACTTTTCACATCCTGTGAAAGTCTTTGAAAGATGTAGGTATCACAAGATTTCATTGAATCCTAAAAAGACTATCTTTGCGGTGACGGAGGGCAAGTTGCTTGGCCACATCGTCTCCAAACAGGGAACTAGGATTGACCTGAATCGGGTGGATTCAATCAAGAACCTATCTCTTCCAACAAATAAAACACAAGTGCATTCCTTTTTTGGTAAAGTCAATTTCATAAGAAGGTTTTACATGATTTCTCAGAGTTGACTAAGGAGATATCAACCATGATGAAGACGTCCTCTTTCACGTGGATAGAATAAGGCAAGCAAGCTTTCATCAAAATAAAAGAAGCCATTGCTAACACACCAATGCTGGTCCATCCTAACTTTGAAAAGGATTTCATCCTTTATTGTTATTCATCGGAACACACTCTATCTTCCATACTAACACAGAAGCTGAATGAAGAAGGAGAATCTCCGATAGCTTTTATGAGCAGCAGCTTTAAAGATAGTGAATTGCGCTATCCTCAAATTGAGAAGAATGTGTATGTTGTCGTCAGGGCTGTCAAAAATTTCAGATTCTATATCTTGAACTCCCACACAATGGTGTTTGTCACCGATCCAGCAATAAAAAGTGTGTTGACTCAACAGGAGATGGGCACAAAGAGAGGAAATTGGATTGCTAAGGTTCAAGCGTCTGATTTGAAGATCAAGCCGACCAAGCTTGTTCGCAGGCGAGGTCTTTGTCAGTTGTTAGCAAAAGATGGAGATCAGAAGTATTAAGGCAATGGCGAACCACCTGAACCTAAGATTGAAGAGGACCTTCCTATGGTCCTACTAGTTGAATCTGCTGAGGAATGGTATATCGAGATTTCGTACTATTTAACTTATGGAGAATGTCCACATCACATGGACAAACAGCAGAAGAGAACTTTGAAGCTGAAAGCACAAAAATTCATGCTTATGAATAACGTTTTGTACAAGTGTGGCCTTGATGGAACATTTCTATTATGCGTCAGTAAGGACCAACAACAAAGATTGTTGGAAGCATTTCATAGTGAAGCATGCGATGGTCACTTCTCATCAAGAGTCACAGCATTCAAGATCTTGCGAGCACAGTTCTATTGGCCAACTATGTTTTGCAACGCATACAAATGGGTGTACAGATATCAAATGTGCCAGCAATTTGTCGGCAAACTCAAATTGGCAACCATCCACTCAAGCCAATAATCATTCATGCTCCATTTCAGCAATGGGGTATGGATTTTGTAGGTCCCATCAACCCACGTTCCAACAAGGGGCATATTTATGTCCTTACAACAACAGATTATTTCACAAAATGGGTTGAGGCCATTCCTACCAAGTGGGCTACCTCATAAGTCATTTGTGACTTTTTGAAAGAAAATATCATTTCACGCTTCAGGGTACCTCGCAAGATTGTGACTGATAATGCAACCTGTTTCTCATTCGAGGAACTACTAGACTTTTGTTTTGATCACGGCATCACATTGTCACATGTGTCAGATTATTACCCTCAAGGTAATGGACAAGCCGAATCTTCAAACAAGAATATAGTCACAATTGTGCACAAGTTAGTTGACTCAAATCAGCGAGCTTGGCACAAGAATTTATATGATGCTCTTTGGACTGATAGAATCACTCCCAAGAGAGCCATCGACACTTCACCTTTTACTCTTTTATATGGTACAGAAGCAATGCTACCCATCACACTGGAGTTGTCCACTTTACAGCTAGCATCCACAGTGGAAGATGAAGAATTTAAAGATCCAATCAAGAAGCGGATTTTGTACCTGATGAAGCTAGAGGAAGAAAGGGTGGAGGTAGTTGACAAAATCACTCAACACCAAGAACGAGTGAAGATCTTCGATAAGAAGGCTCATCAGCGAGACTTCGAGGTCGAAGATAAAGTCTTGTTATGGGACAAGAGACATGAGCCCAAAGGAATGCACGGAAAGTTTGATTCCTTGTGGTTAGGGCCATTTCAGATCCATGAGTTCGCAAGAGAGAACACTTACATTCTCTCGTATTCAGATGGAAGGCTTCTCTCGCTGCCATACAGTGGGCAGTATCTAAAACATTTCATCCCTTCGGGGGTGGAGTAAATTTTTGTAAATAATTTTTCTTAATGCTTTTAATTATGTTGTAATGTTTTTCCCTGTTCCATAAAGTTTCGTCATGCTTTTAGGTGATTTAGGTAGTCTTGTTTTAGGTGATTTTAGGAAAGTTTCCAACTTCTTAGCTGCTTAGGAAAGTCCTAACTCCAATGCCCAAATGATATCAAACTGGTCTACGTTTTAAACTCAGAGATTCTTGGTTCTCTTATGCCATAAGTATCCGACATGGTCACCAGACGGAGCCTAATGTTGTACCCAAAACAATTTTTTTGCTTCATTAAGGCATTTTGATTAAAATGGTCTAAACCTTGTAAAATTGTCGTCAAAAGTCAGTTTTTGGTCAAACGAAGTATGGGCTTTTTGTCGGTTTACTATTTAGAAGATAATGGCCAAATTTGAAAATTAGGGTTTTCAGACCCCTATTTTTAGGAAAAAAACCCTAAAAATAGGATCTTTCTAGAATTGACTGAAAATTATTTTGATTGGCTTATTTCACTTCACGATCACATTGGTGAAGTCAAAATCAGGAAAAAGTTAGTTTAGCTCTGATGGGTTGTTTTCTTTTTTTCAAGAGAAAAGTTAGGACCTCTGAGGTCAACAATGGCAGATGGCCAGATACCAGGTGTTGAAATCCAAGCTTAAAACACTCCAGCAAAGATTTTATGGTGAGAAATGTTCAAAATGATACTTTGTCGCAAAGGGGATTTTCATCGAGAAGAAAATCATCAAAAAATTTCTAACTCTGGAAATAAAAGCGCCCCTGCTAGCCAGGGGTGCCCTAGGTTTCAAAGGCTCGAATCAACCTTTCGGGATTCTTCACTTCCAAGAAGACTTCTCCAAAATACTATCAGCTTTGTGATGAGCTTGCCAAATAGTCTAGAGGATTTGTCTAGCACCTGAATTTGAAGATCGAATGAAGAACGAAGGAGATAAAGATAGTCAAAATTTGACTAACACTGGTGGAGAAAAGCGCCCCTAGAGGCCAGGGGCGCCCAAACTTTTGAGGCACCTATTGTAACTTTTTGATCAAATGACACCTAGGATGTTTGTCTCAGACTTGATCAGGCTTTGCAATGAATCCGTCAGCAGGTTAATCTGAGTTGCCAAACTGTCGGAATTAGGAGTCAAACATAGGGTTTTTGTCATGGTCAGAATGTCTGTTCAGAGCACAAAAGCGCCCCTAGAGGCCAGGAGCACCTAGGGTTTTGAGTCCTCAAATGCAATTATTAAGGTTTGCTCAAATGCTCATCCTGTGTGGAAATCTTCTAGCTTTCCATTGCATATCTCAATCTGATAAGAAGACTTGTCAGTAGCCGGCAGTCGGAGATTGAATGAAGAATCAACAAGTTGTGAAAATGGCTAAGTCTGGAAATAAAAGTGCCCCTAGAGGCCAGGGGACCCCAAGATTTTAACCTATCATATGAAGTTTTTACACCATAGGCCCTCTAGAAGGACATGTTCAGAATTGATCCAGCTCCGATGTGGACCTGTCAACCAGCTCGGGAGATTTGTCAAGTGTCAAGAGTTGCAAGCTGAAGGGAGGTCAAAATCAAGTTTGAAGATGATGAAAATCCTTGAAAATTTTCTAAGTCTGATGAGAAAAAGCGCCTCTAGCATTTTGGTGGCTCAGAAGTCAGAATCAAGGTTTGCAACCTCAAGAAGCTCCTTTCCGGTTTTGATCCTGCTCTTCAACGAGACTGTCAGCCAGTCTACCGGACTCCTCAGTCATTCAGAATCAGTGATCAAACATAGGCTTCGGTGATGTTTGCAAAGGTTGAAAAATGAAAATTTCAAAAAAGTTTCTAAGTCTAGAGAGTTGGCACTAAAGTCAAACTTTGACTTGAGAAGATTTTCGAATTTAAGTTGGATATTTGAACTGAACTTAAAGTAAAAATAAAACTTCAATCTCACCTCTAAATTGACCTGCAAAATACTCCATTTTTCTTGCATGAGGCATGTTTTCTTTTTGCATGTTGGGTGGCGCCCATTTGAGGGTTTTATCTTCATCTGGATAGCTAAATTGAGGTTCAATAAGATTATTGCATCCTAAACTTAGGGTTTTACATGATAGGTGATGCCTTCATTCATGAAATTTATTTATTAAAGCATTTGGGCACCTATTTTCTTCATTACAATTAAAGGAAAACACATTTTCTCATGCAAGCAAGATTTGAAGGCGCTACAGGTGGTATTCTTCAGTGTTCTTCGCAGTTCCAAGTCTAGATTGCTCAGACAGATAATTTTCCAAATTCCATCTTTTCAACACATGCATTTCGGACTTCATCAAATAGGATTCAAGGCATATGCATTATTTTGCAAAGGAAAAATATAATTTTTATCTTCTTCCTCTCACAATTCTTCTATCCTTGTCTTAGGTTTCCTCTTGCATGTCAAAGTAAACAGCATCTTTTTTCAGAATTTGGTCATCGAGGTTCACTCAATACAACGTTGACAGCAAAACCAATGTTCCAAAAAATTTCGAAAAGGTTGCCTCATTACGTCTTTTTTTGAAGTATTGTGCTTGTTTTCCAAAGATTCTTTTGCATGCTGGCAAAAAAGTCAACTTTTTGAAAAACGAAGAATTTGTGTTTGATTAGCAAATTGGCACCTACAAAATCCATATAAATTGCCCCTAGTGCCCCTACAGCCCCTGCAGCTTTTGTTACTAAAATGCTTTTCAATGCCTAAGTAAAGGTTATTTTTTCAAATTTCTGATAATCTGGGTTGGCTTAGAATTTCATTCTCTACAAAACCCCTATCTCAGAAAATTTCCTAAAAATTGCCCCTTAGCAGGTTATTTTACTCCTCAGAAGCTATTTTTAGCCTTTTCAGAATTTCATCCAATCATATCTGACTTCACAGTCAAAAGTCTAGTTTTTCAAAATGCAATTCAACCCAATTGAATACAAGACCAAATCAGTTTTAGTTCATGATTTCCTGAAAAACTTTTGACACTAACTTGTGCCATGTTCATCTTACAATCAAATTAAACACTTTGGAAGGCGTTGACAACACTACAATCAAGCATCTTGATCACTTCGGGTTATTCGCAACAGCCTCTATTCCCATCACAGTGTCAGATCTCAAGTTTGGCATTGCATGCATCAAGCATTATGACTCTTCTACACGACAAATTCAATCAGCAGATGGGCGAGTTGTTTGCAGCCTCAAGCCGAGAGATGTTGAAAAGTGTTATGCCATTCCACCTCGCACAAATAATTGCATCATAGTCATGGAGGAGTGTGAAAAGATATGGCATGCAGATAAGGAAAGATCTCAAAAGAAGGTCGCTCAAAGGTGGTTAAAGGAGCAGAAAACTAACTTGCCAAAGAAGCTTGGGTGCGAACAATTCAAGGACGAAATAGCTATCCTAATTACTTAGCTCAATCGGGTCATCGGTCAAGAAGAAGCTAATGTTTTTCGGCTGTGGATGTTCTATGTCATCTCCCAGATTATCAATAACAAGGAACATTTCGACTGGGCTATGTTGATCAATGAAGTTCTTCATCAGCAAATCATGTGATTTCTCAAGATCCATGAGTTTCATATGGTTTCTCATCTCGTCTATTTAATTGCATACCAAGGCAATTTTAGAGAGTTGAAAATAGTTGGAACTCTTGGTGTTTAGCATGTGCATGAATACTTCCCACAATTGGAGTTTTCGTGAGTTGAACAAGATTTCAAGCAGGTGAATGATCATTTTCTAATGAAGACAGTGAGAAATCTTGACAACGGGATGCACATAAGGGTTTCAGCAGATGCCAAATCAGCAATGGAGAATTGGGTAGATTGGTCTATCCAATTTCCCACATTCACCTACATCCGAGTATATGGTTTCTCAGGAGAGCCTTTGATGCTACCAAGATACCTGTCTGACAAAGTCTTGTTCATGGAATTTTTGAGACAAGTTCATGATGTTCACTCTTTTCTTCGCAATCGGCACAAGATAGCGTTCACTTTTCCATGTGGATTGGGCATATACAAATACAAATCAGCATCCGATTACAAGTTAATGAGCAACAAATTGTCAAAACTCCATCTCAAGTACCTCAACGAAAAGCGCTCGTCTAACCCTTTGGGCCTCTTTGCAGCTTGTTTGGAGCGAAATCATTCACACAAACCAACACTTGAAGACTTTTGGGTCAATTGTGAGGATGAATTCGAAGTACGGAGGCGACATTATTGTAGACTTACTCTTCCTCAACTTGCTGATTTCTTATAAGAAGATGTTGAAGGTTTGTCAAATGATGACGGAGAGGTTTTGTTGTCTTCGTTCGTCAAGGATCAAATTGCTCGCCAGCCGCTTCGTCAACCAGATTCGTATGCCAGAGAGAGCACTTCAATTGAGGATCTATCAAGCCGAGTTGTCAAGACCAACATGCTTTTCTTGGATGGCAAGAGAAGGTGGAAGGTACTTCCAGTTGCAGAGCCGCCAATTGTCTTTTCTTCACTACCTTCCACATCTAGATCAAGACCCAGAGTTAAGGCCATAATGCATCCTCCTGAAGGTGTCAGGGTTACGGAAATACGAAGAGAAAAGTAAGTCAACGAGAGCAACTGGAAACGATGTCGGAAGTTCCAGTAGAGTTAGTGGTACAAGCTGAAGCCGGGTCTTCCTCTCCTAGTCCACCATTATCTCCTCGACCTCCTCTTATTCAGATAGATTTTGAACCAGAATCAC
The DNA here is from genome assembly GCA_007258455.2 of Sequoia sempervirens. Classification (NCBI taxonomy): domain Eukaryota; kingdom Viridiplantae; phylum Streptophyta; class Pinopsida; order Cupressales; family Cupressaceae; genus Sequoia; species Sequoia sempervirens. Next base: position 1,280,531,797 of record VDFB02271358.1, on the reverse strand, counting down.
CCGTTCGTGAAGCTTCAGTGCCAATTCATTCACCAAGAGTTGACACAGCTACAACCGTTTCTCCCAGAGAAGTCAACGTAGATCATTCATCTTGGCTCAAGAGAACTTTGGGTAGAAGGCGAAAGCCTTCTTATTAGCTGGATCTTTCAGAGTTTGGCAGTGCCTATCAAGACATGTCAAACAAGAAGATCAAAAAGCAGGTACACATAGAACAGAATCATGAGGCAGAGATTGTCATTGAGGTTGCTACACCGCCAGAAGGCAAGAGTATGGATGAGGTTGACGTTGGTGATTTCACCTTTGTCAAAGCCAATCTTGGTAGGAGCACTCACCACGTGGACGTGAGCCTCTTAAAGGTTGCTGCAAGTAATCTTCAGGAGGGAGTCATGAAGGACGGAGAAGACAAAGCAGCCCTCAAGGCTGAAAATAAGCAGCTGCGACAATATATCTCAGATCTTCTTCATCGAACTTCGAATGTTGCGGCTCTTCTTCCACAACTTCTAGAGTCACCTGTTGATCAACAAAAGTTGGGTCAATTAGTCAATCTTGGAAAGCTTTTGGAGGACTGGATCGAGGAATTTGTTACCAGAGGTAGATACCTTCTTGCAAAGATGTACCAATTAAGGTACAACGCTCACGATCTTTGTCAAGGAATTCAACAGCCTGAGTTGAGCATCGCAAAGAACAAACCAAGAAATGAGATCCTCATTTCTCATTTGGCAATCGCATATGATGTCGTTGTAGCAGATGAAGACAAAGGAAGCTTTTCACTTGGAGAGAACATCTCTTCAAAGTGGAAACTTACAAGAGTATCTACAAGGATGGCTGAAGTCAAACAAAATGTTGTCAGTGCTCTCGAACTCGTAAGCAGGTTCATCACACAGATCTCATGCCATTATCTTCATTAGAATGGTGCCTACATTGATCTTGGTGTTGTACAAGCTGAATTCCAAAGTTTAGTTTGTGATGGTCTTGATGGTGATCTTGTGGTGTCCAAGTTGAATCATTTTTTTGTGATGTCAACACGTTTTGACAAGGCAGTTGAGGAGGTCAAAGAGTGTCTAAGATTGATCGCAAATGGAGAGAAGACATAGAGCAGAGAGTTTGTTGTTCTAGATAGCATCAAAGTGCCTGAAGAAGATACAGTTAATGATTTCCTAGAGGATATGATTGCTCATGACAGCTTGGAGTAGACAGACAATTGGATCCCACAATTTTCCTGAGGATAGAATCAAAGGCAGTAGTCAACTCAACGTCACTCTTGAGTTTTGATTGCTGATTTCATGCATGATTATCTCGTCCTTGGGGATATCTTTTGGTGGAGGTCGAACTTTCAGTTAGGATTTAGTGAACTGATGTTAGTTATCAGTTGACTCTCATATCAGTAAGGACTTGCGTGTTGCGACGTCCATTTAGTTTAGTGTTATCTCAGTTAACTGAGGTAATTTTTCCAACAAACTATTTAGTTGCATACATTTAGACTTAGTAATAATTCTTGCATGCTTGCAAGACTGATGTTAACTCAAGGAGATTTTAGGGTTCCCTACTCCTTCGAGATTCTATAAATAAGAGCACTTTGCTCATTGTATTTCAACTTTTGTTGTGATAACAAATTGTTGTGCCCACCTTGCCTTGCAATATTGCTAATCTGTATTGGTTCACTTAGTTAAATATAAAGCTAGTTTGATCATCTATTGTGTGTGTCTCATTATGCAATTTGCTGTCCCAAATTTATTCTTGTTGTTTTAATAATCTTTCTTTCATATCTACACCTCGGATAGTGTATTTTACCTCCTTGGAAATTTAGAGATAAAGATTATCGTTTGATGTTGTTTCTAGCAATCTTTCTTTCAGCCTACACTTCGGATAGAGTATTTTACCTCCTTGGGAATCCTGAGATCAAGCTTGCGGTTTAATGTTTTTTTCTAGTAACCTACTTTCAGCCTACACCTCGAATAGAATATTTTACCTCCTTGGGAATCCTGAGAACTAGTTTACCGTTTTATGTTGTCTCCAATAACCTTTATTTCAGCCTACACCTCGGATAGAATATTTTACCTCGTTGGGAATCTTGAGATAGAGTTTATCGTATACCATTCCCAATTGCTCCTAATTCCTCTTGCTCTATTTTTCTAGAGGAGATAAGATAGTTTTAGCGTTAGCCTAGTTGTAGTTAAGATATGTAAAACCAGAGAAAACCTTAGTTGCAATGTATTTGGTTTCTTAACCTTGTGCCTCTACGAACTAAGTCAAAAAGATAGGAATTTAGAATACTTTACTTTTTATGCATATCAGCAAAAGAGGGAGCTTCCCCTCCTAATTTGAAGAGCAGTTAATATTGTGCATAGATGTCTGTTTCCAATACGCACTCCGGAGGTGCGAATTGAAACGCCAACACACCTGTTTATTGAAGTTCTCCTGTAGTTCTCTTTGCTCTTAAAATAATGATCAATATATTTGCATTATTCTGATATTTCTTTCAAACCCTTGTAAACTTCTGAAATTCTTCTCCAATGAAGCTCAGATGTGACCTCCATGTGAAGCCACCAATTAACTACAACCCTTGGGTGATCTTTCTCACCTATAGGAAGGACAATCGAAGAGAGGCTACGTTCTCCAAGATTGAAATTACAGCAAAACCCTAGGTTTCACCTCCAAAGCCAAAGCACAAAGCCAGGTTGAGAGAAAATGATCAATCATAATGAAATGAATTCCAAAAATGCCCTTTTATAATATTCCATTTGCATTTGACTTCGTCTCATTTAATTTTCTTTAATTTCATTTTTTTTCCCTCCTTTTTGGTGCACAACTTATAATATAAAGTATACTTTATTATCCACTTATATCTCCCCTTTATTTAACACTTATTATAAAGTATACTTTTAAGAGCATTTAAATCCCCCTTTTAAATAAAGTCTGCTTAATTCATTAATGATATGCACTCAATAATTAATTATTATTAAAGTATAACTTTAATAATAATTATAATATTATAACTCCATCATTAATCATCGTAAATCAATTCTGACTTCACCAGGAGGTAGCCCACTGCATCCACTACTAACCAAGGTGCCTTACTATAAATAGTAAGGTTGGCCTCTATCAACACACTGACTTACTATAAATATTAAGTA
>VDFB02271358.1:1280437870-1280528563 GCA_007258455.2 Sequoia sempervirens | reverse complement strand
CATCGTCCACCGTCTGTCATCCCCTTGTTGTCATATGTCGCCCGTCATTCCATTGCCTGTTTGTCTGTCATCTGTTGCCTGTCATTTGACGCTCGCCGTCTGTCTATCATCCCTCCATCACCCGTCCATCCATCGCTCATTCGTCCATCTATCTTTCATCTGTCTTTCATTTGTCGCATGTTCGTTTGTTTCCCGTCTGTCCATCATTTGTCCATTGTCCACCACCCATCGTTCGTTGGTTGTTTGTCATTCGTTCATCATCTGTTTGTCATCCGCTGCCTGCCATCTGCCACCTGTCATCCGTCGTCCTTCCGACCTAGGGGAAACTTGCACCCTTGAACCCACATTTATGTTTGTGGTCCAAATGAGCTCCAAATATGAATATTATTATCTTTTAATGATGCATGGATGGATCTAACAATGAATTTGCAGGATTTAACTAGTATTTTCTGCCTCTATTGTAAGAGCACTTATTGCACCTCTTGTGTGTAGGATTTATGGAACCTGCTGAGGGGCCATTAAAGAAGCCTACAAGAACCCCTGGAGGAAAAGAGGAAAAGGATTTCTATATAAACAATGAATGACTAACCAACATATGAATGCATGCCAAGGAAGTTAGTGACAAAACTACAAAGGGTGACCTTCAAAGGAACAAGAAGGAGTTGTTTTATTTTCCACCAAATGATGATGATTGGCGAAAGTCATCCACAGGAATCAAAAGCAGCACAACTGCTTCTTCAGTAACACAAATCTGCAACAAGATTCAATGAAGAAATGTTGCAAGCATATCAGACAAAGGGGCATCTTCCTACAAGTTTTCAGCTACATCAAAAGGGAAATAAGCTAGAAGACAAAATTTCTACAGTGACTGGCCACTAAAAGACAAAATAGGGAAAAGACAAAAGTTGTATTTTAAATTGTTGAATATTGTGGGGTAGGTGAAACCCTAGTGTAAAGAAAATCTGAGCCACATAATGCAAATTAATCCTAGCCATTCATTTGGGCTTTGGAAAACTATAAATAGGGGCTTGCCCCTCATTTGTAAATGGTTGAAGAATTGGTGTAAAGGCATTTTGCAGCAATAGAAAGCAACATTGCATGATTTATGGGTGTTTCTTTTGAATTTGTTCATTATGCATGCATGGTTCTACTTCCATGTTAGTTTTAGTTGTTAGTTTCTTGAGTGGAGGTGATGATGGAAATTTGTGTTATGGTATTTGATGAACTTTCAGCCCATACTTTTAGCACTTACTAATGATAAACTGTTGTGTAAAGTTAGCATGGGCTTCTTTATTCCAATGTTGCAACTTAGTTCAATTGCATGTTCATGATGTGCATGTGCAATTTGAAAATCAGCAGACCTTAGGAGATTGCACTGGTTTTGTGTAGATGTAGGCTTCTCTTGGTCAAGCAAAACCCAGTTTAGGAAGTTTGTCTACTGTAGTAGCCTCCATGATCACTGTTCATTCATAGCTTAGATTTAGAACAACTTTCTCTTCCCCTTCCCTTTTGTTATTTCTTTTAACTCCTGGTTAGAGTAGGATCCAAAGCATCACCATGAAGCTAAATCAGATGAACTTGGTGGGTTTCAACTTGTTTTTTTGAGTGGACAACCCCTGTTCATTCACTTTCACCACTTTGAAACTACATTTGCAGACCCAACTTCCAATGCTTTGTAACTCATCTGTAAGATCGCCCTATGATTACTAGCAAATCACATCAACCAACTGAGATTCCAAGCACTATCAAGACCTGACATTAGAGACCTTGGGATAGTGTTATTCAATTTGATTATGGAAGATTGTCTTTCAAGAGAGGTAATGCGCCTATGCATTACCTGTGTTGAGAAGTGCATAAAATACACATCAACAATAATTATATTAAAGAATTCCATCAAAATGGACCATAATTAAATGGAAATTGGTATAAAGTATAATGTTTTTGAATTTCTTATAGTTTAATATTGTTTGATATATATCATATATTTCAATTCTTTCCTGGACAATTAAGAGAATGGGTTATACATATGCATACTTATGCTTTATGGATTGGCAGAGTAGTTAGAGTCTAACATATACAAAAGCATAACTTGTTTTACATCTTTTATAAAATTAACTTGGACCCTTTTAGCAATTGACACTTTCACTATATTCATCCATATCATTCCAGATGATTCTTGGCCCAATTCTTGACATTTCTTCATTAGATCTCACCACTTCTATTGTCTAGTCTTCTTGATTCACGAAGAATCTTGGTCCCCCTTGGAATCCCAAGTCTTTTTTTAAGGATTCTTATATGTACTTATTTTTGTGTTTCTTTTGAAACTCTAGGTATCTTCTTAGGAATGGGATATTATTTTTTTTGTTAAATGACCAATGTCTTGTATATTTGATGTATTTTTTGCTAACTTTTGCTTTCTCATGTTTTAGCAACTTGACGAAGATATCTTTGGATATTTCCTTTGTTATAGTAATTTGCATTGAAATATTAAAATGTATGAGTCTCCTATTAGACTTACTAAGTTCCCTTTGTTTACCTTTGAACCATTCTTTAGTTTTTGCTTTCCATAAAAACTATAAAATTTTAGAAGATAGTAATAACTAGAAATAGTTTAATGTTTTATCTAATCCTTCTATATAACCAAAAAGTATTTCCTGCCATTTATTTTTTCTTTTCTCCCCCCAACCTTCTAGATCGGCACAAAAAATATTTTGTATCTCTTTAACATATAAATAGTCATAGAAAATATGTTTAACATTTTTAGTCTTTTTGCATATTTTATAGATTATCATGTTTTGTATTGAGGCAATACTTGCTAATTTATTCAGTAAAAGCAACTATTTGAAACAAAAAAAATTAGGTTTTAGAATTTTATTCCACAACCATTTAAAGGTATTTACCCATTTTTTGTCATTTATTTCAATATTCCATGTTTTTCTTATGTGTTTAAGAATGCCTTGGGTACTTACTAGTGATTTATAAATAATTTGGGTTTTATTTTATCCAAATAAGAACCATCAAACCATTTATATTTGTCTAGCACATCTATGTTAGTCTCAATTTCAATTAGGAATTGAAGCTTCAAACTTGCTTCTCTGAGAATGAAATATGTTCTCCATCGGGAGGAAGGTATATCAAATTCTTCACTGAGAGAGGCCTAGGTTTTTAGGTGGTCATTATATATTAAATCTTTAAATCATTTTATGCCTTTCTTGCACCAATTTTCAGCTGAGTAACCTTGAAATAATACAATGAGTTTCTCTTTATGGTACAAATTCCAACAAATTAAGTTGTTAGGGCATACTTTATTTATGTTTCTTTCCATTTGGTTTCTTTCTTTGAATAAACATCTAACTTTTTCCCAAGCCTTCCAAAGGATGTTGAAGATATTAGACCCAACAGGGGTAATAAGGAAGTTTCCAAATACCAAGTCACAGCTCGAGGTAGATGTTTTCATTATTTTGCTTGCTTTGGGCACACTGATTGAATATTATTTCTTATTAATATTAACTAGGGCTCATTCCCTTTTATGGCTTTAAAGATCCATTTAACAATAAGGGAAATTCCTTTCCTTTTTAGATATTTCAATCCTAAACCTCCTTCAACCTTGTCAAGAAAACATGAATCCCACTTTACTGCATGTTTCCTTTTGTAACATACCCAATGTTTACTCAACAATTTTCACCTAAGTTTTAACTTAGAAATTGAATAACACAAGTTTCCAAAAATAGGGAAATACAAATTTTCCTTTTCAATAACATAATTGCACACTACATAAATAATTTCCATATTTCATTGCATAAATGAAATAGCATTACATAATTCCAAGTAAATGAAACTCATCTTTTCAAATATAGATTACAATTGATTCATGATCATGTTCATATACAAATTCATAACTTACAAGAGTTCAAGGTCAAGGTGTCCTCATTTGGATCACACTTCTTCTATTTCACAAGTCTCAGATGTTGTCTACAAGAGGGAGAGCATCACCCAAGCACTTTTCCTCCAACCATGGACATAGCGGTCCTCCGCACACCTTCCTAACTGGAAATGGCCCTTCCCTTCAACAAAGAGTTAGGTATGGAAATATCTAGAAATTCCTATCTGAGTATGGTGTTATGTCCTACATAACTAGTATAGTCATACAACTATGGATACCCTCCAACTAGGCATGATGCTCTTGACTAGCTATGCAATCCTGGTGCATAATGAATTGACAAAGTGTATACAGCGACTTATACACTTACTTTCACCAAAGTTTTCATATATATAATAAATCCAATTTATATGAAGCGGTGTCATATGCTCACCCACCTTCTTACTCGACTTGGAAACTCTACTAATCTACGAATAACTCTTCCCTTGTTTTCCCCCCAAGGTTTAAATGTCATAAACAATACTTCACTCAAAAGTAATGGCATACAAATAATGATTTAACTGGTCAATTAGGTTTGGCGCAGCCTCTTGAATACCCTATTATATACTTGAAACAATCTTGGGATTGGAAACTACCTCTTATTCAAGTTCCTTCTCCTAATCATGGGAGTAACAACTCTCCTACTTCATGCATAATTAGTTAATACCAATGGCATAATGTCACCGACTGGATACATCTGGTCTCAATCTAAAGCACTATCAATATGTTGATATGTATAATAATCTACTATTAAACATTTTAAAGATCACTTCTTCGTATTGTGTTATGCCTGGTATGGCTTCGTCCTTCTAGGATGCCATAACTAATCTAGTTATTCTTGTCATTAAATATCATATAAAATCTTATGTTCATAGTAATTTCCAATAATAATCCATCATAATAAGCTATTTAACTTCTAATAATTCAACTAAGAACCTTTCGACTAATCTCTTATTTCCTCATGGTTATTTCCAAGTTATCCTTTGCATTTTATATAAGTTACCTACATTTGTATGTATGTAGACAATCATATATTCACATGTTTAAATGCATTATAAGTTAATATCCAATCTGGAGAACACTTTCTGCTTAAGAGGAGTCTGTGCTTTTGCACCTGAAAATCTCCTCACATTATGGCTTTGGTTTTCCTTGACATAAAATCCTCTTCTTTAAGATTAGAATACCATGAATAGGTATCAACAAACTCTTGGTCAAAATATAAGATAGTATTATTCAAAAGATAATGAGGATGTATTTACTCTAATATGTATTCTAACCCTCTTTTTGGAAAAATAATATAGTCTCATTCAAACATTATAAATACAATATTGTATTAATGTGAATAATATAATATACTCTACTTAGCTTCTCTTGCTATGTTATTCTAATGAGTTGATGGTCAGGGCTTCACACAACTTCAAAGAGAAATATCCTTCTCATGGGTCTACTTTCTCTCAACTATATTCATAGATAATGTTTAAAATCACATATTGTATCATAATCTAGTAATATAATTCAAGATAACTACTTAATATGCACTTCAGATTCCCTAAACTAGCTTATCTCTTGTATTTCTAATATAGCTCTATGCATAAACAATCTAGATACTTGCACATGCATTCCCATAAACTATCCAATAGCAATAGTATGCACATAATGATAGCACAAACACTTTCAATCAATATTAAAACTTAGTTTCATAATCAAAATGAGAAAGAGTAAGAAATATCTTGAGCATGCCTAGAATAAAAAAGCTCAAAATGAGTTTCCTACAACTCCTTGCTCAATGCTCAATGCTCAATGGATCTGCCTGTTGCCTCCTCTATTCTCAACTCTCCTTGCCGCTATTGCTTCAAATGGTATCTACAACTACTCAACTCAGCCTTTCCTCACACTAAAACAACTACTCTATGCTCTCAAACTCACAATTATGTTGCTCTCCAACTCACAAATATGTTGCTCTCAAAATAACATGAATTCACAAAATGATGTTAGAATGAACCACCAAAATAGAGAGCTACTACTCTTCTTATATAATTCAAATGGATAGAGATCGAGTGCTAAAGAAAGCTAAAAATAATGTCACTTCTCTTATTTACTGCCAGTCGTGGTAGCTAGTTGTACATTTCAGTTGCAATATGAATTTGAATCCAACTCTGTTACCTCCTCTCAACTCCATGGCTAGGCTAGGTGTAGTATACTTGTGTTGTTGGAAAATATACCTTACAAAAAAGTCCTTCCATTTGCATGTTGGCAGTCAAAGCCAACTCAAACTCTTATTCCCTCATTTCACCCAAGTTGTGGGCTTGAAAATTATTTAAAACACATGAATTTTGATCCCCTTTTTCCACCTCTACGTGGCTAGCAAAATAGTTGTTTGATATGGCATAAACTCAGTCAAACATCTTTATATTGGCATGGTAGTTTAATATTTATATCGTGCATGATATGGAACATAACCTTCACTTGCAATGGCTATCAAAACATCTATAAATATTTCCTTTTGTGTGGAAATGCTACCACTTTATCATGCCTATTTACTCAATCAAGGCACCTATTTGAATGGTTGTTTTATTATATAGCTATTACAAAAACCATTCAAATAGGTGCCTTGATTGAGTAAATAGGTGCTTTCTATTATAATTTATATATCAATATATATGTGCATATATTTATATATATATATATATATATATCAATCAATTAAATATACATACATATATATATTACCATTATTTAAACATAATAATATATTCATATATTGATATACATATATACAATATACTTTGGACAACTCTAATGATCCACTAATGTTTTAGAAAAGAGGAATTTTTAAGAGATAATATGGAGCGAAATAGGAGCGAGCAAATTATTGCAGAGGAAGGCGAAGGTGCTCCGAAGGTGGAAGAATCTGCTCAGCGGTGTGTGGATCCAATCCACAAAGATTACCAGACGGTGGATCTTACATGTGAAGCTAAGATGGACATTCAGATGTTGAGTGACCTGGCAGTTATTTGCCATGTTATTGGTCCCAGATGCGGATGGGAGACAATTAGGGCTTGGCTTGTAAAACACTGGAAGGCCACAGCGATTGTGAAATTTATGCCTAAAGGGTTTTTTGTGGCTATCTTTACATCATCGGAGACCAGAGAGAGGATATTGCAGGGTGGTTTGTGGAAGTTGGGGGATCATCCAGTATATATGCAAAAGTGGGTGCCAAACTTTGACCCGCTTGCTTTGGAACCATATGACAAACCCTTATGGATTTTCCTCCACAATCTTCCATTGGAATATTGGGTGGAAGATTGTGTTGAAAAAATTTGGGGCTCTTTGGGGACCTTAATTGATGTTGATTTGAAGATTATTGACGGAGACTCTTACCTTTACCTCAAGTTGCAGATCGTGGCAATCAATAGGTTACCCCAAAAGATCCTTCTCTGTGTGGATGGATGCCATAGAGTGGTTTCCATTGAGGTTGAGGAAGAGAAATTTTTTTGTCTGAAGTGCGGAAGCTGTTTGCATATGGAAGGGCAATGCAATAAAAAGAAAATGCAGAGGAAGGTATCGTGCCCCAAAAAACCCCGGGGCCCGGAGAACCTGAAGTCGATAGAGAACGAAAGCAATAAAAGCAGAAACATCCAGGCCCTGTCTATTCCATCTCACTCGGAAGGAAATATGTCGGGTCACACTGAGTCTCGACCTGCTCAGGTTGTGGACTTACCAAAGGAAAGTTTTGACAGGAATCCCTGTTCGGTGGTCAAGGAAAGCATTGATCTGCGAACTGAACATGTGGTGTCAAAAGATGACTTTCATATGATGGTGGTTCCTGGGACGGCTAGTCCTTGTACTGGAATAGATGATCTACCCTCAGAGGATGAGGCATCAGAGGAAGATGAATTGGATATCATCGAGCCAAGAAGGATTAGTCAATCTGCTGAAAACGCTTTGTTGAAAGTCAAGCGAGGGAGAGGTAGGAAGTCAAGGAAGCAGCTGAGGGAGGAACATGCCGAGGAATTAGGTCTACCGAGCATTAAAGACTTTTTGAAAACCAAGGGAGCCATGGCCTCCCTTGGGAAGCCATGAGATTCCTCACTTGGAATGTCAGGGGCCTAACGGCCCTTGACAAGCGATGCTTAATTAAGTGTCACCTAGATAGGCTCTCAGTTGACGTGATTTTCTGCAAGAGACAAAAATAAGTTCTGAAGAAGGAAGGAAATTTCTTCAGTACTGCAAAAAATGGTTTGGTATCTTCACGAATGCACATGGTGCCTCCGGGGGGCTGGGGGTTCTTTGGTCTACTGCCTTGGTGGATGTTGTGCTGGAGGTTTGTCATCAAAACTAGATGCAATGTGTGGTTAGTTGTTGGCTAACTAATCTCTCTTTTCCCATCTTCAATGTGTATGGTCCGGTGAAAACAAACGACAAGATTGTAGTTTGGCATCAAATAAAATCAAGGGCGGATCTCCTGGGTAACAAGTTGGTTCTCCTGGGGGGTGATTTTAATGCTATCTTGGATCTGAAGGAAAAAAGTGGAGGCCTTATAAAAGAGAATAAGGCGATACAGGATTTTTAGGATTTTGTCTCCGCTATGTCAGTGGCGGATTGTACGCCAAAGAATGGCTCTTATACATGGACTAACAGGAGAGTTGGCTTCACAAATATAGCAGAACGTTTGGATAGATTTCTTGTTGGTGGAGGTTGGCTGGATGAGGTCTTCAGGTGTAGTTCGAGCATTCTCCCAATCTCTGCTTCGGATCACTTTCCTATGCAGTTGGAAATTGGTCTCAGTGAGAAACCGGCTAAGAGTTACTTCAAGTTTGAATCAATGTGGTGGCGTGACCCTAAGTTGATTGAAAATTTGGAATTATGGTGGCATGAAGGGGATATCTTTGAAGGTATGGTGAGCTTATGTTTCGTGCGAAGACTATCTTTCATTAAAGAGAAGCTAAAAAAATGGAATAAGGAAACTTTTCGGGATGTCTTCACAGAGAAGGTTGTTGTGGAGAGCGAATTGGCTGAACTGAATGAGAAAGTAATAAAATTTGGGATGACTGCAATAGATTATCACAAAGAAAAATAGTTGCAATCAAGGCACTCAGAACTTCTAGTGAGGGAAGAGCTCTTTTGGAGGGATAAGGTGAGGGACCTTTGGTTGAAGGAGGGAGACTCTAACACAAAGTACTTCCACAACTCCTGCAAGGCTCGGAGAGAATGCAACAGAATTGAGAGTATTGTCTACCCTGACGGGTCTACAGTGGTGGACCGTGGGGAGATCGAGGCTAAAGCTATAAGGTATTTTAAATCACTTTTAGCTGAAAATGTTGAGGCCCAAACGAGCAGGGATTGGTCAATTATGGAGTGCATCAATCAATGTGTTAATGAAGATGACAATAAGATGCTATGTGAACCTTTCACAATGGATGAAGTCAAAAAGGCGGTCTTCGATTTACACCCGGATAAGGCTCCAGGCCCTGATGGCCTGACAGCAAAGTTTTTTCAGAAAGGCTGGCACTTTCTAGGCAGAGACATCTGGTTGTTGATTGAAGATTTTCGTAAGAAAAAGAAATTCGTGAGAGATCTGAACAACACAGATGTGGCTTTGATCCCCAAAAAGAGTGTTTGCACTTCCTTCGTGGACTTCTGCCCAATCTCTCTTTGTAACTCAATATACAAAATTGTGGCCAAAGCTTTGGCTAACAGGCTTAAAGAAGTCCTAACCCGTGTCATCTCCGAAGAACAAAATGGTTTCACTCCCGGAAGAGAAATTATAGACAGCATCATCACCACTACGAAAATTGTTCACACATTAACATCGGAAAGAAGAAAAGGTATGCTGATAAAATTAGATGTAAGTAAAGCATATGACTGTGTCGTCTAGAGTTTTCTTTTAGAAGTCATGAGAAGGTTTGGTTTTTTGAAGGATTGGCTGGATATGATTGAAATGTGTATCTCTTCTCCTCGGTACTCAATTCTGGTTAATGGTTCAATGTGCGGTTTTTTCAGGGGCACTAACGGGCTCAGGCAGGGCGACCCTATATCACCATTTATGTTTGTAATCATGGCTGAGGCGTTGGGGAGCTATATTTGTAAGCTGCGTTCAAATGGTTCATCTACTATTTGTGCGAAAGCATGAAGCCAAATCTCTGGACTTGGTTTTATCTTACCGGCGAATGTGATCTTCCCTCAAAGCATTTGGGTGCTCCGCTCTTCCAAGGTAACTGTAGGACAAAATACTGGCAAGATGTGATTAGTGGTTACAGAAGCAAGATTGGTGCTTGGAAAAACAAATGGCTTACACTCGCTGGAAGAATCCTTATGATCAAAATGGTTTTGGCTGATGTCTCAGTTTTTGTAATGTCCTGTTTTAAGCTCACACATAAAGCATGCTCAAACTTGGAGGGACTTCTAAAAAGTTTTTTGTGGGAGGGAGCTAAGGATGGTAGGCGGATTCTGCTTCTGAGCTGGGAGACTGCTTGCCTGGATAAGTGTTCAGGTGGGGCTGGTATGAGAAGGATGGAGCTAAAAAATAAAGCTTTAGGGGCAAAGCTTTGCTGGAAACTATACAAAGAGCTGGAGAAACAATGGTGTAAAATAATGCAGCATAAGTATTTGGACTTTCTGGAGCCTACCAGGATTCTAACTATGGCCAATTCTTCGGGGGGCTCCCCCATTTGGAAATTTTTGTGGGATAGTCGTTCTCTTATTGCTGATCATCTTACCTGGAGGATCGGGAATGGGTTGTGTGCCGACTTTTGGTGGGACTCCTGGGATGGTCATCCGGCCATCGTGTAGTCACTTGGGGATTGTGAATGGTTAGCTGAGACAATTCACAGACAGGGGCGGTGCGTGGCGGATTATGTGCTAATGGAGTCTACTGAAAGCGGGGTTTCTTTCCGTTGGCTCCCAATGGGCGACTTTGCTGTCCCTAAGGTGGTGAAGCCATCTCTTAAAGATCTACTGGCAGTATGCAAGTTAAACATAACAACAAAGTCGGATGAAGTCATTTGGAGTGGGTCGAAATCGGGAGATTTCTCAGTCAAATTGGGCTATGAGATATAGAGGAGACTCTCTCAAGCTGAATCCTGGCCGATATCCCTGTGTTGGAAGAAAGGTTTCCTTCCCAAAGCCGGCTCTTTTCTTTGGACAACTCTGCATTGTAGGATATTAACGTGCGATAGGTTGTCTACCCTGGGCTTCTACAAACCGAATAGGTGTATAATGTGCTGTGAAGATGGTGAATCAGTGAACCACCTATTGCTAAATTGCCCCTTTGCTTCGACCTATTGGGATTGGCTCCTCCAATCTTTCGGTTGGGCAGTGGCAAGACAAAACAATCTTCTGGACTTCCTGCGCAGTTGGCCGGTTCAGAAGAGGCGGAATGTTTGGGGGGGTGCATGGTTTGTGGTGCCTTCGCTGCTGGTTTGGAATATTTGGAAGGAACGGAACCGCCGGGTCTTCAAGAACTCTTGACTATCGATAAGTGAAGTGACAAAAAAGACTGAGGTAGGCATTGTTGAAGTTCTCAATTCTAATTCACTAGCAAACAAGGCATCGATTTTCTCAGATTGGGACAACAATCTTCAGAAGGTTTGGAGCTCATTGCGGCCTCCTGGGCATCTTGCTATAAACAAAGCAATTAATAGAAATTTGGCGCGTTGGTATGTGCCAGTTAAGGGCCGTTTAAAACTCAATTTTGATGGCTCATCCAAAGGTAACCCTGGTCCTTTTGGTGCGGGCTGTGTCTTAAGAGACGAAAATGGTAATTGTGTGTTTGCCTTGTCTCGAAGGATCGGTTTTACAACTAATAACAAAGCTGAGTTTGAAGCTATGGCCAAAGGCTTACACCTTTGTCTAAGTAGAGGCTATAAAATGGTGGATGTGGAAGGCGATTCACAGGTATGTATTTCTGCTGTGGCAAGGAGGGACTCCCCAAATTGGAAATTAAAACCTTGGGTAAACAAAGTCTTGGATCTTTTGGACCGGTTGGTGGAGTACTCAATGAAGCATGTGTACAGAGAGGAAAATGCCTCAACGGATTGGTTGGCCAACCAAGGTGTATTCTTGGAAGGGACAAAAATCATTTATGATGCTGCCTCCTTGCCTGGTGAACTAAAAGGATTTTTGGTGAAAGACATGTTAACTCTTGCATGAGTTCGGTTGGGTGATTGTCCTTCGCCTTCCTGATGGAATTTGGGCTTACACCTTTGTCTGGTCTTTCCTATGGTGTTTCTTGATTGGATGTATTATTTCTTATGGGCTTTCTAGCTAGCCCTTCTACTATTTTTTTTTTTGTCATTTGGAATTTTGGGAGCTACCCCCATTGAAAGGTAGTGCTTACCTTAAAATATATGTGTGTGTGTGTGTGTGTGTGTGTGAACGAATGCATACGTATTGTGTATCTATGTATGCTCATACCTACATACATATGTATGCGCCATCACATATATACATACATATATATTCTATATATACACATCCATCATCACATGGGTTTTAACATTGTAACTCAAATTAACTAAACAATCAAAATAATTAAAGGCAACCATCCTAGCTTCTCTATAAACACAAAATTTATCAACTTGGTGTAACACTTACCGACACAAAAATTAATTGACTCAACAAGGTTCCCCTATCCTATATAGTGAGTGTGTGTGTCTACTCAAATAGACATACCAATGGTTCCCATACCAAAATCCTCTCTTGGGTGATACTCTCCCTCCCCCTTTGGAGGGTTCAAACCTTTCCTACATCCAACTTAGTGCAACATGTATGTCGTTACCTAATAACATGCAAATCATATTCATCATATATCAAAAGCATCATTAAAGAATTTATAGATTAATTCATCATAATGCATATTCATACATTTCATTCATCCATTGAACATATTAAAGTTATAATCTTGCATTAAAATTATGTTTAATTCATAAAGGTAAAAGTAATTTGGTAACTTAGAAACAGGGCGTAACATGCCCTCCCCCTTAAGAATCATCATCCCTGATGATGTAAAGTATCATAGCATATATATACAGTCACATGAAGTTTTTACTTCCAATTTTCAAATTCATGTAAGAAATAGGTAATTTTTTGTTAATCTCATAATAATCTTCCATTGTAGCACTGTCCTCTACAATCTCATCCTTATTGGACCTTGCATTGAGCGACCTTGCTAACACATTGGAAGAACTTGCATGTTTTAAGTAAGCTTTATTTCCTGAGAACTATACATCACAAGTACATTAGTAATGACTCATATGTACATCATAAGTACAATAGTAACTGGCTCATACATGTCACATATACCATAGTGACTGGAAAACACATTCACATTAGCTAGCACACACTTTCCCTTAGTGCATCCCAAATAGAAAAGGAATGTTCATGCATTGCGCAGTACACCATGGGTCCCACCCTTTTCTGTGGTCTTTTGCACCATCAAACAACTTAGAAACCAAGAACGACCATCACTGGAACTAATGTCCAACTCGAGCATAATAGTACTACTCCTAGACATCTGTCAATCTTGGGCATAATAGTACTGCTCCTTAACTCATGCTTAGTATCAACAAAGATTTTTTGCCTATCATTATTTTCCTCTTATTTCTTTTCTTGATCAACTTGATCTACTCTTCCATTTCAAACAACATTTATAGACTAAGGCTAATCCTATTTCCTAGCTTATTCCTACTTATAGGAATTCAATGCTTCCTTCCATATAATGTTTCAAATGGATCAAATTTTATTGCTAAATGATAGAAATTATTGTAATAAGAATATTCTACAAATCCACCAGGACTTGGTTTACTCTTTTTATTTGGCTAATTTGTCTCAGGGTGATAAGTTGAGCTTATTTTCAATTGAATTTTCAATAAGGTGATTATGGTTTACTTAAAACCTTAACATTACTTATGTGTCCCTATCTGAGATAACCTTCTTAGGAACATCATGCAACCAAAACACTTCTTGAACAAATTTGTGATTATGATCAGTACCCTACTTGTCAAATTTTCTAATATGAAATTGGCTAGCTTGGTGAGCTTGTCCATCACTACCCAAATAACATAATTCCAAATCCTTGACATAGGAAGATCAAAAATTGTACTAATGATCTACCACTTCCTCTCTGGAATTTCATGAGAATATAAAAGTCTTGTCAGGTGATGACATCCTATCTTCACCCTCTAGCATTCTGGACAACTTGCTACAAACCTTGCACCATCTCTCTCCATTCTCTTCTAGAAATATAGTGGTTCCACATTAGTAAATAATTTTTTCACTCCAGATTGTCTGGAATATGACACTGATTAAACTTATTATCACACCTTATTCCCTAACTCCTCAGAGTCTAGTACTTAGGTTACTCCTTTGATTCTTAGTATTCCATTAGAATTAAATGAAACATCTTGGACTTCTACCATATTTGATTCTTGAAAATATAATGAATATATATTGTTAAGGAGATATGACTCCTTGGACTCAGGGCATCCACAACTCGGATTTTCTTGCCCTTTAAATAATTGATTTCAAAGTTATAGCCTGATTTTAGCTCAAGCCATTTCCTCTTACAATCATTTAGGTTTAGTTGGGTAAACAATACTTTAGACCATGCTGATTTGTTTTTAACTCCAACATTTGTACAAGAAAATAATGCCTAAATGGTTACCAAGCATGGTTTTGTTCATATATCATCCATTTTAACTTATAGGCGATAACTTTCTCTTCTTAAATAAGCATGTTGCCTAACCTTTTCTCAAGACATCAATGATAACCATAAATTGATCTTCCAAATTAGGAACTCATAGAGTTGGTGTCATAATTACTTCTCTTTTATTTGGTCAAAGGTCTTTGACTTTTTCCTGACCTTTCAAATCTTTTTCTAATAGATCCTATAGCTTAGCCTTCAACTCCAACAACTTTGTTGTGGTCATAAGGAACTTTGGATATTAGGTTTTTGATCCAAGAACCATATCTATGGAGAAGTCAAAAAATTTATCAGATTGGGAATACATCAACAAACTTCTATTGAATAGGGTAGTTACATGTATCTGGTATTTTCTTGATCCATATACTTCTCTTCTTCCCCTCCTTGGTGTTTCCAAGACTTATAAAACATTAAATCATCTTAAAATTTAAATTCTTGGTATTCATCTATTTTCTCTAAATCGATCGTAATGATTTAACATTCTTCTTCTTTGGCTTTCTATAGTTGAACGATTGTTACTTTTCTTTCTTACCCTCACTAGGTATACCTTGCAACTACTTTTTGTTCCCCAATTTACTTAATTATTCTTTCAATTTGGAAACATTGTCTCCTCCATATCCAATTTTCCCCTAGAACATCTTCAAATGATCATAAAGAGACTAACACGGATTTACTTTCATTTTTTCAAACTTAGGAAGTTCAATCTAAACTTCGATCAACACTACTCTACCTCAGCTTTGGTTTGGTTAGCCTGCTTTACTGTCCAATTTTTTTCCTTGCAATAAACTTTTCTAAGAGATTTTATCCATAATTATTGGTGATTTCATCTTTTCCATAACCTTAGACACTTCAAGGGTTAGTCAGTTTCTTTTCTCATTTTCAAGTTTTGACTCCAAATTAACCATGCTCATTTTGAGTGGTGAGATCATGTCAGTTTTCATCTTTACCTCTATGAGTTGCTTTCTTTTCTGATCCATTCTAATCTTCGACCTTTAATCTTAAGGTTCCAACTCTCATTCTTGATTTCAATTATCATTTCTAGGCTTTAATCCAGTTTTGAATCAAGATTGTCAGAAGGTTGTCTGACCTCTTGGATACCTCCCTAGTTGGTTTTGATTCACAATATGTGGAATTTTTTACTTCACCTAATTTTTTTAGTTTATTCTAACAATTAATTTCTCCAATTAATAATTTGTATCAATAGACATTAACCATAAATTCATGGATTACATAGTATCCTTATTTAATCCATAATATTTGACTCTTTACGACTATAGGTTGATGTTAGAAAGAAGGATTTTCTAAGGTTCTTTCTCACCTTTAGAGTCAATTAAAACAATTTTGAAGGGTGGATGTACTTGCAAGTACTCATCCATACCCCTCTTACTAAACCTAGGTGCATTCCTACCACAACCCAAGGGCATCTCTCTAAGAATTGTTGGTTTAGGATTTTTAACTTCCAGAGATGACTCTTTCCTAGTCCTAAAGTTAGACAAGTTTCAAAAATTGGTTTCCTTATTGTTTTCCTTGTTCTTATTTTCCCTACCATCTTGGCATAAGAACTTTTCAAACATTTCATCATTTTTTTAGGAAAAACTTATATAATGAGCTCATAGGTCTAGGTGTTGAACCTAACAGCTCTGATACCGCATGTAACATACCCAATGTTTACTCAAAAGTTTTCGCCTAAGTTTTAACTTGGAAAGTGAATAACACACGTTTCCAAAATTAGGGAAATGAAAATTTTCCTTTTCAATAACATAATTTCACATTGCATAAATAAATTCCACATTTCATTGCATAAATGAAATAACATTATATAATTCTAAGTAAATAAAACTTATCTTTTCAAATACAGATTACAATTGGTTCATGATCATGTTCATATATAAATTCATAACTTACAAGAGTTCAAGGTCAAGGTGTCCTCATCTAGATAATACTTCTTCCATTTCACAAGTCTCGACTACGGTCTGCAATAGGGAGAGCATCACCCAAGCGCTCTTCCTCCAACCACGGACATAGTGATCCTCCACACACCTTCCTAACTAGAAGTGGCTCTTCCCTTCAACGAAGAGTTTGGTATGGAAACCTCTATAAATTCCTACCTAAGTATTGTGTTGTGTCCTACATAACTAGTATAGTTATACAAATATGGATACCCTCCAACTATGCATGATGCTCTTGACTAGCTATGCAATCCTGGCACATAGTGAACCAACAAAGTGTATGCAGTGACTTCTACACTTACTTTGGCCAAATTTTTTATATATATAATAAATATAATTTTTATGAAGTGGTTTCTTATGTTCACCCACCCCCTTACTCGACTTGGAAACTCTACTAAGCTATAAATAACTCTTCCCTTGGTTTGACCCCAAGGTTTAAATATCATAAATAAGACTTCATTCAAAAGTGTTGACATACAAATAATGATTTAACTGATCAATTAGGTTTGACCCAACCTCTTGAATACCTTGTTACATAATTGTAACAATCCTGGGACTAGAAACTAGCTCTTATTCAAGTTATTTCTTTTAATCATGGGAGTAATAACTCTCCTAGTTCATGCATAATTAGTTAATATTGATGACATCATGTCACCAACTGGACACATCTAGTCTCAATCTAAAGCAGTGTCAATATGTCGATATGTATAATAATATAGTATTAAACTTGATTTGAATATTACTTCTTCATATTTTGCTATACCTAGTATGCATTCATCCTTATAGGATGCCATAACCAATTTGGTTATTCTTGATATTAAATATCATATAAATCATATGCTCATAGTAATGTCCAATAATAAGTTAGCATAATAAGCTATTTAACTTCTAATAATTCAACTAAGAACCTTTCCACTAATCTTCAATTTCCTCATGTGGTTCTTTCCAAGTTATCCTTTGCATAATTTATATAAGGTACCTACATTTGTATGTATGTAGACAATCATATATTCACATGTTTAAATGCACATGATAAGTTATTATCCAATCTCGAGAACTTTTTTTATTGAGAGGAGTTTGTGCTTCTGCGCCTTAAAATTTGAGCTATTGATTCATCAAAAATTTGAGTTGGTGGTCGAGGTTTCACACAGCTTCAGAGAGAAACATCCTTCTCATGGGTCTACTTTCTCTCAACTATATTCATAGATAATGTTTAAAATCGTGTATTACATCATAATCTAGTAATATAATTCAAGATAAATACTTAATATGCTCTTCGGATTCCCTAATCTAGCCCATCTCTTGTATTTATAATATAGCTCTATGCATAAACAATCTAGCTACTTGCACATGCATTCTCATAAACTATCCAATAGCAATAGTATGCACACAATGATAGCACAAAAACTTTCAATTAATATTAAAACTTAGTTTTAGAATCAAAATGAGAAAGAGTAAGAAATATCTTAAGCACGACTGGAATAAAATAGCTCAAAACAAGTTTCTTGCAACTCCTTGCTCAATGCTCAATGGCTTTGCCTAGTGCCTTCTCTATTCTCGTCTCTCCTTACTGCTATTACTTCAAATGATATCTACAACTACTCAACTCAGCCTTTCCTCACACTAAAAAAACTACTTTATGCTCTCAAAATCACAACTATGCTTCTCTCCAACTCACAAATATGTTGCTCTCAAAATAACATGAATTCACAAAATGATTTCAGAATGAACCACCGAATAGAGAGCTACTGCTCTTCTTATATAATGTAAATGGAGAGAGATCAACTACTAAATGAAAGCTAAAACTAATGCCACTTCTCTTATTTCCTGTCAGCCGTGGTAGCTAGTTGTACATTTCAGTTGTAATATGAATTTGAATCCAACTCTATTACCTCCTCTCAACTCCACAGCTAAGCTAGCGCAACATAATTGTGTTGTTGGCAGTTTTACCTTGCAAAAAAAAGTCCTTCCATTTGGATGTTGGTTGTCAAATTCAACTCAAACTCTTATTCCCTCATTTTTCCCAAGTCATGGGCTTATAGATTATTTAAAACACATAGATTCTAATCCCTTTTGCCACCTCTACATGGCTAGAAAAATAGTTGTTTGATATGGCATAAACTCAATCAAACACCTTTATATCGGTGTGGTAGTTTAATATTTATATCGTGCAGGATATGGTGCATAACCTTCACTCGCAATAGCTATCAAAATATTTATAAATATTTCCTTTTGCATGGCATTGGTACCACTATATCATGCATATTTACTCAGTCAAGGCACCTATTTGAATGGTTGTTGTAATAGCTACATCATGGGCAATTAACTTAGCCACTATCGTGGCATTCCTACCCTCTATTCTTATGCAAGGCATGCGCCAATGTTGGCGGCCTTTATTGTTTTAAAACAACCACTAATAATAGTTGCTACCTTTTCCATTGCATGACATATATACATCCCCATAATGTGTGGCTAATTTTCCATTAAATATGGCTTCCATCACATATTTATAATAAAAATTATATATATATATATATATAGTACAATACACTTTCTATTATAATATATAAATCAATATATGTGTGCATATATTTATATATGTCATTTAATTATATAAGTATATATATATATGTATATATTACCATTATTTAAACATAATAATCTATTCATATATTGATATGTATACATATATATATATATGAATGGTTGCATACGTATTATGTATCAACGTATAGGTATATGTAGATATTACTGTGTATGCTCATACCTACATACACACATATGTATGCACTATCATATACATACATACATATATATTCTATATATACATATCCATACACATATATTCAAATACATAATATATATCTCATGCTCATCACAAAGGTTTTAACACTATAACTCAAATTGACTAAACAATCAAAAAGATTAAAGGCAATCATCCCAACTTTTGTATCAACCCAAAAGTTATCAACTTGGTTTAACACTTGCCAACACATAACTAAATTAACTCAGCAAGGTTCCACTATCCTATACAATGATTGTGTGTGTCTACTTAGATAGACATACCAATGGTTCCCATACCAAACTATTCTCTTGGGTGATACTCTCCCTCCCCCTCTGCAGGGTTCGAACCTTTCTTGCATCCAACTTAGTGCAACATGTACATAGTTAGCTAATAACATGTAAATCATATTCATCATATATCAAAAGAATCATTAAATTATTTAAATAGTAATTCATAATAATGCATATTCATACATTTCATTCATCCATTGAACATATTAAAGTCATAATATTGCATTAAAATAATATTTATTCATAAAGGTAAAAGTAAGTTGGTAACTTAGAAACAAGGTGTAACACCTTTTATTCCCTTTTCCATTAGACCACAAGAAGTTTCTTTTTGTTTTTGAATTTATTTTGTTTGGTAACTTCCCAATAGCCAAACTAAGGAATAATATAGGTTATATGAAGAAAGGATGTTTTGAAAAACTCGTATCCTTCCCTGCTAAAATTTATTCCATTTATATATTAATCTTTTCCTTTACCTAGTTCTACATTTATTTTAAACATGAGTTAACTACAAATGTAATTCCCATGTATCTAATCTGCTTGTATGTTCCTCCCCAGTGGAAACTATAGTTGGTGAACCATTTAGGGGGGCTTCTTGACCAACTTAACATTATAGATTTTTCATTCGAGATTGTTGTCCCAAAAGTTGCACATAATATGTTTAATTTATGCATTATGTTTTCAAATTTTCCTTTTCCAGGTTGGATGAATATGGTAGTATCATTTGAAAATTGTATATTTTGTAGGTTTTCTTCATTAGGTAGGGTTAGGCCTCTAACCATGGGCCTATCGGTTGAATCTCTTAATAGATAGTAGATTGCCTCTGAGGAAATCACAAAAAGGGCATAAGTGAGAGGACACCCTTGCCTAATTGATCTTTGCAAATAAAATTGGTTTGAGAGTGCCCCATTTATATATACCTAAGCAACTACATCTCATATTGATGTGCTAACCATAGGTTCACCAAAATGAAACATAGAAAAATAGGTGACCCTAAAATGGATGGGAAATATGTGGACCTATCTTTCTATTAATTTCATTGGGAAATGAGATCCCCAAAGGTAGGATTGACTTTCAACCCTAGATCCCTATTGGATATCTTGCAAATTTCCTTATGATAGAGGATAGGGTAAAATCTACCTGAACAAGACTTTAAGTAGAGAGAGAGGAATAGAGTATCCTTGGAAAGAATGCACACCTCCCAAAAACTAGTTATCCTTGCCCCCCAATCATAGAGGAAAAGATAACCACCAAGAACTATCATGTTTCCACCAAGAGAAATATGGTTGCACCTAATATTGTACCACCATGAATGACAATGAGCAAGACACATAAATCTTCCAATGCCACATAGTGATGAGCAACATGATAGGATAAAAATCTGTATCAATTAGAGGAAATAGGTACATCAACACAAGAGCACCACAATCCTTAAGATGTTGAATTTTATTACTCAAAGCCTTACATTCATTAGTATAATGACCATGCACTTGATGATATGCATAAAATAAACTTTTGTTGTAAAATTTATTTCATGTTCTTGGAGGGAGAGATATCAAGCAATCTTGGAGAAGCCTCGACAAGGTACTATCTTGATCAATAGTAGAAGATGTTCCTTTCTTTTATGGCAGAGATATTTCTTGCTTAGTACAAGGTGTAGACACTAAAAAATATCTTGAATGATATCATACTATTGGAAATAGGATGCCATTTAATTTCAAATCCTAAACATTAATTATTTCATGTATCTCCTAAGTTCTTGGAATGTGTTCAACAACACTAAGATTAGGATGAGATTAATATTTGATGAAATAATCATGATTATTGACATTTGTAATTAATTATAAATGTTAGGAGCATGTGAGGGAATCCATTGTGAGTTCCTAAATAATAGGGGCACATGGGGAGCCCACATGGTAAGGTGACACTCACCTTGAGTTTAGTTAACTATTCAGAGTAAGAGATAACACTTCTAAATGCATGTAAAGATCCTAGGAGTTAGGGTTTGATGTTTGCATGCATGAAGTTTAGTTCAATTCAATTCAAATCAGTTTAGTTTAGTTTAGTTCAGTTCAGTTTAGTTCAAAATCAATTTAGTTCAGTTCAATTCAGTTTAGTTTAGTTTAGTTTAGTTTAGTTCAGTTCAGTTATGGTTCAATTATCTTCAGTTAGTTTTAGTTGAATGCTATTTGACTTCAGTTAACTTGGAATGCATGGCTAATGACTTGAATTGCATGACAGATAACAGGGACTACCTCCAGTTAACAGGGGATGACCATTCTTGCATGAATGGTGTTGAGAAATGTTTCAATTAACAAGAAATGGCTTGGACCCAACTTGGGCGCCCAAGTTGTCTTCTTGGAATTAACTCCTTTTCATGTTGAGATATTTCAGAAGGCTCAGTTAAGTGGGACCTCTTTTGGGTGCCTACTTTGAGGAAGAGCTTTGGAATTATCAAAAAATTAAAGGTTGAGTTGTGACTTCAGTTTGGGACACCCAAATGGATGAAGCACATGTTTTAGCATTGTTCTTCATGGAATAACTCTACTTGCAAGAGATAGGCATACCTTTTAGGGATAGGGCTTGAGCATTGTAATTGTAACTCTTGTGGAGTTTACAAAGCTGATTAAAGCCTATATATCTCAAGCAAGTTGAAGAGAGTTATTATCAGTTTTATTGCAGGTTGTGAAGAAGTTCTGGTGAAGGCAGAAGAAGCATTCTCAAGCAAGAATTGAAGCTATTGTAATCTACTTCAGAAGATTGAATAATAGAATAATTCTTGGTGGAGTTTTTTCCCGAAAGGGTTTCTCCATGGTACATCTTGTGTAATCTTTCTAATATCCTATCTACTTCTTTTATCAACTTTTGTCTACATTCTACAATAGTAAAATGGATTAATCAAGATAATCACCCACAAATAATATGTAACAAAAGAAAAAGCTTATTTAGATCAACAATATTAAAGTTTTACAGAGTATTAAGCTAAGAAAACACCTCAATTTTCAATACATACACTTGAAACAGATTTACTAACATCATTTCCTCTTTAAACCCACCCTATTTTCGCTTAATTAATTAAAATAGCCTACTATTTAATTAATTGCATCATTTTCATCTATTAGCCTAATTAATTTAATCTAGTTAATTCATCCCCCTTCATGCTAATATTTCATCCTATTAAATTAAATAAATCAAAATATTTAATTTAACCTCCTAAGTCATCCTATTTAATTAAATAACCTTAAGTTATTTAATTAAATATCATATCACCTTTCCGCATTCATTAAATCAATTAATTTAATGAATATCACTTTAATTCTTCAAATCCCCTAATTGCATAATTAAACCTTGTTTAATTAGCAATTAAACTAATTTTCCTCTAAAAAGGGGAATATTCCCTTGGAATATTCCTTATCCCTTTTTTGCACAATTAAAGTTTTCTTTTAATTTGCAAAATGCCTTTTTCCTCACCTAAATGAATATTCCAAAAGAATATTCGTATTCCTCCATCATTTGAAAAAGGGATATTTTCACTTGGCTTCTTAGGCAAGTTTTAACCTTTAACCTTTTGGACAAGTCACCTTTGACCTATGTAAGTAAGTCAAAAGTGTGTTTGTTTGGAGCAAATGTGAACCCTTGATTAAATCTCATCATGCATTCTCATTCGTTGATGAAAATCCATGATCCATGCCTCTCATCTCCTTCATCTTTGACTGTTGATTGATCTTTTTTATCTCAACCCTCCATTTCTCATTTGTTCTCCTATAAATAGAACACTATTTGGAGACAAATGAATCCATCTTTTTCAGATAAAACTCATGTTGTTGAATTCATATGCACTCACACTCATATTTCACTCACTTTTATTTATTTTTAGTTAATTTTAGTTGCATAATAGATTAAAGCATCCATTAATGGCTTCCATGGATCCATCTTAGCTTGTTTATAAATTAGGGTTTTCATCTTTTAGCTTTGAATTAGCTTAGATTAGCTTAGCAATAGCATAATCAGATCATTTGTAGCATAAAATCATGTTAATTTATCTTGCATCATGTTCATTTTTATCATAAACTATATTTTCATCCATTTATCACAATGGTTTCATTGATTCACTTCCATAGAATCGACTAAAACAAGCTCACTAATCATGGGATCAAGAAAGGGTTGTTGTTTCACATCAACATGACACCAATTCCAAAACAGGATAAGTTTCAAATGGGTTAGAGTAGGAATTTAACTGTTTTATAGTTTGTAACTTTCAGCTTGTATAAATTCTTAGTTTAATCTTTTCAATTTTAATGATCTTGTTTGGTAGATGCAGGTTTATTTGGGTATATTATGCTTCAATTCATCATGGATTAAGCGTAATTGATCCACACTGATGATCCTCATCTCACACAAGGTATCATACATACACAAGAATCTTTAGATTGCAAGATTTTGTACTCTCCCTTAAAGGAGGGTGTAAAATCTAATGAACCCTAATCATCACTAAGACATGTGTTTGAAGATGAAGTAATTATTTTCTTAGGAGTGTTATGTGTGATGACATTAATATTAAGTGAAGGTTTCTTTGATGCTTTCATTTATTTTGAAGGACAATAACCAATACCTTGTGTTTGTTCTTGTGTGGAAGGCTCTATAGGGACATGGATACCTTGTTCTCTAGCACCACATATTTTTCCATTATAGCCAAGTTGTTTCAAAATTTCATAACCTTTGCCATAATTTTTTTCCATTTCTTTTGGATTTAGTGGTTCTCATGATCACACTCTTCATATGTGGTTGTGTAATTGTTGTTTTCCTCTTCTTTGCTAAACGTTATGGAATCATGTGCTTTTGATGACTCATCTTGTGTGGATATTTTGTCAACTTCTTTCTCTTTTTCTGGTTTTTGTGTAATCCTATATTCTCCCATGAATGTAGGTGTAAAATCCAATAAACCCCACTCATTTTCCAATAGTTTTTTGATTGATTTCTCTTCCACTTCTTGTATTGTTTCCACTTTTGTTGTTGGTGTCAATGTTGTAAGAGGATTTTTCATTCTAGTTTCAGTTTGCAAATAATTTTCTGATTGTAGGTCAGCTTTGATTGTGTAAACCTTGTTTTTGTAAATGTACTTCTCTAGATGATGTAATGGTGAAGGAACTGTAATCATTGCATGAATCCAAGGTATACCTAGGGCAATATTAAATGAGAGTTCATTAGGCATAACATGAATAGTGGTTTGCAATGTAACCTTTCCTACTATCACAAGTAATGTTATCACACCAAGAGGTTGCTTTCCCACATTATCAAACCCATGGATAGACAAAGAATCAGGTTCAATTTTAGTCTTATCCACTCCAATATTATCCAAAAGGTTTACACCACACACATTAAGGGTCAAATTGTTGTTAATAAGGGTTCTTTTTATTCCATGTCTATCAATAACAACCAATATCATCAAAGCCTCATTTTGTTTTGCACTTCTAATGGAAGTAACTCATCTTGATGAAAAGTAATGTTTTAGTTGACCAAGTTCATACCTTGAATTAGGGTTGCTACATCATTTGGTTGCACACTAGGAGGAATAACAACTTGTAAGGAATTTTTAAGCATACTATGATAATTAGGTGATGCTTTAATAAGGTCCCATAAAGAAATCTTAGCAAGAGTGTTGTGAAGTTGTTCTACAAGGTCATATTCCTTTCCATTGTGCAATGGAAAGTTCAAGGAGCACTAGGTAAGATAGGTTGAGGTAATGGTAATTAAGTAGGTATAGTTTGTGGTTTCCTAATTTTCCTTGTGTTATATGCATGAGCAACAATATGATAACTTGGTTGATGCAAAACATTGTTACTAGTAAGTTGCCTTGAAAAATTCAAGATAGCTCCTAGAGGTAATGGCTTGTGTTGAGGTGGTCTTATGATAAGAAGTGGCTTAGGAGATGACTTGGGAGGTCCAATAATTAGAGGGATCTTAGGGGCTCCAAGAATTAGAGACTTAGGAGGCCTAATAACCAAGGGATATCTAATGTTCAGAACCTCAACAGACTTATCCTCATTTTGATGATCTTCTAGCGAGGGGAAGTCTAATGTCACCTTATCATATTCATCTAAGGAAGCCATGTTACTATTGTTTGAAAGACATGTATCAATGTTATCATCCTCTTGTACCATGATATCTTCCCTAGTAGGAGATTTTTTAGGAGAGGAGGAAACAAGATTTTTATGAAATTCAATGGTTGGATCTTTTAAGATAACTTCATCACAAGTAGGGGAGGCATGTAGAGAAGAACAACTATGATTTTCTCGCTTACCAATGATTACATCCTTTTGTTAAATTATATCTTCCCAAGTAGGAGACTTAGGGGAAGAGAAATAAATAGGATTGTCATGGCTCTCAATGATTGGATCTTCTAACACCAAAATATCCTCTTCACAAATAGGAGAGATATTGGGAGAACAAATGTGATTGTAATGATTGTCCATGATTGCACCCTCTTTCACAAAAACATTATCACAAGTGGGAAAGATGCTAGGAGATGAATGGAGAGTAGGTAAAGTGATGTTAAGAAATGTCTCAATGATCTCATTTTATTGTGTCATAATATTTCCCAAGTGGGAGAAGTAGATGGAGAGGGACAAAAAATATTTTCATGATTCTCAACAACTGTATCTTCTTTCACCAAGATACCTTTGTCACCAGTAGGATATGTATCAGGAGAAGAAATGTGTCAATGGTTTGGTTCTCTTGCACTAAGATATTCTCATAACTATGAAAGATAGTGGGAGGATGGCTAACATGTTTCTTAAATACCTCATTTATTTTCCCTAAATTTTATTCATAAGAAGGGATTTTGTGCCTATGCAATCCATTCTTAACCATTTCAAAACCACATCTTTGAAAAGGAAACATGCTTAACATGAAAATTAATCTATCAACTTATGTAATGATTCAAGAAATGTAACCAATTGTTCTACAAATCTGATGATTTTCAATACTAAAATAAATTTGGAATGATTTAAAATGGCTAAACTAAATGGATGATTAGACCTAATGCATAAAATAGAAATTCTAAAAAAATTGAGACACTGAAACAACAATTTACCAGTAGATCTGGGAAGTGCAGAGGAATACAAAAATGCTCAAAAAAGTTGGTTTTGATGTGCCCTCAAGGACTCATTCGCCCAAGGGTGAATGGGTCCTTATACAAGGTTTTTAAAAATGAAAAAAGTGAATTATGAGTTATTGTTTGTGTTCTCTATTCCAGGTTGCAAACTGTGGTTTCTATGACAATTTTTTCCAGATTTAGGTGTCCAAATGCAAGTGCAATAAAGGGAAAAAATTGAACAAAGATCACACTTTTTAAATGTAATTTTGATTAAATTTTCTATTGTAAATGATTAAAATTACACTAATATGAAAGTTCTATGCAAAATCAATGTAATATGTATGCAATTTTTTCAATTTTTCATATTTTAAACAATACAAAATAAAAATTTAAAACCCTAGATGAAATGAAAACTAATATAATTTTGACAACCTTAGATGAAATCCAAACTAATGCAATTGAATTCAAACTAATGCAAATCCTAGATCTAGGGTTTGAATGAACTCGAATTTCATAAATTAAGATGTACAATTTTGGGTTCACCAAAATGAAACATAGAAAAATAGGTGACCCTAAAATGGATGGGAAATGTGTGGAACTATATTTCTATTAATTTCATTAGGAAATGAGATCCCCAAAGGTAGGATTGAATTTCAACCCTAGGTGAGTCAACCCTATTGGAGATCTTGCAAATTTCCTTATGATAGAGGATAGGGTAAAATCTACCTAAACAACACTTTTGGGAGATAAAATAAAAATAGTAAATGAACTCAATTATGAAATGTAAGGATGGAATAATGTATTTAAAGCATAACTCTAATAGAAACAACAAAAATTTAGCAAATTTGAGAAAGGTAAGACACTATGTACCTATCACCAAAAGTGGTTGTTGAGCATCCAGAAATGGTGAATGAGTCCTTGTACAATTTTTTTTTTTCAATTTTTGGGGTCCTTTGGTGATGGATCTGAGATGCCTTTTCTGATAGGTTTCACTACTAAAAATTTGGAAATGAATTCGGGATCTGAGTTTCCATGATCTTGACAACTTTTTGTGAAAACTTTACAACTTTTGTGAAAACTTTACAACTTTGAAAACTTTTGCAATTTTGCACTTTTGAGATCTTTAGTTCCAATCCTTTCTTCAACCTAAGATCTACACATACACAATAGAGAAAACTTGTTTTTTTTTGGTGGATAAGGGTTCACCTTGGTCAAACCCTAGTTTGGTAATTAAACCTTGAAATAAAACAATAATGAAAGGAAGGAATGATGAATGAACACTAGCTTGTTGCAACTCACCTATAGACACCTAAAATTGTCCTAGCTTGCAAACTAGCATACATCACTGCATTTCACATCAATTTCAACAAAAAAACCTAATTTCCCCTATTAATTGAATAATACAACATTACTTAATTAAATCACAATTTCACCTAAAACCCTATTTCTGCTATTAATTGAATAATACAACATTTAATTAATTTGTGTTTTATCATTTCAACCAATTAAATAAATTTCATTTATTTAATAAAGTCCCAATCTCACTTTATTTTTTCCCGATTGATTAAATAACACCAATTATTTAATTACATCACTAAATCACTTTATTCCCCTAAGTCGATTAAATTATTAAATCATAATAATTTAATTAACTCACTTTCCCTCCAAATTTGAATAATTTGAATAAAACTATTCAAGACATCATCAAAAATCAAATCAAACTAATGCAACTTTATTTGCAAAAGTCAAACTTGATTTGCACGTTCAACTCCAAAATGAATGAATGAATTAAATTAATTAATTAATCATTCTCAACCACTTTTCTGGGTGAGTAAATTATGATCCCCTAATTTCTCAATCTAATCTTGAATGATCAATCTAATCCTTTCTAATCAATCTAATTCCTCACTAACCAATCTATTCCTCATCACACAAATTATGCAATCTACTTTGCACAGATTATTCATGTCTAAATCCTCTCAACAACTTTCAATCATTGATCAGGATATTCTACAACACGATCCTAATCGTTTATTTCAAATCATAATTTCTATATAACAAACCTCTTTCCTCACAAAAAAGGATTGAAGACTCAACATAATTTGTACAACGAAGTACTGCCAATATTCACAATCACCATTGATAGAGCTTCAACATATATTTGATCAACCAACACTCGCATCGCATCAAAGCTTTCTCGAACGCAACAATGGAGGCTTCACAGTGATATGAACAACCCGACATCGTGCAAACACACTCTGAAATGGTATGGTAACCTTTACTTTGTTTTAAATTCAATTTAGTAATCATAGGATTTCATTATATGTTTTCAATAGCTTAGAAAGTCATTTCGTGAGTGTGGGAATAGATCTAGATTAGTGTTTTTTATTATAGATTAGATCTCTATTTCATTTGCATTTGTCTTGCATAAGCTCTATGATTTTCCCCCTCACACCATTCTGGAACGCCCAATGGGACCACAGTCCTAAATACTAACGATTTTATGAGTTTAAATTGAAGTTGCAGGTTTCATAAGCACTTTTGAGAAATCCTCACGCAATGTTCCAAAAAAATTCGCAATTTCTTGTCACGATTTCAATGCACTTGATTCTGATTTCTATACACTTGACCCTGAAACCTGCACATTTTCATTTTTTTAGAGTATTTGATTGATGACAGAGGTTGGACTTGCAGTTTTTATATGCTTTTTCTCTCTGACAGAGGGCACACTTGTTGATTTTCCTATGATTTTGCTCTGTCAAACCTATGTCTGAGATCTGCCAATTGAAATTTGATTTTTACACTAACAAATGCTTGATTTGAATGTGTGATAGGTATTAATGTTTGTGTATGCAAGATCGAGAAAACACTAACACCTTTTTCTTTAGGGAAGACGAACGGTAAAAAAACTCCAAATTTACAAAGCTTTTTAAATTAGGAATCTTTATTTGATGCTTAAAAAGAACGACACAAATGAACACTTCATTTTTGGTGCTTCTAAAATTGAACCATTTCAAAGCTTTCTTAAATTAGGAATCTTTATTTGGTGCTTAAAAAGAACAACACAAATAAACACTTCATTTTTTGTGCTTCTAAAATTGAACCATTTCACAACTTTCTTAAGTTAGGAATCTTTATTTGGTGCTTAAAAAGAACAACACAAATGAACACTTCATTTTTGGTGCTTCTAAAATTGAACCATTTCAAAGCTTTCTAAATTAGGAATTTTCATTTGGTGCATAAAAAGAATAAAACACAATTCAATTGGTGCTCTATAAAAGTTTTTAACTTTTAAAGTAACACTTAAATGCTTGATTTATGTTTAAATGACCAAAATGATTTCCTTTTGTTGGCACACACTCGCATTTATTTTTGTTGACCAAATAAGACTAGGATGAATTTAGAAACACTAAGGTTTTGGGCTTAAAAATGAACAAATCATTTTTTGTATTATACCTTTGCTATCTTAAGTGATTGATATCCAGAATACTTCATATTGGTGCAATTAAAAAAATTGTTATGCTTATTCACACTTTCTTGGGGATAGCATCACTCGAGGTGCTTAAAAAGAATCAAATTGCTATGAATTATATTTTGTGCATTCAATGTTTGGAAAGATAGATGGTTGTCTTCTCCCCTCACACCTTTTGGCGATCTTGGGTGAGCGAAAACATCTTTAGCTTCACACCTTTATTTTCAAAGCATACCTTTTAGAGGGCATGCCTATTGAGACACATCCTACGTCTGAGAACTCATAGGTGACCCAAGCAGTACTCTCATTTTGGACTGCTATATAAATAATTGTGGGTGTTTGGAAAGTTCTCACCCGCTGGTTGAGGCTATTTTATACTAATGTTAGTCTCCCCTAGTATCTGTGTGATACATAAAAACCTGCAAGGGTTAGGAGGCCTCTTAATTGAGAAAAAAACCACATGTATAGACACCTGAAACTCATAACCCCAAAACATTACTAAGAGCCAAATGTTTTAGAAGTTGTCCCTTTATCCAAAAACATTCTTTGAAAGTGGTGCATCAAAATTTACTTCTGAGAAGCTACTTTCCATGCCCGACTTCGAGCCCACACCATAAGTTGCTTGTAAAATCATCTCTTCGTGGCATGAGGAAAGCCTACCTAAAATAATGGTTTCTATCTCTATGGTTGTAATGTTTGTTTATGTAAAACTTGCCAAAAACATTCAAAACAAACTTGACATCAAACTTTGTGCTTGATCTAAAAAAAAAAGAACACATCCAAACAAACACTAAAAAGGATGGTTGAATCACAAACCCTTTGAATTAGTGTATGCTTTTAAGAGAAGCCCTATATTTGCACTCCTTAAGGATCTCCTTAAAGGTTTTCGAATATTTAGGCTTTGATTTCAGGCTACATTGGATCAAGGTAAACGTTGGAAACTACGACTTGGGTATTATGATTTCACAACTTAAAGCCATAGACATAAAGGTCACACAAGTCCATGCTTTTTGAGTCAATCCAATATTTGTGTATCACTTGCCATACTCCAAACATAGAGAAATTGAGGAAAAAACTAACTTAAATTTTCAAAAATTTGGAGAAAGA
Source organism: Sequoia sempervirens (assembly GCA_007258455.2). Lineage (NCBI taxonomy): Eukaryota > Viridiplantae > Streptophyta > Pinopsida > Cupressales > Cupressaceae > Sequoia > Sequoia sempervirens. The sequence continues at coordinate 1,280,497,246 of VDFB02271358.1, read as the reverse complement.
TTGCTCAACATGGAAAAAAATTACACAGAGGCTGCTATTGCACAAAATTCCAATGCAGTTTCCCCACTTTCTGCCTCAGTTGCTAAAAATTCATTGCATTTTCTCTCTTCCCCAGAAAAGCCACTGATGAAAATCAGTTGCATTTGGCATAAACTGCACACTTAATGTAGAACCTGTGCACTTTCTCTTATTTGCTCGCACTTGTTTCCCAGAAACTAGTGCACTTTCCAATAATCTGCTCGCACTTGCTAGAACAACTCGCTATTTTACTAAGTAATCAACACATTTGATAGAAACACACAAAATCCGCACTTTCCATTCTAGCTCGTACTTGCTTCTCAAAAACCCGCACACTTGACACGTTCTAGGACACAATTGATAAATCTATCCGCTCTTGCTCATAGCTTGACACCTTTGATCAGAAACTAGCACTATTACTCTATCCTACTAACGATTGGGAAAAATGAACCAAAGTTTCTTAGAGGATCCTTGTTAGAACAAAACAATTGGAAAAACCTAGATAAGTCATCTAGTCCTTCATCCACTCTCACCATTCCATCCTACTTTTGGAAATCAGAAGCAAAACAAACAAATCTGGATTATTCCCTCACTCACACTTCTAACATATCAACAGTTACTTGGGACTCACAAATTGTTCAAGTAAGCTTTTCTGCAACATATCCTCTAGAAGGAGAAGTGAGATATCAATCCAGGTCTTTTCATATTTTGACTTCCAAAAATAGTGCCTCTTCCAAACAACACTCAAACCTTAGGGTCTTGAGCTTCATAAAAAACCATACCAAAAACATCCACACCTTCACCATATGGCCATTTGGTGACTAGTTTCTCTTGTTCAACAACTGAACCTTGTAGCACCAATCCTCACACCAAGTCTCACACACATTGAAGGTGAACAAACTGATAATATTAGCAGTTTAAGAAACTTCATATTTGAGAAGAACGAAACACCCAGCCAATGGAGAAACACAGTGAACATCTTAGATAAAGAGGAAGAGAAAGAAAACCTAGCAGCCAAAAGAATTGTGTTACCACCTCATGTGTGGCAATAGATATACACCCCTCATGATCTACGGCAAGAGAAAAATCCTTAAGTGGAAATCCATATTATGACTTTCAAGGAATCGCCCCACTCTAAAGTTTTCCAAAGGGTACATCTTGAGAAGATATCATGCTCGTCAAAATAGACTAGACCATTTCTACTTGCACTTTTCAATAGGTCAACCACCCTTAGATCTAATGCACTAGAACACAAAATCACTTTCATTCCATAGTTAGGAGTCACGAAAACATTCACAAGTGTTACACCCCAATTGTGTAATTACTATTTACTATTACTACATAGGGATAATAAGAATGTAAAGTGAATTTTGGAGATGAATAAATTGTGCTTGTACCTTGTTATCAATATGAATGTTATCTCATTTGATTTTATCTCATGGAAAATATTGCATATATGTGAATGGATGGTTATTGAGTTATTATTCTAACTTTGGAGATGTTTTGTGTATACTGCATATGTTGTGAACAATTGACTAGCATGCACATGTGTTAGTGGATGCAGGTATATGTTCCATTCCTTCAAGCGGAGGGGAAGCATCACTCAGGAGAAGATCTTGGTCGTGTAATTGGTAAAATTAAACTATCTGAGAATACACACACCATAGTAGAATGATTGAGTTGATTTAGTTTGTGGGAAGTTGGTAAGTCATCCTTAGTCATTGTGTCTACATTGGTAGAGTCTTATTTACTACTACGTTCATTATTGGGTGATGTTTATCTATTGAGCTTATGAGATCTTTCTTGTACTATTACAATTATATTGATAAGAGGGACGTATGTCGAGTATGTGTATATATATATGCACATACATGTCAATGGGATCTAATGACATGTATATGCACATGTATAGATGTACTACACGTAAATACTTATCAATATGATGGTAATTATGAGTGGCTATATGTGAATCGAATGTGAACATATATATATATATAATATATTTTTTATTGTTTGAAGATTGACTATCATTTATCATGATAGTGGTTGATTATTAGAGGCTGATTTGAAGTTGCTTATGATTGTGTTTAGAGAAGCCGAGTTTTTCTCTTATTTTCACACTTTATGGAACACATATATTTCATTTAAAGCTTGTTTCCTTATGTCAATTCATGACATAGACTTGGTTGATGCCTATGGTGAAGATTATCTTTGAATTGGTAAACTTAAACTGCCATGTTTAATACTTAAACAACATCTGTTGAAACATGAGAATTAGTTGACGACTTTGTTAAAGAGAGAGTAAATACCTGAATTGACTCATCCCCAGATTAAGTCGATGAATGCTTGGTGTTGCAAATTGGTAATTGACTATTTCTTGCTACAATGAAACTGTGTCAACATTGAAAGGAGAGTGGAAGCTTTGGCGCCACCTCTGGAAACCTGTTTTCCGTAGATGTCTTTTGTTGGAGATAATTTGAATTATCCATGTGAAGATTTGAATGTCTTTGATTGTTGTCAATTTTTCAAGTCGATCTATAGATGTTTTGTTGAGTATGAACTTGTTTAGTCGCCACCTTTTTGTTGCGATTTATGTGTTGCTTTGCATGGAATTTTCTATCCATTTTCATGCATAAACTATAGGCTGAGAAGTTACCAAGATGCTATATAAATAGGGGTGCTTGATCATTGAGAGGACACATTCTTCTTGCAAGTTTCTACTCTGCATTATTTCAACTTATAATTTGTTTTGATTTGTGAGAGAGAGAAAGAGAGAATTCTATTTATTGCGAGAGAGTTCTTGTTTGAGAGAAGTGAACTATCAAATTGAGAGATAGAGTTTCATTGTGACATTCTTGAGAAGTTATTATCTAGCTTGTTGTTGTTTAGGAAAGGTTGCATTGTTGTCAATTGATTGGACAAGCGATAACAGGCATGCAAATATTATTCTTTGTTATTTTAAATTATGACTGATTTTTTCTTCATGTATGCTTGAAATGTCTTTTCTAATTACTTGCATTTAGAGAATTTAGATTATCATTGAAAGGGAAATACAAGATTTTATGCTACAGACACTACTAGACAAGAAATGGTCTCATGAACAAATGTCTACAAAAAGGGTAGACTACATTGTTGATGAACACCATATTGATATCACCTCTCGTAACTATGTATCAGATGATAAATCCGAAGGCTATTATCCTTTTTGGGATAGGTACAAAAAAATGAGATGAACAGAAAGATAGGGAACAACAACAGTCTCAAACTGTAGGTTATACTCCTTTAAGTTATGTGTCAGAGAGTGAATCTGAATGATACTCTCCACTCGACTATCTGAATAGTCACTCCATGTAATCAAAGGGATATTGAAATCCTCATTAAATGAATAAAATTATGTGTTTATAAAAAAAAAAAGAGTGTGTGCTTAATCTTATGTGGAATTTTGTATGTGCGTATGAATGCCATTTTTAATGTTTTTCATAAGATAGTTGATAACATAATTTATTGTAACATGGATAAACATTCAGGTAAATACCAATCTCGTAAGGATGGTGAGGAAATAAACTAATCCTGGTGGAATCCAAGAGGTTGGACAAGGAACTGCTAGAGTTGAGGCTAGACTTGACCAAATTTTGGCAAGGTTGGTTAATCTTGAGTAGGAAAGAGTTAAGGATAGGGTAGAGAATGGTGTTCCCATTAATGAGAATGAGGGAGAAAACTCTTCTCATGGACATGAATAAACCCATGATCATGAGAGGGAAAAATCACCTACACCATCTGAAGAAAGGAATAAGAAGATTGTGGCTTCTGAACTTTCCAAGGACATGAAGATTATTCTGCCCAAGTTTGATGGTAGTGTTGGAGGAGATGAGGCTAAGGTGTGGCTTTTCCAAATGGAAAATTACTTCAAAATAGGAAACTATGATGAGGTTACTAAAGTTGTGTGGGGTGTGTATCAGTTAGCAGGAGAAGCCTCTAATTAGTGGATGAACAAGAAGTTGGAACTTAATATTAACTCATGGAAATTAACATGGGGGGAATTCATGGAGATTTTCCATAAAGTATGGTTTCCAAAACTCTACTATGACCAAAAACTCTCAGATTTCCAGGGTTTGAAACAAGGTAACATGACGTTCAACGAGTATTGGGAGAAGTTTACCCAACTTTTGTGCTATGTTCTCATATATCACAAGGATGAGTGCTTCCACATTAGGAAATTTATAATGGGACTTAACAGTCAAATTAGAGGAGAAGTGGATATGCATGGTCCAACAACAATGGATCTTGTATATGAGAAAGCAATTAAGCAAGAACAAAAGCTCAAGGCTAACTCCACTCGTCAAGAAAGAAGAGAGAAAAAGAAGGATGAGGAAGTTCCCAACAAGATAGTTTCGAAGAAGGTGGAATCTATGCAAAATGTTCCAAGGAAAAAGGGAAAGAGGTTTTTCAATGATGGAAAGGATTCTAGAAGAGAGTGTAAAAGGAATGATTCTAGCATGGGTAATACCAACAAGGCTAATGAAAATTTCAACAAGTCTGGAGAAACCATAGGGAAAAGAGGGTCAACTACAGGATGTTTTATATGTAGAGGGAACCACTATGCTAGCGAGTGTCCAAATAAAACTTTTGGATCATGACCATATGGTAATCCATTACCCACCCAACAAGCAATGTTTCAACAAAAGATACAAGCAGCTATGGATGATCGTCAGGCAGAGTACCAAGTAACTCTAGTTGAAACGCCAGGTATTTTGTTTGGCTTACCTATTTTTGTTCTTATTGATACTGGTGCAACTGAGAATTTCATTTCACCTAGAGTAGCTAAAAAATTATCTAGGAAGGCAGGATACATGGCAATGTCTTGGGATGTAGAGTATGCAAACCAAACAAGAGCAAAGGTGGATCAATGTTTATTCAAGGCTAGGATAGAACTAGCCAATTTTTCTACAGAAGTAAACCTTTATGTCACACCTCTAGGATCATATGACATTATCCTAGGTATGAATTGGTTGTGGAGACATAGGGCTAAGGTATATTTCTATGTGAAAACTATAGAATGCCTAGATGATTTTGGAAATCAAGTAAAATTTCAAGGGATACCTAGAGAGGTTAGGATTCGACAAATCATGGCAATGAAACTTATAAGAGCTAAGAAGAAAGGGTGTAAACTCTTTGTCATAAATATTGAAGAACTTGGAAAGGATAGTGATGATTTAGAGTTCCAAAGTTTTCAAGAGTTAGAAGATGGTGAAATAGATGAAACTGGAAAGTCGGATATGGAGAAGTATCCATTATTGGGAAAAAATTTGGATGTGTTTCTAGATGAGTTACCAGGATTGCCTCCGAAAATATTATTTGAATTCTCTAGAGATATAGTTTTAGGGTCATAACCTATTTCCAGGGTACCCTATAGGATGAAAACCACTGAACTTATGGAACTTAAGGCATAATTGGATGAATTATTGTCTAAAGGATTGATAAGACCAAGTGTTTCGCCTTAGGGATCACTAGTCATCTTTGTTAAAAAGGATGGTACCTTGCATTTGTGCATCGACTATTGTATGCTTAACAAAGCTATGGTTAAGAAAAAGTATACGTTGTCACACATAGATGACTTTTTTGATCAAATGAGGAGAGTCGTCATATTCTCTAAAATAGATATGAGATCTAGATATCATCAATTAAGGATTAAGGATGAAGATATCTTTAAAATTGCATTCAGAACTAGATATGGGCACTATGAGTTCACCGTTTTACCCTTTGGTTTAACAAATGCACTTGCAACATTTATGAACCTAATGAATAGTGTATTTAGATATTGCCTTGAAAAATTTGTATTAGTTTTTCTAGATGATATCTTGATTTATTCTAGAAACGAGGAAGAAAATTGCATGCATTTAGAAATGGTCCTGCAATGTTTAAGAGAATATAAGTTATATGGTAAACTCTCTAAGTGTGCATTCTTCCAAAAGAGGGTACATGATTTGGGTCATGTGATCTCGGTAGATGGAATTTTTGTAGATCTAGCTAAGATCAAGGCAATACTTGAGTGGCTTGTACCTAGGAATGTGTTGAAGGTAAGAAGTTTCATGGGTTTAGCAGGGTACTATAGGAAGTTTGATGCAAACTTTTCTAAGATCGCTTTCTTGATTACTTCTTTACAAAAGAAAGGAAAGAAATTTGAATGGATTGAGAAGTTTCAAGAATCTTTTGACCTACTCAAAGAGAAGTTAACCACTACACCAATCTTAAAAGTACTAGATCTTGAGGGTAACTTTACAGTTATCACGGATGCATGAAAGAAGGGTTAGGCGGTGTATTAATGCAAGATGGGCAAGTAATTGATTATGAATATAGGAATTTGAAACCTTATGAGATGAATTATACACCGCATGATTTAGAATTAGTCGTTGTGGTTCACACATTGCAAATGTGGAGGCGCTACTTGTTAGGAAAACCCTTTGAGATGAAAACTGACCATAACTAGTTAAAGTACCCTTTCACTCAACCTAATCTGAATGCTAGGTAGAGAAGATGTTTAGAGTTAATAGTTGACTATGATTTTAATATCAGTTATATTAAAGGGAAGGAAAATCGGGTAGCCAACGCCTTAAGTCAAAGACGTCATATTGCTTCTATAGTAACGATTCAAATTGACTTCAAGGGACAAGTGTTTCAAAAGTGAAAAGAGGATGAGTATTACTTGCAATTCAACCAAGCACTCTCTAATAATCCACAAGATTCTAGGGGTGAAGGTTTCATTTTGAACCTAATGGATTACTAGATATAAGGGTAGAATGTATGTACCTGTCGTAGAAGAGTTGATAAATTTGGTATGGAAGGAAATACATGAAGCACTATACTCTAGACATCCTAGAGTGACGAAAATGATGGCAAATGTAAATCCATTATACTTCTGGAAAGGGATGAAAGGAGATGTCGCTAGTTTTGTGGCTAGGTGTCTTGAGTATTAAAGGGTGAAAGTAGAGCACCATCATCCTATAGGCTTGTTATACCCAAACGATATACCAGAGAGGAAGTGGCAAGTCATAAGTATGGACTTTGTGCAAGGATTTCCTATGTCAAGGAATAAGCACAATGGCATTCTTATGGTTGTAGATAAGCTTACCAAAGTAGCACATTTTATACCCGAGAATGTAACTGATGGAGCACTTGTCATAGCAAGGAAATTTGTGCAAGAAGTGTTTAGGTTGAATGGGATTCCTAAGAAGATTATCTCAGATAGGGATGCACAAGTCACTTCTAGGTTTTGGCAAACCTTGTTTTCTGTAGTAGGGACTCAGTTGAACATTAGTTCAGCTTATCATCCAGAAACGGATGGGAAAACTAAAAGGGTGAATCAAGTATTGGAAGACCTACTTAGGATGTATTTCATGGATCAATAGTACAAGTGGGAAGACTACTTTCCCTTAATATAATTTTCTTACAATAATTCTTATCATTCTATGATAAAGATGGCTCCTTTCGAAGCTTTGTATGGCCAAAAGTGTTAAACTCCTATAAGTTGGGATAAACTTGAGGATCGAGTGAGTCTTGGGCCAGAGATGTTGGCTGAAATAGATGAGCAAGTTAAGATTGTTAAGCAAAGATTAGCTTAAGCTAATGATAGGAAGAAAAGCTACGCTAATGCTAAGAGAGTGCCCCACAATTTTTCCATAGGTGACAAAGTGTTGTTGAGAGTGAAACCTCACAAGAGCTCCATTAAATTTGGAAATTATTCGAAGTTAGCCCTGTGTTATGTTGGACCTTTTGAGATTCTAGAGGAAGTGAATCTAGTAGCTTATCAGATCGAGTTGCCACCAGCTCTTTCCAAAATGCATAATGTCTTCCATGTGTCCTACCTTAAAAAGTATGTACTCAGTGATAATCATGTGATTGATTGGACTACTTTACAGGTATGGGACCTCAAAGTAGTAACTCTCAAGCCCTTCAAGGTGCTTGGAACACATAAGCTATGCTTGCATAGCAGAGAATTCTTCCAATGCAAAGTCTAGTGGGACCAATATGTAGAGGACGTAGCTACTTGGGAGGACTATGCTAAAATTCAGCAAAATTTTCCTCATATTCTTAATGCTTATGAGAATTTTTGAAACAATATGTTATTTGTTGTTAAGTTTTATATTGCTACCTAAAGTCATCGAGGACGATGATTTACAAGGGGGAGTATGTTACACCCCAATTGTGTAATTACTATTTACTATTACTACATAGGGTAAATAAGAATGTACAGTGAATTCTAGAGATGAATAAATTGTGCTTGTACCTTATTATCAATATGAATGTTATCTCATGGAAAAGTACTGCATATATGTGAATGGATGGTTATTGAATTATTATTTTTATTTTGGGGATGTTTTATGTATACTACATATATTGTGAACAATTGACTGTTGTGCACATATGTTGGTGGATGCAGGTATATCTCCATTCCTCTAGGCGGAGGGGAAGTATCACTCAGGAGAAGATCTTGGTTGGGTAACTGGTAGAAGTAAACTATCTGAGCATACACAGACCACAATAGAATGATTTAGTTGAATCAGTTTGTGGGAAGTTGGTAAGTCATCCTTAGTCAATGTGTCTACATTGGTAGAGTCGTGTTTACTACTACGTGCATTATTGGGTGATGTTTATTTATTGAGCTAATGAGATCTTTCTTGTACTATTACGATTATATTGATAAGAGGGACATATGTGGAGTATGTGTATATATATATATATATGCACATACATTTCAATGGAATCTAACGACATGTATATGCACATGTATAGATGTATTGCACATAAATACTTATCAATATGATGGTAATTGTGAGTGGCTATATGTGAGTCGAATGTGAACATATACATATATATGTGTGTGTGTGTGTGTATACTATACATACACATATATATATATATATATATATGTATGTATGTATAGTATATACACGTATCCATATGTATATATGGATCAATAGACATGTACATTGGTGAATGGACACACTCGTATGAATGTATCAATATAGATATGCATGCATATATGTGTACATAGAGGCATATACTTTTATACATATATATATATATATATGCATAAATTAGATATATTGTGTTTATTATATGCAAATACTATCTTTCCAGTACTCATTTATATATATCAAATGTATACTTACATCAATGGCTTATGATATATATATGTAAATAATATTGACATATACATACATACATCCATACATACATACATACATACATACATATACATACATATATATATATACACAATGATATTTAAATATATATAAATATGTATATGCTATATTATATATATTAATATATATTTAACATGTTTGTTATTGTTTGAAGATCGACTATCATTTATCATGATAGTGGTCGATTATTAGAGGCCGATTTGAAGTTGCTTATGACTGTGTTTAGAGAAGCCGAATTTTATTCTTATTGTCATGCTTTATGGAACGCATATATTTCATTTAAAGCTTATTGCCTTATGTCGATTCATGATATAGACTTGGTCGACACCTATGGTGAAGATTATCTTTGACTTGGTAAACTTAAATTTTCATGTTTAATACTTAAACAACATCTGTTGAAACATGAGAATTAGTTGACAACTTTGTCAAAGAGAGAGTAAATACCTAAATCGACTCATCCCCAAATTAAGTTGATGAATGCTTGGTGTTGCAAATTGGTAATTGACTATTTCTTGCTGCAATGAAACCATTCCAACATTGAGAGGAGAGTGGAAGCTTTGGCGCCACCTTTGGAAACCCATTTTCTATAGATTTCTTTTACTGGAGATAATTTGAATTATCCATGTGCAGATTTGAATAAGTCTTTGATTATTGTCAATTTTGCAAGTCGATCTATAGATGTTTTGTTGAGTATGAACTTGTTTAGTCGCCACCTTTTTGTTGTAATTTATGTGTTGCTTTGTATGGAGTTTACTATCTATTTTCATGCCTAAACTATAGGCTAAGAAGTTACCAAGATGCTATATAAATAGGGTGCTTGGTCATTGGGAGGATGCATTCTTCTTGCAAGTTTCTACTTTGCATTATTTCAGCTTATACTCTATTTTTATTTGTGAGAGAGAGAAAGAGATTTCTATTTATTGTGAGAGTTGTTTGAGAGAAGTGAACTATCAACTTGAGAGATAGAATTTCATTGTGACATTCTTGAGAAGTTATTATCTAGCTTGTTGCTATTTGGGAAAGGTTTCATTTTTTTCAATTGATTGGACAAGCGATAACAGGCATGAGGATATTTTTCTTTGCTATTTTAAATTATGAATAATTTGTTCTCCATGTATGCTTGAAATGTCTTTTCTAAGTACTTTTATTTAGAGAATTTATATTTCCATTGAAAGGGAAATAGAAGCTTTTATGATGTTTTTATTATGTGCTTGTAAATACTCTATAATAGGAGAATGGTGTTTATCATAGGTATCATATACTAGATATGATTGAACATGAGAGGCACATGTGATACACGTAGCTAGGTTATTGATTTAACTAGATTAGCTTGTGTTTACTCCTAGGATTATTTATCTAGTATGGGAGGGAGCTTGTGTAATTACTTGTTAAGTAGGTTTATTCCAAGTAGGTTAAAATGGTGATAGGTTATCTCTGGGATGATAGAATATCCATTGAAGGAAATACCTATGCGTAGTTTAAGATGGCCTTAAGTCAAATTGGCCCAAAGTAGTGTATGTGATAGATGGCCTTCCTCCAGATTACCATTGAGAATACTTTGGCCAAAGTAGTTTGATGACCTTGGCTCCACTGTCAGTTCACCATGATCCAGTATTACATGCTAGTTCGAGATTGTGGGATTACAAGTTTTAGTTATGTAGGACACAACACTATGATCAGTTGATTGTAGTTATTAGTTACTCTACTAGTCTCTTCGTCGAAGGGAAGGGCGATCTATTGAATGATAGATGTGCAGGGGACTACATTAAGAGTCCAAGGTTGACAGAAAAGAATTTGAGTGATGCTTCTCCTCCACAACAGGTGGCAGAAGAACCAAGATTTGAAAGGAATATCCTAGACCGTCTTATAGCTATTTGTTCCAAACCTCATTAAGCTATGTATGTAAATGTATGCATTCTTGTATTGATGTAACTTATGAATTATTGTAATGAAATGGAATCCTTATTGTAATATGTTGTGCATCTGTGACCATATATTCTCAATAAAGAAAATATTTTTTTATTGCAATGGCTTGTTACATAGTTTATTTACTTTTAAGATGAAAAATTAAAAAAAAATTACTTCATTGAAGGGTTAGTATGTTACAACAAGAGCTTAGTAGTTATTTATGACAACTACAAGATCACAACACAAGAAGAACATGGAAGCAAGCAAGAACAACACCAACATCCCACCAATAAACACCACAGATGATGAAGGTGGCCCATGGGGCTGTAGGCCAAGCGACCTTGAAACACCCCAAAATAGACCTATGTATAGAGACACCTTTAGTGAGGAAGAGCTAAACCACAAACGAAAAGAGGTGATAGAACAAAACAACCAAGACCCAGAAAGAGTAATCATAAAGGAGGTAGATACTAAGGAGGAGATAAATGATGAGGAACTATTTGAGCATTCCAACAACCCAAAGGTGCTCAAACTAATGGAAAAATTGTTGAGAAAGGACCTAAATTCGTACTTCTTCAAATTAGCACAAAAATTGCTAGTAGATTTTTAACGTGGAGGCCCTCAAAGATCCCAACCTTATTCCCTTAGGGGATCACTCGGTTGTGAGACAGATATTTGAACCCACGAAAAATCCAAGCATGCAACCCGTATTCTCACAAAACAGTGGTCAAACGAAGGAAAACCCCTTGTATAGAAAACCAACTCAGATCGAACAAGTAGTAGTGGCACAACAGTATCAAGGAGGTCCATCCCAGTACGTATCACAAAGCAAAAATCCACCTCTAGGACAGTACGTACCTCAAAACACTTCAAATGTCAACCCTTCCCAAAACAATCAATACCATCAACAAGGTGGACCACAGGGTCCCTTTCCTAATTAGTACCATCAACAAGGTGGATCATAGGGTCCCCTTCCTAATTAGTACCATCAACAAGGTGGACCACAGGGTCCCCTACCAAATTAGTACCATCAACAAGGTGGACCAAAGGGTCCCCTACCGAATCATCAATACCACCAACAAGGAGGACCGCAGGGTCCCCTTCCATATCAGTCCTAGCAATAAGGTGTGCCACAGGGCACCCTTCTTCAATCGTCCCATCAACAAGGTAACTTGCCATTGCACCATCAAGGAAACCTTCAGTATAGTTTTTCCTAGCAATAAGGTAACCTTCCAACACACCATTAGAGAAACCTTCAGTATAGTCCATCCTAGCAACAAGGTGTGCCATAGGGCACCCTTCTTCAGTCATCCAATCAACAAGGTAACCAGCCAATGCACCATTAGGGAAACCTTCAGTATATCCTATCCCAACAACAAGGTAACTCGTCAATGCACCATCAGGGAAACCTTCAATATAGTTCATCCCAGCAACAAGGTGTGCCATAGGGCACCCTTCTTCAATCATCCCATCAAAAAATTAACCCACCAATGCACCATCAGGGAAACCTTCAGTATAGTTTGTTCCAACAACAAGGTAACCCACCAATGCACCATCAAGGAAACCTTCAGTATAGTTTTTCCCAGCAGCAAGGTGTGCCACAGGGCACCCTTCTTTAGTTGTCTCACTAACAAGGTAACTCACCAATGCACCATCAAGGAAACCTTCAACACAGTTCATACCAACGACAAGGTGTACCATAGGGTACCCTTCCAAATTCATCCTACCAACAAGGTAACCAGCTAATGCATCAATAGGGTAACCTTCAGTATACTTCATCCTAGCAACAAGGAGCTAACCCCCATTCTATCCAACTTCTAACCAAACAAATGTTGTGGGACAACAAGGCTATTACACGCAGGACTCACAAACAAATGTACCGAAAACAAAGATGGAACTGAAACAAGAGGTTGTCACCCAAAAAATAGAAAATATGTAGGTAGGGAAAACAAAGAAGACATAAACCCTTCAATAAATATGCCCATTCGCATTTGATCACTCCATCACTGCACTACCTTTTCCAAAAAACTTTGAGATACCCAAGTTTGACAAGTACAAAGGAAGAGGAGATCCAACAGAGAATGTATGATACTTCTCAGTGTCATGTATGGAGGTATAAAACAACGACGCTTATCTCATGAGGCTCTTTCCACGCAGTCTTATAGGTCATGCTATGGAGTGGTTCATCCATCTATCACCAAGAATTAAAACCTTCAACAAACTATCTAGCAAGTCCATAAGCCACTTCTCATTCAACATAGAGCAAGACATCACCATCACAAATCTATCCATGATCAAACAGAGTCAAGGAGAGTCCTTTACCTCCTACCTACAAGGATGGAGGCACAAAGCTAGTCGATGTAAACATCCCATTCCAAACAAGGAATTGGTATATATCTTCATCTCAAATGTCCTACTTGAGATTAACTACCAACTCACTATGTTATGTCCTGCAGACTTTGAAGAAATAATCTAAAAGAGTTCACATATTGAGAGAGCCCTTATTGCAAGGGGGGTCCTTAAATTGAATGGATCAAAAGACAATTCCTCTAGTTCAAACAAGAAACCTAAAGTCTGGGCCAAAAACAAGAACGTTACAAATGATGGAGTGGTTGACACTAGAGAACTATGGAATGCACAAAACACACCTTAAAACAAACTGCAAGTGGCACAAATGAGCTATGTTCCAAATAACACACAAAATAACCAACTCACCTATCCCAAGAACAATCAGGTTATAAACCAAGAAATGAATCAAGGAGGGCAACAAAGGCAATACAATCAATCTAGGAGACAGTTCACAGTACTAGGTGAGTCACTTGAGACAGTCATGCAAAAGCTAGTACGGCAAAACCTCATCAAACTTGATGATCGCCCAAACTATGCAGAACCTAGCTTCAAGACACCGTGGTATAACAAGAAAGACTTGTGTGAATTCCATAAGATCAAAGGGTGCACAACAAATAATTGTATGTGACTCAAACACCTCATCCAAGACTTGATAGACAAAGGGGAAGTGGACATTGAGAATCGTACAAAAAACAAGGATCTTCAAATATACACAAACCCAATTCCAAACCACGCTAAAAGGAATGACAAAGGAAAAGAACAAGAGTACCACAATACTAGCTACACATATGGTGACACAGTTGTAGGAACCCTTCCACAAGCTATTGACAATAGGGAAAATATAGTGACTATACGAGGTGGAGAAGAAACCTATAATGTAACTACCCGTTGAGGGATAGTTACAATAAAAGGAGCCCCACCCAAACCCACAATTAAGTCATAAAATGACTACAACATTGTGGAACAACTGAAAAATACTCTCACCTTGAACTCAATCCTAGAGTTGCTAAAACTGTCACTCTCACATAAGGAAATATTGGAAAAATTATTGGAAACATCAATCCCTAACGACCTCGATCCTAGTCAATTCCAAGCCATGGTTGGAAAATTATGACCAACAATCATTTAGTCTTTTTAGAGAAAGATCTTCCACAAAGGACATTCAATAATCAAGATCTATACATAGAGGTTGGTGTCCATAAGAACATGTTTAAGCAAGTGTTGATAGATAATGGTACAGGTCTAAACATTTGTACCTTAAAATTTGTCAAATAGTTGGGGTATTCTAACAATGTGATTGACAAAGGGAAGAGCATTACCCTAAGGGATTATGATGGCCTCGAAAGGAATTCGGAAGGGATAGTCAGGCTACCAGTGTAGATAGGACCGACCATTACAAAAACTACATGTCAAGTACTTGACCTTGAGTTGTCGTATAACCTCCTCCTAGGACACCCTTGGATCCATGCATTACAAGCAGTACCATCGACCTTTCACCAATGCCTAAAGTTTCCCCACAAAGGAAAAGAGGTGACCCTATATGTCGATTTTGAACCTTTCCACTTCTACGCAAAGTTGGAAGAGAAGTATAATAAGATCCAACACATACCTAGCAATGATATAGCCTTCCACTCATTCTCATATGTTGACCCTTCCACACTACCATCGACCTCAACCAAGATCACATCAAATGAGCAACCAAAACTAGAAACCAAGGTTCAAGTACTAGAAAGGGGTAATGGAAACTGCCACTTCAACCAAGCATTCTGCATTGGCATGCTTCCATCGACACCAAAGGTATATGGAGGTCTGAAAGAGATCAAGCATACTCAGACAGTGCAAATGATAACAAAACCCACGATCTTCACCAAGTGGGGGGACATGAAGGATGAAGAAATATTCAAAGAGGACTTCTCATCCATGATTTACAAGGAGGACCAAAAAGAACTAGAAAAGCCACAACCCGTTCTAATTAATCCTAGTAATAGAGGTTATCAATTAGCTAAACAAATGGGGTATCAAGGAACAGGTGGCCTTGGGCTACAAAAACAAGGCCGATCAGATCCTATCATAGTGGAACAGAGAAATAAAAATATGGGACTAGGTTATAAGCCAAAAGACGTGGTTACTCCAAAAACTGGATGAAACTCTTTTAAGAAATGAGAAACTTCTGCTAGCGTTAAGGCACTAGATATCTACCATATCATGGAAAATGATTTACCCTTCGAAGACTTATTCAACAACTTTAGAATTGATAGGTTCCCTCTCTAATTTATCAAATCCATTCCCAACATCTATTATCATTTCATAATGGACTCTAACAAATACGAATGGGATTCTCCTCCCTTCATCACTGGATATGATTCCCCCACTTCTAGTAACGATGACCTAGAAAACTAGTGGGAAAAGGATACCTAATCCATACTAACCCTTTTAGAAACCTCTATAAGTTGTGTGGATAATGATAATAGCCTACCACTCTGCTACCCACAACTCATAAATTGGGATCAACAACAACATACGCCTATTTTGGTCAATTCCAAAATGATGAGGCAATCACAGAGTTCATGGGACTTCGAATAGACATACCAATAGGAGATCACAAAGTAGGGTTCACCATGGATCTCAAACAGGATGCATACTTCGGTGGAGAGATTGAATCTTCTAGTCACAAAAATGAAAGAGAAAACATAAAAATAAACATGCGATCCCCTAGAGAAAACCACAGGGTGGATCTATCGGATCTAGAAAAGAAGAAAATAAAGGATGTATTTGATGGTGAAAACCTCCTCAAGGCACCCAAAGATGGAGGGTTCAATCTCCCCATATCGAAATATCAAGAAAGAACAATGCTCCTAGTAGAAGGAGAGTCCATAAATGTTGGCACAACAAAAGACCCGAAGATAACATACCATGTGACATCGCTTAATCCTAAAGAGAAAGAAAACTTCACAACTTTCATCAACACCAGGAAGGTAAAATTTGCATGGACCTATGTAGATATACCTGGACTAGATCCAGCACTAGTGGTACATCATCTAGCAGTCTTCCCTAGGGAAAAACCTATCAAGCAAAAACTCAGAAAAATGCATCCTTAGATAGCATTATTGGTAAAGGTGGAACTAAAGAAGCTACTAGATGTGGATTTCATTAGACCCATTGACTATACAAAATGGATATCAAATCTAGTACTAGTTTCAAAGCCTACTTGGGGCATAAGGATGTATGATGAGCTCGAAATATGCTCATAATTTTAGTATTATGATGTATTTTTAATACCCTTACTCTTATTGCTAATGGTTGTTTTAACTCTTTGATTAAATACTTTTTATCTAAAATCGGGTAGTATCCTGTAGCCACAAATTCCTATATTCCTGTAGCTTAACATCTCTATGTGTCTATATTAATTGCCCTGTTTGACCTCCCGAATGATTGATATAATGCATATGGTTTTTGAATAATGAAATAGATTTAATGTGATTAATGAATGTATATCGTGTTGTTTTCCATGCGTTCTTTCTTTCGCTTTTGTTGCCTTGTGTATCGCAGGTTGTTGAAGGAAGCATGAACGAGTCAAGCGCAGTAGATCTCGGCCTTGCTGTAAAGTCCATTTCCAGCACGACATTGAGGAAGTTGTTCCAACGAAGACTCTCTGACCGGGTCGTTGGGAGGAAATCTAAATGATCATTAATCTGGGAAGAGTGGAATGCTAAATTCTCTCTGAATCGTGTTGAACGGATATGCTTTCATTTATGAGAAGTTTGTTCCTCAGTTTCAGGATGTGTTTATGTCCACGTCTTTCTCTGTTAGAGTTAGGTAGTTAGTTGCTTGTCTGATATAAATAAGTGTTCCTCCTGCACGAGTGAGCAAGCATAGCATGTAAAAGTTAGTATTATAATGAGAGACAGAGCTTTGTGTTAGTTTTCTTAGAAGCAGAACAATCAATGTATATGATTCCAAGTTATGAATAAAAGTTGATGAAGTTCTGAGTTTAATTCTTGCATAAACTAGCTCATGCTTGCTAAGGGGGACCACTTAGTGAGTATCTGTAGTTGGTTAGTTATTTATCTTCTGTTGATTATAAGTTAGATTTTATTCTCTAAGGTTTCAGCACAAACTCAGTCTTATATTGTTCCTACAGCATCGGGAATCCATCCCTGTGTTTGTTCATGTAGCATAAGGCCAGTTCATAGTTTGTTTCTTAGTAATAGTTGTCATGATTTCTGCTTTTATTAAGTTATGTTTAAGTTAAGAAGACTTTACATTACATCCCTGCAGCATAGGTAGAATTCCTTCCAAACATTTATTTCCAATAAATTGTGACTGAAACTAGTTCTTAGTGCACATATAGTGTTGCTCCATTTCAAGTATACATTCACTGGTTTGACAATATAAATGAATGACCATAAGAAGATATTAGTCACCTGCTGGAATGTCCAATTCCCAGGTTAGGATTTTCCGTGACTTTTATATCCTTTTGTGGACTCGACCAATCTACACAAACTTTAGGGACCTGAACAAATCCTTCCCAAAGGATGACTTCCCCCTTCCAAGTATAGACATGATCGTGGATCTAACAGCAGGGCATGAGATGCTATCCTTAATGGACAGTTTCTCTAGATATAACCAAATAAAAATCTCTCTAGATGATCAACACAAAACAACATTTACTTGTGCTTGGGGGGCATTCTATTGGAATGTAATGCCATTTGGTCTAAAAAATGCAGGAGAAACATATCAAAGAGCCATGATGACCATCTTCCACGATATGCTACACACAATCATGGAAGACTATGCAGACAATATTATAGTAAAGCCAATCAAAAGGGAAGATCACTTGACCAATCTTGCAAAGGTGTTTGATCAGCTTGAGCAATATAATTTGAGACTCAACCCTAAGAAGTGTGTGTTTGGAGTAACATCTAGAAAACTATCAAGGTATATAGTGTCAAGAAGGTGGATTGAAGTGGATCCTACAAAGGTAAAATCTATAATAAAGATGCCTCCACCAAAGACATTGAAACAGCTAAGGAGTCTACAAGGGAAGCTGCAATCCATCAGGCGATTTATCGCACAACTAGAAAACAAATGTCACCATTTCACTCATCTCATACACAAGGACATCACCTTCAAGTGGGATGGGAGATGTGACCAAGAATTCCAAAAATTCAAGGAGTACCTATAACTTACTCCTTTTATGTTCATGCCACCTATTCTAGACAAGGAAATGGTACTTTACATGTCTACCACACAAGGAACATTGGGAGCTCTCCTAGCCTAGCTAGATGATGATAACAAAGAAAGAGTGGTATACTACATTAGTTGAACACTGGTGGGCTACGACTTGAACTAATCACCCATAGAAACAACGTGTCTCTCAATCAAGTTTGTAACGCAAAAGTTGAGACACTACATCTTAAACAGGAAGGTAAAACTAATTTCAAAAGTAGACCTACTGAAGTACCTACTAGCAAAGGCAGCCCTAATAGGCCGCATTTCCAAATGGGTGAGATCATGAGTGAATTTGATATAGAGTATGTGGATAGAAGAGCTATCAAGGGACAAATCATACCAGAGCAACTCGCCGAAGTACCCCTAGATGATCACAAGCCTCTCACAGTGGAATTTTCAAATGAAAGCATTTTGATGATTGAACAGACAAGCCATTAGAATCTATACTTTGGTGGGTCCCACACTCAACATGGCTCTGGAGCAGGTGTTCTATTTCTCACACCACAGAGAGATAGTATACCCAAGGCCTAGAATATTTCTTTCCCATACACAAACAATATCTCAGAATATGAAGCTTTGATCATAGGGCTAAAAATGGCTATTGAATGGAGAATAAAAGAGCTACATGTCTTCAAAGACTCTCAGCTAGTGATCGGACAAGTGAATGATGAGTACCAGACAAAAGACGACAAGCTAATGCCATATAAAAGGATGGTGGATAGCTTCAAGGAATACTTTATCACAATAACCTTTGAACAAGTTCCTCGGATCAATAATAGAGATGTCAATGCAATGGAAACAATAGGCTCACTGCTTGATATTCCACAAAATGTTCCTAAGTATGAGTTCCTCATAGAACAATTGCTCATACTTGCATTCGACATCCCAAAAGCAGAACTGGTATGTGTTGTTGTTGGTCCTAACTCCCCATGGTACCAAGACACATTCATAGCATGCTAACAATGTGAAGGGGAAGGAATCCATCAAGAAAATGATGTGAAATCAAGATCAAATGCAAGATTGAAATTAGAAACTAATTTAATCCAAAAAAACTTAATCTATCCTATTCCATCACTCATGAAATGTACAATCTAAGCTATTTGAATGAAATGAAATCCCAATATTAACACACTAAATTCAAACAAACAAAAGAGAGATTGCCATCCCATGTTGGAGTGTATTTGCATGATGTTGGGTTGTTTGTATCACTGCAAAGCCTCCATTGCTTACGTGCAAAAGCTTGATGATCGATGCTTGGTTGATTGAAAAGTTTGAAGCTCTATCAATGGTGATTGTGACAACACTTCGTTGCATAAGGTAAGTTGAAATTCTAATCTATATTTGTGAGGAGAGAGGTTTGTTTTATGGGAAAAGAGATTTCGAATCAACGATCAGGATTGTGTTGGAGAATATCCAGATCAATGGTCAACATGTGTTGAGAAGATTTAGACATGAGAGGATTATGCAAAGTTGATTACACAATTAGGGTGATTGAAGAATAGATTGGCTAGTCAGGGTTTTAGATTGATCAGTTAGTAATTGATTGCTTAGTTAGCAATTGATTGATCAGTTAGGGTTTAGTTAGGAATTAGATGGTTGAGTTAGCAAAAATAGATTGCTTAGTTAGCAATCCATGATTTTCTCAATCAAAAAGTGGGTGAGGAATATTAATTAATTAATTCCATTTTGATTTGATTTTGATTTTTGATAATTTGAATGGTTTGATTTAGTTTGATTTAATTATTCAAATTTTGGATGGAAAGTGTGATAATTAAATTATTATGATTTAATAATTCAATTAATTTTGAGGGATATGGTCAATTAGTGACGTAATCAAATAATTAGTGTTGTTTGACTAATCAGGACAAAATAAGATTAGATTAGGACTTTATTAAATAAATGTAATTTATTTAATTGGTCTAAATGATGAAATGTGAACTAATCAAATAGCGTTGTATTATTCGATTAATAGTAGAATTAGGGTTTTCAAGACTTTATTAAATACAATATTTATTTAATTTGTCAAGAATAATGAAAAAGTGAATTAATTAAATAATGTTGTATTATTCAATTAATAGAGGAAATAGGGTTTCAAATGTATTTCCATGTCATTTGATGCGTTGTGAGATGTTGTGGGATGATTTTGAGATGATCTGAGATGTTTCAAAGATGTTCAGAGATGTTTTGAGATGATTCAAGATGTTTCAGAGATGTTCAGAGATAATTTGGAGTTGTTCTAAGTTGTTCCAGAGTCATTCTGAGATGTTCTAAGTTGATTCAGAGTTGTTCTGAGATGTTCTGAAGTTGATTCATAGTCATTCCGAGTTGATTTGGAGTCGTTCTAAGACATTTTGAGTTAATTCAGAGTTGTTCAAAGTTGTTCCAAAGTTATTTTGAGATGTTCCAAGTTGATTCAGAGTCATTTCAAGTCGTTCCAAAGTTATTCCAAGACATTCTAAGTTGACTTAGAGTCATTATGAGTCATTCCAAAGCAATTCTGAGACATTTTGAGTTGATTCAGAGTCGTTCTGAGTCGTTTCAGGTTGATTATAAGTTGTTTCGATACATTCTCAATTTGTGATAAGTGATAAGCCAATTTTACATGTCTACATTTTGCTCCTCTTTGATACAAAGTACTGGTTACTTTGTTTCAAAGATTTTGTTTTTAAGATCAATTTTTTAAAGAAAAAAATTATGCCCCACTATGCCCTAGTGTTTCGTGGAATGATGGTAGGACTTTGTGCTGCCCCCTCAAGAGGTTGGCCAAAAATTTCAAGTTTTGAGGTTAGGCTCACAACCCCAATGGAAAATTTAACTATAGAAAAACTGAAAACCACCTACACCATTACAAAGATCATGAAATTCTACCCCATTTAAAAAAAAAAGCATTGAAAAATACTTTTGTATGACCAAGATATGGTTGTTTGAACATAGGGTAAAAAAAGTCCTAATTACCAATCAATAGCAAAGTTTTATGATTTCTAAGCATTTGTCTTGGTTTCCTCACCTTTGCTAGTTGAAAACCCACGCCTTTGACTTATTTCCATTCCTTTGACTTAGGAATTTGACCTAAAATCTTGCCTTTGATCAGAAAGCTTGCTTTTGATTGCTCTAGGTTCTTAATCCTTGCTTTTGACTGAAGTTGCCTTTAACTGACTGAAATCCACGCCTTTGCATGAAAAGCTCACTTGTGCTTGGTGATTTCTGAGCATTTGATCAAAACCCTGGCATTTGACTTTTCTTGATGCATTTGACTTTAGCATTTGCTTGGAACCCTAGCATGTGTTTGTTTGTCATCGTGTTTTGTGTCATTTTGCATGTTCAAAGTGGAATCCTAACATCGTGAGTTATAATGATTGCAAGTGGTCATTTTGTTAGACAGCCAGATCCAGATGGTGGTCCATAGCCTAGTCTATAGAATGTTTCCCTTTTTGTTGGGCAACGTACTTGATCTTTATTATGTTGTTGATTAAAGACATATCGCACATGATTTTTGTATATATATTCATCAGCCTAGTCGAGGCCTCATATATATGTTATGATGTTGTATTATCCTATCACACTTGTTTTATTGATGATGATGTACTCTCATTTTTAATGATGATATAAATGAGATATACCTTCTTCGATTCATCCTCATTTTATGCCTCATGGATGATGATGTATGATGATGTATGCATATGATATGGATGGATGGATCATACTTTGTATCATATGATGTTTTATTATGGATGATCAATATATCATTGTGATATATGATGTTTATGTGGTGTTGACATATGATGGATGTATGCTCCATACATGATACATGATGTTTTTATTGGTTTATTATCATCATGATATGTACTGACAACACTGTGGATGCAGGATGGATGTTAGTTAGAAGAAATATCATGATGATAGATAGAAATTTGATGTTGTTAGTAGTTGATGAGTTGCTTTTGCTTTACTTGGAGGCTTCGCAATTTTGAACAATCTTATTTGATGTAGCAAATAGATACGATGCACAAGGGTATTAATGACCAAGGTGACTTTGTATCCACTACGTGGACTTTGACTCTTTAAACAAAGAGTATTCTTGTTCATACCAGACATTCGAAAACTTTGTTTAAAGTATATAGTCGAGTTGTCTTAAAACTTTTCGAACTAGTCACATAGAGAGGTATAGGACACCTAACATGAAAATGCTACACAAATTTTGGACCATTTACACAGAGAGGTATGAAATACCTAACATGCAACTACTACACAAATTTCAGACCATTTACATAAAGAGGTATGAAAAACCTAACATGCAACTGCTACACGAATTGTTTCAACACAACTTCCATACACTCAATAAAGTAAGTATTCACCATGATAGTTTTACAAAATATCTTACAAACAGCAAACCGAAATAGAAATGATGCTCAATTGCCCCCATTCCTTCTTCTCTACATCCTTATGGACATCCTCGAGAGATCCTAGGAATGATTCAATAAAATAAATTGAAAAAAATAAGACTATAAAAAGACAAAACAAAGTTACAGTATCACTTGCCATATCTGTTTGGGGTGGGGCTATTATCCAGTGTTGATCATGTCTATCATAGGAACGAATATGTTAAGGCATATCTCAGGATGTTGTTGGGACTTGTCAAAAATCTAGGTAGCTGATACTTTGGCCTTTTTTCATCTGTTTGTAATCAAATATTTGTGATTGTTTGCTTGAAATTTCTAGCTTTTGATGTTTGCTTTGTTTGTTTTGTCAAAGGGTGAATGTGACGATCTGTTTATTATGGATGATATCTTATTGCAAATTGTGATGGTGGACATGGGTCTTTTTTATTTTTCTAAGTTTTATGATGTTGTTTTTGACATTTTTTGGGGACTAACCTAGGGCCTCGGGGGCTCATCAAAGATAAGCCTTTCCTACGTTGTACACGCAGAGGCTCGTAGTTTGCTTGGTTTGAGTGTTTTTGACCTTTTCTATTTTGTGAATGTTTTTGGCTTTTATATCTTTTGAGTGTTTTTGGATTTTGTGTTTTTTTGACTAAGTTGAAATAAAGCATGTTGGAAATCTAAGTGACTAAGTTGAAATAAAGCACGTTAAGTTGAAACACGTAAACCTAAGGGGACTGACCTAGGGCCTCGGGGGCTAACGAGCCTTACCTACGTTGTACATGCAAAGACCACGTAGTTCGACCGTTTGACACAAAGCATAAATTGTTTTGGAAAACAACATTGTAACCTAGATTGATATTCCACTTGTGTGTCTAGAGGATATGTTGTGGAAAATCTACTTGAACTAGCTGTGAGGTTCAAGAAAATGTTGATATCTTAGACTATTTGAGTGAAGGAATAACCCAACGATGTTTTGCTTTTGATGTTTTTCAAATGTTTTTGTCTTTTGTGGTTTTCTAAATGTTTTTTGGATTTCTTCCCTCTTGCCTGGGGTTTAAGATGTTGACAAATTGGATTGATATTTCACTATGTTTTTCTAGAGAATATGTTGTGGAAAAGCTTACTTGAACTAGCTATGGGGTTCAAGTAACTGTTGATATCTTAGAATTTTTGAGTGAAGGAAAAAATCCATGTTGTTGGTATCTTTGAAGGTTACCTTAGTAGTGCATTGGTGATACACCTTGTTTTTGGGACGAACTATTTTTATTTTTTTATTTTTTTACCCTCTTACCTAGGGTGTAAGATATTGAAAACTTGGATTGATATTTCACTGTGTCTTTCTAGAGGATATGTTGTGGAAAAGCTTACTTGAACTAGTTGTAGGGTTCAAGTAACTATTGATATCTTAGAATTTTCAAGTGAGAGAAAAATCCACGTTGTTGGTATCTTTGAAGGTTACCTAGGTAGTGCGTTGGTGGTACACCTTGTTGTTGGGATAAATTGTTTTCTTGCTTTTTGATTTTTTTTTTTGGATTTTTACCCTCTTGCCTAGGGTGTAAGATATTGAAAACTAGGATTGATATTTCACTGTGTCTTTCTAGAGAATATGTTGCGGAAAAACTTACTTGAACTAGTTGTAGGGTTCAAGTAACTGTTGATATCTTAGAATTTTTGAGTGAAGGAATAATCCACGTTGTAAGTAACTGTTGATATCTTAGAATTTTTGAGTGAAGGAATAATCCACGTTGTTGGTATCTTTGAAGGTTACCTGGGTAGTGCGTTGGTGGTACACCTTGTTGTTGTGATGAACTATTTTTTGAAGGTTACCCTAATAGTGCATTGGCAGGATACCTTGTTGATGGGACGAGTTGTTTTGAAGGCTACCCTGATAGTGCATTGGTAGGATACCTTGTTGATGGTGGATTTGCAAAGGGTACCATGTGGCACACCTTGTTGTTTGAATAATGCCTATATCACAACATGAGCTAGAAGATATAGATCAAGATTTATTTTGAAGCAAGATGAAAGGACTTGCCCCCAATGTCTAGCAATGATAGATTATTTTGTGATAGGATAACATGTTTGGATAGAGTATGCCCCTTTGGAAAATGCCTCATGGCTCAAATAATGTTGGATAGGATAGGATCAATGATAGTGACCCATGTTAAGATGTTTCCCATAAGCAAGTGTAAAGTATTCACCAAACATTTGTCCAAATCAAGATACGTTGGATTGGGATAAAATGGATGGGATTCATTGTGGATGAGTTGATATGCTTCCCCCTAAAATGGTGCACGTAGATGCTTGATTCTACACATGATGCCTGTTTGCCAAGTTTTCATCATGTTACTTGTCCAAAGCACCACCATAGTGGTTTTCACTAGAGGATTATTTTTCTCTTGACTATTTTCTTGATTTTTTTTATTTTTTTTATTGATTTTTGATGTCACACAAGATGACTATTTACCAGGTTTTCATCATGGTGATAATTTTTTGATCATGTTTGAACCACCTAGTGGTGTTGATGTAGATGTTGTTGATGTTGATATGGTTGTTGTTGTTGTCATGATGTGCCAACGATATCCTGCTTGGAGAAGTTGTTTTCCTAAGATACAAGTGCTTGAATGTAACCCCTAGCACTCCTTGTTTCCTTTTTCGATACCGGAGTTAACCTTACCTTGATGCACACATCACGATAGAGTGCCCCTAGAGTCCTTATGATAAAGAGTTGATGCCAACACATGGTCAATGTGAGATTTGGATATCTTGGATGGTGAAATGTGTTGAGGGATATGATTTTAGATGTATTGGTTGATAGTTTGGAACCTTTGACTCTCCAAACTTGGAATGATGAGCAATGATGGGTGGATATGGAAATTCGATTGGGACCAACATCTTGATATACCTTGTAGGTCATTCTTGAAGCTTTCTTTTGCATTGTTGGACTTCTTTGATGGATGAACTTGCCCTTTTGATTTTTCCCCATAGTTTCTCTAACTAATGGAGTTTGATAGGGATGATTTTCTTGCTTTTGTATCCATTTAAACTTTTCTTTTCCATTTTTTTTAGTCGATTCTTTTGCTTCAATGAATTGTTTCGTTCTTGGGTATAGCTTTTTTTCTTGTTGTTGGGCCCAATGAGAGGGTGAAAAATACGTGGATGGTGATTCATGACATGGCTAGTTGTAGCATTGGTAGCAATTTCATCATAAGGACTCTTCATTCTCTCTATGTTGATGCTTGCATTAGATAAAGTTGCCCAAAATATTATAGAGGTATCACTGATATGCTTAGATCCCTTAATTGTTGAATAACCAAGGCCTTGATGCTTAGGAGTGCCAATAATCTGTACTGGTGCTAAGATACCCTATTCATGTAGGCCTACTCTTTTGTCTTGATAATTCATCTATTGAGAAATAGGATATGTCTTACCTTGGAAACAAGGTGCTAATCCTTCTCTAATTTTTTGTGGATCTTCAAATGTGATAGCTTTTTCATTGATAGAATCCTCCATATGCATGACAACTTCTTGATTGATATTTTCAACTTGATCCTGTGAAATATTAGATTCTAATGGCCCTTCAAGATATATCGTTGCTTCTTTGACTAGTGTATACCCACTGCTTTGCTGCTCAGGATTGCTATTTATCTTTGCTGATTTCAAGATACTGTGCTCCATATTTTCATACTCAATGTCTTCAACCTTCCTAGAGGATGTTTCTGATTTCATTGCTTCTTCTTGATCATTTTTAGATATGTCTATAGATTCTGCTATATCTTGATCATGTGTACAAATGTGAAGATTAGGTGACTCTTGTTCCATGGTAATGATATCAAGAGTATGAGACTCTTTTTTTGGATGAAGATCATCTACATGTCCATTAGGAGTAAGCATCTCATGGGTAGATGTATGTGTGCTTTGCATATGGATGTGTTCTTTTGGAAATACTTGGATGTCTTGGAAGATATCTACCAAGTCATTGTAGTATTTTGATGATCAGGATTCTTGATCTTGACTCTATGTGGTATCATCTTTGATATGATTTGGATCACATTCTTGACATGGATCAATTTCAAAGAAGGCATTTTCGGTAAAGGGTCCTTGGATTTCCTCAAAATTTGGGCATATGGGTGATAACTCTTGGCTTAGATTTTCTACATTGGGTATAAGTGTTGGATTAGGAGTCTCTTGATCATCAATATGTACTATCATGAGGTTGGATTATGTCAATATAACTTAGACTAGATCATCTCTAGACTTGGGTGATTGATTTTGATCATGCTTGGGACTAAATTCTTGATGTATGTCCTCTTTCTCACTAGATGATGTAGAGACATTGTCAATGTGATCGATGATAGATAGCTCTTGATTGTTGATTTCAACTTTTGAGGTTGAGACATTTTCATTGTTGTCATTAATGTTTGAGCCTTGAATGTTAATAGTTATTTCTCCTTGATCAATAAGGTCTTGGATGAGATTTTTTAGTGTAGCACATATGTTCATTGTGTGACCCTTGATTTTTTGGAACTCACATTGTCCGTACTTGTTATACCAAGGAAGTTTAAAGATTGGTTCACCATAAGTTGGACTATCATTGATCTTGATAAGTTCTTGTTGTACTAGTTCATGCATGGTTACCTCTAAAGTCGCTCCTAAAGGGGTGAATTTTATTTCTGGTTGATAATCTTTCCTCTGTGGCTTTTCTTGATTGTTTTTCTCTTGATTTTGTTGAACTCCTTGATACTATGTTTGAGGTACATTTTGATATTGCACTTGAGGTATGCCTTGGTGTTGCAAAATTTCTTGATATTGAGGATATTGGAAGTGGTGTTGATGTGGATATTGAGGTGTTTGTGGAATAATGTTCGTTGGTTGTGGATATGTAATGTTCCAACCTTGAATGAGGTGTTGATGATATGTTGTATTTTTTTTTCGTTTAATTTCCTCAAGATCTCTCTCAATTTTATCTAGGGAAATTTTATGTTTTAGATTTATTCCTTGATGGTGATTTTGAAATCCCTGATGTTGTTTCCCTATTTGATGTTGTGACCCTTGATAAGAGTAATTTGGGTAATAGATCGACATGTTTTTGGGATGTTTTTGATTCTCAATACCCTATCATAAGGTCACTCGATTTATATTTCCAAGAGGATTATACCTATGGCCATGCGGGAGGTAGTAATACGGGTCTTCCAACTGCTATGTTTTCTTTTTCTTCCTCTTCATTTAAGATGATTGATGCGGTGAGAAAATGGTGGGGTGTTTCATTTTTCTCAAATGTAAAGTTTCTCAAACTGCTTATGATGTCAGTTTGTGCACCCTTAATGTGTGTGAGACTAGGTTGAATAATAAGTGTTACAAGGCCTGGTTGTTGAACTGGAGCGGTATATCGCCAAATGGGCATAAGGTGTGGTAGTATGGGTTGGTTTTCTATGAAACTCAAAAACCCTAAGGCTTGAATGTTGTTTTAGAATGTTGCTACTTTTCAGAAATCAAAATGTTGAAGAACTAGGGTCAATATTCCACTTCTTGGTCTAGAGGATATGTTGTGGGAAAGATACTTGAATTATCTGTGAGTTCCAAGTAACTATTGATATCATAGAATTTTTGAGTGGAGGAATGATCCTAATGTTTTTTTGGAATTTGATTTCAAATAAGTAGTATGGGAATAATGGGTGAGAGGTCTTATGACCAATCTAATTTTTCAAGTGTCTTGTTCAAGTAATGACCTTATAAGCAACTTCAATTTGTTTTTCCCCTAAGTGTTTAGCAACAATATTATGAGTTGGAATGGTAGTTTGTAACCTCTGTTTGTTTGTTTCCTTTGTGTTCTTGAGTATGGAAAATGATATAATAGCACTAGATTGACTCAAAATCATGGACTTTGTGTGACTTGAATGTCTATAGCTCAAGTTGTGAAATAACAACACCCAAGCCATAGTTACCAAAGTGTTTACTTTGATCAATGCAACCTGAAAATAAAAAATGAAATGTTCATAAATATTTAAGGATAAATCCTTTCAAGGAGTGCAAACATAGAGATTCTTTCACAAGTATACACTAACTCAAAGGGTTTGTGGTTTGACCATCTTGTTCAATGTTCATTTTGATGTATTCTTTTTTCTTTAAATCAAACATAGAATTTGATGTCACAATTGTTTTTGAATGTAATTAGGCAAGTTTTAACATTAACAAGCAATTACAACCCTAGTGGAGAGAAACCATCCTCTTAGGTGGGCCTGCCTCATGCTCCGAAGATATGATTTTACATGCGACTTATGGCACAGACCTATAGTCGGACATGGAAAGTAACTTCTTGAAAGTAAATTCCGATGCACCACTTTCAAAGAATGTTTTGGATAATAGGGTGGATTCTAAAACAATTGGCTCTTAGTCATGTTCTGGGGATATTATTTTCAGGCACCTACACATGCGACATTTTGTTCAATTAAAAACCTTCTAGCCCTTTTAGGTTTTTACACATCACAAGGATACTAAGGAAGAATACATCAGTATAGGACATCTACACCTAGCGAGTGATGAGCTTTCCTCACATTCACAAAATATTTATATAGCGGTCCAGAACGAAAGTACCGCTTGGGTCACCTTTGAGTTCTCCAGCACAGGATGTGTCTCAATAGGCAGGCCCACTAAGAAGGTAAAATTTAAAACAAATATGAAGCGCAAAAATGTTCTTCGCTCACCCAAGATTGCCAAAATGATGCGAGGGGAGAAGACAAAACACTTAAGCTTGACAATCAATGTATGCACAAAAAACAATTCATTGCAAATTGATTCATTTTAAACACCTCGAGTAGTGTTACCCCAAGAATATGTGAGTAAAAATGAAATGTTCTTTTTATCTTTGCACCAATTGAAGTGTTTAGGACATCAAGCAGTTAAGATATAAATGGTGTGAAAACAATCAAGAAACATTTTGTTCATTTTAAGCACCAAAGTTGAAGTGTTTTTGAGAAAATCAGGCCTGGTCATTAAATGGTCAACAAATGTAAATCATACGTGCGTCAACAAAATGAACAACGTTTGCGCTCTTTTTATGCACCAAATTTAAAGGTTCATAATTATGAAAACATGAAATGTGTTCATTTTTAGAGCCCAAAATTGAAGTGTTTTATGTTCTTTTTATGAGCACCAAAAGAGAATTCCTACTTTAGAAAGCTTTGAATTGTTTATTTTAACAACGCCAAATTTGAAATATGAGAGTTTTGTTGTTCATTTTTAGAGCACCAAATGGAGATTCCTACTTTAGAAAGCTTTGAAAATGTTTATTTTAACAACACCAAATTTGAAATGTGAGAGTTGTGTTGTTCATTTTTAGAGCACCAAATGGAGATTCCTACTTTAGAAAGCTTTGAAAAGGTTTATTTTAACAACACCAAATTGGAAGTGTGAGATTTGTTCATTTTAAAGCACCAAAGGGAAATTCATAAGTTAATAAACAAAATTATTTGATGTCTCCATAGATCTTGGATTGATCGTCTTCTCTACACAAAATAAGTTAGTATCTTTCACAATCCTAAATAGAAATCCATTAATTCCTACAAAACAACCAATATGTTAGCAAGAAAGGTCATTACAATAGTGCAGGATCCATGCACTTGTCTTCCAGAGCAAATGCTCAGAAGAAGAATCAAAAGCTCAAATTTTTCGTACAGGTGCAAACTCAGAAAGAAGCAAAAGCGTTGATTTTGTGGCAAATGCTCAGAATTCTTGCCAGTAAAAAGTGAGCTTTTGCTGGGTAGTATGTGAAATGTTTGAAAGCTCTTAGAACCCTGTAACTTCAACTTAGCTCATAAAAATGTTAGTAAGGAGGACCTAGGTCCCACCAGGTGTGCCCAAATGTGTGAGGGGGAAGGACTCCATTAGGAAAATGATGCAAAATCAAGATCAAATGTAATATTGAAATCGAAAACTAATCTAATCCAAAAACACTTAATCTATCATATTTCATCACTCATGAAATGTACAATATAAGCTATTTGAATGAAATGAAATCCTAAGATTAACACAATGAATCCAAACAAACAAAAGAGAGATTGCCATCCCATGTTGGAGTGTATTTGCATGATGTTGGGTTGTCTGTATCACTGCAAAGCCTCAATTGCTTATGTGCAAAAGCTTGATGATCGATGCTTGGCTGATTGAAAAGGTTGAAGCTCTATCAATGGTGATTGTGACAACACTTCATTGCATAAGGTAAGTTGAAATTCTGATCTATATTTGTGAGGAGAGAGGTTTGTTTTATAGGAAAAGAGATTTTTAATCAACGATCAGGATCGTGTTGGAGAATATCCAGATCAATGGTCAACATGTGTTGAGAGGATTTAGACATCAAAGGATTGTGTAAAGTTGATTGCACAATTAGGATGATTGACAAATATATTGGCTAGTAAAGGTTTTAGATTGCTTAGTTAGCAATTGATTGATTAGTTAGGGTTTAGTTAGGAATTAGATGGTTGAATTAGCAAAAATAGATTGCTTAGTTAGCAATCCATGATTTTCTCAATCAAAAAGTGGGTGAGGAATATTAATTAATTAATTCCATTTTGATTTGATTTTTATTTTCGATAATTTGAATAGTTTGATTTAATTATTCAAATTTTGGAGGGAAAGTGTGATAATTAAATTATTATGATTTAATAATTCAATTAATTTTGAGGAATAGGGTGAATTAGTGACAATCAAATAATTAGTGGTTGACTAATTAGGACGAAATAAGATTAGATTAGGACTTTATTAAATAAATGTAATTTATTTAATTGGTTGAAATGATGAAATGTGAATTAATGAAATAACATTGTATTATTTGATTAATAGTAGAATTAGGGTTTTCAAGACTTTTATTAAATAAATGGCATTTATTTAATTTGTCAAGAATGATGAAAAAGTGAATTAATTAAATAATGTTGTATTATTCAATTAATAGAGGAAATAGGGTTTTGAATGTCATTCGATGCGTTGTGAGATGTCATGGGATGATTTCAAGATGATTTGAGATGTTTCAAAGATGTTCTGAGATGATTCGAAATGTTTCAGAGATGTTTAGAGATGTTTAGAGATGATTTGGAGTTGTTCTGAGTTGTTTTGGAGTCGTTCTGAGATGTTCTGAGTTGATTTAGAGTCGTTCTGAGATGTTTTGAGTTGATTCAGAGTCATTTCGAGTTGATTTGGAGTCATTTCGAGATGTTCTGAGTTAATTCAAAGTTGTTTCAAGTTGTTCCAAAGTTATTTTGAGACATTCCAAGTTGATTCAAAGTCATTCAGAGTCATTCCAGAGTTATTCTAAGACGTTCCAAGTTGACTCAGAATTGTTTTGAGTCATTCTGGAGTCATTCTGAGACATTCTGAGTTGATTCAGAGTTGTTTCGGGTTGATTCTAAGTTGTTTTGAGACATTATAAATTTTTGATAAGTGTTAAGTCAATTTTACATGTTTACAGTATCATACCACTTGACCTAATGACCACTCAAAAGAAAACCTTCACCTATAGAACTTCTTGCTTTACAATCCTAGGAGATACCCTATATCGTCGTAGTTTAGATAGTATGTTACTCCAGTGTCTTAATGCAGAAGAAGCACAAATGGCCTTACAAGAGGTACACGAAGGTGTTTGCAAATCCCACTCTAGCGGACCTAACCTAGTCCAAAAACTACTCAAAATAGGGTATTATTGGCCCTCCATGGAACAGGAATGCATCTAGTACTCTAGAAAGTGTCTTCAATTCTAGCAGCATAGTGATCTTGTGCACACACCAACATAGGAGTTGAGACCCATCACAACATCATGGCCTTTCTCGCAATGGAGATTAGACTTGGTAGGTAAGACTTCACCAACTTCATCTAACAGGCACAAGTTTATTATCACAGCAACATAGTTTTTCACTAAATGGATAGAGGCAATTACATTGACCTACATCACTAGAAAACAAATATCAAAGTTCATTTTGAACTATTTGATTTGTAGGTATGGAATTCTCTAAATGATAATAATGGACAATGGAACCCCATTCAAAAATCAAGACATCCAAGAACTGTGTTCGCAATTTTCTATCCAACATAGATTTTCCACGCCCTATTACCCCCAAAGAAACAGTCAGGTTGAGGCATCTAATAAAGCCATATTGAAAATATTCAAAAAGACTATTAATGAAACCGGTCGCGATTGGAATTTATAGCTAAACCCAACCCTATGGGCTTATCGAACCAACATCCAAACACCTACAAGTGCCACACCATTTTCTTTGGTCTACGGATCAGAGGTTGTCTTACCTATCGATATCAAAATTCCCTCATTGTGAATCTCATTAAAAGACATGGTTAGCAATAAACAATATTGGGTATCCAGGATAAATGAATTGGAGCTCCTAGATGAAAGGCGCTTGAGCATGTTAAACCATCTACAGGTTTATTAGAATTGGCTCAAACGAAGTTATGACAAGAAAATCAAGGAAAGGAACTTTCAAGTTGGTGACCTATTCCTCAAGAAGAATTAAAAAGTACAACTAAATCAGGATGGCAAAGGTAAATTTGAACCCAACTATTTAGGCCCATTTATCATCACAACAAGTTACAGTTTTGGGGCTTATCAGTTAGCTACTCCTAAAGGAGAACCTTTAGCTTTACCACTGAACAACAACCACCTCAAGAAGTTCTACACATGAAGCATGTTAGAATACCCCAGGAAAAAGGGTAAAAATCTAAAAAAAATGGAAAAAACTAAAAAATACAAAAAAATTAAAAAGCAAGAAAAATAGTAAAGAGAAATAAAATGTTCCTTAAGTGAAAACCACTTTGTGACACTTCTAGAATTGGTACCATAGTGAAAACCTAGCAAACAGGCACTATGTTTGGAATAAGACTCACATCATTACCTATCGGTACTATCCACAACATCCTATTACCAAATTTCACTCACAACTCAATTTGGTAGAGCTAAAGTTGTTATTTGCTTTTAAAAGTGAAAGGGGATTAACAAATTTCTGCTATGCTTAACCATTATAAAGAAGGATGATAAAAGATGGAATTCAGTTTTGTTATTCAATGCTTTACAACATAAAAGAAACTACATAAAGTTGCAAGATATTGCTTTCATTCATTTTGTAGTGAAAATATACACAAGACTGCATAAATGTTGTTGTTTTGTCCATTGAAAGGAAAAGAATGCTTAAATGTCCCACACAAGTCATGGACATGATTGAATCAAAGCAACACACATAAAAGCTATACAACTAGAGATAAAAAAGGAAAAACATATGAAAAGAGATCATATACTTCATTACCTTAATGAATGATTTTGGTGTTGGTCCTCTTATCTTTAGCTCCTCCTACTCCTAGTCTTCAGATGTACCTGCAAATGATTGAAAGAATTGGTTAGAGCTCGGGACATAAAATCTCATCATATGTTTCATCAACAGAAATATAACTTGTACCTATGATGCATTAGATCAGCTTGAGTAACTATCACATGTATGCAAGAGAGCCTGAAAATAAAACATCACATGAGCATTAAGCTTCACTATTTTTTATCTAACATGTTTGTTCATTGTGCAGGTATAGGTGAAATTTTCATTTCTGGATTCATTTCTTCTGAAATTTCAACATGTGGTGAAAAAATAGGCTCCCACAAGGGTTGAACCCAACATGTTTCCCCTAAGTCTTAAAGGGGAATAAGATAAACAAGGGACATACAGATTGATTCAAATAAATGCATTTTCAGCTTAAGGAATAATTCATAAAGTGGTTGTAAAAATCACTAGCACATTGTCCATTCATGACAGTCAAGTCAAAGGTGCAATGAGGCATCCCTCTACCTTGAAATAGGAATCACAAATGGGCAATGAGCTTATTTAGAATGCTTTAATAATATGCAAAACAAAGTAAAAGTGCATCAATTCTCACTGAAGAGCTTTGTACATCTACAATTTTTCATGTCACCCCTAGTTTTGCATTATTATTTCATGTTATTCATTTGTTGTTGTCTACACCATATGTGATGCATTTATTTGAAGTAGCTCATTCATTAAGTGACAAAAGGAATAGCAAATTTAAATGCATCAGTCATGAAATTCAGGACATGGTAGCTAAGGGATTTAGTCTTGGTGAGTGGGGTATAGCTTATGATAATAGTTGAGTGGATCAAGGTGCAGTGATCAATGGGGAGCAATGTGTGAGAATTCATTAGAACAGTGATAATGTAAATCACCAAAAGCAATGAAGTAACTTTCATCATAGTGAGAGGTATAATGCAATGAACAAAAATGTCACTGTGGATATTGAGGCACTACTTGTTCTCACTTATCATAAAAAATGAAAGAAATAGTAGTTGTAAAGTGCAGCTTCATAAATAAAAGGAAAATCATGCTATTCATAGACACAAAGAGTAACCCAAACTATGAAGGGAAAGATTGTTAAAAATGGTGAATACTAAATTTTTTATAGTCAAACTTTGCAAGAGTTCAAACATTCATGATAGCTATAGGTAATTATATGCTAAGGACAATAACAATGACAATGTTAAGATGGTAGATACAGAGAATACCATATCCATACTGGGACAACAATTAAAACAACATAGTGAGCATGGAGAGATAGCATTCATGACCAAGCAATAGGGTCATCTTGAAGGAAAAAAGTGTTTACAAAACCCAAAAAATGTTCATATGAAGCTCCAAAACCCAGGTTCCACATAGAGAAATGTTTGAAAGAAGATCAAACCCATGAGTTTCTTTTACAGAAAAATGAAAAATAAATTGGGGTTTTGAGAGGTCACGGCCTGGAGGTACAAATCTCCATTTCCATTTTTTTTTTAAAGTAAAAAATAGATTTCTTACTTTGTTGTCAAGTTTTTCAAATGAAAAAAGAGGTGTTTCTTGTCATAAGAAGTGGGGAGAACAAGCTTACCTCACGAGCTATGTGAAGACTCAAGCACCACACACAAAAAACTGTCCCAAATGTTAACTTCAGCTCCTCAATATCAGCCTCAAAATGCAGGAGGATGGTTTATCAAAGCATGAAAGTAAAAAATGTATCATAAATACAACATCAATGGCCACGGTTGAAAAGCCTCCAAAGAATGCATTTGAATAATGAAAATGAATGGATTCTGTGTTGAAACCTTACCATTCATCCTCAATATGGTTTCTCCATTCTATCTCCATAATCTGCCATGAAAGCCGCAGAGAAAGCTCAAACATCCAAACCCTAGCAGTCGTGGCTAGGGAAACTCAAAAAAATTGAAGTGGAAATGAATGTGAAGAGATAGGAGGGTGTAGTTTTGTTTTAGGGTTTCCCATTTGCCCTAAGTTGGTTGCCTAGGATTTTTCCACATTGTTTTAAACTTTTATGTAAATATTAATACCTTGTGGTATTATTCAAGCCTTTTCGCATTTTGAAAGCCTATGCTATATGCCTTTGGGTTTATTTTTCTGATTTTTGATAAAATCAAATGCCATATTTACCTTGATTTTGTGCAAAATCAAATCAATTCGAGGTCGACATTCCCTTTCTTTTTGTAAAATGAAAATTGCAAACAATGTAAGGCATTACTAAAGCAATGTTCTATAAATTGTTTTAGTAATTGTCATCAAAGCAGTAAATAGGAGCAAGTGCAAAGAGTTCTCATAGAAGCTTTCTTTTTTCAGTTTGAGTCTCTTTTGTGCGAGATGGAAAAAACAAGTGAACTGAAGTTTCTATTTATGTTTTTTAGTCAGTTTTGACTTGTTTTTTTAGTCTTTTTGGGTCGACCTACTTGGGGGGGAAAGTTTCCACCTATTCTCACTTAGTTTGAGTCAGTTTTGTGCCCTAATTTTGTGGTTTTTTCCTCTTTCTTGTAAGAGGAACTTGAGTTTCTATTATGGTGAGCAATTAACTCATATTTTTTCCTTTTCACTCATGGAGACTCATTGGAGATATATATTGGAGAAAAACTTAGTTTTTCTCAATGGAGTTCAAATTGGCTTCTTCCTCTCTTGATCACTTGTAGAGAGTTTTGTAAGCTTTATTTTGTAACTCAAATTTTCATGTTTTGATGCTCCTTTCATATCAATAAAATCAATAGAGCATTCCTATTTCATCGTTTTGTCTCATTTTTGCAGTAAATGATTTGATGTTTCATTGTGATTCTAAGTATTGAATCCTTTTTATGTCTCGTTATTACAAATATGTGTGTAGAAGTTTCATGTGATGCAGGTTGTGTGTTGTGTTTAATTTCAAGCCTTCATACAAATCACTTTTGTATTACATGTTTCATATGAGATTGTGAGAGTTAGTGTTTTGACAGCTAATTGTGAGTTGAGTTAGTGAATACGTTTAAAGTTCTAGAGCATCACCCTTTAGGTTTTAGGATTTTCATTTCAATCCCCCTTCTATCATTTTCCTCAAAAAAATCATTTAGTTTTAGGTGATCTTCCAGGGGAACCAGCCCTCTCTAGAGATTCATTCTCATCATAAGTCACCCACAGCTTGAGAATGTTTCCATGTTACACAAGATAGTTGATTCTAACTTAGCTAGGGTGCAATCCTGATTGATAACACATCCAACCATTCGTCCCATCATGAAATATGTCCAACCATGGCTTGTTACTGATTAAGGAAAGTATTCTCATCTCCAACCAGGGGCAACTTCCTAAAACTAGTTGTGGATTAGAAATTTAAGCATACTATCATAGTCAAAACTAACAATAAAATAAAAAACATTTTCAAAACAACAAAAATCAAAAACATTTGAAAAACATCAAAAATGAAACATCGTTGGATTATTCCTTCACTCAAACAGTCTAAGATATCAACATTTGCTTGAACCTCACAGCAGTTCAAGTAGATTTTCCCACAACATATCCTCTATACATAGAAGTCAAATATCAATCCAAGTTAACTATGTTGTTTAAATCCCAAAAAAATAGTTTATGCTTTGAGTCAAATGGTTGAACTATGTGGTCTCTGCATGTACAACGTAGGAAAGGCTTATCTCTGATTAGCCCACGAGGCCTTAGGTCAGTCCCCTTAGGTTTCTATCATGTTTTATTTTTAACTTAGTTAAAAAAGTTCAAAATACCACAAACATTCAAAAAATTCAAAAACAAAAATATTCAAATATCTTGAAAACACCAAAAATAACATCAAATAATATAAAAAAAAGCACAAAAACATTCAAAAAAGCTAAAAAAATACTATCTCTGCCATCGCCTATCCATAATAAAACAACATCCATAATAAAAAAATTGTCACAATCACCCTTTGACAAAATAGAAAAACAAACAAAGAAAACAACAAGTTAGAACTTTCAAGCAAACAATCATAAAGATTTGATCACAATTGGAGAACAACAAAGCTGACATATCAACTACCTATCTTTTGACAATTCACCGACAACATCCTGAGATATGTCTTAGCGGATCCATTCCTACGATAGACATGATCAACACCGGATAATAGCCCTACCCCCAAACAGATATGGCAAGTGATATAACAACATTGTTTTATCTTTTTGTTATCTTATCTTTTTTATTTACATTATTGACTCATTCCTAGGATCTCTCAAGGATGTCCATAAGGATTTACAGAGGGAGGAATGAGGGCAATTGAACATCATTTCAATTTTCTATGTTTGTGGATATTTTTGTTATACTACCATGGTGAATACTTGCTTTGTTCTGTGTGTGGAAGTCATTTTAAGCATTTCATGTAGCAATGGAATGTTAGGTTCTTAATACCTCTTATGTTATTGGTCTAACATGTTTTAAAGCTTCTCACCCATACACTCTAACAGGGTTTTTGTATGTTTGGTATGAGCAAGAATACTCTTTGTTTGTAGAGTCAAAGTCCATGCAATAGATATGCATCGTGTCTATTTGCTACATCAATAAGGATTGTTCAAAATGCGAAGTCTCCAAACAAAGTGAAAGCAAATTCATCAATGACTAACATCAACTATTCTTCAGTTCTTATTAACATTTTCTTCTTGTCACCATTTCTTCTATTAGTCCTTGCACTGAACACATCACATCAACTTATCGGAAAATTTGGTTCATTATCCAAAATTTTTACCAAATTTCCCAAGGGGGCACCAAGCTATCCTGTCTCGGGCATATTGGGGCAACTCTTGCGCTTGGGGAAATTCTTGAGAAGGAATTTTTGAATATTCTTTTACACAACGCTTAAAAATCACATTGTATCAAAGAGGGGAAAAATGTAGACACCTAAAATTGTCCTAGCCTGCGAACTAGCATACATCACTACATTTCACATCAATTTCATTAAAAATCCTAATTTCCCCTATTAAATAATACAACATTATTTAATTAATTCACAATTTCACCTAAAACCCTATTTCTGCTATTAATTGAATGATACGATATTATTTAATTAATTCACATTTTATAATCATTTCGACCAATTAAATAAATTTCATTTATTTAATAAAGTCCCAATCTCACTTTATTTCATCTTGATTGATTAAATAACACCAATTATTTAATTATGTCACTAAATCACTTTATTCTCCTAAGTCGATTAAATTATTAAATCATAATAATTTAATTAACTCACTTTCCCTCCAAATTTGAATAATTTGAATAAACTATTCAAGACATCATAAAAAATCAAATCAAACTAATGCAACTTTATTTGCAAAATTCAAACTTGATTTGCACATTCAACTTCAAAATGAATGAATTAATTAATCATTCTCAACCACTTTTTTGATTGAGTAAATTACGATCCCCTAATTTCTCAATCTAATCCTGACTGATCAATCTAATCCTTGAATGATCAATCTAATCCTTGACTGATCAATCTAATTCCTGACTAGACAATCTATTCCTCAATCACACAAATTGTGCAATCTACTTTGCACAAATTATTCGTGTCTAAATCCTCTCAACAACTTTTGACCGTTGATCAAGATATTTTACAACACGATCCTGGTTGTTCATTTCAAATCACAATTTTTATATAACAAAACTCTTTCCTCACAAAAAAGGATTGAAGAGTCAACATCATTTGCACAATGAAGTATTATCGATATTCACAATCACCATTGATAGAGCTTCAACATATCTTCAATCAACCAACACTCGCATCGCATCAAAGCTTTCTCAAATGCAACAATGGAGGCTTCGCAGTGATATGAACAACCTAACATCGTGCGAACACACTCTGAAACTGGATGGTAACCTTTACTTTGTTTTGAATTAAATTTGGTAATCGTAGGATTTCATTATATGTTTTCAATAGCTTAGAAAGTCATTTCATGAGTGTAGGAATAGATCTAGATTAGTGTTTTTTATTACAAATTAGATCTTTATTTCATTTGCACTTGTCTTGCATAAGCTCTATGATTTTCCCCCTCACACATCACCAACCCCTTGAATGGAGATCCTTAGAGGACTAAATTCTAACACATCTCTCTAAGGTCTTGATCTTGCATGAAACGGCTTGATTGGATATTGATCTTGATGTTTCAATGCTTGAAACCTACATCACAATGTTAGCTCCAAAAACATGCATAGATGTAGATAAATTTGACATGATGCTTGAGATCTTGAATGTTGATGTAGAAGACTGATAAATCTGCTCTTGACAATAATATTTTCTCATAAGAAGTTCTCCCAATTCAAATCTAGTTCCAAATGATAAAAGACCTTGTATTTATAGGTAATTTTCTAATTTCCTGATAATTAAACATCAAAGGCTGATAATTGAAATTTGAATTTGAATTATAAAAATTCCACCAAAAACATATTAAAATTTGAGATCCTCAACTTAAGGAGGACCCATTTGCCCTTGGGTGAATGGGTCTTGGTACCTAAACCCAGGACACTCAATTTCCAAGGAAATTTAATTAATGTTTGCAATTGTTTAATAGAGCTGGTGGATTTTATATCCATTATCAGATTTGAGTTCCTCTGTAGTGTGAATTACATTCTTAGGTTTACCACATGAAACCTCATTTTTAAATATGTTATTGTTGCATTCTTCTATTTTTCCCAGTTCCTTTTTTAGTGTGTCAACTTTATTACCTAAGTCTACAACATTTTCATTAGGGTTTCCTTCTCACCCCTTTGAGATGTCTTTTGGCCTTGGTATCTTAATTGAATTTGCAATTTTACCATTTATCTCATCTATTTTCTCTTTCCCCCTTGGGCTATCCCTAGGGTTAGGGATTTCCAGAGAATGTTCGGCTTTTAGGTCATCAACTTTACCCTTTAATTTAGGGAAACTCCTTCTTACATACCCTTCTATTTTGCACAGAAAGCATGCATTGAGGCCACCCATAATTTCTATCTATAGGAAAATTTCTTTCCTAGAGCTTCAATTTCAATTTCTTTGGAGATATCTACCCCTGGCACAAGAGAAACCAAAATCCTTGCATCCATGTGTAATAAAGTTGTTTTGGTTTCCTCTATTCTTAACATTTCCTAATGGAGAAAATAATTGAGGAAAAAATGCCCAGATTTGGGGCAAAACATCTTTCACTGTGACCCATCTAGGATATGATATTGCCAAAATTTTCCTCATTTAATATTTTAGGAGACCAGGTTATTGCACAAAATAGAGAGTTTCCCATGTTCCAGAATTCTTGTGAGGAGAATTTTTCTTGCATTACATGATTCTTAAAAAAAATGATGATTTGTCCCTTTTGAATCATTTTGCAAAATGAAGTTTGGATCCCTAATTTTTTAAGCTGAACATTATTTATCTATTCATCAAGGTATTTCCATGCAAGTATTTTATTATTATTGAGAGCGATGAGAAAAATAGCAATATCCTTTAACATACTCTCCTCCCTTTGTCATTGATGGCAACACATGATGTGAAAAACCATCAACAATAAACACAACTCTAATCATCAATAATCTTGCTCCATACCAACTCCTCTTTTTTTTACTTTCTCTCCCTTATACAACTAGCTCATTACTTTCTCCCTTAACATCTTCACATAACTTTCTCTCCTTTTGATTATTTTCATATTACTCTCTCCCCCTTTGACATTAATGGTAAAGGATAAAATATTTGCATCACTCATTCTCCCCCTTTGACATTATTCATATTTTTCACTACTGCTTTGCAACTTCCTTTCCTTTACTACTCTACATACTCCCCCTTAGGAGCACACACCAAATTGCATCAATCAACAACCATTGCATAATGAAAACTCTTGCTCATCCTTACTACAACAACCAATAATGCCACTACCTACTCCCCTTGAGAGGTAGCCACCAACATCAATCTATACCAAAGAATGAATTTTAAGATCCACTGTACTGATGCATCTCCTTATGCATCTAGTTCAAAGAAGGAGGGGCAATAACCCCCAACTTCTCCAAAATATACTCAAAAGTATCCTTAGGAAGAGCCTTAGTGAATATGTCAGCAACCCGATCCTTTGTAGGTACATATTCAAGCTTCACTTCATTCTCTACAACCTTTTCTCTCAAAAAGTGATATTAGATTAAGATATGCTTTCTCCTTGAATGCATTGTTGGATTCTTTGATATATTAATAGCACTTGTATTATCACAAAAGATAGAAATTGGTTCATCATATACCACTCTGCTATCCTTTAATGTTTTCCTCATCCACAAAACTTGTGTGTGGCAAGATGTTGTTGTAATGTACTCTACCTCTATAGTAGATAAAGATATTGAATCTTGTTTCTTGCTTAACCATGACTCTAATTTGCATCCAAGAAAGAATACATCACCACTTGTACTTTTCCTGTCATCTACACAACCAACCCAATCTACATTTGTGTAAGCACTAAAAGTAAAGTCAGTATCCTTTGGATACAAAAAGCCATGATCTGAAGTCCCCTTCAAGTATGTGAATATCCTCTTTACTAAGTTTCATCATGTGACTCTAGGATCTTCTTGAAATATATCCACAAGACAAACTATATGCATGATATCCGGTCTAGTAGAAGTTAGGTATAGTAGCCCTCTAATCATTGAACTATACTTGCTTTGATTAGCCTTAGGAGATTCATCATTCTTGCTCAGCTTGCAACTAGTAACCATATGGGTACATACTAGTTTAGAATCTTCCATTCCAAACTTCTTCAATATTTCCTTGACATATTTTGATTGTGGAATAAAAATACCTTTATCTGTCTGATTGATTTGTAGCCCAAGGAAGAAATTCATCTCCCCAAACATAGACATTTCAAACTCTTTCTACATCTCCTCTGCAAGTATCTTACACATAACTTCATTTCCTCCAAAAATTATGTCATCAACATATACAACCACAATCAAGATTTGATATTTTTCAAATTTGAAGTAAATATTGCTATTTGTGATACCTTTATTGAATCCTTCTTGTAGTTGTAAGTACCTGTCTAACATTACATACCCCACTCTCTTGTTTCAACCCATATAATTCCTTCTTCAATTTGAAAACCATATATGGTTTATCTGATAAATGAAATCCTCCCAATTGTTCTATGTATACTTCTTCCAATTCACCATTCAAGAAAGCAGACTTCACATCCATTTGATATACCTTGAAATCCTTATGTGCTACAAAATCCAAAAACATCCCGATAGCTTCCATTCTTTCCACTGGAGCAATTTTTTCCTCAAAGTCTATTCCTTCTACTTGTGACTAACCTTTACACACAAACCTCACCTTGTTTCTTACCACTTCTCCACTCTCATTCAGTTTATTCTTGAATACCCACTTAGTTCCAATCAAATTTTTGTTTGTTGGTCTTGAGACAAGCTCCCAAATCTGATTCTTCTCAATCTACATTAGTTCTTCTTCCATAGCCTTGATCCAATGTGTATCCTTGCATGCTTCAATCATTGTTTTGGGTTCGACTTTAGAAAGTAAACATAGATATACATGTTCTTCAATAGCTTTCCTTCTTGTCAGTACACCTTTTCTCTTATAACCAATTATTTGTTCTTTAGAATAATTCTTCTACACATACTTAGGAGTTTTAGTTTCTTTTCTAGAGCTTCTTCCTCTTCAATATGCACTTCTTTTTCTTTAGTAGTTTCTTCTTCTCTGCAAGAAGACTCATCTAATTCATATCCATCTATTACCATTGAATTCTTTTGTAGGTCTTCATCAACCTTAACACTTGCACTCTCAACAAGTTGTCTTAGCCTCTTGTTGTAGCATCGGTAAGCTTTACTCTTAGTAACATATAGAAGGAAGATACCTTCATCAGATCTTTCATCAAATTTTCTTAAGTTTTCTTCATCTCTTTTGATTTAGCATTTGCTTCCAAACACTCTGAAGTATTTGACAGTAGGAATCCTTCCATACCATAGCTCATAAGGAGTTTTTGTGCTATTTCCTCTTTCTTGCACTCTATTAAGTATATAAACAGTAGTATTAATTGCTTCTCTCCAATATACTTCCGGTAGATTTACTTCTTTCATCATTGTCCTTGTAGTTTCTTGAATAGTCCTATTATTTCTTTCAACCACTCCATTCTGTTGAGGATTCCTAGGGGTAGATAAACTCTTCTTTATTCCATGATTCT
Organism: Sequoia sempervirens; assembly: GCA_007258455.2. NCBI lineage: Eukaryota > Viridiplantae > Streptophyta > Pinopsida > Cupressales > Cupressaceae > Sequoia > Sequoia sempervirens. Next base: position 1,280,452,640 of record VDFB02271358.1, on the reverse strand, counting down.
CACAAAATTTATTGAATTCATTAGAGTTAAACTCTCCACCTCTGTCAGAACTCAAGCACTTGATTTTTATATCCATTTCATTCTCAACCATAACTTTGAATGCTTTAAACTTATCTAGAGCTTTTGATTTTTCTTTGAGAAAAGTAACCCATGTCATTCTAGAATAATAATCCATCACTAGCATGAAATACTTGTCACCTTGAAGACTTCTTACTCTAGTAGGACCACAAATATTTGTATGCACCAATTCCAACAATTTGGTAGAGGATTGTTCTTTGACTTTGAAACTTCTTGTTTCCTTTCCAACTTGACATTCTTTACAAAAATCATTGATAGACTTGTAATCTTTAACAGATCTCTCACAACTTGAACTGAAATTATCCTCACTAGGCTATCAAAATTGAGGTGACACATTCTTGTATGTTATATCCATCTCTCATTGATGCTATTCATACAACAATAACCATCAACACCTTAGAACTGATAGACATTTCCATATATCCTTCTTCTAGCAGCAATCATAGTTACAGAGCCTTTTTTGATCTCATAGCCATCATCCTGAAACATAAGATTGTATCCCTTGCTACACATTTTTCCAACACTCAAGAGGTTATGCCTTAAACCCTTAACATAGAGAACATCATTAGTATTATGCTTGCCATCAAAACTGATTGAACCTTTTCCACATATCTTAGCAAATGTATCATCACCAAACCTAACAAGTCCTCCATATTTTTCAAGTTTAACAAACTTACTCTTATCACTGGTCATATGATTAGAGCATCCACTGTCAATGATCCAGTAGTTCTTCTCATGTCTAGCATGAAAAGAAAACACCAAAGTGCCTTCAGTATTAGCAATTGCTTCTAGATCATTTTCCTTCACACATCTCTCAGAGTTAGCAGAATTAGTTTCATATTTTAAAGCCATGAATAAGCATTCACTGTCCTCATAATCCCCATAATCAGATTCATCATCAGATATACAGGCGTCCTCTCTAACATAATAACTTTTCTTAATCATCTTACCTTTGTTCTCCTTATTTTTGTCATTCAAAGCTCTGTTTGGACATCTTGAAGCATAATGACCTATCTTTCCACAATTGAAACATTTGAAAGGAAACTTACCTCTATACTTACTAGTACCCTTTTTCATTCTCCTTATAAATTTTACTTCCACATCATCAATATCCTCCTGATCTAATTCCACAGTCTTCTCTGATTTACCAACCTTAAAAGTAGTCTCAAATTTTGTATTAATTGCGCCAAATTCTCTCATTTCAAAAGTAGTTAAAGAACCATACAACTGATCTCTGGTATATTGGTTCAAATTTTATAATTCTTTAATAGTAGAAACTTTATCAATATAAGCATTAGGAAGAGTTTTGAGTACCTTCTTCACCACTTCTTCTTTCAATTCTCCACCAAGACCTCTAATGTCATTGACAACTTCATCCACCTTCTGCAAGTAGTTTGTGATGTTTTCATCTTCAAACATTCACAGAGTCTCAAACATGATCTTTAGATTTTGCATCTTATCTTGCTTGACCTTATCATCTCCTTCATAAATGCTTTCTAACTTTACCCAAATTTCTCTAATAGTTTTCAGATTCACAACTTTCACCATTTCAAAATTAACAAGACCACTTAAGAGAACATACCTTGCTTTGCCATTGTTTTCATAGGCCTTGACCTCATTAGTAGTACTTTGAACATTCACAGGCATAGTATATCTAGTCTCAACAGACTTCCAGATTTCAAATCCAAGAGAAACCAGATAATCTTCCATCCTTGTCTTCCAGAATGCATAGTCTGATCCATCAAACAGGGGAACATCTTTCTTGTACACCATCCTAGATCTACCTCAAGCGGTTAAGATTTCTTCCAAGGAACCTTTATCTAATACTAATTGATGAATGCACAAGACAATTGAGAGGGGGGTGAATCATTTGTACCTTAAAACTTCAAAACTCTCACAATCAGATCCACATTAATTCAATTATCCCTTAATCAATTAGAGTGATTTATCATGAAACTAGATAATAGAAATAAATCAAAGTAAAAATGCATAATGAAACACTGAATTTATGTGGAAAACCTAAGAAGGGGAAAACCACGATGAGGATTAGCTCACAATATAAAGTAATATCAACACCGATTACAAAGGGCTCACTACCCAGCAGAAAGAAACGCACCCTTCCAAAATAGAAAATAAGATAAAGAAGAATGTTGCAATGAGAAAAAAATCTCAATGCAACAAAAAAATCTACCACAACATCACCAACACCTTCACAATCTTACTGAATAATTTTAGACACCTTCTGCTCACTACATTTAGTAATCTAACACATGAAAGCTCACACTACACTTCACAAATTCACACCTTATAACTTTGCAATTAACTTCTCTCACATCATAGACTCCTATCTTTGCATCTCTCAACAACTCAACACTTAGTTATACCATCTTCAACCTTGAAAACATTCTCAAAGGTTGGCTATGCACCTCAACTATGCAAATTCAAATCAGGTCGGCACCAAAACATTCTCATGGTGGAATGGAATGAAGGCGGACCACAACACACCTTAGCTAGACCTAAATCCATTCATACACACCATGCCACACTTCCACAAACAACGAAGTAGCTTTGCAATTAGTGTAAACACCCAAGGTTGGTTGATCCTGTGTAAACACCATTAAATAATTAAGTACACGCTTCCTTTGATCCCAATACAACTCATAAACAAAAAATTTCACCTAAACACAATCTATAATATTCCATGAACACCCTGAAATCCAACAAATTCCTTTGCAACAACTTTCACTTGAAGGATGTACACACCCAGTACACTCAGATAATTCTTCCATACACTGTAACTCAAGAAACCATCTTCTATAGCATCAAACCTCAAACAACTTCAATTGAAGAAAGATATGAACATTATCAACACACTTCCAAATCTGAAAAACCTAAAACCATCATGCAGAGAAATGCAGAGCAAAAACATTTCTCCCAGACATCTCTGCAATACACAGTTTACACACTAGTGAACACAACTTCCTCTACGCAATGATGCAACACACCAAATTATGGAAGCAATACCCTTGAACACCTATGATAAAACATATCCAAACCACACAAGCAAACATTCAACATTGAAGAAATGTAGAGCCAAACCAAAATGCTAATCTACAACATAGAACACCACTACAACACACTATTTCCTCCTTTTATTCTAATTTTCCCAAAAGCACTTGAAAACCAAGGACTAGAGACACATCTTCAGTACTTCCTCATCACCACTAAACCAAATACAATATAGAAACTCAACCATATATTCATAGACATATGCTTATCAAAGCAACACTAGAGGTTGACACCAATATCTTACTTGACAACATAATGTAACTAATCAAAGCATCATCAGAGACAACACCAAATCAATACCAATTGCACATCCTTGCAACAAAATTTTTCCCATACTGTTGACACCAATGACAACACCTAAGCTTGTTGACATCAATGACAATAACAATTGTACATACTTGCAATGGTATGTATGCAATTCCTAATTAAATAAATTAACCACATAGACACAAATGTTTACATCATAATACAAAATGTAATAATGTGTTAATGAAGGAATGTCGTAATATGATACACTGCAATCCACAAGGGACGAGCATTACACACATGACACATAAACACTATGCATAGTATCGATGAAGATACATTGCATTGGCAGGTTCTTTTAGAGGCGTTCCATCCATAGATGACAACCCATAAGCACCAGAACCATACACAAAGATGAAAATGTAAGGGCCTAACCAATGAGGATTGAAATTCCCCTTCTGATCAGGTGGCACATTTATATTTCTCTAATTCTCATTGTAGACACGTAAATTATATTGATTGATCCCATGCACCTAATCCTGATTTACTAACACCAATTATGCCTAAATCATCTCCTTTACTAACCATTTAATTGAATAACCCTTATTTGATTAAATTCATCATATTTCATCTTTTAATTAAATAAATCACTTTATTTGATTAAATCATTATCTTCTATTAATTAAATAAATCATTTTGTTTGATTAATCCTAATGTTCCTATTTTGATTGAATAAATCACTTTATTTGATTAAATCATATTTCATCTCCTTTAAATTAAATAAGCTAACCATTTATTTGATTTAAGTCTAACATCATCCCCTTTAATTAAATAAATCAAACTTTATTTAATTAAGTCTCATATTCATTATTCCTCTCATTTTGATTTAAATAAATCTAAAAATCTAATTCAAAGTGTCAAATCAACTAATCTTCATCTAAGTTAATCAAATCATGATTAATCCTAACACTAATCCATCAAATCTTCTAGATTTTGCAACTTGCACAAGTAAATCAATTTAATTGATTTATAAATTCTTCTATTTTCATTCAAAAATGGCATCAAGTTGGAATATTCTTCAAATTTGAAATCTCCCTCCCAAAGGAATTGTCCTCCAACATGGCATTTATAGTTCTTACATGCCCTTTTTCTTGAGCCAAGTGGCATTAACTCTTCTTCCATCTCTTCCTCCACAAGCCAACTTTCAAATTTCAAATTTCCACCTAATTGCATTTATCATGCACATTGATCAAAATGTGCTCCACCTCTCTCCATTCACATGTTGACAAGTGGCATTTTTCCATTGGTTGATGTTTTATCCCACATTCATCTATTTTTCTCATTCTTCCATCATTCTTTTCTATAAATAGAAGGCTCTTTTACTAATTTGGGATCCACAATCTTAGGCATTTTCATCCACAACTTATGCAAAGTCATTATCTTCATGTTTTGAGCAATTTAATCCATTCTCATCCAAGTTTCATAGTTTTCATCAGGTTATGGAAAATTTTATCAAGGAACATCATTGATCATCCCCAAGCTTGCAAGGAATTGGGAAAGGGCTATTTTTCACATCAAAATAGCACCAACTCCCCCATGGGATTGAGAGTTTGAACATTTGAATAAGATTTAGATTTCTTTCATTTGTGTTCATTACTTTATTTCTTGTTCTTCATGTTTCAAATGAATCTTATGGGGAATGATGGTTTTGATTTGCATAATTGACTAATATGGTGTTTGTTGTTTATGATTGTGTAGGTCTAGATCCACCATTCACACTCATAGAGAACCAGGTCACATCCCTTGAAAGTTCTAGGAATAACACCCTAATTATAATGTTTATAAAGTGATTGTTGATAATCTCGAAGGTGATCAAGGGCCTACTATCAACACTCATCGAGCAACTCAAGCTGATGCAAATGATTAGCATGGTAAGTTTCATCATCAATTAAGCCTTTAAGGGAAACTCATAAATATTGAATCTCCAACTCTAAAGGCATGATGGCCTCGACACCATAGACAAGGTTGTACGACATTGTTCCTATTGCTAAACAAACACTCATGCAATAAGCCCACAAGGTGTATGTCAATTGAGTATGCCAATATTTACCATGTTTGTTTACTAGTTTTTGAAGAATGAGCTCAAGAGTTTTATTAGATGCTTTGACTTGGCCATTAGACTAAGGATAATATGGTGTAGAGAATTGATACTAGATATGAAACTTCTCCAAGAATCACTTCACCTCTTTGTTCTTAAATGGAGTACCATTGTCAGAAACAAGGGTAGAAGGCAATCCAAAGTGAGCAATAATATTATTCAAAAGAAAGCTACATATGGCTTCAACGTTTGTGGACTGAAGCGGAATAACTTCGACCCATTTCATAAAGTAATTTATAGCAGTGATGATAAAGACATGTCCTTTAGAAGAAGGAGGTGATATTTTTCCAATGATATCCAACCCCCATTTTGTGAATGGTCAAGGAGAGGTCTGATTTTGAAGCTCCTAAGCAGGAGCGTGAATGAGACAACTATGTTGCTGACATCGTAGACACTTCTTGACAAAGGAAAAGGAGTCTTGCTCCATTGTTTGCTAAAATTATCCCATGTGAATTAATTTTTGCACCAAGGATTTACCACTAAAATGTCCACCCCAAAGCTTAAGTGGGATTCTCTAAGGGAAAGGGGTATTTCTTCTTTAGTGAGACACCAAAAAAGTAGACCATTGTAAGAATTTTGATAAAAGATGTTCGACAATATGACATATCGGGTTGAGAGTTTTCGTATCCAAGTGCGAATGTTTTTCATAGCATCATCAGGAAATTTTCCAGTCTTTAGATAATTATAAATGTTAGAATACCATTCCTTCGATTCTACATGAGCACACACAAGAGCATCAAATTCAAGTTGATTTGAGATAGTGGGAGAGTGAAGAATACGAACCAAAAAGTGGCATTCTTCTATATTCTTATCTGAAGGCACAAGGGAGGAAACACTTGCCATGGCATCCACATGTCAGTTTTCTCTCCTAGGAACACTGTCTATTGTGAAAGAGGAGAAGTGATCGAGCAAGGATAAGGCCAAATCTTGATACTGAGATAGCTTATTCTGCTTTGCTTGATACATCTTTGTAATTTGATTTACAAAGAGTTCAGAATCACCATGTGTGTGAAGATGTTTGATGTCTAATGCAATTGCAACACACAATCCAATAATAAGGGTTTCGTACTCAACAATATTTTTAGTGCAATGGAATTCCAATCAAAAGGATAGAGGGATTGACTTACCCTTGGGCAAGATCAAAACTACCCTTTCTCTAAATCCAACTTGACATCTCAATCTATCAAAATACATCTCCCATACAGGTTCATGATTAGTTGTAAAAAGGTCTTCATCCAAAAATAAATCCAAATTAGGGAAAGAGTGAGATGAGGGAGCTTTTGCAAATTGATAAAAAATGGCTTGAACCTTAATGGATTTCTGAGTTATAAACTTGATGTCAATTTAGAAAGCAACATTACCCATTTCACTAACCTTCCAACAAGATTGGTTCTAGTGAACAAATGCTTTAGAAGATCACTTTTTACAATGACATGAGTTTCAACATGAAGAAGGTAATGTCTTAACTTATGTGTTGCAAAGACAAGAGCAAGACACTGTTTCTCCATGGCAGAGTAATGAGTTTCATAATCAACAAGAATACGACTAATATAGTAGAGTGCTCTTTCTTTATCGTCATCATCATATTGAACTAACAAAGCTACTAAAGCATGAGGTGATGCAACAAGATAAAGTAGAAAGGGTTTATCCTACATAACTGACATTAAGATGGGAGGATTGGCCAAATATCTTTTGATTGACTCAAAAGATTTCTCGCACTCATCATCCCATAAAAAATGAGCATCTTTCTTCAACAAATGTGTAAAAGGAAGGGTGTGATTGACCAACTAAGATATGAATCTTCGAATTGCCTGAATCTTCTCATGCAAACTATGCAACTGAGAGAAGTTTCTAGGTGAAGGCATGTTAATAATAACATCAATCTTATTTGTGTCGACTTTGATTCCTCAGTGAGAAATTATAAACCCAAAAATCTTGTTAGCGTCAATGCCAAACACACACTTAAGAGGGTTTAGTCTCATCCTATAGAGTCAAAGATTTTCAAAAATAAAATGAAGATTTTCTACATGATCAAGATGAGTCATAGACTTCACCAATATGTCATCAACATAGTTTTCTAGAATCTTGTAAATGAAATCATGAAAGATTAAGGTCATCGTTTGCTGGTAAGTTGTGCCTGCATTCTTTAACCTAAATGGCATGACCACATAACAAAAAATACCCCAAGGAGTAGTGAAGACTATCTTATACTGATCTTTCAAGTTAATATGAATATGATTATAGCCTGAGAAGCCATCCATGAGGGACAACAAGGTATGGCAAGTAGTCAAGTCTACAATCATATCAGTATTAGGCAACACAAAATCATCCTTAAGAGAAGCCTTATTGAGATCACAAAAGTCAATGCAAATATGAATATGACCATCAAGCTTGCTAACAACAACGATATTCGATATCCAAGGCAAATAGTCAATAGGACTGGTAAAGCTTGCTTTTAATAGATTCTCTATCTTAGGGTAAAAGCACAAAGTTGTGTCACACTTTCAGCCAACTTATCAGCATAACTAAATTTAAGTATTTCTAACTAAAAATCAATTTTGGTCAAACATATGATCTAGTAAGATTCATTATAGCTAAGTTAGATACTTCCATTGTTGGCTAAAAATATATGGAGCACCACTTTGTGTCCAATTTACCAAAAAAATAAAATTATTTGAAAATTTTGAAGTTTCAATAACTCCTGCTAAAGTAAATAAGATTTTTTTAAAATATAAAAATACCCTTTTGTAGATCCATAAGTGTAGTTTTCAAAAGTATATTTATTTTAATAGTTTAATTATTTTTTATATTTTATATTTTATTGTTACTAAAAGTAGGTTATCAACACAAAATATTAGGTTGATTACTATGCCAAGGAAAAATACTAAAACTTATTAAAAAAAATTGAAAAAAATATGATGCACTAGATAAAAGAATCTATTTCAAGATGGTATAATTTTTTTTCCATTTTAGATAAATATTTAATATAAAAGTTGACGTCCGATGAAAACAATTATTTTTTGATTCACACACATTTTAATATTTATTTTAAAATATATATTTATCAAAATTGGAAAAAAATATATCCATGCACTAAAATTTCAAGTTATAAATACACACAAAAAAATTGAAAGAAAAAAAACAAAATTTACTATAAAAAGTTTGACATCCCATGCAACTTCATTTTTTCAGCATTTTATCAGCAACTAACTTATAGTGTTAATTTATTAAAAACTAGTTTAAAATAATTTTAAAAAAAAATAAAAAAATACAAATATAAAATATACTTAAAAATACATATTTTACTAGTTTACATCATTTCAAAATTCAAAACATATATGCCACTTTTTAGTGATTCAAGTTTAAAAGTTGGATCAACGTTGGTCATTTCCTTTATAAAGTGTGACACAGTTTTGTGTTTTTACCCCTTAGTCTTAACCAACAACGCAACTTTAGGATTCATCTTTCAGATATTTTGTTTAACAGGCTTAGCATCAGGACACATGACGATATTGTGAACCATCAATGACTCATCAATACCAGGCATGTTCTCGTATGACCAAGCAAAAATATTAGGACGAGAATGTAATAAATAAGAATGTTGCTTAGATTCTTCTAAAGAAAGGAAATTTCCAATCTTAATTACCTTTTCAGAAGATTTAGGATCCATGGAAACATTAGTAGTATCCCCTTTAAGGAGAGAACTATGGTCTTCAGGATGGGAAATAGGAACATCATCATCCACATTAGATAAAGGAGCCTCTTCATCCATACTCAAAATGGATTCTCCAAAGTATGCTTGTTTATGCAAGCAATACAAGAATCGTTGTTTATGGTGATAAGGAGGCAAATGGAAGTAGACACCTAAGAATTCCTCTAGAGTGATTCCTGTTACCCAATTTTCACCTATGGGCTCAATTAGGCAGGGCAACCTATGTTTCAGGTGTTATAAAGGCCAAATGGGGACATTGTTGTGTAGGATTAAATCATACATCTGATGCTAAGTCTCAAGGAGCTCAGTTGAAAAGCATGCCTCAATCAGTTTGGCACAAAACTTATCAGAGAAGAGAGTCGGCAAGACCCTCTTGTTGTCTTGCTGACTAGCAGTGCCCTCTATTTGTTCAAATGCACCGGTCGTCAGGACATTCAAGTCACCATGACTCTTTATGTGTCTCTCTGTGTGGGATGTCTCGCTGAGGGTAGCTCACAAGGTTGGCATTGGGGAGGTGTTTATGTTCGCCGTGATGTCTCGGCGACCAAGCACAAGTCTCAGCAAAATGAAATGATCTCGGCAAAAGGTCTCCCTGACTTGCCAATGTCTCGTCGAAAGAAATGTTTGAGCTCGGGGAGGTGGTTTGTTTTCGCTAAGAGGTCTCATTGATAACGAAGGGTCTCCCCGACATAGATGACATCGATGTAGCATCTGGCCATTGGAGTGATGTCCTGTCGATTGCTTGAGGTCTCACCATCGAGGTGAGGTCTCATCGAAGTGTGGAGGTCTCAACGACAAGATGAGAGTTCGGCGAAAGGTCTCGCCGACCAGGAAGTGTCTTCTTGACTAGATGGGCTCTCGCTAAAGCAAGAAGGCTCGCCACGAGGTCTTCCCGAAAGTGAAATGTCTTGCCGACATGGTGTGGTCTCAGCGAATGGTGATGTCTTTGGGGAGATGTCTCCCCGACCGAGGATGGTCTTTCCAAAACAAAATGGGGCTCGATGTAATGTTTGGTGCTTGGTGTAAGGTCTTGCCGACTACTGATAGTCTTGTTGAAATAGAAAGGGACATTGGTAAGACTCTTGTTGTTCGCCATAGGGTCTCATCGACAAGATGTCTCGCCGAAGTGAAGCGGCATCGGCGAAGGAAAGAAGTTCGACAAAAGGTTTCGCCAAAAGCCAAGGGTCTTGCCGAACAAGTAGGAGCTCGGGGAGATGTTTCAGCGAAATGAAGAGAGCTCAGTGAAAGGAGGTGCTATCGACAGGATGTCTTGCCGATGGTTGTTAGTCACGCTGACATGTTTTGTGCCTTCGGTATAACGTAAAGAGCTCGACATGATGTCTCGGCGAATGGGGGAAGTCTCACTGACCCGATTGTCTCGCCAAAACAAGATGGCTTCACCAAGATGTCTCGCCGACCCGATGGGGTCTTGCCGAAAGAAAGTGAGCTCGGTGAAAGCATGAGCTCCTACCGAAGGATGAAGGATCTCAGTATAGTGTTTTTCCTCTAGTAGGAGGTCTCACTAACACATGGATGTCCTGCCGACGAAGGAGCACAATGGTATAACTCACGAAGATCGGTATGACCTCCTATCGACAAAGAGATGCCTTGCCGATAGCGCTGACTTTGCCAATAGAAAATGGATATCGATATGACTCTAGCTGATCGCTATGAGGTCTTGCCGATAGTTACTACAAGGTGTATTTGCATCGGGGAGACACGATTAGTGTCTCGCCGACATGCGATCCTGATGGAGGACCTCTGACCGCTTGGGAATCTATGTGGAGTGAGTTCAACCAATCAGAGGGAGCCAAAGACAAACCATTGTCCATTTGACTGATTGGCCACCCTAGCAAAGAAGATCAATGAAACATAAATGATATGGATCTGCTCTATGAATAGAGCAATGAATTAGTTTGATATACAGGTGGTGGCGTCTGTAAGAATCTAGGAGGAGACAAAAGACTCATTCCGACAAAGGTCAAAATGCAGAAGGATCTGAAGCAAGAGGAAAGCTGGCAGAAAGGAGAAAGCCTCAAGTTCGTGACACCCCGGATCGCTGCTGGCAGAAGAGTCGATCTACATTTATGGTAACACTCAAGAGCATTCAAGGCAGCTCGACAAGGAGATTCGAAGAGGGACACAAGGACCAGAAGTTAATGTTGCAAAAGATCTTAAGGCTTCCCTTGAGAGCAACTCTTCACCGACATAGACAACAGGGATACACTTGAATACAACATTAACTTCATTTGAAAAGATCTAAGGGCAGATCTTTCTGTGGACTAATATTTTTGTAAGCATTAGGGGGTCAGCATCTTTTTGTATATAAGGCATTTTTGCCTCTTTGTAAAGGGGTTTGGATTATGCATTCTAAAGAGTCAGTGATTTTTCTCAAATCCTTTCTCAGCTGATGTATACTTTGTAACTCATCTGAAATTTTGAATATAAAATACAAAGATTACCTTTGAAACCAGTGTTAGTGTTCATGCTACTTTCATTTTCTTCTAGATTATGTGATTTTTTGAACTATGTTTTCTCAATCTACATTCGAACTTTAAAGTTGTGAAATTCATCTTTCCTTCTTAAAGTGTATATGCAGATTAAGCCTTTCAAGAATGATGCATAAGTTCACAAAGTTCATGTTGATTAAATAAAGTAACTATCATTAGTTTTCTAGTGTATGTTCATCTATTTTATTTCATGATTCTTCTCACTTCGGTGTATCACCATAGCGTTAGTTTTATTTTATGCACTCCTTCTGCCTTTTCCTTTACAGAATCAGTAGTTTAGGTGACACCAAAGGAAGCCGACCTTCTCTAGAGGTTGACCTCTATTTACAAGAAAACCACATCTTTAGAGGTCTTCCCATGTTACACTGAGGTGTTGAACATCAAGTTCAACAAGGTGCAACTTCAACTGATAACAATTCGTTCAAGGAGAAAATATCCAAAGGGACTTCAATAGAGTCTACTCTACTCTCAATTAGCTTAGGATGAACTAGATCAAGAGGTTCAACAAAAATCATGTTGACACTCCACCATGGTTTTTGACCTAGATTGTTCAAGAGAGAAACCAAGCCCCAGGTTACTCTTACGAGGCCTAACTTTGATAAGGACTTGGATTCCTTGTTCAATACACCCATAACCTTTATGGTTATAACCATATTTGGAGACTAGTTTATAATTAGGGTCGTATCGTGTTTGCAAAGCCTATGAAGAAGGTGGATCCACATAAAGAGCGTCATTCCACCAATGAGTATCAAACATGTCTACAATATCACAATCATCCTTCTTGTCAGAACTACAAACATTAATTTCCTCAACAAAAGCATGATTATCTTCCTCAACAAGAGTACAATCATTTTCTTTGGCAGGACTTTGATTGCTTTTCTTGGCGGTAGGACAATCAACATTCTTTGCAAAAGTGTATGAAATTGTCGAAAGGTCAAGGTGGATGGGTTCGACTTTGTATTCTTCAATAAATAAATCAAATAAATACAAAGACCCCCAATCATCACCAAGACAATCATTCAATTCAAAAGAAGAAATGAAGGGGGAAGACTTAGGATTGTTTACTTTGGGTCAATCTTCTTTAGGGACATTTGCTTCAGGGGAAACCTTTAAGGTAGACACCACTGAAGAGCATGCCAATGCATTAGAAGATAATGATGAAATACAATTCTTAAGAGTGAAAACAACTAAGGCCCGACCAACAACTACCAACTCACAAAGGTGCACAACCTCGAGGTCATCCCTAATTGTAATCACTTTATTATTAGCAACAAACTTTATGCAATGATGTAAGGTAGAGGTTATAGGCCCAAAGTGTGAATCTAAGGTCTTCCCAAAAGAATATTGTAAGGTATAGGACTAGGCATTACATAAACCAAGGTGGGTATGGTAATGGGTCCCAAACTCAAAGGAAAGATTATTGTGCTTAGGGCTTGATGACCAACATTATTGAATCCACAAATATACAGAGAAGAAGCAACCAAATATGAAGAATCAATTTTAATCTTAGGTAACAAGTCTATGCCACATACATTGAGAGTTGAACCATTGTTAACGAGGGCACATCTAATTTCGATATTATTAATGTTAACTATGATCATCAAAGGGTCTGCTTGCTTTTGTACTTCTAAGGATGAGAGTTCATGTGGATAGAATGTGAGATTCAATGAATCCACACGAATATGAGCCATCAACGCATTAAAATCCATCAACCTAGCAAAAGAAGGCAAGATGATCTTTTGCAAGGATTCCTAAAGCATACCTTGATAAATCGGTGTAGATTGAAGCAAGTCCCACAATGAGATCTTAGTCGGAGTAACACAGAGTTGCTCGACAAGATCATAATCACCAGGTTCTTTAGTCATGGGTTTAGGTGTTGAAGGAAGACTTAGTTGGGAAGGTGGTAAAGAAGTTGGAATAGAAGTAGGTTGAGAAGTAGATTAATTTAAATTTTGTTGATTTCTTCTAGTATTATACGTATGTCCTATGACATTATAAGAATATGTAGCTTTTAAGAATCTCGTGTAAAGATATGACAAGTCATTTGAGATTGGAACTCCACAAATATAATGAATCCTTTTAGGAAAAGGGCTAGCCAAATTCAAGACAATGATGGGTCTCTTAGGCCTTTGAGGGGCCACGAAAAATAGTCACTACATTCACAAACTCCTTGACTTGCAAAGAGGAAGTAGACAACTATGATGAAGACGTTTGTTTGGAAGATCTGCAAATAGGAGAAGATACCTTTAAGAAATCATCTATGGAATCCTCTAACATAGCGAAATCTTCCTTGGAAAAAGCATTATCATAAACATTAAAACATTATAGAAAAAAATCCAACATGGTTCACGTCGAGTTCACCAAAAATGTAGAGAAGGGGGATTCGCTACTCCCGAGTCTCTTGGTCACCAAAAGAATCCTAGGGAATGAACTACCCTAAACTACCTCAAACTACCTAATAAGTTGAATTGAGAAGATCAAGATGAAATAAATTGCAAAACATATGAAAATAAGAGTTTCAAGAACAATGATAGGCAGACAATTCAGGGACTGAAAGAGAAAATCACCGAGATTCATAAGATAGAGGGAGAAGCTCTTAGCCAGAGGATGACATCTCGAGAGCAGGACATCAACATGGCGCAGTGAAGTCCCAAAGACACGTTGTCATCCTATATGGACAAAGCACTAAACCCTTAGACAAAACTTCAAAGGATCTGCTGACTATCTAGGATACAAGGTTTGTTTAACCTACTAATTTGATAGAAATAGGAAATATTAATAAATGGCAAGGGAGGAAAATATCCAACTCGCAAGAGGTCCTACACTTCAAAGCCTCTCGCAAATCTCCACACAATCAACTTGCACACAAGGCGAACAAGGAAAAATGTTGGAGCAGTTTTGGGGTTTGCCATAGTCAAACCCTCGTTTTGGTGTTCCCACCTCCATAGACCACCAAATAGATAGAGAGAAATAGATATAGAATAAAGACATGAGTGG